>JAJHZJ010000191.1:0-600000 GCA_023548195.1 Bettongia penicillata ogilbyi | reverse complement strand
CCGCAACTCTTCTTTTTTACAGATGAGGAGACTGAGGATTAGGGAGGAGAAGTCATTTGCCAGGGGTCCCTCATCTAGTAAGTGACCGAAGCAAGATGTGAACTCTAAATCCAGCTTTCCACATGCCTCTCAGTTTTCTCCCAAACAGCCCATTGGCAGGCTTAGCTGCCCTGCTCCCTAAAGTCAGGGAATAGATTATCTTCTCCAAGTCAGTTACTTTTTTTAATTCATGCTCTTCATCTATTAAACCAACATAATTCATCCAATATTTATTAATCACTTGCTGTATACAGTGCTAGATGATGAATCTTAGATAAAATGATCCCCAAATTGATTCTCTGCCTTCTTGGAGTTTACTTCCTGCCAGGGTAGCACTAGGGGCTGAATCTACTAAGATGATATTTAATAAGGATAGATTTAAAGTTTCATATTTTGACTAAAAAATATTCAACCTCCCACTAGAAGTGTAGCTAAACAAGAGTGCTTGTGAAAGAGATGGTGGTTTAATGTAATAAATATTATCCATTTTGTACTTCATAATGTTCTCTATCTCTTGTTTGGTTATAAATGTCTCTCCATCCTCCAGAAATCTGACAAATACGCTATTCCTTGCTCCCTTAATTTGCTTGTAGTATCAGTTTTTATACCTAGATCATGTATCCATTTGGACTTTATTCTTGTGTATGGTGTCAGGCATTGGTCTATACCCAGTTTCCACCACACTACACAAACAAATCCAATGCAAGCAAGATTAGGAGGGAAGCAGAAAACTGGGAAAGAATTTTTGCAAACAGTGTCTGATAAAGGCCTCATTTCTAAAACATATAGAGAACTGAGTCAAATTTACAAGAATACAAGTCATTCCCCAATTGATAAATGGTCAAAGCATATGAACAGGGAGTTTTCAGAGGAAGAAATTAAAGCTATCTATAGCCATATAAAAAATGCTCTAAATCACTATTGATTAGAGAGATGCAAATCAAAACAACTCTAAGGTACCACATCACACCTATCAGCTTGGCTAACATGACAAAACAGGAAGATGATAAATGTTGGAGAAGATATGGGAGAGTTGGAACACTAATTCATTGTTGGTGGAGCTGTGAGCTGATCCAACCATTCTGGAGAGCAATTTGGAGCTATGCCCAAAGGGCTACAAAAATGTGCATACCCTTTGACCCAGAAATATTGCTTCTAGGACTGTATCTCAAAGAAATCATAAAAATGGGAAAGGGTCCCACGTGTACAAAAATATTTATAGCAGTTCTCTTTGTGGTGACCAACAACTGGAAATGAAGGGGATGCCCATCAGTTGGGAAATGGCTGAACAAGTTGTGGCATATGAATGTAATGGATTACTATTGTTCTATAAGAAATGACAAACAGGAAGACTTCAGAGAAGCCTGGAAGGACATATATGAACTGATGCTGAGTGAAAAGAGCAGAACCAGGAAATCATCGTACATAGTAACAACCACAGTGTGTGAGGCATTTTTTTGGTAGACTTAGCCCTTTACAACAATGCAAGGACCTAAAACATTCCCAAAGGACTCTTGAGGCAAAATGCCATCCACATCCAGAGAAAGAACTATGGAATTGGAACGCAGAATGAAGCAGACTATTTTCTCTTGTGTTATGTTTTGTTTTGTTTGGGTTTTTCCTCACGGTTTCTCCCACTCATTTTAATTCTTCCATACAACATGATTAATGTGAAAATGTATTTAATAAGAATGTATTGTAGAACCCATATAAGATTGCATGCCATCTTGGGGGGAGGAGAAGGGAGGGAGGGGGAGAGAGTCTAAGACTTATGGAAGGGATTGTAGAGAATGGAAAGCAAATAAATTTTAAAAAATAATAGAAATTTATAAAAAAGGAAGAAAGAAAGAGATGGTGGTGCCGTAGATGGCCAAGTCAAAATGAGACAACAGGGTGATCAGGAAGTCAGAAAATATACTACGATATTGGGCTTCTTCAGAGATGCAGGAGCCAGCAGCTGATGATCCTGCTCTTATCTGGCCAGATTAGATAATATCTGGAGCATCAAGTTTGGTTCCAAGCATCACATGGAAGAAAGAACTTGAATAAGCTGAAGAGCCTCCCAAAGGGTGTAAGCAGAATGGTGAAGGACTTTGAGTCTGAGCTATATGAGGACCAGTTGAAGGAATTTGAAAAGTTTAGCCCAGAGAAGGGAAGTCTCCTGGAGAACGATGGATATCTTCAAGTACTTGGAAGCCTAGCTTTGGAAAGAGGATTTGGGCTCGTATTATTTTGCCCCAGAGAGCAGGTCTTTGAGCACTGAGTGAAAGGTGCCAGGAGACTGTTGTTGATGAGCCTTCATTGTGGAAGAGAGCTAGTGACATCACATCTTGACTTGGCTGTGAATTGGATTTAAGTGAGTCAGAACTATGCAGAGTCTTCAGCCTCACCCTCTCCTCCCAGTTTTATTTACCAATTTGATTTTTCCATTTTCTGTTTTGCTTCTGTTTCTACCTTTCTATTTTTTAAAAGCCATTTTTATTTTGAACTTCTGATTTTATGTTCTCTGGCGTCTTTAGGTACACATTTAATTTATTTCCTCCTTTTTTCATTAATTGATGTAGGCACTTAGTGAAAGATATACCCATATATTTATGTGTTTGTATCTATATCCATATATAAAATTACCAAGGTGGCCCAGTGGATAGAGCTTAGAGTCCAAAGTTAGGAAGATTCATCTTCCTGAATTCAAATCTGGCCTCAGACACTTACTAGCTATGTGACCCTAGGCAAGTGATTTAACTCTGTTTACCTCTATTTCCTCAACTGCTCATTTGAGCTCAAGAAGGAAACAGCAAACCACTCCAGTATCTTTACCAAGAAAACACCAAGTAGGGTCAAGAGTCAAACACAACTGAATCATGATTGAACGTTTTATATATATAGAGAGAGATATAGATAATGACTTAATATGACATCCCACGAATAATGACTGAACATTATACATATATACATACATACATATGCATATGTGTGTGTGTGTATATATATATATAAATATAAATATAAAATTACTTCTGGGAATTGCTTTCACAGAATCTCAGAGGGAGAAGGAACCAGAGGTCATATAATGTAACAGTTCCAGGAATGGGGAACCTGCAGACCCGAGGCCACATGTGGCCCTCTAGGTCCTCAAATGTGGTCCTGCAATTTCATCAAAGGGCTGTACGTGAGGACCTCAAGGACCACATGTGGCCTGGAGGCCACAGGTTCTCCATCCCTGGAATGAGAATCCCCTCTAGGAGACACCGTTTCTCGAAGACCTGGAGTTAGTTAGAGGAAACTCAATGCCCCCAAGGGAATCCATCCCACTTTTACAGAGCCCTAGTGGTTGGAAACCTTTTTCCTTACATCAAGCTTAAACTTGCTTCTGTGACTTCTGCCCATTGCTTCTAGTTCTTCCCTCTGGAGCCAACCAGAGTTTAACCTCTCTTCTACATGACAACTTTCAAATGCTTGAATACAGCTACCATTCCCACGCCACCCCAACCTCATCCTCACTCGGTCTTTTTTAGGCTAAACTTTATGAATTTCTTTTACTGATGCTCATATGTCTTTATTTCAAGGACCTTCACCATCTTCACTGGAATCCAGTTTTTCAATGTCCTTCCTAAAATGTGGCACACAGAACTGAAAATAATGTGTTGTTCAGTCATTTTTCAGTTGTGTCCAACTCTTTGTGACCCCATTTGGGGTTTTCCTGGCAAAGATACTGGAGTGGTTTGCCATTTCCTTCTCCAGCTTATTTTACAGAGGAGGAAAATGAGGCAAAACAGGGTTATATGACTTGCCCAAGTTCACACAGCGAGGAAGTATCTGAGGACAGATTTGAAGTCAGGTCTTCCTGACTCTAGGCCCAGTGCCCTTTCCACTGTACCACCCACTATACTCCAAGTATAATATGATATATTCACATTGCCATAACAAATACACTTCCTCTATTACAAAATCTGTAATGCTTCTAGCCACTGGATATTTGGATTAGGGCCTGCTTTATGTTTGTGTGAAGATAAATAGCAAAGTTGTCACTCTGGAAGTGTGGGAGGAGGGAGAAGAGAATGCTGTGATAAGCAGAGGGCTGGGAGACACATGTCTCTGACCCTTGCTCTCCCCAAGGGAGATCTTACCACCCAGGAAAGGGATATAGACATCTGGCTCTTTTCTCCAATGCTAAAAACTTAAATTTATGCCCCCTGAGATTTCCCTCTACACCACCATTCTATTTTCCACCAAACCTAGCTTTCCCTTCTAGTGTACAAGGAGATTGAAATCATGACATCACTGTTAATATTCTGGTTGTGGATGGGGTCCTCAGGACCCCATTGGTCCCCCATTGTGAATGTCTGAGTCTCCAAGGTAAAACTGGACTGGTTCTGTAAAGGAAGTTCTGCTCTGCTGGATGGGTCATTTTCTTCCTAAAGCCCTAGCCAGCTCTTCATTGTATTTCTTCCATTTTTTTCTCATTCTGCATAATTATCCCCTTCTCCAAGATAACTTATTATCTCAGAGAGGAGACATCTGGCAGCAAGCTGCCTGCTTAAACAGTTTCATTGTCACCCCATCTACTGAGGCTTCAATTTGTATTTCAGAAGAAATTTCATCTCTTGATACATTTCTTTAAGTTTTTATAATTTTTGAAGTTTGATAGCAGTTTGCTTTTTTTTTTTTTTGTTTGGGTTTTGTTTTTGTTTGTTTGGGTTTTTTGGTGGTCATAGTTGGAGTAGAACCTCTTACTTACTATGAACTAAGTGAGGAGTAAGGGGGAGAACAAGTAGTTTTGCAGGAAAAGTGATGAAATCTCAGCTGCTCGTGGTAGGGGAGGAGGGAGAGAAGACCCAGGATTAGAACTCAGAAACATAACTCCCACAGTTATATGACTGGGGCTTTGCCTTGGGGGACTATATTCTTAGGAGTGGGACAGAGACTTACTTTTTCTAGAATCCTTGGAACCATCTACAACTTCCAGCTTCCCACTCTGCTGCACCATCCAAGGATGTCAGCTCTCAAGTGTACCATGGCTGTAAATGACCTCTCCTGGGTCCATGCCTCGTGCTGGTGTGAACGTACCTTCTGGGGTCAACTGTCCACATGGCATCACTGACCATTCTCTCCTGGTTGCAATGGGGCAGACAGTGAAGGAGAGGGAAGTAGGTCACTATGAGAAAGCCTCATGTTGCTTGTAAAGGGAAGCTTAGGGTTGGGGATCCCCACTGCTTTTCACCAGGATGGACACTGTTGTGGTAACGGGTTAGGTGACTCTGCTAAGCTTTGATTGGATTCTAGGACCTGGTTGATCAAAGCTCTGAAATGTTGGGGATGACACTGAGCCTTAGGTGGGGGCTGGGGACAAGGACCAGACACCTTGTACACTGGTTGGAGAGGAGAAGAGACTCCCAATCCCCTGTCTGGGGCCTGCTTGTGGGAGGTGGCTCAGGACCTGATGTGCCTAGGAAATTGGAGTGCAAGAAGGATATAGCAACTTGGGGGACCTCATTTCAAACAGCTATGAAGGTGGGAGGTGGTCTCTGAGCTCTCTTAGTGAGTTAAACGTGTGGGATGTATTAGGACTGGTAGTATTTTAGGATCAGAAGAGGCCTCTGGACCCCAGGACAACAAGACAGTATAAATGAAATGATTACAAAGTTAACAGCAATGGCCACATTTTTTTCTCACCTCCCCATCCCTTTTTGTTGTCTTGATATCACAGACTTAATAACAGTATTTCTAAACTCTAGCTTTTTTTTTTTAGCCTAAGAGACTAGAATTGAAGAGACCTAGGCAAAATAGGCATCACCTCTGGGTTAAGGACTCTCATTGCCAGAAATGGGGCATTGGCTCTACTGGAAACTTGAGTTCTTGTCCATTGTGACTTCTCACCAGAAGCATAATTTTCTGAACTATTGTCTGTCTCGGTCTTGCTGTAACTAGCAGACAGCTGTTAAGTTATTGGGCTGTGTTTTGTTTTTGTTTTTTTGTTTTTCATTTTTTTTTTTTTTGCATAGTCCAAGAAGAGAGTTGGGCAATGTTTCTAAATTGTTAAGGGATTTAGACAGAGGTACCTTTTACACAAGGAAATAGAAGGTCACAATTACTGTCGATGAAAAGGACTCAGTTCTCGGAGGAGTCAGATTAAGAGGCTGGCTGCAGATGATTTCCGTGAGAGAAATGGATGTATTCAGAAAAGGGGCCAGGCTGAGCTGTTTTCTTCTGGCCGATGCTGCCATGTTCCATGATGATGAGTACAGAGGGACCCTCCTGGGGACATCAGGATAATGCTCAATTTCCTCAAGGACAAAGATCTTGTCTTCTTCATATTTTGTCTCTTCCAGAGTTTTAGCACTTTAGAACTGATTTGTCAGTTGCCAGAGTATACTAATTTCAGGCATTGTCTAGAAGAGATAAATTTGACCCCTAAGGTATTACAGGGCTCATTTCCTGGCTATCTGAGCAAGCATAAAATCATCCTCTTAAATGGAGAAATGCCAAATGTACATTCTCCCGAGCATCTTTGAACCAGTATTTGTGTAATGGGGAGCAGAGAGGGTCCTATCCTGGGAGCCTGAGCAGGGGCCTCTCCCTATTTCTCCCAAGTAAAGAGGAAAACAGAGAGTGATCTCAAAGAACATCTAGTCTGATCCCCACACTTTACAAATGAGGAAGAGGAGACCTAAACAAGGCAAGCAGCTTGCTTGAGGTATCACAGACAAGTGTGGCTGAGCTGCCCTGTGGATGATGTGGCCCAGCCTTTCTGACTGCAAATCTATTCTTCAGGAGTCACTCATTCCTGATAAAACTAGTATCCATGGCTCTACTTCCAAGATTGGGAGTCTGCATAGGGAAAAGAAACTTGATTTTGGTTTTGAGACAATCAGGATTAAGTGACTTGCTCAGGGTCACTCAGCTAGTAAGTATCTGAGGCCCGGGCTGGGGTTCTATCCACTGTACCACCTAGCTTCCCTGGAGGTGAGCTTGAAATGTTATCATACAGATGATCACTTTTCTTTCCCCTTCCTCCCTTCCCTTCCCCGCTTACTCTTATTCTGTGTGTTTCTCTGTGTCTGTCTCCCTTTTCACAGACTCACAGAATTTCAAAGTTGATAGTTGACCCTAGGGAACTTACAAAGCAGCCTTCACCTGCATAAAGGCGCTCTCTACAACATAACCAAGAATTCAGGGATAGGGAACTTGTAGCCTTGAGGCCACATGTACTCCTCTAGATCCTCAGGTAAGGCCTTCTGACTGAATCCAAGTTTTACCTAACAAATCCTTTTACTAATGAGATTTGTTCTGTGAAGTTTGAATTCAGTCAGAGGGCCGCACTTAAGGACCTAGAGGGCCACTTCGATCCTGGAGGTCGTAGGTTCCCCACCCTGACCTAGATTAGTCAGGATTCTGCTGCCACATCATCCACAGGGCAGGTCTATCCCTCTTCTGACTCCAACAATCACCCTCCTTTTCTAGCAACATTCCCCTGCCTCATCTCCCTCTCTTGTTCCTCCTATCACCCTTTTTATAAATACGGCCAAGGGAATGATTGGCATGTGGTCTGGCTGCTTGATGGGCTCCCTTGTGGGTAGGGGCAGTGGACATCTGCTTATTTGTAGGCCTGGTTCTGAGCAGGGTGTTGAGACGCTAAAGCAAGGCGGAAAATTTGACCTTAAGATACTTAATACGATGAAGCTGATGACAAAAATATAATAGTAAGTAGTATTTATATAGTGCTTTAAGGTTAACAAAGTACTTGACATGTATAATCTCATTTCATGCTGGCTTTGAAAGAATATACTTTATTCAAAAGAAACAAGATGGGTAAGAATTGTGATAGATAAGTAGATGAAATCAAGGTAAATAGACTGGCATACAATCTAGATATGGGCAGAACAGATTTCAAAGTGTGCAGAAAAAAGCTAGGTGGAATCCCAACAACTAAAACTATACACTTACTAGTTGCGTGACTATGGGCAGGTCATTTTCACCTCTCTGTCTGTTTCCCCATCTGTAGAATAGGGATGGGCAGCTAGGTGATGCAGTGGATAGAGCCCTGAGCTGGAGTCAGGAAGACCCGAGTTCAAATTCAGCCTCAGATGCTTACTTTACTAGCTGTGTGATCTGGGGCAAGTCATTTAACCCTGTTTGCTTCAGTTTCTTCATCTGCAAAATGAGCTGGAGAAGGAAATGGCAAACTACTCCAGTATCTCTGCCAAGAAAATCCTAAATGGGGTCATGAAGAGTTGGACACAATTCAACAACAGAATTGGAATGATAGCACCTACCTCCCTGGGTTCCTAGAAGATCAATTCTGTAAAGCTCTTTGCATACCTTAAGGCATTATGTGAGGAGGAGCTGTCCGAAGATCTGTATCTAGTTGGATAGTCAAATCCAAAGGGTAGTCATTAATGGTGCCATGTTGAAAGAGACAAGAGATCTTGCTGAAGAATTTATTTGTATGAAAACAGGTTGAACAAAAACTCTCACAGATTTCAGACACATTGTTACCTGTTTTTAAATCCAGCCACTGTGATTCTCTTATTTGTCCTTGCGTGTTATATGACACCACCCAAGCGTTGAACCATCAGTTTATATGTGTTGTGCAAGATCCAACTGCAACATCAGTTTGCAGAAAGAGAAGATATTTCATATTAAAAAAAGTGCTACTTTGCCCTAGTAAGGGGAATTTCCCCATAAAGCTGCTCACGTGGGCTTATTTGTCAGTACTCCCTCCCACTCCCTAAATGTAAGTTCTCTCTCTCTCTCGTTTTTTCTATCACTGTGATAAAATTATTTTTACCATTTTATTATGGCTGTTACTTTCATGGCATTTTTTATAATTCCTGAACTTAGATCTTCCTTAGTCAACAAATGTTAACCCGGAAAGAAGTTTCTGATGGAATGCCCCAGGGACCTCTGCTTGACCCTGTTCTCATCAGTCGTAAAAACTCAGATGGCACATTTATCGAAACTTCAAATGACATAGAGCTAGAAGAAATAAAATCTTGGATGATAAGAGTCAGGATCCAAAAGGATAGCAGACTAGAATATTGGGTGGAATAATAATAACAAACATTTATATAGCACTTTGAGGTTTACAAAGTGCTTTACAAATGTTACCTCATTTTATCCTCAACAGTCTTGGGAGGGAGGTGTTATTATGATCTCCATTCTACAGTTGAAGAAACTGAGGCAGACAAGTTAAGTGACTTGCTCAGTACTGCATAACTAAGGAGACCAGATCTGACAGCCAGCCTTCTGATTCCAGTACCGGAGCTCTGTGCACTATGGCACCACCTAGTGGCCTGCTTTATTCATAAGATGAAATTTATACCATAACTCTGTATCTGGGATTTCATTGATGTAACTATTTCCTCCAGTGATAATAAATCACAGTCCCTCCATGATTCTTGACCACATCCTACCATCCATTTCCCATAATTTTCATACATCTGTCGCAGGGGATCCACCCTAATTGCAGTGGACCTCCCTTTCTCATATTTTCTTAGTTTGCAGATGTCAATGGTGACATGATCTTCCAGTCCATCAGTTTTTGGGAGTCATACCTTTCTTTGATGATAAGCATCCTTTAAAGTTGTGCTCTATCCCAGTAATGTGCTCTATCCTGCTCATGGGCACCATGATGCTTCTCTCTTTCCATCTGGTGATTCTCAGCTTCAGTCTTAGAGAAAATACAGTATTCTGTGAGTTGCAGTCACATGAGGCCATTTAGCATTTAGGATGCTCTTTAACTTATGTCCTCCTTAAACTGTTGTACCCAGAACTGATCACAATGCTCCGTACATGCCTGGTCAGGACTAGGGGACTTCCTTATCCCTCCAAGCTATGTCTCTTTTACTTAATCAAGCCCAGGATCATGTTAGCTTTCTGGACTACCACGATACACTGCTGGTTACATGTTGAGCTTGCTGACCACTAAAGCCCCCATCTTTATTTTTAGATAAACACTGACTAATCATGCCTCTTCTAATTTGTTATAAAGTTCTGTTGTTTGTTTTTAATTTGAATTTAAGACTATGTTTTTCCTAAATGAATTTCATCCTATTAAGATTCAACCCAAGGATCTAGCCCAGGATAACCAAATTTGGCTTCCAGTCTATTTTTTGTATCATTCAAAAACTAGGAATTTTTTGTCACATTTTCAAATAGCACTTGCTTATCAAGATCTTTTTAGATCCTCTCATCAAATGTGTTCGCAATCCCTCCATCATTGTTTTATCTGCAAATTTGCTAAAAATACTATTTATGTCTTTAGTCAAGCTACTGATGGGAGTGTTCAGTGGCGTCGGGTCAAGCACAGATTCCTGAGGCTCCCCCGCTGGAGAGCCTTCCAAAGGGATATTGAACAATGACTACTCTGAGACCATCCATTCAATCAACTGGAAATATATCTAATTATATGATTGCCTAGTCTATATTTCTCCATCTTTTCCATAAGAATGATATGAGAAACTTTATCCAATACTTTGCTAAAATCTACATAAAGCATATCTATATGATTCCTGTGAACTACCAGTTTAGTAATCCTTTCAAAAAAAAAAAAAGGAAATACACTTAGTCCAGCATGACCTATTCTTGATGAAGCCAGGTTGATCCTTTGTAATTACTGCTTCTTTTTCTAAGTGTTCACTAACCATCTCTTTAACGACCTGTTATAGGAGCTAGCCCATGGAGCTTGTATAGGAATGGTTCTGCACTCTGACCTCTGCTAATGGGCCACATGTACTCTGATTTCTAACTAAAAAGAAATGCACTGACTGCACATGTATAACCTATGTCAAAGTGCTTGCCTTCTCACCAAAGTGAGGGGGAGAGGGAGGGAGAGAATTTGGAATTCAAAATTTGAAAGAAAACAAAAATTTTGTTTTTACATATAATTGGGAAAAATAAAATATTAAATAAGAAAAAAGAAATAAAAAGAAATGCATGATTTACAGTAGCTCCTGACTTGTTCTTTGCTTCCTGTGGCAAGGACTATGTCATAGAGGATTGATGACTAAATCAAGAAAAACTGTCCCTGTCTTGCTTAAAAAGAGGAAGCAGTACAACTTTTAGCCTCTTTCAAGACAGCCTCTTGCTTGGGACCAAGAACCAAAGTCAGTTCTTCCTTGGACTTTCAGAGGGAGGATTTTTCACCACCACTCCCTGGGAGCAGTGCCAACTGCATGCACATGCCTAGGCAAATCTGACACTTGGACCTCAAAGTTCTGGACCCCTCCTACACTTTAGGTTTCTTTCCCTAAGCACAGAGAACTGAACAGTGATATTGAGAGGTAGATGCTTCCAGCCCGAGGGGTTTCATTGTGAATCTGGGAAGTTGAGAGTTCCTGGTTACTTCCTATAACTGTACCATTTCTTAGAGGAATAGAGAATTACCAGCAGGAGGATTCTGTTTCCAAAGGGCTAAAGCTTAAGTCATGCCTTGGATGGCCAGGAGATCTGGGACTTATGAATTATCCAGGAAGTACACATTAGAAGTGAAAGTGAAAGATCTGCTCAGCAGTACCACAAAGTGTACTGTTTTATGTGTAGTGAGTATGCTCAGGCCCACTATCCAAGAGCCCCATTACACGTTGTAATTATTTGTTAATATGTACTTACAAGTCTCTTGTGTTTAAGCATTTATTTTGTGGTGGAGGAAATAAATTGTTATCCTATGCCTTATATAATAATAATAATAAGTAACATACAGCGCTTATAAAATGCCAGGCCCTTTGCTAAGTGCTTTGCAAATATTATCTTTACTTCGTACATTGATTATCCTTTTCTAGAAGGCACCATAACCTGAACATAAACCAAACTGTAGCTTTGTTTAAGAGATTTTTTTCTAGATCTCCATAGTTGGGACATAATGAGCCAGAGGTGTAAAAAATAGCTTGACTCCCTTTCTTTGTTATCAGACTCCCACAGGACAGAACCTGGTCCTCCTGAGCCCAGAACCAGAGTCCCCTTAAGGGGTCTCTTTATCCCAACTACAGATCCATTCTGTAATTTTTCCAGGAATCAACTGGCGTCAAGTTTACATTCTATTTTCTCCCTTTTAGTGAAAATGGGGTATCTTCCTTTCTCTAGTTCCATGAGATCTCTCCATAGCCTTTCAGGTATCACTGATAGGAGCTCAGTGATAACAGCCATCAGTCCTTTCAGTATGCAAGTGTTTAGTTCATCCGAAACAGATGATGCGAATGTGTCAGGACTCTCCACTAAGTTTTCTCTTACAACAGCAGAAGCTGTTTATTATTTATTTATTTATTATTTTTTTATTTCCATATTAACCACATTGGTTGACTTAGCTCCACTAGGAGGGATTCTCAATGGTGAGAACTCAAAACCAGAATAAGACTTGACCAGTTTTTTCTTGACTTTCTTGTCCATGATCACCATGCTCAAGAAGTGGTCCTAGCCCTTCCATGACCTCCTCTTTCCAATAGGACTGAAATAAACCAAATCCATAAACTTTGTTGTTGCCTTTCACTTTTTCCCTAGTCTCAGATCATTTTAAGCTTAGCACAGCTATGCTTATTTTCATAAGACTGAGCCATGCTCTTACTTTGATTCTTTGTTACCTGCGTTACTTACTTTGATTCTTTGCTTCTGTCCTTTGGACAAGTATTTTTTAAAAGTCTAGATGGACTGATGAATTCCTAATCCTGCACAAAAAATATTTGAACATAAACTTGTAATGACATCATGGTGGTCTTTCTGAAATGGGCATTTATTATGAGTGTCATGATATGGAATGATGCTGTTCACACTCCATTGGGGAGAAAATGTATAAATACCTAGGTAAAACAAAGAGTAAGTGGGAGAGTAAAATGATGAAATGTTCCATGAACTACTGTGAGTACCTTTGGATACACAATAAAACCTGTTCTTCCAGTTCTTATTTGCATCCAAGAAGAATTTGCAAGCCATTCTTCCATTCAGCAACTTCCTTTAAGTCTCTGGGCACTTTAATGCTCTACACCAGACCTCGAGGTATCATGCCAATAGTCCCGTGGGCAGTTAATCTACTCAGATGTGGAACTCCAGCCCCAGTGGCTGAGTTGCATTGGTTAGTGGATAAATGAGTGGAAATTCACCTAACCCACTATGTCTAGCCAGCCCCAGAAAAGACTATGGTTTACATCTCATCCAAACATCTTCCACTCCAGCTTTTTACCTTCAGCTCTGGAAAGAGCACAGTAATGAATTGCTTTATGGATTAACTCACTAGCCCAGTGACTTCACAGCCCTAAACTCCCTTCCTCAGACACCAATCTGCCCTCCTCCTTCTGTGTTCTATTTCCCTGTTAAAATGTAAATTCCATAAGGACAAGGAACTTTATGTTTATATTCCTGGGGCTCAGTACTTCATTGCCTGGTACATTGCAAGGATTAAATACTTCTTCATTCATTCACTCGGTTAGGAAGACTGATTCAATACCATTCCTACTGTAGTACATCCATTTGCTGGTCAAGGACCTCACATTTAGAGAAACAACAGCTAACTTAATATTTTAGAAGATCTAAAAACTGTAATTATTACCCTCTGCACTCTTCTCCACCATTCTGCCACCAAACCGCAGAAACAGAAGGGGACCTTCAGCACTGGGGACATTGTGTATATTTCTTTGATTCATGGATTACTATGGCTAAAGAACCCACAACGCAATGGCTTGACTGCTTATTGGTGATGAGCATTGTCATACTTAGGTAGGCCTTTGGAAAGTAAACATAGTCTATTGCCAGAAGCGTGCCCAAAGTCTTTCCTGCCAGAATTTCTATTATGTTGGCATAGTCTTAGAGAACCCAGGGCAAACGCCATGCTACAATTAGGCCCTGGAGTAGGACTTTTATGGAGATTGATGAAATTTGAATAAATTTAGAGTCCTACACTTCAGTTCAAAAGAGAGGGCCTTTATGCAGGTGAAGGCTGCTTTATAAGTTCTCTAGGGTCATCTATCAACTTTGAGATTCTGTAAGTCTGTGAAAAGGGGAGATGGACACAGAAAAACACATGAATAAGAGTGAGGGGGGAAGGGAAGGGAGGAAGGGGAAAGAAAAGTGATCATTTGTATAGCATTTCAAGCTCATTTCCAGGGCAGCTAGGTGGTACAGTGGATAGAGCCCCAGCCCCTCAGATACTTACCAGCTGTGTGACCCTAACAAGGCATTTAATCCTAATTGTCTCAAAAGCAAATCAAGTTTATTTTCCTTATGCAGACTCCCAATCTTGGAGGTAGAGTTCAAAACATTAATTTCAGAAATACAAGAAGAAGGAGACATCAATAGATAACAATTTCTCTAAACAAAAGTTTAAGTGATCTGTAAGCTCAATGGGAACTGACAATGTAATATAGCAGCCCCCAAAGCTAGTGGTATCTATGTTTAGAGGAGAAGTGTGTCAGGACTTTAAAAGTTATAATTTCATTTTTACTCTGCCCTGTTCAGACCACACCTGAAGTATTCTTTTCATTTCTGTTCATCACATTTTAGGAAAGAAATTGATAACCACAGCATAGTAAAGAGAGTGCTGGGTTTACTCAGGAAGACGAGGCTTCAAATTCAGTCCCTGCATTTATTAGCTGTTCTGACCATAGACAAGTCTTCTTATCTGTAAAATAAAGGAATTAGAAAGAGTAGATGGCCTTTAAATTTCCTTCTAGCTTTAAATCTATAATCCTAAGATTCTATAAGTTGGAAACTAGAAAAAGATGACAAAGATGTGGTAAAAAGATAAGAGATCTCATCATATAGAAATTAGTTAAAGGAATTGGAAAAGGGAAGGCTTGGAAGGACTTGGAGCTGATCCTTGACTTTTAGGTATTTGAGTACTGAAATGCTATGATAGGGGATTAGACCCCTTCTGTTTGTGCCCAGTAAGCAGAAGTAAGAAAGATGATCACAAGTGGTAGAGGGGCAGAATTTGGTCTGGTGTAAAATAATACTTCCCAACAATTGGAGTTCTCTAAAAGTAGAATGACCTGCCTTAGACAACAGTGGGCTTTCCATTACTGGAAGTCTTTAGACAAAGACTGGATGATTACTTGTTGAAAAAGTTGTGGAATGGATTCGTATTTAGGTACTGGCTGCATTTATTGGCCTCCAAGGTCCATTCCAACTCTGTGATTCTCTTTTTCAGTATCGCCATTTAACGAAACCATTGGATCACAGATTTCAAACTGGAAGGGACCTTGGAGGTCATCACATCCAACACTCTCATTTTTATACATGAGGAAACTGAAGTCTATCAAATAAGAAAACAATATATTAACATAATAAGTGCCAAAAATTTATGAGGAAGTCAATAAATAAAGAACATTGAGCCTCCGTAGGATAGTCAGTTTCTAACATGTTCATAAAATTATGAAACTTCTGGTCTTGAAGGAGCAACAAGGATCTTATAGACCATCTTCTTCATTTTACAAATTTAAAAAAATCGAGGGGCAGAGAAGTTGTGACCTTCTAAGTCCCACAGCCAGCTATTGGTCCTAGAACTAAGACCTCCTAACTCCTAGGTCTAGGCCTAGTTCCAGATTCACTGTGTAATATAGTCTTGCTTCTAGTTCATGGTGGGTTAAAGCATTTTGTGATACAGTTAGGATGAAATGCTTTCCACGTAGGAGACAGGCAACAAAAATGGGTTAATTGGTTAAACATTTGTTGATAAGAGTTGATTGTCTTCCCGTTTTGCCTCAAGTATCTGGCACTACATGAAGGTACTTCTACATTCATCCAACTAGATTTTTATATTTCTCATAAATCCTTGACGAACTGGTACGCACTCCCTTTTTAACTGAATGCAGAATGCAGACTGCATTACAGTTTGGGAGGCACTAGACAACACTACAGACTTGTTTGAGTTGATGAGATTATCACTGCTATCAAATGCCAGGAATGATGGGTCATTAATCTCTGATTTTTTTTAATCCAGCACCATCATCATCCAGGAAAAAAATGTTGAGCCCACATACCTGGTAGTTGTAACTGTAACTGTAGTTTTTACTACTATGTTAATATATTATGTATATAATAAAGCATATACATATTAATATATTATGTATATAATAAAACATACAAAATAGAAATTTTAAGACTGAGAAAAACAAAATAATAGTTAATAGTTTGAAAATTATTTTTGTTAGTGGTACAAATTCTTTCAGCTCTTATTAAAATATTATTAGTAGCAATATGATTAAATATACTTCTTTAATTTTTAAAATCTTTGTTTACTGAGATTAGCACTGTCAGATCCTCCATGGTAGGGATCTCCCACAATGTCAATACATGTATTAAGTTCTAGAAAAGCTTTCTTTCTTTCTTTCTTTTTTTTTACCATTACTCATAAAAAATTATTTCCACAAACATACAGACACCAATCAGACTTTTTCATATCACATCCTGTTAGGGCACCTGATTTTCAGTAAACAAACACTGGGGTGAGGTGGAACCTGGATTGCATTACCATTGGCAAATGAGAGACACAGCATTCCATTTGCATGAAGAAGTCAGCTCATCTGAATTCTATTGTGTTAACCTCTGTCTGAAATATGAAGTATGCATTGACGTAATCAGGCTAGAACATTGACTTGGGGTGCCCTCACAAAAAGCTCTTTGTAAAGTATTGCCTTATTCTGTGTCCTAACCCTTTTCAGAGTTGCCAAATTGGCCTGCTGGCCATTAAAATGTAATTGGAAAATGTTTGACACAGTACATTAAAAATGCAATACAACATAGATAGTGTCAATTTGTGGCTTTCCAAGTCAATATGCAGCACACAAGGATCCATTTCCATTTGAATTTGATACCCTGCTTTAAATCAGCAACAATTTTTAAAGCTCTTTTTTTTTCCCTTTGATATACTTGGTGGCTGCTCAGATTCCAAACTTTTTCCTTCAGTCACAGAGAGTTTTGTAGGATCATTTTCATCTTGGGCCACCTTCCCATCCTTCTTGCTTTTGGAATCCTGAGATATTTGAGCTGTGAGAGTGTTTATCCTTAATATCAGTATCTAATTTTAGCTGCCAGATCTAGTTCTTCATTCAAATGGGCCACAGATGACTATAATAGGGCTGTGATTACCAGACAAGTCTCCAAAAAAAGTGCCCTGAATCTCTTTACCTGTGGGCACTGGATATCTGGCATTATCAAGTGTCACATCATATTGGTACCAAGGGCCATCTCATCTGCATACCCAGTCCTTTAAAGCATTCCATTTTCTTTGGTTTCATCTATGGGTGCTTGAGATAGCATGTGGGGCTGTCACTGAGACTAAGAAGCCTCATAGATCAAGAATGATAAAACCATTTTACTGGTTGTTCTCCATTCCAGAAGTACTCTCCTACCTTCTGGCTTCCCTACCTTCCTTTAAGTTGTGGCTGATGAAAGATAAAATGATGGAGGAAACAAAGGTTCTATCTTCTCAGCACTTTGAAGATTGGGAAAAATATATATATTTAAGTTTTCTTGCTTACCTTGGTGACATGCAAATCTCCCTGTTCCAAAAAAGTCCATTGTGAACTCTCTAAGTGGTTTGATCTGTAACCTGACATATAATTCTGATCATGAATATGTGGAAAAAAAAACTTGTAGATTTGGATTATAGACATACTTAGGAATGGACTGCCCACTCCCCCCATAAATCCAAAGGAGGAAAATTGAGGGGATTAGGACACAATGGTTAATTATGGGAATTGCGTGAACCACATTGACTCCATCTTGAGACTCAGTTTTGGAGCTAACTATTCAATCATGGGTTTAGTCTAACTTCTGTCTTGTGAGGAACTTGATTCACACGTGGGAGTTGGGGGAAAAACTTCTTGTTTTGTTTGAACCTAAGCCTTCTTGGCTGGGAAGATGTACTACCTTTACCTGCTGCCAAGAGACCCTTAACTAAGGACCTTGGTTATACTGTCCAGAAACCAGTCAGATCCAAACAAAGACTAATGCAAGAGCGCAAGTTATTTCCGTAGGAAAGTCTGTCTCAGGGTCTAGACCTAAGCTGAGGAAGGGGCATGGTCTCTGTTTGTTGGCAGTTGCCATGAATTGTTTAATAAATTGATGTGCTCGGAAGATCAAACCTTCATTTCCTCAGTCATTTCATTTTTCATTCTCCACAAAGTACCAGCTAAAATCCAACCTTCTGTACAGGAAGTCATTCTCAATACCCTTTAATTCTAGTGCCTTTTGTCTGTTGATTATTTCCAATTGATCCCATGTAGCACTTATCTGCACATACCTGTTTGCATTACATACCCCACCCCCATTAGCCTGTGACAAGAGATTGATAAATCTTTTACCATTTTTTGTATCCTCTGTGCTAAGCACAATGTCTGGCTCATAGTAGGAGCCTAATAAATATTTAGTCTGACAAATAGGCCCAGAACAATAATTTACATCTGACACAGAGGTCTGAGATCTGTTAATCAATCAGTCACCATGCATTTATTAAGCACCTACCAGGTGCTTAATAAAACCTAATTCCAGGAATTATTGTAGGAGCTTGGGATACAAGGACAAAGAATAAAGTTCTTAAGAATGAAGATTTTTAAATAATTAAATATTTAATTAAACCTCTTTTTCAATATGATCCTAACTTTCCTTTGGAATGCCATCATTCATGGTTCTCTTGCTCATGAATTTCCTGAATCATGGTCCTGTTTTACAAGCATGCTGGCTCATTGCTCCTCCCCTCTGCAGGCCAAGGGCACTAGCCTCCTTGGCCTTCTGAGCGCCTACCTCCTTGGCCACTGCTCCATCTCCATTGCCCCCAAATCCCAAAGTTGCTCTTGCACCCCGCTAGTGCTCATTGGGCTACTGCCACCCTGTCTCCATGCCCAACACCAAGGTGGTCCTTGGAGGAAGGTAGGAAAGGAAGAAAGGAGGCGGCAGCCCACTCTGTGACAGCTACAGTCCACATGGTGCCTCCTCCACCAGAAATGGCCCTCAGCAGAAAAAGGGAGGCCCCAGGTCCTTATTTTATTTACACCTCTCATTTCTCATGGACACTTACACACCCTCTGGGCTACATGCAAAACCCTACCTTGGGGACCACTAGTCTAGACGTTCTCTGAAATAAGAAAGTTTAATAGCAAAGGTCTGTTATAGGAGAAATATCTCCTCTTTGAGTTCATGCGGTGGGTAACTGCCACCAAATATATATTTACCACAACGCAGAAATTATGGAGGTTAAAAACCTAGGTATCATTATGCTCAAGCATAGGTTCAGGACTCAGAAAAAATCTAAACCATGAGGATTCTGACAAGGCTTCTTATAGAAAGAATGTGCTGTCAGAGTGATGGAGAAATAATTCATCTACATATTACAATTTTGTACATTCCTCTTGGGTCATAAAAGTTAAAGAGAAGACACAGCCATAATCCCATACTTTTTTCAATGTCATAAAAATTGAACAAATTCAGGTAAATAGAATCATAATCTCATACATCCCCAAAGGAAACAGACTCTATAGATAAACTAAATCAGGTTGCAACTTAACTACATTTAGAGGGTTTGCTTGCTTACTGTTTGCCCCTCTTTCTTAAAGAGGACCGCGATATTAGGGAAGTGATGCCATGACACGTAAGTGAATTGAATTGAAGTGAGGGAGGGCTGTGCAAAGTCACCAGCCTCACTTCCTCCTCCAGAGCCATCTGGGTTCAGTAGCCTGATATGGATCAGGATAACAGGAGATGGCCCAGGATGCAGTGGGGGACCTTGGTGTTTTCAAGCGAAGGTCTCACTTTGACTGAAGCAATTCCAATTGGCGATTAAGGCTTAATAAAAAAAAATGAGGCAAAGAATGATTTCTTTAAAAAAAACAATGAAGTCAGTACAACGGCTCTGTAGATTGTCAGTTTGGTCATTTCTCTTCTCTCCCAAACTTTCTTTCAGAGCCTCCCAAACACTGAGCTAGCTCTGGCAATGTGTGTGTCAACCTCACTGTTAACATCTACATCCTTGTAAAGTACACTACCAAGGGAAGTGAACCTATCCACAGCATTCAAAACTTCCCCATTTGCTTCAACCAGTGGATGGTATGGCAGTGACTGATGGAGCACCTGTGTTTTTTTGTGTTGTTAGGCCAAAATGAGCACAAACAGCAAAGAATTGATCCACACTTTGTTGCATCTCAGCATCAGAGGCTGCACTGAGTGCACAGTCACCTGCAAGCAAAAGGTCATGAACCAATGCTTTCTCCACTTTGGTCTTGGCTTGTAGCCTTTTTTTACCCTCAGTGCAGTAGCAGACCTGAGAGAAGGTGCTGTGGTCTGTGAACAAAGCAGAATTGAAACAGCTCAGAAAACAGCTCAAAAAACATAGGATGCACAAATTTAGAGAATCCATCTCAAATGTTCACCCGGGTGCCCCACTTGCGGTAGGGCATTCTGAGCTCGTACTGCCCTGATTGGCCGAAATTGGACACCCTGAAACTTGACTCTAGCATAGTGATGTCATATTGGTCCTTTTCCAGAACCAAGGAGAACACCCAACTTCTCCTGAGCGGAAGACCCTCAAGGTTTCTGGCCAAAAGAGAAACTATTGTTAGCTACATCCATTTTGAACCAGTCAGGGCCCCGTGATCCAGCAGGGCTTGGTCTGGGACTAGATGATTTGAGTTAATAAATCGGCAGAAGAGGAAGATTTACATATCACCTAAGAGTATGGGACAGTTGAGATTCTTCCTCTGGCTTCTTATCTAAGGTTTAAGCTTAAGGCTCTGAGTTAAGTTTTGGGACAGATTTTGGTGTGGTGAAGTTAATATACAGACTTTTAGTTAACCAAAAAATTGCAGCACGAATGGTTGGTTCTGAGTCCCAAATAATAACTCCCAATTCCTGTGACAGGAGCAACTTTTGCTCACATCCACTTTGCTGTCCTCATGTTACTGCTTTGTCCCCACATAATAGCATTTCTCCATCTCTGTAAAAAACAGTTTAAGAACAATATTACAGTCTGAGCTGCTTTCACAAGCTGGCAAACCCCCAATCAACACCTACTATGTTAACTTACTAAAATGATTGAAAAGACAGGGAGGGGCTGCTACATGAGAGCATAGTAAAAAAGACGAATACTTTTCAGCATGAAAAGATGAAGACGGAAGGGGAATCAAGCTTCTGATTATGAAGAGCACATGAGCTTGTTTACCGCCATAACTAAGACTGCCACATTATGAGACTTTAGAGGTAGAAGAGATTTAAGAAATCACTCAGTCTAACCCTCTCTTTCTGCAGATGAAGAAACACAGTCCCTAAGAGATGAACAGACACACCTAAGGTCATTTCAATAGATCTATGATCTTATGTAAACAGAGGCAGTCTCTCCACACCCTTTCATACTGGGAGGTGTATTTTTGTTGACATGTGGGAGGCTTTCTTTTAAAATATGTTTTTAAAATTACATTAGATTGAGGTCTTTTGTCATTATATTATAATTTTTTTTTTTACCATACTCCCTGGTATCTTGATTGGTCACCCACTACATCTACGCCCAGCCTAAACCATACTTCATTACAACTAGTGGGAGCCAGAAACTGTGCTCTGGAGCAGTGGTGTCAAATTCAAATACAATAATCAGATCACATACTGGCTCAGAAAATGACAAAGAAACATAATCTATGTTTTATTGGATTTTTATTTTACTAAGCATTCCCCAAGTACATTTTAATCTGCTTCTGGACCCTCTGAAGGGTTTTGGTGAGGAGTTTGACACCTCTGCTCTGGAGGCTTAATCTATAATCCACACCACTTTTCAGATCAATCAATACGTTGGCAAGCATTTATTAAGCATCTACTGTATACAAGGCATTGTGCCAAGCATTAGAACAATAATCAAATCATCTCTAGCATTGCTCCTGGAAAGGGATTGGGGATCTACCCCTCTAAGACTCCATGAACGTCCCTGTAACTTTCCAAAACAAAATGACCCTTCCTATCCACCATGCCCTTCTCTCTGTTGTCTCTTCCTATTATAAGGTAAACACTGAGGGCAGGGACCATTACCTCATCATATAGATTTGTACTTTCTTTTTGGGTTAGTGTCCTGGTGCATGTTCAGATCCCATCAGATCCCCACTAGTAAAACTTCTCCATGTAGAGTATGGAGGATCCTGGGGAGCTAGCTTCTAGGAGCCTCATTATGATGTTTGAAGGAAATGCCAGAGAGAGATTGTGGAATTTGGGGAGACATCTACCTCTGGTTGACTGTGTTGAAGAGAAACCTCTTTGATTGGCTTTGGAGGAATTTTTAAAAACTTGTCAGCCTCAGTGATGATTTCTTTGCCTCTCTTTGGTTCACACGTGAGACTGATGAGGGTAGGAAAGGAGGAGAATGGATTCCGAGAACCCCCGAAGACCAGAGTCAGAATGAATTCTCGACTCAAGCATTCTTGAAGTCAAGGTGGTGAAGATTTATTACACTTTTCAGCAGGCAAGAGTTCTTAGTGAGCCTGCAACCTTAGAGGGGTGCAGGTAAAGTTTATATAGAGTATTGTATGGTAAAACATGTGCCAAATATGCAGACTAGGTGATTCAGGGCAGGATTAGGGAGTGATTAGTTCTTAAAGGAATATGCACTTTTAGTATCTACTGCACAGGTATTTTACCCAGAGTTCATTTGGAAATAGCCCACGGGGCGGCTACATGGAGGTGTGATTTTAGGCCTAAAACATCACTAAGTCAACTGTCAGGGCTAACTGAGAAATACCCAGCCTGCTCCCATCAAAGTCTTGTTGGACAAGATGAACGTAAGGGAGTATATATATATATATATATATATATATATATATATATATATATATATATATACACATGTATACGTATATATATACGTACACATATATACATATACATATATGTGTGTGTGTATTTGTGTGTATATGTATATATATACATACATACACACATATACCTATATATACACACATATATGTATATATGCTTAAGCCTAGGATACATATGATTGGTTAGTGAGTAGTAAATATCTTTATGACCCAGTACATAACCTGTTCAGCCACCACACAGCTGGATCAAACTAATAAATTCTATAGGTACAGCTGGCTACTGTATCAGAAAAACAGATTAGACCAAGCTGTCCTTGGGCTGGGGAGAAACTGCCTTAGACAGTGTTTTGAGGCTAGAGAGAAATGCGATTTTTAGGGAGAAATGTGATTTTAGAATTGGGTCCAAGCACAGGCACCCAAGCACCCCATCAAGACCATGTGGTAAGGAGATGGACTTAGAGGCAATATAGTCCCCTGAGAAATGAGCTTCAATCATTTGCCTTTTCATTCATTCTTTTCCCCTCTAGGGGAAGGGAATAGATTCCTAACAGTGGTTGGGAGAACGTGCCACAGGAACCTGGGGATCAGACTCCAGTCTGGTTTTGCACTCAACAATAGCCCCAAGAAGCAAGGAACAATCTTTGGGAATGACCTCTGGACCACTTCACTTGATCTCACTAGCAACCAGATTCAAATGATATCTCTATGCTAATGATTCTTAAATCTATTCATCCAGCCCCACCTCCAGTCTTGCATCTCCATATGCCTTTCAGACACCTTGCCTGGAGTCAGAAAAACTCATTTTTCTGAGTTTAAATCTGACCTCAGACACTTATTAGCTATATGACCCAGAGCAAATCACTTAACTGTATTTGCCTAAATTTCCTCATCTGTACAATCAGCTGAAGAAGGAAATGGCAAACCACTCCGGTATCAGTATTCAATATCAGTCACACCCAACTCTTCATGACCCCATTTTGGGTTTTCTTGGCAAAGATACTAGAATGATTTACCATTTCCTTCTCCAACTTATTTTGCTGATGAGGAAACTGAAGTAAATAGCTTAAAGTTACTTGCCCAGAGTCACACCACTAGTTAGTGTCTGAAGTCAGATTTGAACTCAGGAAGACGAGACTTCCAGATTCCGACCTAGCAGCTCCATGAAGTAAATATCCACTTCTTTTTCTTGAGTAAATAGTATTTTTTTTCCCAATTACATATAAAGATAATTTTCAACACTCATTTTTTAAATAAGATTTTGAGTTCCAAATTTTTCCCCCTCCCATTCCCCAGACACCAGCAATCAGATATGGATTATATATGTATTATCATGTTAAATAGAAGTATCAACTTTCAAATACTACTTGATATTAAGTGATTAAATTGAAGTAGGGGCTAGTCACATCCTCCTAACAGTGGAGGCAGGGAAGACGAGGGGAAGGAAATAGGCTAGAGCCAATGTCATCAGAAAAGACACCTATTTCTGTAACCCTGAAGGGTGTTATAACAGCCTGGCCCTGAGATAGTGGGGACAGAGTCTAGTATACCACGTTGGCACAGTGTAAAACTGGTTTGCATCCGTGGAGGCTTCTATGTTGGAGAAAACATTTGCAATAAGAGGAGCCCAAGCCCTGGCTTGGAGAGCCCATAAATGTGGGCTTTGAGGGTACTGGGCAGATTCAAGATGACACATAACAATATTCAGTACTCTTGCAAACTGTTTGCTTTATGTTCTAATGAAGTTTAAGAATCAACTTCCTAAGAGTATGTTGTCATTCAATTGTTTTTTCAGTTGTGTCAGTCTTCGTCATCCCATCTGGAGTTTTCTTGGCAAAGATACTGAAGTGGTAGTTTACAATTTATCTTACAGATGAGGAAACTGAGATAAACAGGCTAAGTGACTTGCCCAGGATCACACAGCTAGTAGATGTCTGAGGCCAGATCTGAGTCTTCCTGAATTCAAGCCTACCACTCTATCTACAAGGTTACCTAGTTGCCCTGCCTAAGAATATAGCAATAATTACATAATAAGTTACTGAATCTCATTAAAATTTTTTTTGATCATTGTATGCTTGTGAGTGCTATGTATTAGCATTTCTTTTGTATGTGGCAAACAAATACCTTTTCTGTACTTCTACACTGGTACTCCCCCATACAGGGAGACCCTAGACATGAGCCAAAATATAAGTTTTAAGTAAATTTTCCCCAAGGGTTATGGGAGTAGGGGCATAAAGGGACAAAGAGAAAAGGAGTCTGATCCTTTTTCAGGTTGTTAGTCTCCTTTAAGGGAACCTAGCCCAATCTGATAAACGGGTCCAGAGCAGACAGGTCCCATCATGGGCAAGAAGAGCGGAAAGTGCCAACGTCCTCCTAGACTGTTTGTGATTTTAAATGTTAGTTATGTTTCATAGACAATTAGACAAGAAATATTCATGAGAAGCTACAGTTTTCCAGATTCTTATAAGAGCAACCAGTATTATTTAAAAAAAAAGCACAACAAACCAACTCTTTTTTTAATTAAAAAAAAAGGAAGTCTTTGCAAAATTGTGCAACAATTTGGTGGCAGAGCACTGGACAACTATATTATTGCAAAACATGCTGGCTTCCTTGTGCCAAAGTACTTTGAATGTCATTTGAGCTAAAAGAAGAAACTGTTATTTTTCTTAGTTATAAAAATGAAAATTAAGTAAATTCATTCCTACTGTGTATTTGGTACAGTTTTTTGGGGAAAACCTGAGTATTCTAAATAAATCAATGCGAAGTCTGCAAAGTCATAGTGTGCTCCAGAAATATAAAGTGAATAACTTTTTCAAGTTAGAGCTCTGAATAATAAATTTATAAAATAATAATTCTTTATACAGTCCAAAACTTACAACCTACTCGCTCAGAAAAGGAAATCAGAGGCAATAAAGACCTGTTTATTAATCATTTGATGGGTTTGTAAATGGCAATTTTTATTTTGCTTTAGAACCTAGATTTTCCAAAACATGAAATAGATAAGGAGCCTATTTGTCATAGACAAATAAGATAGTCACTGGAATTTACGGAATGGAGGAGGTGTGTGACAAAAGGCAGATTAATGTTACAGCTGATACGAACAAAAGTGGGAAGGGTCAAATCAGTCCCAATAAGCATTTATAAAGCAGGTACCCTGTGCCAAGCGCTGTGGGTTAATGAGGGAGGTAGCCTGGTAAAGACCCTTTCAGCTCTAAGCGCATTACGCCAAATCCATTGCTGTTTTCACCGCACTTCCAAGGGACTTGCCAGCTTTAAGCTATACCTTTATTAAGTGGTAGATTTGGGACCCCTCCGAAGCACTTAGGAGATAATTTTAGGAGAAAATACTACTTTACCCTTTGGCTAATAAACTTTTGGAACTTCAGTCGTTCAAGCCTGAAGATGTATAATAGGTTCAGATCAGAAGTTCTTAACTCGGGGCGCTGGAACTAACGCCCCTAGAAATAATTATGATCTAACTGGTTTTCTTTTAATTGTTTCATTTTATGTATTTACAAACACTACCCTGAGAGGGTGGATACAAGGGATGCATTCACCTGACTTCTTAGAGGTCCACAAAAAGTTATGCATCCCTGGTTTGGAGTCATTTTTTCTATTTAACAAACATTTATTATGCGCTTACTAGGTTCCAGGCAGGAGTCTGCCCTCAGGGAGCTTCCCCTCTGGAGGAGACCACGTGCGGAGCAAGCTGACTGACAGAGGGAAGGCTGGCATGGAGGGGCACCCGATCCCCGACCCTGACGTCACTGCCCTCCCCCCCCAACCCAGACTGGCCATGCCCATCACTGCGCCCCGTGCCCGGCTGTCCTGTCCAGTTTACACCCTCCCCCCCCCACTGGGCCTTCGCCTCGCCCAAGGTGGCACGTTGGCTGGGAGCCTCAGTCAAAAGGGCACCGCTGCCCACATTGGGTAACAAGTGGGCAAGCAATTATCCAGCACCCACTGTATACCAGACCCTGAGCAGGGCGCTGGGGATGCACGCATAGGCTAAGCTCCCAAGAGAGGAAGATCGCCTCGGGGTCCCACTCTCCGAGGAACCGAGAAAGGGGGAAGGCCCCTAATAGGAAAACGCTGACACCCGAAATCTCCGCCCCGCCCCCAGGGGCGTGGCTTGGGGGGGGTCGCCGGGGGAGTAAACAGCGAGTCACGCGCCGCGCCAGCGCCCGCCCTCGGCCCCGCCCCGCTGCCGTTCTCGGCTCCGATTGGTCCGGCCTAGAGGCGGGGCTTCGCCTGGCCCAGGCCCGGCGGGGCCATCACCTGTCTCGCGCTGCTCCGGGTCAGGCTTCAGGCCGATCGCTGACAGGATGAGGCTTCCCACGGCGGCGCTCCCGCCCCTCCTGCTGCTGCTGCTGCTGCTGCCCCGGGCCCGGCCCGCCACTCCGGAGCCGTCCGAGCTGCCCCCCCGCGAGGACGTGGCGCGCGTGGCGCGGTTCGTGGCCCACGCCTGCAGCTGGGGCGCGCTGGCCACCGTGTCCACCGTGCCGGCCGTGCGCGGGCGGCCCTTCGCCAACATCTTCTCCCTCAGCGACGGGCCAGTGGGCCAGAGCAGCGGCGTGCCCTACTTCTACCTCAGCCCGCTCCAGATGTCCGTGGGGGACCTGCAGGTGAGGCCGCGGGCCGGCCCGGGCGTAGCGCCCCCACGCGGGCGGGAGGAGGGCGGCGTGGGAACCTCCGCGGAGGTTCTCCGAGTTCGGGAGTCACTGGGGGGGCCCGAGCTCAGGGGTCATGGAGGGGGCCCGAGCTCAGGGGTCACTGAAGGCGGGGGGAGTCCGAGCTCCCCGAGCTCAGGGGTCACTGAGGGGGAGCCCGAGCTCAGGGGTCATTGGGGGGCTAGAGCTCAGGGGTCACTAAGGCGGGGGCCCGAGCTCAGGGGTCACTGAGGGGACAGCCGGAGCTCAGAGGTCACTGGGGGGGCCCGAGCTCAGGGGTCATTGGGGGGCTAGAGCTCAGGGGTCACTAAGGGGGGAGCCCGAGCTCAGGGGTCACCAGCGGGGATGGCTCTGGCCAAGGGGCCGTCTGCCTTCGGGTCCGGGAGAAGGAGCACAGGCAGTAGGCTGAAAGCGCTTTACAAATATTATCTCATTTAATCCTCTCCACAGTCCTGGGAAGGAAGGTAGGTACTATTCTGATCCCCGTTTTACAGCAGAGGAAACTGAGGCTGGGAAGTTAAATGACCCCCCCCCCCCTCCGCTTGACCGACTCTAGGTTCAGACAACTTGACATTTGGATCATTTCCATGCTGATGAAGCCATAAGGCCAGATTACCCCACTTTGTGGTGCGCTGCTACCCATTCTTCAAGCTCCAGGTCACATCTCAGCTCTCTTTTGTGAAGCCTTTCCCGATGGCTCCAGCAGCTGGGGTGACCTCACATCATCATCATATACCATGTGCCATCTCATGCCTTGTAATGGAGATTGAACTTTTCAGTCCATTATAGATGTCTTCCAGCTGGAGAGCTTCTTAAGGGCCGGAGTCATGGCTTCATTTTTCTTTCCTCACCAGCGCCTTCAGAGTTAGTGCTCAATAAATAGTTTGTTTGATGGAAAAGTGGGATCACATAACTCTTTGCTCATGGCCCTTGTGATAGTTGTGACTCAGTGCCGTGTTGGCCCCATGTTGTTGGAGTAGGTAGGGTGGGAGATTTTTGTGGGTGGGGAAGGGGGTGGTGCAGTGCCAGGACTATCTCTGGCTCAGTGTCCAAGTTTCATATACCCAAAAGAGTCTGTACAGAAAGTCGTCACAGTCTGTGACCCAAACTGTGACTTGTTTTTTATCTCACAGTGGCACATTTCACTAGCCTCATATCCCAGCAGACACCAGTTGTGAACTGTACTTGCTTAGCATTTGGCAAATTTTTGTCGTAGGAGAGCGGGTCTTATCTGGCTCTTACAACAGGAGTAAGAAGTTCCTTCTGTTTTAAAATCATATGACTGGTTCTGCTAGTCTATGCTATCCACAGTGGTGATTCAGCCATCTTGTCCTTGGATGAATTTTAGACTTCACTGCTTGAGCAACTTCTCTCCATGCTGAGTTTCATATCATGTCATAACTTATGCAAAGAGAGAGAGTTAACAGCTAAAGATGTAAGTTCCTTAAGGGCATGGACTATCTTGGCTTTCCCTTGTATCCCCAGCACTGTGCACACGCATGGGGCACATCAAGTGAATGCTTAATAAATGCTTATAGATTGATTAAACGCTAGAATTAGGCTCATCGGACTCATAAATAGGGAACTGCACTTTAAAAGTTTGTTAGTCCAGGACACGTGTTTATTCCTATTGTAATTCTTATTTCCTATAGTCTTAGTTCCTAAACTTGTGTTTTTCTAATGAAACTATTATTTCTTAATGAAGTGTTTCACTGATTTCATCAAGACAAGAGTTTTACAGATATTTGAATTATACAATCTGATTTTTTTATTAGAGACCCTGCCTTGCTACTTTTGTATTAAATAGAGGGTTATTTAATTTAATTGGTGGAATAGCATTCATAAACCCAAGGGATTTAGAGTGAAAAGAACCTTAGAGATAATTTAGCTCAACATTCTCATTTTATAAATGTGGAAACTGAAGCCCTGGGGAGGTAAGTGATTTGTACAGAGTTGCATAGGCTGAAAACTGGAGAGACAGAATTTGAACCTGTGATTGCTTGGATGGGGGAGCTCCCTCCACCCACAAAACTCAGGAGCTAGAGAGTGGCCAGAGCAGAGGCATCCAGCTCACGAGAGGAGGATGTCCTTGGAAATATGTAACGCAGTAAATGAAAATACAGCACAACACAGAGAATGTTAATTTGTGGTTTTCTAAATCACTTTGAGGCCATTTCTATTTGAGTTTGGCACCACTGGCCCCAAGTGGTGAGAGGTCACCCAGGTGGTCAGTGACCTGGTGCTCTGGGCACTATGGGACCTCCTAGCTGCTAGTGTTACAGTGAAGCAGCTTGGTGTAGTGGAGGAGAGATAAGATTTGGAGTCAAGGCTCTGGGTTCAGATGCTGGGTCTGTTGTTTGCAAGCTGCATGGCTCTGGGCACCTGAGTTTGTTTACCTACAAATGAGAAGGTTGGACTAAATGGACTCTGGGGTTCCTCCAGCAATGAGGCCTGTGAGCCCCTCTAATAGCAAGGTACCAGCTCCCACGTTCTGGACACCATTGTATTCTTAATGTGGTGTGAGGTGGAAGCAGCACAAGTTTGGGCTGCCTTGTCGTGTTGTTGAGCAGGACTTTGCAGCCAGCTCAAACCCCTCAATCTTTGTCACAGGGACTTTTGTCTGTGCTACTTAAAGCCCGTAGTTGTAAAGTTGACATTTGTGAATCTATGTTTAATACCTAACATTTATTTATTACATTTCATCTTATTTTATCTGATCCATTGTACTAGCATGTCAGGTTCTTTTTGGATCCAGATTCTGACATCCAACCCTCTTAAATTCATGCAACCTAAAAATTTAATGGCATGTCATCCATGGCTTCATTCATATAACTGATAAAATATTGAAATGCACAGAACCAATCATAGATTCGTGTTCCATTAGACATCTCTCTTCGAGTTAATATTGACCCTTTTGACTCTTTGGGAACAGTCATTCATCCATTTCCAAATCCACCTATTTATGCTATCACTCAGCTCATATACTGAAATCTAAGTAATATTATATCTGCAGCATTGCCATGATCCACAAGGGTAGATACTTTGTCAAAAAAGAAAATGAGATTAGTCTGGCATGACCTGGTCTTGATGAATGTAGGCTACCTTTTAGTAATCACTGCTTCTCAGAATTTATCCATTTTCTATTTTTGAAAATTAGGCCCTCGTTTCTTCTCCAGCCTTGTAGCACCTCTAGTATTTTCCATGGAGTGATCTCTGACTGTAGGCTTAAGAGGCATGCCTGTCATGAGTATAAGATGCTGTCTGGAGTGGTGATTATTTGAAGCAAGGAAGTGAATGGAAGTGACCATTGAAAATGTGTGATAGTATTGGGCACCTGTGAAATTTAATATCACTTAACAGAAAGATTTCAGTCTTGATTGTCGTTCTGCAGGTGAATCCAAATGCCAGTTTGACAATGTCTTTGGCACAGACTGATTTTTGCAAAAAACATGGATTTGATCCTCAGAGTCCCCTTTGTGCTCATGTAATGCTGTCAGGAACAATCACTAAGGTAAGTCATTATTCTATAATAAGAAAGACAGACAAAGTAATGTGATTTTATTTTTTAATCAATTAAAGAAAAGCTTGATGAACTTAATTATATTGATTTGTGATTAAGGTTATAGAGAGCACTAGAGAAAAAGCATCTTAATAGAAGGTAGTGGGCACAACACAGGAGCAGCATCCCTGGGTTTGAATTTGAAAAATAGTGAATGATGGCCCAGAGGGGAGACAGATTGTGTAAGAATCTGTAGGTGAAGTGTCACCCTACAGATCTTAAAATTACTTAGACTGCTAGATTAACATACCATCTTTGTAGCACTTTGAGTTTTTTTTTCACTTGAGGCAAACTTTATTTGAAAAGCAGCTGGAAATCACCTATGGGTATTTAATTGCTGGAAAGGAGGAAATGGCAAAAATGTTGTTCAATCCAATTCTACTCTTTTAATAAATGTTTTGTTGAATTTTATTTAAATGTTTTATGTATTTACCTTTATATTAGTTTTATCTTTTGTGTACCTTCTTCAAATGCTATCTGTACTGTTAACCATCCATCAGAAATGTATTTCTTTTGTTTAGTCAGATTGTATATGTAACAAACTAATTGGATATGTTTGATTTAAAGATTCTAAAGGTTGAGGTATCATAAATTCTACTGTTGTAACTAATGCAGGTTACTTAGCTATTTTAAGAAATACCATTCATTTTCCAGGGAGATAATAAGTTCTAATAGTATTTTCCCACTTCTTTATAGCTATTTTAATGACTTACCAATAACTTTAGTATTTTAAACACTGAATTTTCATTTTTAAATTTCCCTTCTTTTTCATGCTTCCCTGAGTTCAAAATCAAAATTTACTGCTGAATCACTCTGTAGATTTTTGGAACTACATATTCTTAATAGATTAGAGAGTAACGTATTAAAGCTGTAAGGATTTTTGTTTCCAACAGAGAAAAAAATTGCATTCTTCTTTGATAATTTTTAGGTGAATGATACAGAAATGGTCTTTGCAAAAAAGTCATTATTCAGTCGTCACCCTGAAATGGAATCATGGCCTTCAGATCATAACTGGTTCTTTGCCAAATTGGCTATAACCAACATCTGGATCATAGACTACTTTGGTGGAGCCAAAACAGTGACACCTGAAGAATATTATAAAGCCAAACCTTAGTAAGTACCTATCTACCTATCTTCCTTCTGATGATGTGGCTATTTCTAGTAGTCTACACACTTGTTTGCCTGAGCTCCCAGAAGTGATTAAAGTTTAAAGCCAGTGTTGGGCTTTTATTACAGATGAGTAAAATTTGAACCCTACCTCCTGTGCCCCCCAAAACCCCCTACCACCTACCCCTCGCCAAAAAAAGTATGTTACGATCACCAAATGAGGAAAGAGGGGTAGGGGGAGGTACTTATAACTGACCTACTCTATCTGACTCTTCTAGACTAGACCCATTCTCAGTCATCTACACCCTTAGGGCAGTCTTTAGAGACCCTGGTGTTTCTAAAACTTCTTCCTTGTTCCGTGGGCCTACAATAAAAGTAGTGAGTGTATCAGGAAATTAGGATATTGCAAGATTGGGGAAGAACCACAGGGGGAAAAAGAAATATGGGAGATGATTGAATGAGGAGAGAGAGAGTCCAGGGGAAAGGGAGAAAACATTTTGGCAGTGGGATAGGTACTAGGGAATGAGATCATATTCCATGGAGTTTAAGGAAGGATTGTTGTAGTCATATTGAAGGAAAAGGGAAAGTGGAAGCTCTCATAGCTCAGTGGCCATCTGGAAGCCTCTCCTGATTTCTTCATTGATCAATAGTCTCTCCCTCTTGAAATTACTGTTATCTACTTGGTATTTCCTCAGCTTATGTACATGTTTTATCCCTCAGTAAAACAGAAGCTTCTAGAGGACAGGGACTGTTTTGTTTTCATCTTTGTATCACCAATGCCCAAGACAATGCCTTGCATATAGTAGGCATTTAATAAATATTTGAGGTGAAATGAATTGAATTTTTAAATAGCTGCTCTGTCAGTTACAACAATTTTTATTTGAATTACACTTTATTTGTACTCTTCTAATAACAAAATAAACATAGAACACTGTACACTTTACAAAGCACTTTGCACACCTCTCATTTAAGACTCATAACAGTCCCCAGAGGTTGGGAGTATGAATGCTGTTATCCTCATTTGTAGATGAGGTGACGGAGGGTGAGAGGCTGATGTGGGCCCATGGTTACAGCGCTTATGAGGAGTGGAACCCACACTTACCCCCAGATCTCTTGACTTCACATCCAGGGCTCTTTCCAGAACATCACACTGCCTTTTAACATTATAGAATTGTTTTATATGCAAACAATTCAAGTGGAATAGAAATCATCTCAATCCTTGGCAGAAAGAAACTTAGGGATTGAGATGTGGCCAATGTGGTGGGGAGAAAATTTTAAATTAATTTGCTTCTGGGGTAGTAGTTCATTGGGATGTAGGAAAAGAGGAGTGCAAATATTTTTGTGAGGGAAAGTTGATATGAAAAATTGGTTGCTGAAAGAATTTTTTGAGGGGAAATATAAACGATGTTTACAAATGCTCAAATCATTCCTCCTCTTTTCATGCATAAATGTTAGTCTTAGAAGGTGTGTTATTTTTCCAAATAACAAAAACCTTTTTAAACTAGAATTTAGTTTTGCTTAGATGTGACACTTTCAAAAAGATTTACTCTATAGTACCCTTCATAGTAGCCATTTGCCAGTGCTAATACTGAAGGGATGAAAGGAAGACTATTTTAGTGTTAGGTTATGCACCTACAGGTATCCCTTCCATACCTCAGGGATTAGGGGTGCAGTGCTACCGTGATACGGAAAATCCATGTAAAATTTTTTGACCCTCCCTTTGTACCAGAGTAGAAGTCTGAGTTATTATGATGTTAAAAGATGCAATATGTTGATTTCATACAATCCTATACATATATTTTATGCATTTCTGAGTTCCTCAACCTTTTCCATGTCATCTGCTAAACTTCATGTGTTTGCGGCTTCTACAAAATTGCACAGAAATACCCACCTAATTTCTTATTTCGGTCTGTGATATATTGAAACCAAAATGGGGAAAGTCGTGATGTGGAAGGGATAAGCTATACAATGTTTGAGGCACCAGCAGCCTAAAGAAAGACCAACAATTGTCCCTGCTCTCAAATATTTCACAGTGTAAGGAGGGAAACAGCATGCAAACAACTCTGTACGCAAAGTAAATACAGGATGAATTGGAGTTAATAAAAAGAGGCATTAAGGCTGGGGAGAACTGAGAGAAGCCTCTTTGCAGAAGGTAGGACTTTAGCCCGAAGGTGTAGATGAGGGAGGAGGGTGTTCTAGCATGTGAGACATTCGGCAAAAAGTTGGGAAATGGAATTTCCTGTTTTCGAAACTGCAGGGAGGTCCTGATCCCAGAGTCCACATAGGGGAGTGATGAATCAGAACATTAGAAAGGTGGGAGCAGGCCACGTTATGCAGGTCTGTAAAAGCCAAGTAGGGAAAACTTTATTTGATCCTGGAGGTGTCCATAAGGATAAAGTTATTGAATGAGAGCAGCTTTAGAAAGATCAGTTTGGCAGCTAAGTGGAGGATGGACCAGAGTAGGGAGACACTTGAGTCAGTGACCCAGGCGTGAGGTGATGAGGGTCTTCATGAGGCAGTGTCACTGTCAAAGGAGAGAATGGGATAAGGATGTTGCAAAGTTAGAAACAGCAGGACTTGGGAATTATTTGACTCTGGGGGCAAAAGAGAGTGAGGAGTTGAAGCTTTTATCCATTCATTTTATAGCATCCTGATTTTTACTGACTAGAATTTTTCCTTGATATCATAGAAGGAAGTATATGCAAAGATCCCACATGGGAGAAAAACATCTGGTTTTTACTATTCAGCATGAATCAGCATGAGCTTCATTTTTTCTGGAGTGATGAGTCAAAATTCTCTAGAACAAGAATCAAGAACTTATTATTGTAGGCAACTGTCCAATAGAGAACCACATAAAAGTAAAAGCAGGGCAATTTTCTTTGAGGAACAGGGAGCAACAAAAGATTTCTTTCATTTAAAAATTAAAGTAATATTTTGTCCAATAAATTCAATAATTTAAAATAATTGGATTTCCACATTGCTAGTTAAAGTGAGAAAGTGGGAAAAGAAAGAGGGAAGAAAAGAGAAAAAAAAACAGGTGTAAATAGCTACAGAGAGTAGCAAAGAGACACATGGAAGGAAAGACCTGGGCTTAGAGGGGCGTGGCAGAGTGGAAAAAAATACTGGCTTTAGAGTTAGAAGGTTTCAGGTGTTAGTGCCAACTCTGCCACTTACTGGAATTCCTCCTCTGTGAAGTGGGAATAGTACTTGTATTACCTGCTTCATTGTTACTAAATGTGAGTTATTGGTAGTTTAATAAAGTATTCTTATTTTCCTGCTTCTTCTCTATTTTCACCTGTTCGTTGCTATTCAAAATGTTAATTAGTAGTCTATTTAACCAGTGTTCTCACCCAACTTTGAAAGGGATTGCTTTGAACCAAAGTTAACAAAGGAGCCCACCAGCTGGGAAATAATCATCAAAGCAGTATTGCTTCATGGACTCGATGTATTTAGGCTGGAGGTCTAATGCTTCCTTTGGGTGAAGGTTCCATGTTTCTGTCCTAGAATAAATTATTAAGAAATATTTGTATGTGTAAACAAAGTTTAATAAAAAATTCTTTTCTCCCTTCCCCAGGTGAAGAGGAATATGGTCAATTCCGTAATTCCATCAAGATGCTTGAGTCTTTGTTTGGAATACATAGAGAAACTGCTTAAAGTTTTTCTGTGCACACTTTTATAAAAGATAAAAGCTTATTTTTATATGCTTCATATTTAAATCAAAGGCTTGCTGTGAGAAATCTACACTTAAATATTTTTATGTCATTTTAAAATTTGAGTTTTTTTTAAAAAAATATCATAAAGGAATCCTGATTCACTGAGTAATAAGGTAGCTTTCCCAGAAACAAAAGTTGCAAATTTAAATTGGCCTCTGAGATTGGAAGCTATTTCAACCTGTGTTAATTTATTCCTGGAAATCTCATTGTTCACTAAACCTACTGTTCACTACCTACTGAAGCCTCTGATAGTTATGTCTGAACAGGATGAAAAGGGGTTAATTTGCCCATATACTGAATGTGCCTAAACCTTGCCAAACAGGAAAACTGTTTATTTAAATCCAAATGGAACTTCAGACAGCTAATCAGCTTATGTATGGTGATTGTGGGGTTTTTGCTTGTTATATAGGAACAAAGCTAGACAAAGAAGAAATTGCCTTAACAATAATACAGGATCAAGTAGGCATGTGAAATTTTTCCCAAGTTTGATTTTACCCATTTTATTTTAATTTCTTCCTTTTATGATTCCCTTCTCCTCTTAAAAAAAAATAAATGTTTTATCTGTTGAATGGAAGTACAGGGAATTTGTGGGTAAATAAATACTGAGATCCTTATTAACCAGATGAGCCCACGGTTTCAGTTGCTGTATTAGAGCATAATTTTACCGTAAACATTCTACGATGTTCTTTAATTGTCATTTATACTTTCTTACTTTTAACAAATGGGGTCATTCAGGCTTCTTTAGTTGATCTTTTCAAGCCCTCTTGAAGGAAGCCATGAGGAGGAAAGATCGTATCAAGAAAAGGAAATATTTTTTCCTCAAAATAAAATGTAATTGGGGACATTATTGTTGATGGTTATGATGATTATAAAAATAAGTCTGAATACTTTTGAAAAGCATGAAGAGTGATTTTCTTGAATGTTATGAGAGATAGTATGATGGAGAAGCCAAGACCTGGATTTAGATCTTACCCCTGAGACACACACATTAATCATAGGACCCTGGACAAGTCATTTTATTTCTCAACGTCCTAGGCAACTCTCTTAAAGCTGCAGATTGCAGAGAAGGTGCTGATCTGCACTGGTAGAAGAAATTCCTTATCTGGGAGTTCCCTCCAACAATTAAAATCACAGGTCCAACTATCCTTTTTTTGTTGTAGAAAATTGGTTATTGTTTTAAGATTATTTTTATTTTCTTCCTAAATATCACGAACTCAAATATTCTTTTCTAAATCTCTAATACCATTTTCCAACAAAATACTTTATTTGAAAGTGTGTGTAAGCAGTAACCATAGCGATACAGTACTTCTTGAGTTCCCTTCATAGCTTTGTTATTGACTCATTTTTTAAAATGCTTTCTTACTAGTTGTTTAAATCAACATCAAGGGAATGAAATAGGGAAGAAACCTTATAAACATCATATAAGGTCCTTTAAAATTTCATTAAGATCAGTTCCTATATAGATTTGCCTTACCCTGAATTCTATCTTGCAATGAATAATAGCCATTCAACAAATATTTGTACTGTAAATTGATTGCTCTTGAGGTGCCAGTGAATTTATGTAACTCAGGGCAACACAATGTTTGAAAAGATTTTGGGAGCTTTTTAGATGAAATGTATTTTTAGAAGCCTACCAGCTATCTTTCTTAAAATATTATAAAGAAAAGAAAATTACTTATTTATATTTGCAGAAATAATTTCAGTAGATTCTTCAGGACTCCTTTTGAAATAGTATATGTTGGAAATTAAGTGCTAAATTCAAAAACTGCAAAGTGAAAAAATGAATTTATTTGAAAATTAGGAAGTTGACTTATAGTATTGCATCACACAATTAATGCTTTAAAAATGTTTTCTATAAAATTTCATCATGAGCTTGGTCTCTCAAACAAAGCACTGATAATTAAAGTTTATTCTTTAATGAAGAATGTTTGATTTATTGTCTTATATAAAGGTCTTCGTAGTGATTTTTTGCTTTCTTCTTGGCTCTGTTGTCAATCCCTTCTATTTTCGCTTTCATTTTAGCCTGGCTGTTACAGCTACAGCCAGAGAAGATAAACTACTATTTCAAAGCTTGGCTGATGATCTTTTGATTAAGTGCAGGATGCTTTTCTTCCCTCTTGCCAAAAAGCTAATCATATCCTGAAATTTATGGAAAAGCCAGAGTCGAGCATGTTGTTATGGAAACTTGCCTCTAGTAAAGTTAACCTTATAATACAAATGAGGATGAAGAAGAACAGCCTGGTTATCTCCTTTTCATTTATTGTTAGCTTTGCCTTGGAAACTTCTATTTCAATCCCCTCTTTCTGCCATATAAAAGCCCTCTGGAACTCATTTAAGTTCTCATTTTTCTTATAAAAGTAAAGTAAACCAGCAGGTGCTTGCTTTTCTTTTAATTAAATACAGAGCATTAAAACCTGAAGCAGTAAATTCTTATTGGCCACCAGAGGGTACTGTGGACTATGGTTTTTGAGTAGATTAAAGCATTTTATGCTAGATTTGGGGATTTAGAACTGAAAGGAGCTTTAAAGATCATTTAATCTGATCATCTCATTTTTTCAGAGGTTTGTAGCAAAGTATTGAAAGGTAAGGATGTAAATAACTCTAAAGTTGGTTCGCAGGATAGTTCGTAAAGACAACGGAGCGATTTAGAATGGGGAAAAATAGTAGTGGGGTATCAAAGTTCAAGTAAGATGGAGAGCATGGTGTGGCATCCTCAGAAGGGGTGAAGGGTTGTAAGACCCCCTAATTGCTCTTCCTCTTCCATTTGCTCCCCACCTCCAAATCCATTTTCCACACAGTTGCAACAAAAATCTTCCTAAGGCACAGGGTTGATTGTACCTAGGAATCTTGCGTAGCTCCCCATTGCTTCAAGGAAGGAATACAAACTTCAAGCCTTCTAAATTTGGCTGCTACCTACTCTTCTTTCTTCTTCCCAGTTATTTTGTATCACTCCTTATGCTTGTGGTTCCAGTCTAACAGGACAGCTAAGCTGTGTGCCAAACTCAAACATCCCATCCTCCCTCTTCTGAATATGCCTCATGTCTCACATGCTTGGAATGTTTTTCCCTGTTCCACCAGTTACAGAAAAAATATCTTCCACCAAGATTCTTGAGTGTTGGCTATCACCTGAGTGTCTCCTATGGACCTTTCCCTGATCCTTTCATTTTTAGTACTTGCCCTCTTCTGTTACTTTGTTTTGTGTGTGTGTGTGTGTTCTATGCCCCACCTCCAGTAGGCTATATAATCTTTGATCACAGAGATTCATTTTGATGAGTCCCAGCACCTAGCAAAGTGCCTTGCATAATGGTAGGCATTTAGTAAGCTTTTCTTGAATCATTTCCAATTTATAAATAGGAAAAAGAGCTCAGGTGTTAATTCAGCAATTCAATTCAACAAGCACATGTTAAGCCCCTTTATTTGTTAAACTCTTGTCCACGTTAATGACTTGCCCGTAACCAGACGCCTGCGTCCTGGGCCGTGGCCAATCATCTTGACTTTTGTGTAGCCAATAGACTTCCATGACTCGAGAAGAAAGAGTGAGGTGTCTGACCTTTGTGCGACTGCCTCATTTAAATCCAGTTCACTCAAAAGTCAAGGGGTGATGTCATTGCTCTGTGATGTCATTGGTCGGCTTCGGCAATGAAGGATGAACAACTGATACATGTCAAAGTTAGATTAAGCCCAGGGTCATGACAGCTGCTTTATTTGCTGAATAGTTTCTTTTTTTTTTTTTTTGCTTATGACCATTTTATTTATTTATTCATCCATTTATTTATTTATTCATTCATTTATTTATTTATTTAACTTTTTACATTCATTTTCACAAAATTTTGGGTTCCAAATTTTCTCCCCTTTCCCTCCTCCCCCCACCCCAATACACCGAGCATTCTAATTTTCCCTATCACCAATCTGCCCTCTCTTCTATCATCCCTCCCTTCTCTTGTCCCCATCTTCTCTTTTGTCCTGTAGGGCCAGATGACTTTCTATTCCCCATTACCTGTATTTCTTATTTCCTAGTAGCAACAACAATACTCGACAGTTGTTCCTAAAACTTTGAGTTCCAAATTCTCCCCATCCCTCCCTCCCCACCCATTCCCTTTGGGAAGGCAGGCAATTCAATATAGGCCCTATCTGTGTAGTTTTGCAAGTGATTTCAATAATAGTCGTGTAAGACTAACTGTTATTTTCCTCCATCCTATCCTGCCCCCCATTGTTTCTGTTCTGTCTTTTGATCCTGTCCCTCCCCAAGTGTTGACTTCAAATTGCTCCCTCCTCCCATTGCCCTCCCTACCATCATCCCCCCCCCTTGCTTATCTCCTTCTCCCCCACTTTCCTGTATTGTAACATAGGTTTTCATACCAAAATGAGTGTGCATTTTATTCCTTCCTTTAGTTGAATGTGATGAGGGTAAACTTCTTGTTCTTTTTCTCAGCTCTCCTCTTTTTCCCTCCATTAAAAAGCTCTCCTGCTTGCCTCTTGAATGAGAGATAATTTACCCCATTCCATTTCACCCTCTTTCCTCCCACTACATTTCTCTCTCATCATTTACCTTAATTTCTTTTAAGATATGGTCCCATCCAATTCACTCTGTCTCTGTGTGTGTACATGTGTGTATGTGTGTGTGCGTGCACGTGTATACATGTGTGTGTATGTGTGTGTGTATAATCCCACCAACTACCCAGATACTGAAAAATTTTAAGAGTTACAAATATTGTCTTTCCATGTAGGAATGTAAACAGTTCACTTTTAGTAAGTCCCTTATGACTTCTCTTTGCTGTTTACTTTTTCATGCTTCTTCTCATTCTTGTGTTTGAAAGTCAGATTTTCTTTTCAGCTCTGGTCTTTTCATCAAGAATGCTTGAAAGTCCTCTGTTTCATTGAAAGACCATATTTTCCCCTGAAGTATTATACTCAGTTTTACTGGGTAGGTGATTCTTGGTTTGAGTCCTAGTTCCTTTGACTTCTGGAATATTCTATTCCATGCCCTTCAATCCCTTAATATAGAAGTTGCTAGATCTTGAGTTATCCTGATTGTATTTCCACAATACTGGAATTGTTTCTTTCTACCTGCTTGCAATATTTTCTCCTTGACCTGGGAATTCTGGAATTTGGCCACAATGTTCCTAGGAGTTTCTCTTTTTGGATCTCTTTCAGGTGGTGATCGATGGATTCTTTCAATACTTATTTTGCCCTCTGGATGTAGAATGTCAGGGCAGTTTTCCTTGATAATTTCATGGAAGATGATGTCTAGGCTCTTTTTTTGATCATGGCTTTCAGGTAGTCCCATAATTTTTAAATTGTCTCTCCTGGATCTATTTTCCAGGTCAGTTGTTTTTCCCATGAGATATTTCACATTCTCTTCCATTTTTTCATTCTTTTGGTTTTGTTTGGTGATTTCTTGGTTTCTCAGAAAGTCATTAGACTCCATCTGTTCCATTCTAATTTTGAGAGAACTATTCTCTTCAGTGAGCTTTTGAACTTCTTTTTCCATTTGGCTAATTCTGCTTTTCAAAGCATTCTTCTCCTCATTGGCTTTTTGAACCTCTTTTGCCAATTGAGTGAGCCTATTTTTCAAGGTGTTATTTTCTTCAGCATTTTTTTGGGTCTCCTTCACCAAGGTATTGACCCATTTTTCATGCTTTTCTTGCATCTCTCTCATTTCTCTTCCCAGTTTTTCCTCCACCTGTCTAACTTGCTTTTCAAAATCCTTTTTGAGCTCTTCCATGGCCTGAGTCCACCCAACATCCACCTGGGGTGTCTGGGATACGGAGGCCCCGCCCTCCACGTCTTTCCCTGATGGTAAGAATATTTCCTTGTCATCAGAATTGAAAGGTGGGAACATCTGCACCCCATCAAAATAGCTCTCTATGGTCTTATTTTGCTTCCTTTTTCTGGGCATTTTCCCAGCCAGTTACTTGACTTATGAGATTCCTCTCCACCCCTGCCTAGATCCACCCAGCTAGTGCTTGGGGTCTGAGATTCAAATGCTGCTTCCCAGTCTCAGGGCTATCTGCGGCGGGAGTGGCTGCTATTCAATGTGAGCTTAAGTTCTGGTGCTTGGGTGGGGGCAGGGCCGCCTCCCAGGCTCAGTTCCCTCAGGGGCTTTATGCAGAGACCTTCAGTGGTGGAGCGGGTGGGGGCAGGGCCACCTCCCAGGCTCAGCTCCTTCAGGTGGTTTATGCAGAGACCTTCAGTAATGAAAATCCTGCCTGCTTGGGGAGTCCCGGGGGCCACCGCTGCTGCCCCTGCTGCTGCCCCTGCCGCTCCCTCTGCCTCTGCTGCTTCCTCCCAAGGGGGCCCAAGCCACGGAGACACCCCGCTCCCCTCTTGGCAAGCCCAGACATCTCACTCACTGACCTGGAGCGCCTGTGGGCAGAGGGACCTTCCCGGCCACCGGAGGTTCTGGCCCTGCAGCCTGCTCGGATCTGCTCCTGTGGAGCCACCCGGCCAGGGCAGAGCAGGGGTGGGCTCCGCTTTCCGGGGTGTGAGGGACCCTGGGGACGGCTCTCCAGGGCTCTCTGGAACGGAAATCTCCTCCACTGTGTTTCTGCGCGCCTTGCAGTGATCCAGAATTCGTGGGGAGTTCTTCTTGCAGGAAATATATGGGCTGTGGATTCGGAGCTAGCATACGTGAGTCTTTCTACTCTACCATCTTGGCTCCACCCTGAATAGTTTCAACTTCACCAAAATACTGAGCTATCTAAAACAACTTACTAAGGGCAAAAACAAAAACCTTTATCTAAGAAAGGATAGTAGACTGTTTTGGGATTCCCACTAACCACTTTTGAATTTGATAATTTACGAACTTTAATAATGCAAAGTAGAACTTAGAAAGTTTTGAGCTCTGAAGAAAAAGCAGTTTTGTTCTCTCCCCTACTTGGTCAACACCAAAAGAAATAATAGGGAAGTAGTTCTTGGGTATATCTCGTTTACTGGGAATCTCAGTGATGGGAAGAGATGAGACGATGGATTCTCATCTTTCTCTACCTCATCCCAGGAGACTTGCCCCCTGAAGTTAGTGGGAATGTAACTTTCAAAAGGGGCCCTACATGTAGTTTTATGTGGCTCCAAGAGGTAAAAATCCAAGCTAGAACCAGGAAAAACCTTGAGACACTTAATCTTCCTTATCAGGACCCTAAGTACAATTAGGCCAAGACCCTAAGTCCCTCATTAAGACTATAGAACATGAGTTTGTAGGACTTGGACAGAGGTGACTGTTGATTGCCAGATAGTTATTGTTTGCTCTGCTGTATTCTTTCCTTTGTAGCTGTCAAGCTATTTTCTCACAATTCTCATTACCTTCCTCCCAACTTTCCTTCCCTTTCTTGCTACTACTCCTGTATTTTGGGGTTTCAAGGATAACTTATTTTCTTCTGTAGAGTTTCTGGGAAGTAAATTATTAATAGATAAGAAATAATAAAAGTTTTACCATGGATAGAGTGCCAGGCCTGAGGACAGGAAGATTCATCTTTATGAGTTCAAATCTGGCCTCAGATACTTCCTAGCAATGTGACCCTAGGCAAGTCATGTTATCCTGTTTGCCTCAGTTTCCTCAACTCTAAAATGAGCTGGAGAAGGAAATGGCAAACCGCTCTAGTATCTTTGCCAAGAAAAAACCCAAGTGGGATCCCAAGAGAGTCGGACATGACTGAAAAACAACTGGACAATAGGTATTTGAAGCGGAGTATGTCCGGAGATCCTCCCATTAAATTACCTACTTAGCTCCCTAATGATGTACATTCTACAAAGCAGTGCCAGTAGAACTCACACTTTGGTGGGTCCTCCCAGCTTTTTGAGTGTGCTGTCCAAAATTTGCTTGGAATACCTGCCAAGGACCTTGGATCTCTCATCCTGTAAGGAAAGAAAACAGTTTTCTTTAGAAATACTCAATGCATCTGGTTAGTAAGTCAACAAGCATTTCTCAGGCAAGCTGGCAGGTACCAGGGACTCCACACGGGGGATACAAAAAGGCAGAAAGAGATTCTGTTCTCAAAGTGTGTACTGGGGAGACAATGTTACAACAACAAGGTACAGACACGGTAGGTGCAGGATAGACCAGATAATTAAGAGACAGAAGGAACTAATTAGTGTTAAGGGTGATCAGGACTGGCTTGTAGAAGGTGGGATTTTAGCTGGGACTTGAAGGAAGATGGGGAGAGCAGGAGACATAGTTGAAGAGCAGGAGAATTCAAGAAATCTAGGTTGCCAGCTGTTAGGTACTAAAAGTTTGTGTTTTGGGCGGGCTAAGATAGAGTTTCTAATTATGAAAATAGCAAATAAAAATGAGAATTTGACATTCTTGTAAGTCTTTTGGAAGGTGGAACAAAATGTTCCTCATTTTGTGCCTTGTTTACTTAACTGATTACTAGCTATGTAACCATAGGCAGTCACATAGCATATCTGTGCTATTTATGAGCAGAAAAGGGAATTAGAGTGCCCACCATGTGTTCCCCATGGCTTGTGAACAAATGAGTTTATTTAGAAAACAGCATGATGGGGGGAAAAAGAAATTTACATGATAACTTTATTATATATTTAAAAGGAATAGCACATTGTACACAATAGATTTGCATTTTCATGTGCAATCATCATTTTTCATTATATCATGTTGTGGAAATGCGTGTTTTATCCCAAAAATTAAAAAAAAAAGAAAACAGTGTTATGTAGTATGTGAATTGTTAGGGAAATACAAGACCTAATTATTTTTTTGTTTAGTTTTAAACTAGATACTATTTTAATTTTATTAAGAGAACTTTGTGAGTCAAGGAATCCCATAATGAATTATATTACAAAGTGAATAATCACTGCCTAATTATATTTTAGGAGTAAGAAGGAGATTTTAATATATGGGGTTTGCTTAAAGTGAGCTATCCTGACATAGACACCCTGAGTGCCAAGACTGTCTTATTTATTTTTATAACTCCCTGAATGCATAACAGAGTGTGTCTCTGCATATTGCTGACATGTCACTGTTTGAATGAATGAACCAAAAGCAAAAGTACACACTGAAAGATAATCTAGATGTTCACATAAAGTAGCATAGCCTGTACTTGCTATTAGAGCTTTAAGACTGTAGAATATATATTTCAGGTATACTGGAGATTATAAAGCCTTGCATATGTTGGGATTGCCAAATCAACATACTTCCAGTGCCTTTCTTTAGTATTGTCTGGTGGTGAGATTTTTCCTTCTTAAAAAAAAAAAGTAAAATTTTCAATTTTAGTTCAGAGAAAACAGTTAGAACTGGTTGAGCAACATTTTTTGAAGTCCAGAGTATTTGTCAACCACCATGAAATTTCCAACACCAATTATCTTGATAAATTAATTAGTTTCTTACTGGTGTTACTTGGCATTTAAATAGCTGTGCAGAATTTATTTTTAGAATGGTTGTGGACTTTTGTTCCTTTGGTTAGATAATATTATAAAATTAGTAATATGGAGATATTGCAACAAGTTAGATACTAGCTTAGGGCATCTAAATAGTGAAGTGGATAGAGTGCCAGGCCTGAAGTCAGGAAGACTTGTCTTGTTTAGGTCGCTTCTTGGGCTATACTAGGCCTACACACATGAAACTCATATCCAAGCCTAGAATTGTCTGCTAACTTAGAGACATCAGTATTTATGAAGTGCCAAGCTAGGGTGGTGCAGTGGATAGAATATCAGGCTGGGAATTAGGAAGACTCATCTTTATGAGTTCAAATCTAGCCACAGACACTTACTAGCTGTGTAACCCTGGGCAAGTTACTTCATCCTATTTGCCTCTGTTTCCTCATCTGTGAAATGAGCTGGAGAAGGAAATGGCAATCCAGTATCTTTATCAAGAAAACCCCAAATGGGTTCATAAAGAGTTGGACATGACTAAAAAATAACAATGGAGGATACAAAATACAACGAGATGAGAGGTGGGGAAGACAAAGTCCTGGCACTTAGGGCATTTGGGAGTTATACTGACTCCCCACCACACCCACACATACGTACAGGAAGATGCCTCCATTCCTGTGTCATTATCAACACCTTAGGATGTAGACATTTCTGGTTTCCTGTATGTCTGAAGATAGCAAACTAGCCCAACTCCTTCTGTGTACTCATCCCTCCAGGAATCACCTATAGTCAAACTCTTTTTTAAAAATTTTTTTTATTTATTTCATTAAATATGTCCCTATTACATAAAATTTTTTAATATCCATTTATTTTAAATTTTGAGTTCCAAATACTTTACCTCCTGCCTTTTCCCCATCCCTTAAGAAGGTAAGCAGTGTGATATCAATTATCCATGTGAAGTCATGCAAAACATTTCCACATTTACCATGATGCAAAAGAAAACACCAAAAATCCCAAGAAAAATAAAGTTTAAAAAGTATACTTTAATCTTCACTCTGAATTTATCAGTTGTCTCTCTAGAGATAGATTCTATTTTTCATCATGAATCCCTTAAAATTTTCTCGGATCATTAATCTTGGTCAGAAAAGCTAAGTCTTTTGCAGTTGATGATCATTACCATATTGCTGCTTCTGGTTCTGCTCACATCACTTTGTATCCATTTATGTAAGACATCCCAGTTTTCTGAAACCATTCTGCTCAACCTTTCTTACGGCATAGGAGTTTTTCATCACAATCATATACTACAGCTTGTTCAACCATTCCCCAATTGATGGACATCCCCTCAATTTCCAATTTGGAATTCAGAATCTTGGGGAAATGACTGTTGAAACTAAAAATAAATTAATTTAAATCTTTTTAAAAAAGAAAATAGAAAGTGGCTCTTTTTTTAAAAAAAGATTTAATATTTTATTTTTCTCCAATTACATGCAAAAACAATCTTTAGCATTTTTTAAAATTTTGAGTTCCAAATATTCTTCTCTCCCCTCCTACTCTCTTCCCCCCATTGACAGTAAGCAGTTGGATAGAGATTAAACATGTGCAGTCATGCAAAACATTTTCACATTAGTCATGTTGTAAAAGAAAACACAGAACAAAAAAAAAAAGAAAAAAAAGAAAACCCAACCCCCCAAAACAAGAAAGATAAAGAAGGTAAAGAAAAAAATATACTTTGATCTACATTCAGACTCCATCAGTTCTCTCTCTGGAGATGGATAGCATTTTTTATCATAAACCTTGTGGAATCTTGGATCATCATATTGCTGAAAATAGCTAAAGCTTTCACACTTGATCACTTTATAACATGTGTACAACATTCTCCTGGTTCTACTCATTTCACTTTGCATCAGGTTATGTAAGTCTTTCCAGGTTTTTCTGAAGGCATCCTGCTCATTATTTCTTAAAGCACAATAGTATTCCATCACAATCATATACAGTAGCTTGTTTGGCCATTCCCCAGTTGATGGACATCCCTTCAATTTTCAGTTCTTTGCTACCATGAAAAGAACTGCTATAAATATTTTGTACAGATACATCTTTTTCCTTTAAAAAAAAATCTCCTTGGTATACATACTAGTAGTGATGTTATTTGGTCAAAGCATGTGCATGGTTTTATAGCCCTTTGGGCGTAGTTCCAAATTGTTCTACAGAATGATTGAGTCAGTAACTTCACAAATGCATTAGTGTCTCAATTTTACAATATCCCCTCCAGTATTTGTCATTTTCTTTTTGTGTCATATTAGCCAATCTGATAGGTATGGGATGGTAGCTCAGAGTTATTTAGCTTGCATTTCTTTAAGCAATAGTGATTTAGATCATTTTTTTTCATATAATTATAGATGGCTTTGATTACTTTGTTTAAAAAACTGGGAATGGCTCTTATTTTTTTTCTTTTTATAAATTTGACTCAGTTCCTATATATTTGAGAAATATTTCTCTTTATCAGGGAAATTTGGTATAAATTTTCCCCCAGTTTCATGTATAGCCAATTTGGCTTCTACAACACCTGGGTTCTTCTCATGGGACAGTGACAGTGACTGCTTTTCATGGTGGATCTAAAAGAGTCCTTGTCAAGATGTCTTAGACAAGGGTGGAATCAGCTTTGTCCCAATACCTTAATAGTTTAAAAACACTGTTCAGTCTCTTCCCCATACTATTGAGAAAGTGAGGGGAAAAAAGAAAGAGAAAATAAAAAATAGAAAAATTGAGGACATAAATGGCTATGGAACGCAGTTGATTTTGGATCAAGAGATCATGAGTCACTGAGACCTCCCAACTACTAATATATTTAGTAGCAGAAAGACATTAGGCCTGAAGCCCCACACAAGTGGCCAGGAATCTCCATATAACCAATGCCCAGGAAGCAAATTTCTGACTTGAACCCCAGCTTGAGCTGAGGAGAGTTTCCAATCTCTCAGTCTTTTGCTCCATCCGGACCCCAGAGTCTAATCAGTTATATGGAATTTCCTGGCACCCTACCAGAGAGGTACCACCTCAGCCAAAAGCAGTGGGTCTTGGATACTGCCAGGTCTGTTGCATCCTTGTCCCTTAGCATCTCAGTCATCAGGGTCTTTCCCTGCTACCTCTTTCCATGCCCATTTGTGTTTAGGGACTATGAATGGCTAAGACCTTTTACTCCAGCCGCTGCTGCCTCTGCTGGCCTGACTGCCTCAGACTTGGAGTAACTATGCATGGGCAGGCCCTCCAGACATGTGGCAAGGGATCTCTTTGCCACCAGAGTCTAAGGATTACAGCTATCTGACCTCAATCCCAAGTCTGAGCCCCAGTGTGGCCCCAGAGCCCGATCAAAACTTCATTATGCCAAAAGCAATTTCTTCAGAAATGCCAGCGGAAATATCAGAGGACAGAATGACAGTGAAAACGTTTGTGGAATATATTTGTCACTGTTACCATCCCTTTTGAGAAATAAACTCATTCACCAGGGGGAGATCCTGAGAGGTGATGAAAATCTATTGAACCATGAGAGATAGAGTGAACGTTTATGGGAAAGGATGGTGGGGAGAGGGCAGAATTGAGGCCTTTTACTGACTATACCTCTAGCCCTCCTTAAATTTATGCCTTTACTACAAATATTGAGGAAAACAATCCACCTTTTGGCATCATGCTGTAGTGTTTACAGTCCATAGACTAAGCCCAGGTTTACTCAGATGTGGGAGGGTCTTATTCATCTGTGGCTGAGGTACTGCCTGGAGGTCCTGTGACCCACAGGCTTCAGGGCTGAAATAGTGCTAACAGCAATACCATGGTTGGGACCTTTAGTCTCCCTGTAGTAAGATGGAGGACAGATCTAGGTCTTTGGGAGAAGAGAGAAGTAGATGAAGGAGGAAATTAAAGGTAGATACCTAGATGTTTGGGGTAGAGAGGCGGGGTCCTGGAGAACCAAGGAGATAGCTGGGTCTGTGTCCTGAATGATGAGTCCAGAGACAGAGCTGTAATCAGGCAACCTGGATTTTCCCACAGTTTTCTCTTTTCTCATACTTCCAGCACAAAAATTTTGCTGTGGATGACTATCAACATGGATCAGGCTCCAAACCTGGTATTCAGGAGAAGCAACATAATGGCAGGGAATATGAGAAGGAATGAATTGAATATGAGGATGTGAATACACTGAAAGACGTTAAAGGATTGCCAGAATGGTGAAGGGCATGCCCTGTAGGTCTGTTTTTCACCATCAGGGTAGCCATTTGCCTGGTGCTGTGTAACAATAAAAACCAGGTATCAGCAGTCTGACACCCACTAACATCAGAGGTCTCTTGGGGAAAGTACCAAGTTCTCTGCTCAGAGAGCTAGAGAATGTTATCCCTTAATGCCATATCTTTTTGTTTAATATTTTTTTGGGGGGGAGGGGTGCAATCTGAGTTAAGTAACTTGCTCAGGGTCACATGGCTAGTCAGTGTCTGAAGCCCAGTTTGAACTCGCTCTGCTATGCCACCTAGCTGCCCCCAGGCCATACCTTTTATGAGTAGAGTTGTGTTGTCTAAGGATTTATCCAATTTATCTATTGGCTCAACCCCTATCCACTTTGTGGACTCCTTCCTCTTTCCTTGCTAATAAAGTTTTTTTTAAACCATCTCTTCCCCCTCTTATTTCTGTTAATATTTTATTTTTACATTATCTTCATTTCTGAGTAGTTCCCTTCACTATCCAGTCACCTCTCTCCAGTGACATGGATTAATAAAAGAAAAAAAAAGCAGTTTAGTAAAACCAACATCAACCATGTTTGATTTATGCAATGTCAGCACATGTAATATTCCACACCTAGAGACCATATCTGTGAGGAGAATAGAGAGATACATCTCATTTCTAGAGTCAAACTCAGTCATTATAGTAAGGGAGATTTCCTTTTTGTTTTGTTGTATTTTTACATTGTTTTAGTCAGGTATATGGTTTTCCTGGTTCTACTTACTTCACTTTATATCGATTCATAGAAGTCTTCCCACACTTCTCTGAAATCTTGAATTTATCATTTCTTGTAGCACAGTAACATTATACTCATGGGCCACAATTTGTTGAACCGTTCCCTCACCTGTTCCAGTCTTTTAGTACCACCAGTAAAATGTAAACTCCCTGAAACCAGGGACCATCTTTATGAATTTGTATCCCCTGTTTTTAGCACAGTACCCGAAACCTAGCACTTAAAGTGCTTGTTCATGCATTTATTCATTTGTGGATCTCTTTAGAGAAATTTTGTCATTGTTGTGTAATTCCAAATTGCTTTCCAGATGGTTGAAGCAATTTACAGAAACACAATCAGTGAACATCAAAGACTGCTAATCTTTCAGTTATCTCTCTAAAACTATTACTGTCTTTGTCATCTTTGCGAGTTTACTTAGTGTAAGGTGAACCCTCAGAATTCTTTTTCTTTGATTATTGGTGATTTGGAGTGATCTTTCATTTCATATTAATAGTTTGCGATTCTTTTGATAACTTCATATCCTTTGAGGATACTTATCCATTGGGGATTTAAAAAAAAATTCTGGATTAACACAATATACTTTAGATACCAGATAGTTATGAAAACTATTTCATGCAAAGATTTTTTTCCTCAGTTACTGCTTTTTGTTCTTATTCTAACTGCATTGATTCTGTTTATGCAAAAGCTGATCGATTTCATGTAATTAAATTTTTGTGCGTTTACTTTTATTCTTTGTTTGGGTAAGAATTCTTCTCCTAGCCATAGATGTGAAAGATACCTGATCTGATTATTTTCTCGTTTTTTTTAATGAGAAAAAAATATTATATTCAGGTCATACATCCATTTTGAGCTTATTCTGATATATGCTTCAAAATAATCTAAACCTAATTTCTGCCAAACATCTTTCCTACTTTCCTATGCCACTAAGTTTTAATAGACCCCAATCAAATGAGCTTTGCATAATGGTGTCAGTCATACAAGCACACTTTGTGTCATACAGCTCTTTACTCATGCCCATATTTAAGTAAAAGGAATACAACCAGATATATGAAAATGACTAGCATGTGGAATTTTCCCCCAGATCTATATAACAAAATTAGTCTGTAGTAGTACCCCAAATACAATACCCCAAATGTGTCTGGGGACACATTTCAAGTACTTGGACTCAGACTGACCTGTTGGGCCTCCAGTACTGTTCCCATTTGTGACTTCCTGGAGGATCAATATCCAGTCAGTTCAAGGAACCAAGGACCTAGGGTACAGAGCCTACTTTTCTTCCCTAACTGGTTGGACCTGCAGATGCTTCCTTCTCATTGCTTCTGTTGTGGTTGGCTCATAGGGTAGGCCACCAGTGGGAAAAATGTGGCCTCAAGACCACATGTGAACCTCTGGGTCCTCAAATGTGGCCTTTGACTGAACCCACTTCACAGACCAAATTCCCTTCATAAAAGGATTTGTTCTGTAAAACGTGGATTCAGTTGAAAGGCCATGTCCAAGGCTTTTCAAGCCACAGATTCCCTACCCCTGGGCTAGGCTATATAGGAACCCAATTGCTCTGTGAGGTTCACTCTGCTAGTCAGTTAGTGAAGAAAAATAAATAACTGCTCAGGCACAAAGAAAGAATTTCCAGAACTACCATTCCTTCTCATTGTTCATTCCTGGGATGTTCTCCCAGTTGCATCATGTGTCGTTTCTGCCCCAGCCCTTTAGCACTTTTGACCAAACAGAATTTATAGCAGGTACTCAAGATTCAGCATTAGAAAAATGACCCAACAAAATATGGCAGAGAGCCTTAAAACCAACCATATGCTTTTAACAATAGATGCCAAAAAAGTCTTAAATCTTTAATTAAAACTAAAGAAATCAATTATTAAATCAATGTCCATTATTAAATGCCTACTAAGGACTCATTCCAGTCTTGAGTAGATTAATCCTTCCTTCCCCAAACCCCTCCACCATTGCCTAAATAAAGCATATGGCTTGAGGATGGTTTTTCTTCCTAGACCAGTAGCCGGTAGCTAAAACAGTGGCTGATGGATGATAGTATCCAGGAAAGATTTTGACAAGTTATAGCATCTAACTAAATCTAATATGTTAAATTCAAGAGGGATAAATATAAAGTCTTACACTAGGATTTAAAAAATTGACTTCAAAGGTACAATAAGGGGGAGATATGGTTGGGCAACGGTTTGTTCAAAAAATATCTAGAGGGTTTTATAGGCAGCCAGGTGGTGTAGTAGATAGAGCTCCAGGCTTGGGATCAGGAAGACCTGAGTTCAAATCTGGCCTCAGACACTTACTAGCTGTGTGACCCTGGGCAAGTCATTTACCCTCTGTCTGCCTCAGTTTCTATATCTGTAAAAATGGAGAAAATAATAGCATTTAGCTCTCAGAGTTGAGGATATATGAGATAATATTTGTATAGAACTGAGAACCATGCCTAGAACATAGTAGGTATTGACATTTAAACCCAGGAATGCCAAAAAATGATGAGGTCTCATGATGTATTGTGGTGGAACTACCTCAAAGAATTCATTCAGACCACCTCTGATCCAAGTATAGGCATTTATTGAGATTGATGCCTCTCATGAAGTGGGCTAAGTTCCAAGAGGAATCATCAACTTCAGAGAAAGCAAAATGGATTTTTATAGGGTAAAGATGCAATTATATAACAGAAATTTACATAGACTGTAGGAATAGGATTAATATTAAAAAGGAAGGAGGAGTTTGTTAAAGGATTATTAGGTAATGGAGACAGGGTCCCATCTGTGGTTTGGTGGTTAAACATTCTGGTCATTCTGCCCTCCAACTGGCTAGCTATTGTGGTTCTGTCTGATCAAGATATATAGTTAGGTATTATGGTCCTGTCTTGGGCTAGATGGATGATGTGATTGTGATCGACTACAAGAACACACCTCTTTCTGTGGGAATGGGTCTGGGGGTCATGGATGGATAGAGGCAGTGGCTGGGTTCACACACCTGCTGTTTCTGTGAGAACTATGAGCTTCAGGGGCACACCTGCTGTTCTAGTGAGCATAAGACATACATAGAGAAGTTAGGACATTGGCGGGAGGTTGGGTAGGTACAGTGGGCATGTAATGAAGTTAGGCTGTTGGGGTTGGAGGCAGATCTAGTAAGACTCCATCAACAGGTATTAAATAAATGCTTACTTCTTTCCATCACTATTTAAGCCTATCAAGAACTTTTGGGATCCTGTGTCCTGTCATATTTGACCCTACCTGGTTGTTAACTCTATTTTAGGGACCAGAGGGGAAAACCTTGGTGTGTACTAGGGAACTTCTCAAAGGACTCTGACCTGAGACATGTAAGTGCAGAGTCATAGGCCACAACATCTAGAGGTCAATCAGGGGCCAACCATGAGAGACAGGGAGGCCTTCCAGTTCAATAACAAAAGAATTACACAGTCAGAAGCAAGTAACACCTAAGTGAGAATCAGACTAAATCAGGACCCAGTTCAAAGTATCATGTGAACAACACAGTGATCAAAGGTAGGGTATTATTGATCATGGCAGCCTCAGACACTTAACTTCCTAGGGTTTGTTAGCTCCCCTTCTGAGCTTGAGGTCACAGCACCAGCCACACCTCCTCATTCTATTTAGAAGGCTGCAGTTTCTATTTTAAAGAGCAGTAGAAGAGATATTGATTGCCTCTTATAGTTTTCCCTAGAAATCATTGATATAAATGTCATACAGGGTGCAAAAAAAGTCTTAAGACATACTACTAGAGCCCTCCAGGACTCGTTCTATTAATTATTTGTGGAGATACCTGTTTACCCACAAATTAAGTAAATCAGATAGCCCACACTTCTTTATTTACTCCATAAGGATAGCATAAAACACTTTGTCAGATATCATGCTGAAATCGGTTATGATGGAGAATCTATTAAGGAGGACCAAAAGGATTGCCTTGATATGCTGAGGGTTCAGTTGAAGTTGGATGACATAAATGTGTAGTGTACCCAGGCCTACCCTTGATCTCACCATCACTAATAAGTGCTCCACTTCCTTGAGCAAAATCTTGGACAGTCCTCTGTCTGACCATAACTCCATGACGTTCCACTTCTCTCTATCTACTCCTAAATGTAGTCTTAACCCTCATCAAGACTTCCCTTCAGTACTTTTTTAGGCCATTTCTCCTGATCTGATTTGTGTCCTCATTTTCCAATCTTGACCCTGTAGTTAAGCAATTCAATTCCTTGTTCTTGAATCCTTCGTTCCCTTGTCCAATTGCCACTCATCTCTTGCTAAGCCCTAGAGATGGATTTCTTCTGTCATCTGCCTACTCTGATCCTGCTCATTTTCTTCTGAACAGAGCTGGAGGAAGTTATATAAATATGCTGACTGAATTCCCAACACATTTACATTATCTCACGTGAACTGGGTCTTCACTTCAACATAGCAATCCACATACTCCTCTCTAATTGATACCCTTATCGCAGAAACTGCAGTATTGAAAACTTTCTCTTCTCTCCTCTAATCATCTACACTTCCCCCTTTCCCTACCCAACTACTTTATAAGACATTTGAGCCCATTCAAAGTGAGCTAGGTTAACTTTTCATTTCAAAACCCCTTGACATTAGTATTCTCCCTCTTGCTTTCCTCCAGTGTCTGATGAAGAGGCAGCCCTTGTCCTTGCCAAGTCCAACACCTCCTAGTCACCTTCTACTCCTGGTTACCTTTTCCTTTCCAGGTTTTCATCTGGTTCTTCCACATACTTAACCTATATCCAAGTCATGCCCAATAACTGTCTCCAAAGATTCTGTCTTGAACATTCTTCTCCCTCTATATTCTCTTGGTGACCTCACTAACTCATATGGACCTAGTTATAAGTTCTATGTAGATGATTTACGGATCTATATATCCAGCCCCAGACTTTATCCTGAGCTTCAAGTTCCTTATCAACAACTACAATTGAACATTTTAAACCTCCTGACTCAGAGGCATCTCAAACTCAACATGTATAAAGCTCATGTCTCCACCTCTCTCCTAAATTCCCTATTTTTATTGAAGGCATTATCAATCTTCTAGTCCCCCAATGTTCATAACCTCAGCATTACACTCAACTCTCCCCACCACAAGGAAGTAGTTTTTGCCTTCTCATTTGAATATATCCATCTCTACTGGGATTCTCGTTGGTCTCAGTTCTTTCCCCATTACATCCATGCTCTAAACATTTGCCAAAGCGATTTTCCCTGAGTGCCTGTCTGACTAGGTCACTTCCTTACTCAGTAAACTCTTGGTTAAGATCTACTTAGTTCAAGATTTCATTACTTCTCATTCTTATTCACATTGTTTGATCTCACTCGACTACTGAGATGGCCTTTTTCTCTTTTAAGTTTTTATGGAAGAATATTTACTAAGAAGATATAGTAAGAATATTCATGCGAACACTTTCCCCAACACTTAAGGGCACACTTTTCCTTTTCCATCTGGGTCTCTGGGCTGTGTCTATATATCATTTGCCCCACCAAATTCCTTTCCAAATGCAACACAGCTGACGGGGGAATGAATCTACATCTTTGCTAATGCTTAATTGGACCAGCCAGATCAATTAGGACTTTTTTCCTGGCAAGTCCCAACATGGATTACTCTTCCAGACTTCTGTTGGCTCACTCTCATGACCTTTTGAAGTTCATAAGGCCAAAGTCATATCCAATCTCCTTCACCTGAAAGCTGAAAAGCATGGATACAACAGAGACAAAAGCAGCAACATGGCCATGTCCTCATAGGCAGCATGGCCCCAGGAGAGGGGTAAAGGCCTGAGGCTTCTCTCCCCACCAAGAGGAAGCAGTCTTTGCCTTTTCATTTGAATATATCTAGGAAGGAATCTACTTCAGTTCTCTCTCCGTTGCAATCCATCCTCTATGCATTTGCCAAAGTGATTTTCCCTAAGTGTCCATCTGACTAGATCATTCCTCTACTCAGTTTCTCTAATTGCCTCTTGGATAAAAAGAGAAAGACCTCTGCCTAGCTTTTAAAGCCCTTCACAACCTGGCCCCACTCTATCTTTCTGTCCTCCTTATGTATTATTACCCTTACCATACTCTATGATTCAACCAAACACTAAGAGTAGAGATAGTCAGTCCCCTGAAAGCCACAAAAAGATTGGTGTTTCTCTGGATCATTCTCTGATATTGGGTTGAATGCATAAATGCGGTGGAGATGGGGAAGAGTTGGTGAACATGGCTGGTCCTCCTGGTCTGTCCTAGTGATTGATATTGCCCTCAAAGAGATTACCTTGGGGGAGATAAGGGATAGGGATCGGATTTGAGATCTCATTGATAAAAGGAATTCTTGAATAAGGAAATCTCCTCTGTCACTGTAGGTCTTCCAGAGTTGCTTGTGGCAGACACCCAGCCACAGATCACATAAGGCCTAGGCTGGATTAGAATGCAATTGAGAAACAATAAAAAATAAATAAATAAGAGTATTATAGAACATAGATAATGATAATAATGTGGTTTTCTAAGTCAATATGCAGCTGCAGGAATCTCTATGTATGGTTTAGCAGCTTCTGTTTCTATGTGAATTGACAACATGGACTCAGAACATGGAGAGGTTAAGTGCTGTGCCCAGAGTCACCCAGTAAGTGGTTGTCAGAGGCAGGATGGGGAGGCGGGGCACAATATGTAAACAGATGTGTGTGTACATGACACTTTGAGGAGGAAGGAGCAGACTCTAACGTCTTCCTGTGTGGGATGGCACATGAGATGAACCTGAAGGAAGTTAGAGACTTTGCATCTTATTCTGGTCCTTTCTATCTCTTTAAGGTGTGTGTGTGTGTGTGTGTGTGTGTGTGTGTGTGTGTGTGTGTGTCTGTCCCAGGGACACAGCTTCCTCTGAGTGTATTGGTCCAAATAGCTTGAAGTCTCTGGGATAAAAGACCGGATGACTCTGATGAAATCAGACAGGCCTATCTGAGATGCTGCTCCTAGGTTCAAACCCCAGCACCAGCAGGACAGAAACTCTAACCCTTCCGTAGTGTGTAAGTCTTTAAGGTTCTCTTCTTTCTAGCTATTGATTCAACTCTTTCACAATTTTGGATGAATATGAGGGAAGACCACCTTCTCTTCATTTATAGATAGTTGGGATATTTCCACAGATCCAACCCATTTGAAGAGTTGTATTTGCCCTTCATTGCCAAAGAAGACTATGCCATCAGAGAAATGATGACATGACTTGCACTTGACTTTGTTTTGAGTGAGGGAGGGCTGTACAGCTCACCAGCCTCACTTCTCCTCCAGAGCCATCTGAGTCCAGTGACCAGATACTCATCAGGATGACTGGAGATGACCCAGCATGCACTTGGAGAACTTGGGCCCTTTAGGTCAAGGTCTTTGTAGGTACTCACTTAAGGTGAGGCAATGCCCATTCATTGAGTAGGCCTGTTTAAGAAGTAACCAGGGCATGGCCCCTTTAATGAGGCCAAGAAAAAGAAAGACATGAGGCTGGGTGGGAAACAGCAACAGTTACTATTGATGACCACTCTAAAGCTAGGAGGGTCCAAAGCCCCATTGGTGTCCCAGCTTCGGTGTAGTAGTACATTTGAAGAGTGTGTGTTTGTCCTTCGTTGCTGAAGAAACATTTGAAGAGTGATGTGGAGTGATATTGTGTTAAAGGAGAAACACTCAAGCCTCAAGTAACAATAGTGACATCCTTTTCTTCATTTAGCACCAATTTCTGACCAACCCATGGCCCAGAATTAAAAGCCTTTGAGTATTATAATCTTAACTCAGTCTTGGAGGCTTCTTAGTAATCATTCTCTCTCTGGTTTGTGACCTCATCCAGGGTTTTCCTGGGAACATTACACTTGGACTCATTCCTTGATCTCCACAGAAAGGAAAAAAAAGACTTTCAGATCCCATGCAAGCACTCAGGCTAACAGCATATCAAATATATGACAGGCTTTAATTTTACCTGACCCAAAATTTAAATAACTCACAATTAATTCATAAATAGTCCAGAGAAATTTCCTTCCCTCTCTGGTGGACCTCCACCTCTCCCAGAGATTTACACAATCTACTCTAGAATAGATGCCTTCTTAGAAAGGGAAAGCCTGAGGAGTCTCTAGACAGTTAATACTTCTCTTTTAGATAAGCTTCACCTTCACAGGGACCTATACAGTCACCTCCAGACTTACAGTATTATATTTATTGAGGTCCTTTGAGGGTTGCTAAAGAGTCAAGCAACCCTTCCTTAGAACTTACATAATCTTTTAAACTTATAATAGACCTACAGTATTACCCTTGTTGGGGTTCCTCTCAAAGGGGAAACAATTCAGGGTTTATAGGAAGTTGGCTTCCCCTCCCCACACCTTTCTAAGTCCACATCTGTTCCTCATCGTTCCTTAGCTGTGGCCCCTGCTTTGTCTGGGAATTCCTCCTCAGTGTCCAGGAGGCTCAGTCATTTTACTGCTTGTCCAAGAACTCCATCACTCTCCCACCACTGCCACACCAACGCCAGTTTAGGTTGTGTAGCTCCTGACTTGTCCTGGCTTCTCTTCTCTGTTTCATCATTGTCTCCATTTGCTACCATCCCAGAAATTACAAGGTTCTCTCTTCTGCTAGGGCAATGTGATAACCTGATGAACTTAGTTGCCTGGAAAGTATATGTTGGCTTGCTTCCAGAGGACCAGAATCTCCCTCTGTGGCTTTTTAAATCTCTGTTCCTCTTTACATCTCTCTAGCTCTCCTAATTCCAAGGTCATTGAATTTCAGTCATAGCTCAAGGGTGTTATTAGCTACAATTCAATGAATGATCCTTGAAGTGGTATTAAAAAGTGGTGTTAAAATACCAAATGTTAAAATACCAAAATGTTCATGGCCTACCAAGAAGACACCATCCATACCAGTGCCATGGCCTAATCCGTATTAATTTGGTTAACAAGGAGTTAATCTACTCATGTAAATGGCACAGGAAGGCATTACCACCTTCTACCTAAGTTATATATCCTTTGATATCTAGCCTGAAACCCATATGCTGTCTGTCATTCTTGCTAAGCAATATGTAGCTAATAGCAGTGATTCCCAAAGCTATTTAACTTGCAGCATTCCCAAGGCCATTGTAGTTCTGGTCAAACCAGCCTTCAGTCTTTGTCAATCCCAAAGATTCTGTGGAGAACAGGTCAGTTCTTTAGGCATGTTATGACCCAACTTCAATTTAATCCAATCCTATTCAGTTCAATCTAGCAATTATTGTTAAGCATTTTTTATGTGCAAGTTCCTGGGTTAGGTGTTAAGACTATAAAGGCAAAAACAAAACAAAACAAACACAAGTTCCTGCCTACAAAGAACTAACATTGTACTGAAGAAACAAAATAGACTATATAAGTAGGGCTGGATGTCTTTATCTGTAATTGGAATCTGTGCCTACCATCTAGAAATCATCTATTTCAACACTTATTTTATAGATAAAGGATAGATTCCCAAAGATGTTCAGCAATTGGACCAAGGTAATACAGGTGACATGGATGGAGCTGGGATTTGAAACCGTGTCCTTCAGATGTAAATCCACTTTGCTTTCTACTGTACTGCCTCCAGAACCGTAACTTTCCAGAGTGCCTCCAAAAGACCTACTGCTATATAGTGTGAAAAGTGACCCAGAATTGTTTGGATATGTATATTCAATGAAAGCTGGCCTCCCTCTCCAATACCAAGTCAGGACTAATCTTGCTGGAATGTACAAGGCTATGAAGCACTCTCCTGTCCCGCTGAAACTCAGTTCTCACAAATGCTTGATGAAACTTAGCGTTAGCCTTACTCCACTCAGTATCAGAAAATTGGAATATATCTCTAAATCTAAGCTACAAGGTCAGGGCAGGGAAGTGGGAGGAGAACCAGATCTGTCGCCAATATCCCTGCTGCCATGTTGGAAAATGTGGAAAGGATTGGTGAACATGATTGGGGGTGAGTGGAGTGAGAATAGTGTCTCTAAAACTTACCTTTGAGTGGCCAACTGCTTTCTCCAAAATGTACTCTGCAAAATATAAAATCTGATTCACTGATGTCAGTTGATTCCTAGCTACCCAGCAGGTTCTGTCAGTCAGATGGGCAAGAAAAGGGGCCAGGGAAGAGGCAGCTCTCAGTTCTAGCAAGCAGCTGGGTCATGTCTGTGCAGGAACCAAACTTACCTGATCCCTGGAGCATGGGGTGGACAATTAGCCATTTCTCACACCTATTAAAAAAAGAAAAATGAAAGATCAGTCCTGAGATGAGAGAAATGGCACACACACACACTCACACACACACACTCACACACGCACACACACACCCCAAAACCTCAAACCTCTGAAGCTTCCTCATTGTGAACCAAAAGGGGGAGTGTGTGTCATGCAGCCTCCCTGTTGGCAGGTGCTTTCTGAAAGATCTTCTAGTCCTCACACTTCCTGAGGAGGCAGTCAGAAGAACAAAGCCTGCCGAGGTAGCTTTTCTCTTCATCGTCCTAGACCCAGCTGCCAATTGGCCTCCTGTCCCCCCAAGCACCATCCTGGGGGAAAGAAAGAGATGAAGTGGAAGGGGATTGTTATCACAGCCATCCTGCAGGCACGGGTCCCAATTACAGGTAAGGCCAGGTTTTCAGATAGCAGGGGGGACTCTTTTAGAAATTCATTGGAGAAAGGGGAAAGAAATGGGTCTCTCCATCAAATTACCATCTTCCTGAAATCAGAGAAGAGGAACGGTGATGAGGGAGACAGGATGGGACCCTACCTGTGTTATGCCTGTGTTCCTTGTTACATTACAAGAAAGTTAGACATTGTTTTAGAGCTAGCCACTCAAAGACATAACTTTCCTACATGTCCCTGCCTCTCCTAGATATAGTTTTTTTTTCTAGGCATGAAGAAAAGCCTTTAGGGGAAAATGAAATGGGGGTCAAGACATAAGGTGTCTTTGGGGAGGATGGTACAATATAAGGCTGACCTGAACCTGAAACTGTCATCTGAGCCGTGTTTCATGAGACATGTCCTGCCTTTAGATTTGGGCCTTCCACTTACTAGCACTACTGTTTGGACCCTTTTCTTCTTTGCAAACTAAAAAGTATTCCCAAGCTTCCTGGCTGGCTATGTCAGGATGAATGATGATGTTAGATGGGCCAAGAGAAAGATCTGGAGTTAAGGGGCAAAAGCAGTGTGTTGGGAAGGGTCTTTCATTTGCAGCCAGTTTTTTCCTGAATCCTCAGGAGGGTATCTAGACAATTCAGCCAGACCAGGCCCTCATTTTGCATGCTATCATAAAGTGTTTATGAAAAGACCAGACTTTCAGAAAGCTTTGTCATAGTTGGCCCTGCTTATCCATGGCTTAGCGAGAGGCCTACAGAGACACACCCAACCTGGGCTTTATAACAGCTGTCATGTTACTCTCTAGGCTTAAAGAGGGGTGGAGGGCAAGTAGGGGGCAAGAGGCAAGAGAGGCAAGAGGGAATATAAAGGCAAAAGGATGCTGAGGCTAACCCTTGGTGCTGGCCTATTCTAGAGACATTCCAAATGGCAATAATCATCGAGTGACCTTGTTCCAATGTACACTTTATGATTATTTTGCCTGTCTTCTAGGTCAGGGCACGAGGAGGAAAATGAATGGGTAGCCTTGGTATTGAACATCCTACAGATAAAAGGTTTTAATTCTCACTAAGGATGGGATGAGTTAACGGTGAAGAAAGGAGCTGGAAATGGAAACTGCCTTCCAACAGATGTAGACCTTTCTCCATACCTAGTTCCCCACTGCTTTGTTAGTCAGATATTCAGCTCTGCACTCTCAAGCCTCATCGAGAGATGTGAAAGAAAGTTCAGATGATTAAGAGAACAACATGGTACCTGTGCCTCTATCGGGAGCACACGCTCGTCATTTCTTTGGAGCAAAGTTATGGGAAATTGGGCGCCATGACATTTTCTGTAAGAACACAACTTTTTATGCTTAGCATTGGCCTTGTGAATGAGTCACATTGTATGGCTGTTTGCCCATAAGTGAAACCCAAGTGTATCTTCCTGTGACTTATGAAAGCTCCACGATGCCCAAGCAAACAGAAAAATGTGTTGAATTTAGAGGGTGAAGACAATCAATTGGCTTGTGGAGATTATGGGGAAGGAGGGATCTAGAGCTAAGCTGATTGAGTGATTTAGAACTTACCCATGAGATACTGTAACTATGCCTGGTTTGTACCCCCCCCCCAAAAATAAAATTTACCTCAAATCAAAGTGAAAGTTAGCTGGGATCCCAAACTGTAATGTTTGTAGGTCAGTAGAAGACAAACATCTAAGTAGCAGTACCACTGGAGAAGCCAGAAAGTGGAAAGGAAAGGCAGTCCATTTTATTATAGGGGTAGTGATGGCAAAGAATAAACCTGGATTCCTGTAATAGGTGCAGGACAGTACAGGGAGCTGGGCCCTTTGCCCCTTAGAGACATGGATAAGCTTATTAGCTTCTCTTCAATCCTATTATTCCAACATCTGAATGACAAGTGTAGCTGCCTAAATGAAAACAATTCAACTCAAGGCTGATGGCAAAAAGATTTTTTTTTCAAATGGCTGCCATACCAGCCCAGGCTCTGATGGAAGATGTCCTCATTAAGTATGGAGGGACACTCCATATTTGTTGTGGAAGGAAAAACACAGGGTGACTTTGGTCCCAGAGGCCACGTCTGTATAATATCCTTGCTGAGGTGGCAATTTGATACTGTAGAAAGAACCCTGGATCTGGGATCAGATGACTTGGGTTTGAATCCTGGTTTGACCATTTACTACCAGTGGGACATTGGACAAGTTATTTTACCTCGAGGGTTCTCAGTTTCCTTACTTATAGAATAAGAACATTGAGCTAATTAATTCTATGGTCCCTTCTGACTCTAAGACTATGGCCCTAGGAAATGGTCACAATCTAGTATTTGACTGAAGGCCTCTTTTTCTCTTGCCTATAATATTTTAAAATTATATTTGTCTTTCCTTTTTAATGTGATTTTTACAGCGTTACCACCACCTTACGCTTTATTTCCAAAGCAACAATATATAGATCATTCCACAAATCAAACAATCAAATAAGTGATTAAAAAGAAATCCAGGTAATAACTGGACTACCTTATTATTGACTTTGCTGGAAGATACCAAAGCTTAAGTTGAGAAGCATTGAAATGACATACATAGCCATACTGCAAAGATCAGTTCTACTTTTGCGTCCTTATTGATACCTCCCATCCATGTCCCAAGGATGCTCTCTTTTTCCCACGATGGAAAGTTAGGGCAAGAGACTGAGAATACTACCTGTGTCCCAGAGACAACCCCCTAGGGCCAACAGGCAGGGATCTACCACTTCTGTGAATGAAACCAAGTCACCTGGTATGATCGTTGTCTTCGGGAGATTATCCGAACCTGGGCCTATATACAGGAGACTTGCAGGACAGGACTATGACTGACTACCCACAATTTGTGTTTGCCCCTTGGCACCCAATGATATTATAATGCAAATAATGAATCATTCAATCCATCCCATAATGCTTTACTCATCTCACTGGAGATTTATTAGTATAACTGGTCACAAATTTAGGAGTTCAATATTAACCCCTCTACCTTGACCCCCAAATGGGGATATTCTCTCATGGATTTCAAGGATTTGACTGGTCCCATAACAATACAAATTAGTATCCTATTATTCTTTGTTTTGTAGAGAGGTGTTCTCAGGGAGAAAAATGTATTTGAGTAAATTCAGGGTCCTAAGACTGTTACATAGAATTGACTAAGAATATTTTGTAGAAAAATCCATCCAGTTGTCCATGATCAGTATTGCATAGTCTTGGAATTTAATTGCATACACAGGAAGAAATCCGTGCATGGATAAGAGCGTATATGTAACACGTAACTGGGTGTCTAAGAAGAACTCTTTTAATATGAAGTTAAAAACAAGTGCTAAACAGTGTTCTTAGTATAAACAACTTGTATCCCACTGAGCTAGGAGAAATGTTTAAGTATAAGAGGGATATTCATGAAAATGATATAAGAATGGGATCTTTCAAGGTTAGTTCATTTATGCCCCTAAAAATTCTTGTTTTGCTGATATGCAAGAGCCAACTACTCCTTGTAACCCAGCACTTCTCAGATTTCTTGGCCCATGAATTTCTTAGGACAGAACAAAAGTCTCCTTGGATTTGCTGTTGCAGTCCCCTCCAAAACCTTTGGAACTACATAACAATTTTGTGGAGCTTTTGCCCGATTAAATGATGATGAGTGTGGCTATTTTCAAAAATAATGTACATGTTTTGTGTTTGCACTGAAAAAATATTTTGAAAGAACTCAAATAGAAAAAAAAGTATCAATAAAGGAGAGGGAAAAAAAAGAAATTCACAAAGGGCCATAGAAGCAAACGGCAGTTACCTTCTTAAACTTGTTATGTTCTGTTTTGAAGCAAATGTACATAACTGAAGTTCACCATTTCATTTACAATCCTTTTTTTCTTTGTGTGTTTGAATTTTTGTGCTTGTTGATAATTAAGTTCATAATTAAAATGTATTTTTTAAAGATATATTTCCTGATATGACTTGCATTTTAGTTGAAAGATAATCCAAGTGGTTCCAGAGCAACCTGGAGATCTCTCTTTGAGAACTCCTGTTCTCTTGGGTCTATGAATTAATTATAAGTTGGCAAATAATTGGCAATGAACTGAAATTTCTTTGGTCAACAATGACCAAAGGCTGCATTTTTACAGTACTAAGATAACTAGTTGGTTCTGTCAATTTGTTTAATCAGTTAATTTCATAAACTTTTAAAAGAAAGCCACATTGAAAGTTTGGGAAGTTACCTGAGCCCCACTGATCCAGCTTTTATAGCAGAGGCTCAACAAAAGTTGGTTTGAATTTTGCTAAGTTGAATGCCGCCATCTCATTGAGACCCGGTCTAAAAGACAAGTATACTTGTTAAATAACCATATGGTTAAAATAGTCCTTATGGACTGATTTTATTTTCTGTTGGACTGGATTTTTTTATTTCTATTGAATCTTTTCCTCTGGAGAACAGAAGGATGCTGTACAATATTTCCTAAAAAATTAAACAGTTAAAATGGCAGGTCAAATAGTACAAAACAAAGGTCCTAAGTCATACCATTCCATGTGAGGTGAGAGGGCTGTTAATGGGGAGAAATTTACAGATAGTTAAGTAATCAAAATGGGGGAAAGGGTGTCCAGCACAATCTCCAACTTGACCTAGACCATTATTGAAAAACCAGGAACATTTTTGAGTTCTGCCTTTCTCATCATGTTACTTTAAAGTAGACCAATGGAAAACTTTTAAAAATCATAAGGGAAAGCTAAATTATTAGTATGGAAAATAAGAAAAGGTTTTCATTGTTTAATGGCTGTTATAGTAATAAACATGTGAAACCCTCCAGGTAAGGAGTGTATGGACAGCAACCTGTCTCCAATTTGTGTTTGGTACGGGCAATCAGAAGACCTGAAGTCTAGCCCTAAGCCTGTCGCTAACTTGCTGTATGATTTTGTGCAAATTTTTCTAGCTTTCTGAGGACTGAAGTTTGAGTTTTTTAGCAGAAAGGAAAGGGCTTTTATAAACCTTAAGCACCCTATAAAGGTGGGCCATTGTTAGTTAAATAAAAGGCAGGAGTGTTCTAAAACAAAACAAAACTGGGGGAAAAATTTTTGAAGAGGAAAACTTCAATTCTTAAGGGATTCATGACTTTTATGGATGCCTCTTAAACAAATATAGATCTCAGTGTTACCTTGACTTAGTAAAGGACGATCATGAATTGTTCAGGTCCTGGTAGCCAAATGTCTGATGGTTCACCTGTCTGAACTTCCCTAGGTTGGCCTGCAAACAACTGGCATATGGAGAATATGCCCCAAATGTACTTTAAAAAAATCTACAAGATAACTGTGGAGTCAGCCGGGCTGTTTCCTATATATTTAGGGTAGATAAATGCAGTTCTTCCACTCCACACAATTCCCTGAGCCGTCTGCCCCCCACTCTTTTTTTTTTTCCCAGCCCTCCCTTATAATCAGTATAGTCAGGGAAAAAAAATCACTTCACTGGCATTGACCAAAAATGTATGTTCCATTCTGTAAATCGAGCATATTTCTAGGTCACTCGGGCATTAGAAATGCTAATTCATTCTTAGGCCTCTTTCTTAGTATGTATGGGGTATATGGTGTGTTTAAGGAAGACCAGCACTTTCAGGGCTACTCATCCACCTTTGGTGTCTATCTGGAACTCAACTCTCACCTGTGGTTCCAAGAAACTGTAGCATGTGCAGTGTCTACACCCCAGTAAACCTCCTTGACAAACAACCTATACCAGGTTGAGGGTGACTAGTAGGCCTCAAACCCATCGGTGAGTTAGTGGGGTGTCCATCCTAAGTATGTGAAGAAGAATGGCTAGACCCAGAAAACTATCTCCGCAGATGGGTTAAACCAGGTTGAGGGTAACTGACAAGCTTCAAAACTGTGGATGAGTTAGAGGGATGTCTACTCCAAGCTTATGAAGACTTTCCCTGGTGAAATGGGCAGATGAGAATAATTCGTTTCAATAGCCATGAAGGTACCTAAAGCAAGCACTGTGGAGTGCTGAGAGATTGGTCAGACTTTAAAGACACCTCAGTCATCCACCACATCCCAGCCCATCTCTAGTCTTCTTAATTTTTGGCTTGTCACTGGACTTAGATGGCTCTGGAAGAATGACGCTGGTGACTTTGTGCAACTCTGTTTCACTTAAATCCAATTCACACACGAATTAAGACATCACCCTGTGATATCACTGGTCCTCTTTGAAAATGAAGGATGAACAACATGGCAAGTAAGGGTTAAATTACCCCCTGGAGTTGTCTGTGGTTCAGATATGTTGTTGTCAGTCTCTTGCCTCTGTTCATTCTATACCTCGAGTCCATTACCAAGAAGGGAAGGAAAAAAGGGGGATGGGGGAGGGAACACACATTTATGAAGTATTCACTGTGTACCAGGCACTGTGCTAAATACTTTATTAAATCACTTGATTCTCACAACAACCCTAGGAGGTAGGTGCTAGCATTAGTCACATTTCATAGTTAAGGAAACTGAGGCAGAGAGAAGTGTCATTTGCCAAGATGGCGAATATGTCATCATCAGCCTTCTGAAGTCACAACTGCTGCTACGTTGATTGAAATTCCGTAATTTTTCTTTAAGTGATAATGATCACTGGTCCAGCTCATTTCACTCTATCAGTCTTTTGGGGTAGCTTCTATTCAGACTCTAATTATCACAGGCTCTTTTTCCTTGTGCTTTGGATAGGGAATGAATTTGAAGTCATTTTATGAGTGGTTGAAGGAACTGAAGATAGAAAAGACTTCAGGAAGGGCCCCATAGCTGTCTTCAAATGTTACCCTGCTGAGGATTGAATTAGTGTTTGGATGATTTCCTCCACACTACCATACAGGGGGATGGGTAGAAATGACAAGACAGATTGCAGCTCAATAGACTGAGTAAATTCCTAATAATTAGAGCTATCTAAAAATGAAATGAACTTCCTCATGAAGGAAGGAGTTTTCCATCTCTGGAAGCATTCTAAGGAGGCCGGAAGACTACTTCTCAAGGACGTTGTAGAAGATTTCATGCCTTTGTTGGGGAAATGGACTGGAGGACCTCTGAAGTCAGCTACTTCACCTCTAGTGTCCATACAGGGGCACTGGCTTAGGACAAACTTTGGACCCGTTAAAAAAAAAAAACAAACCACCCTGCAGACTGTGGGCATGGTGGTGGGATCACATCCTGTGCTATAGTAAGAAGGTATTTATTATTATGAGAAGCAAAGGAGTAAAAGTTGGGGTGGAGGAGGTGTAGCAAGAGCGGGGAGGAGAAGGAAGGTCATTGAAGTGCATAAGACCCGCCTGACAATGTGGAGCAGGCTAACATAGGAAGTGGTCAAGGATGCCACAATACTGTGAGTAGCCATTGCCTACATTTGCTTTGCACGTTCCAGTCTTAGCTAATAATTGTGCAACTGGGCACTTAATTCTCAAACTAAAAGGAAAAAAAGAGAAAAAAGAGAATATAGATTTGCTTCTTTACTGCACCCTGTCAAATGGGCCTGTGGCTAAGTTCTTATGCGTCAATGTATAAGATAATTTATAATGGCTGATTTCTGAAGCAGGCTCTTTTTTAAAGGATTTCGCCTCGACAAACATGGCTTCCTGTTTGAGAAGTTAGAGATGATTCATTCTTTGCCTGATATTTTCTTTCTTTTTTTTATTTTATTTTTTAATGTTTTACAATCATTTCCTTAAAGTTAAGATTTTATCCCCCCCATCCTTCCCCCACTACCCCCCTCCCTCCCCATGACAGCATACAATTTTGTATAGGTTCTACATATACTTTCCTATTGAGCACATTTTCACTATAGTCATGCTATGTAGTCGAACTAAAATAAATTGAAGAAATCATATAACAAATCAACACATAATATACTGAAACCCACCCACACCCAAACATGATCTGCTACATTCTGCAAGTGACTTCCACATTTCTTTCTCTGAGTGTGGAAGGCATTTTGCCTTAGAAGACCAACATTAGGATTTTTTTTTTTTCTCAGTAAGTTCTTGTGTTATTACAAAGTTCCAAGTCTACCAGAAAAAACTCTCGCACACTGTGGTCGTTGCTGTGCACAAAGTTCTCCTGGTTCTGCTCCTTTCGCTCAGCATCAGATCATATACGTCCTTCCAGGCCTCCCTGAAGTCTTCTTGTTCATCATTTCTTATGGCGCAATAGTACTCCATTACATTCATATACCATAATTTATTCAGCCATTCCCCAATTGATGGGCATCCCCTTGACTTCCAGTTTTTGGCAACTACAAAGAGTGCTGCTATAAATATTTTTGTACACGTGGGACCCTTTCCTGTTTTTATAATCTCTTGGGGATACAGTCCTAATAGCGATATTTCTGGGTCAACTGATATTTTCACTTAATGTAACGCTTCCCTCTGATTATAGTCCAGTTGAACCAATCCTGTGTTTGAAGTCAGGGTCCTTGACTTTGAATCTGGGCTCTGCTATTTTTGCAGATCAGTAAGTTTGGCATTAGTTTTAGGTAAAATAACAGAATCACAGAATGTTGGAAGTGGAAAAGACTTAAAAGATTATCTGATTGCCTCGCTCATTTTACAGAGGAAGACACTAAGGCCCCTGGTGGGTGAGGGATTTGGCACCCCCCCAAAAAAAAATCACAACTAGATAAATTGCAAAAGCTGGACAAAACTGAGGTCCTTTCCCACCAAGTCCTCTGTTTAGTCTTCTCCGTTACTCTGCGATGTTGGGCAAATCACCTCCTTTCCGTCATTCTCCATTTACTCATTTGTAATGACGGGTTTGGAGGAAGCAGCGAGGTGGTGCAATGGAGAGAGTCCTAGGCCTGGAGTCAGGAAGACTCCTCCTGAGTTCATATCTGGTCTCAGACATTCACTAGCTATGTGACCCTGGGCAAGTCGTGTAACCCTGTTTGCCTCAGTTTTCTTATCTGTAAAATGAGAAGGAGAAGGAAATGGAAAATCACTCCAGTATCTTTGCCAAAAAAACCCCCTTAGACAGCATGGTTTTCAGAGCTGTGAAAAAATCGGACATGACTAAAGAAATCCCATGAGCCTATATTTCATTGTTGATGATTAATTGAAGTGCTACAAAAAATTACTGTTCTTTGGAGTTTTTGCCACAATTCTGGTAAATGAAGTTTTCAATGTAAGTACTTTAAAAAAAAGATTAAAAATGTCACAGTGCTACTTATGTTTTAGATCAACTGAAAGAAAATCCAAGCGAACCTTATGTGAATTTGTTTGGCGTTACCACTTTGAGAACCTCTGTCTATAAATTATAAATTAGAAAAGAGTTAGCAGTGAATCTAAATATCTTCTCAGTTAGGTAGGGACAAAGGTAGCATCTATAAAATGCTAAGAAAATATCTGATTTGATCAATCTGCTAATTCAGTAAAGGGAGGGGGAGGCAACAACCCAGTCACCTGGATCTGCCAAAATGGTAGCTGCTTAATAAAGGTTGATTGAACTGATTAGATCAAATGGAATTCAGTCACTATATCATTGCCTTAGTTTAGGGTCTAAAAGACAGATGCACTCATTAAATGATTACACACACACACACACACACACACACACACTCACACTATGTATGTACGCATATATATATGTATTTTATATATATGTATATAGGACACATGAGACATGTGTGTATATATGACATACAGGAGATATAGGTATACATGTATGTATGACACATATGAGATATATGTGTATATGTTTTGTACATAGATTTTGTGCATAGATTCAAATCTACATATAATTTGTCTTTTTTTCATACCAGACCTGAAATTTCATTCTTGTTGGTAGCTTTCTATAATGCAGAGCAACTTTTATTGAAACTTTTAGTCTTAGAGAATTACTTGTTTAAATCTAAGAGAAAATGTCACCTAATGAGTAGGGAGTAGGCCCCCAAGTTAGGAGGAGCCAGGCTGAGTCTTGCCTCAGATACATCCTGGCGTGTCACTTAACCTTTTAGTGCCCAAACTAGCTCTCATATTTTATACCTAATATACAAATATTTTGACTTGACCAAAGAATCAACCATGGAAGGAAGCATTTATTAAGCACCTATTGTCAGACTCTGTACTAAGTGCTTTACAAATACTATCTCATCTGGTCTTCACCACAATCCTGTAAGGTAAATGGCATTATGATCCCCATTTTACAGTTGAAGAAACTGAGACAGAAATTAAATGACCTGTCCAAAGGCACATGGCTAGTGTCTGAGCCTGGATTTTAACTCAGGCATTCTTGACTCCAGGCCCAGAACCCTCTCCATTGTCTATTTATATGGCAGCCAAAAATACACAAGTTTCCAGAACAATGAGAAGGACCCCTATGACAAATTAATGGGAGGACCTAGACAGGAGTGACCCAGGATGAACAAACCCAGGATGGGTTTGTGATCTGAATTGTTGGAAGGAACATGTATACTGGTGGGATCATAGGTCCTCTACAAACTTGGAGCATTTTAATGAGATTTTTCTGTGAGGTTTTGCTCATTCTGGAGTTTGCCACTTATATGCGTGTGCACACACCCCTTGTTAGTTAAGATTCTCATGTAAATCACATTTTTGCAAATTAGTTCATATTTTAAATGCTCTAGGGAATCTTTTCATAAATTGCTTTGTAAAGCAAAGAATAATAACCTCCTAATTGGTATGTTTTGTAAGTCTGGACAGCATTACAGGCTTTCATAAAACCATGTATACCTGGACATGAAAGACCTGTTTCTGTGCCTCACTTCCCTCCACTTCATGCAAAGGAAAAACTATTTTTGAATAACAAATATTAGGATTTAAATAGATAAACCCTCAATTGGCCTAAATTTAATGCCAGATTGGCTCTTCTGTACCACCCAAGCTAAGTGTCTGGTCTACTCTGGGCCAACTCCAGTCACAGGACCAATAGCTGGTATGTGTTCAGCAGATGCAAAGTCATTTTAATGTAGCTTTAGTCAAATAATGCCCTGAAAAGAAACTCAAGACCATACAGAATAACTAGCAATGTATAGAACACAGGTGAAAATCAATCAGTGTTAAGGGTGGTTTCCATTGAAAGGAGGCATTGGAAGGAATTATAAGGCAAGTTCTTTGGCCAAATTTTGCTTGGGAATTCAGTATTCAAATCTACTCCACTGACTTTTTGGTTTTCCATCTACCATTTGAAGATTAGGACACTATTTCCCTCCACTGGTGTAGACAATTGAGGATTGACCGTATCTGTTAGATAACATATTCCTGTCTCTGAGAAATGTGAACCATAGTCCTCCATACGTGGCTCCATTAAAACAACAACTCATTACCTGAATGAGAAGTATCACAGAATTTTGTGAAGAGATAGGGAGACATGAAAAGAAGGGGGCAAGTGCTGAAGATTGTGGAGCCAATGTTGTTGTTGGATATAGCAATGGCTATTAGTGCTGCTACAGGGACCAGAGCAAGAGTGAGACTGAGTCAGCTGGAAATGTCCTAGAAGTCCTGCCTTTTCCTTAAACCACATTTAATTGTAGAGCTACTCAGACCGTTCATGATGTCTATGTGTGTTTGTGTGTATACTCGTGTTCTTTGGGGAATGGGGATGAACTCCACTTGATCTCACTCACATAAATGAGCTGTGCAATATTATTTAGCAAATTCCAACAAATTCCCTTCTATGGAGAAGAGAATGGAGAAAAACCTTATAGAGCTTGGGAATCTATGGAACATGAAGAGCTGAAGGTCATGGGAATTTCCCTGGCTTGTTGTTCATCTGGTTCATAGGTTACTAGTGATGGGGGGAGATGGAAAATGCCAATTCTCAGAACTCACAGTTGAAGTTCCATATGTCATCTCTCATGGTGAGGGAGCCACTAGCATAGATAAGGTTAGGTTAGACTCATAGAACGGCCAAACAAACCAACCCCAAATTTACCTACTGGTTAAAAAAAAAGTAGGACCGGACTATAAAATGTTCAATGAATTTCCCCAATGTTCATGTCTATGATTCTTCATCACTGTACTAAGATGGTAAAAAATTCACTTAATTTTTGATCATGTGAATAGTCAGTTAAATTGCAAAACAAAATATTGGATTTCCATAGATGATTCAACCTGGTCAGTAAGAAGGCTACTAAAACTAGATGGCCAGTTTTGCAGTCTGATTTTCTAGATGTTCATTTTAACAATTTGGCCTAACGCTCAGCAACCAATCCATATTTATTACTCTGATCATCAACTGTGTGTCATGCACCATACACAGTTCATTCATATTGACTGGGCCAGTGTGACAGAGGAGGTAAATTTGATGGCATAAAATGCCAGAAATCAAAGGTAGACACTACTGGTGCCATATGTCACAGTATGTGTTTTTGTCAATGTCTCAGGTTGTCTATAGGTGGATTTCTTCAAGGTCTCAAACTGATTTTGGTCAACTTTTTGGTTTGTGGGACTCTACTAATTTGCATGCCTGGTCCAATAGCTAGAGTAGCTTTCAAAGAGGAAAATCCTCACCCAGGATTTTTTTGGGAGGCTGGTTTCATAGAATAGTAGGCTCCAATGACTATGGTCCATTGTTGAACAGCTTTTCCAGAATCTTAAGGTCAACTAGCTAGATTCCCTCTGCAGAGGTCATCTTGTCCAGTGCTTGAACACACAACTCCATGTACACTTCTCTATTATCCTTTGGTTCTCCTCCCAAAGAAATTCATTACAGTATACATAAAAAGGGCTTGTTTACCCATCACTCTACATTAACTTCTGCCTTGCCTTGCCGCCATTTTATACATGATGTTTCCAGCAATGATTAAATGACTCACCCTAGTTAAAAAGTCTTTATAAGGAAAAAGGCAGCATGAAAATTAGGGTAATAAGCCAAAAAGCTTGGACTGAGTCTGAGCTGGAACATGGCACTGATATGCAAGGTAGATATCACTTTACACAGTAAATCCATTCTTGGAAGATTTGTATGAAACAAATCACATTTTAAATGCAGCTAGGAGCTCCTAATTTAAAGAATCTTGTAGCAAATTATTTTGAACAAGGATGGATCTTTTTATAATATAAATAATATAGTTGTAATATATTACATTATAATAATATAATAAATCTTCTCTCCCCCTACTTAATTCATCTTGTTTTTAAGTGTATTTTTAGAGGTTTCTTGAGGTAGAGAATAGGTACATTGGTTTGTTTGTTTTTTTAAGTGAGGCAAATCTGCTACTTAAGCTTTAGTAGTTTAAAACTACGCTAAGACTTTTGGGAAATTTTGAATCTGAATTTTGGTAGGAGATTATATAATTATGGTCAGCGTGACAAATCTTTAGGGGGTTGTGGGGAGAGGTTGTAGGAAGAATTTATTTTAAAGAGCTGACTATAATGTCTTGTGCTAGAAAAAGTGCTGAACTTGAAGTCAGAGGATCTGGGTTACTAACTAGGTAACTTTTCCTTCCCCAGCTTTCCGGAGCCTCTTTATGTGTTATCTTATTGTATTAGAATTTAAGCTTCTTAAGAGCAAGACTGTCTCATCTGCTCTTGTATGTTGCCCTAACAAATAGTGCAATGCCTAGCACATAGAAAATGCTTAATAAATGATCTTTTTGTCTATCTGCCATATTCCCAGGCAACAGGCTATCTGCTCTGAGATTTTTGGAAGTCCCCTCCAATTTAAGTAGCCATCCAGTACCACTTGAAACTTACCCCAAATTTCTCTACCTCCAGGCTAACTACATTTAAAAAAAACCAAACCTCTATATCCAGAGAATTTGTATATCATCTGTGACAGGAGCAATATTTTCAAGGATCCTGACTCATGGGTTTGGCTGCCTTTTCCTAAGGCCCCATGGCTGGCAGGCTGTGCAATCTAGGTAGGCTAGACTTGTTTTTCTTCACAAGACATTGAATTATGGTTCTCAAGACTAATTGGCTCAGACGACTAAGACTTGGCAGTTTTTGGGTATCTTAATTACAAAAAGGCCAGGAACAGGAGAGGCTCCAGCTGTTCCTCAAGCTTCTGACCCTGGGATCATCATAAGCAACACAGTTAGCAGAGAGCCCCACTCATTGAATCAAAGTCACTTCCCATGCTGGATCTAAGTAAATCCTTTGTTAACTATTAGATGTACCACCAGTGACCTGTTTTGCCTTCATCTCTGACCTGAGATACTAGACTGATCCCAGGCCAGGCCTAGCCTATTGCTACTGGTGTCTCCATATACGATGGAATTTTATGGTCTAGATTACACAGCAGTTCAGTTACATAGTCATCTTCATACTGTCAGTTATACAGTTCAGTAGATTGGGGTAGTCAAGCAAGCCTTCAGAGTAGATTGGGGTGACTAAAGAAGGCTTCCTGGAGAAGGTAGTAGATGAGTAGGATGTTGAAGAAAGAAAATAGTTTAGGATAGGAAAGCCAGGAGCCTGTAAAATAGGAAAGCCAGGAGACTTTTAGAGTGTATGGGGAAAAGGATCAGACAAGTTCATTATCAAAAGCTGATTTCTAAACCTAGCCATTTATTCTTTTTCATCATCCTTGACTCCCTGACCCACCCAATGTAGATGGGTAGATAGATAATCTAAGGGATATTCAGTGATAGGCAATGAACACATAAATGAGGCCGAGACCCACAATCATATTGTGCCCTTAGCCACAACAGAAGAGAAGAGAGAGCCTTTTCCATCGACATAATACCTTCCAACAACCTGAGTGGGTCCTAACATCCCCATTTTTTAAAAAAAGAGCCACTGATTCATAGAGGTAATAAAGTTACTTTGGTTATCATGAGGCAACTTTCTTGCAGAATCAAAGATTCAAACCCATTTCCACAAAATAAATCTCCCCAAATGCCCCAATAAGGGGACAGTTTCCTTTCCAATTACTTTAGTGATGTTTCTATTTATCTAAAAACACCCCATAGCATTTCAGACTTAGAGGGACTATGGAGACCATTTAGCATCATTGTCCTAACTAGCAATTTGGGCACCTGGGGTAAATAACAAGAGATCAGACTTGTAATTCATGATGTGAAAATAATACAAGAAATAATCTAGACAAACTCACGTGAGTAATACGGGGAGTTAGTTGCCGCAATGACTCACAGATGGGCACATCTGGCAGCTTCTGGTTTTTCTTGCTAACCTGACGCTAAGTCACATGAATGAGTGAAAAAGCATTTGTTAGGTGATAACTATGTTCCAAGAACTTTGCTAGGTAAGCGCTGGAGATATTCTGTAAATACAAAAGCAAAAACAGTCTCTACCCTCAAGAAACTTACGTTCTAAGAAGGATGTAACACATATAGAGATGTGGTGGTCAGAGACGGTGAATGGCGGAATAGTAAAGGAGGTTGATATAGCCCATCCGAGAACAATGACAGAGTTTGTTTGGTGATCGTGGTTCCAGAACTGGAGGGAAAGGGGTAGGAAAGGGAAGGGAAGCAAAGGGAAGGCAGGGCAAAGCTGTGGAGGAAGTGGTTGGAGAGTAGGGAATGAAGTGAAGCATGGGGGCTGGGATGTTTCTCAGAAAGTATTTGGAGAGTCACTAATCAGAAGAGCAGGATCCCAGGCTAGAAGTTCCTTAAGGATAGGGATTTTTGTATTGCTTTTTTGTATTATGGACTGCTTTAACAGTCTGGTGAAACCTCTCTATGGACTGTCAGAATAGTGTTTTTAATGCACACGATAAAATTTGTTATAGTTGTTGCCAGTCCTTTCAGTCATATCTGACTCTTTGGGAGCCCATTTTGGGGTTTTCTTGGCAAAGCTCTTGGAGTGGTTTGTCATTTCCTTCCCCACCTCTTTTTACAGATGAGGAAACTGAGGCAAAAAGGGTAAAGTGACTTGCCCAAGCTCACACAGCTAGTAAGTATCTGAGGCTAGATTTGAACTCAGAAAGATGAGTCTTCCTGACTCTATCTGATGAACCCCTAAAAGGAAAAGACCATGCCTTTGAAAGCAACCCAGTCCCTGGATTTCAACAGCCTAGATCACTGGCACCTCCACCCAAAGCAACTGGCCCACCCCAACCCACCTAGATCACCTAATTAGCTTACTTGACATCCTTTCACTGTGTTCTTGGCCCACCCTAGACTACTTGCATATACTGACCACTCCTGAATCCTATCCAGATCGTTTCACTGTCCTTTTTGTATATAAGCATCAGTCTCACCCCTATTAAGTCCCTAAGATTCCCTAAGAATATCACCTACACTGTCGGCTTTACAATAAGCCTTGCTGCTTTGACTGGAAGACAGTTTGAATGCAGGAATTCATTCCAGGTGGATGCTGCTCTGTACTCTAATATTTCTGCATTCCCAGCAACTCTAAACCACATCATATCCACTGAACCACCTAGCTACCTATATAATAAAATACATAGCATTAAAAAAGGAAATTAATTACATTGAAATATAGTTATCAATTTTTTTTTTTAAAGTTCCATGACCCTAGGTTAACAGCTCCTGCTCTAGGGCATAGTCTCTGGTGGGGGAGGTGGCGCAAGTTCTGTTTCTTTTTTGCCAGAGTATTTATATTAAATACTATAAGGCAGGTAGGTGGTGCAGTGGAGTACCTGTACTAGAGTCAGGAAGACTCATCTTCCTTAGTTCAAATCTGGCCTCAGATCTTACTAGCTGTGTGACCCTGGGCAAGTCCTTACACCCTGCTTGCCTCAGTTTCCTCATTTGTAAAATGAGATGGAGAAGGAAATAGCAAACCACTCCAGTATCTTTGCCAAGAAATCCTCAGATGGGGTCATGAAGAGTCTAAATGACTGGGCAACAAATTTATATTAAATTTTTGCATCTTTGAAATTTTAGTGCCCGAGTATATGACTCTAGGTGCCTCCTCCTAGTTGTGGTTGTTTAGTTCAATCTCTTTATTTTACAACCAGAGAAACTGGAGCCTAGAGGTGTTAAATGACTTGCCCAGAGTCAAAGTCAACCCAGGACTTAGAACCTCCCCCTACCCCACCTTCTTTTAATGATGATTAAGGTTTCTGTTTCCTCTTTCTGGTCTAAGGAGGTTCGTGGTTATATTATTGTGATTTAGTTCCCAGTGACTTATGCAGGGTCTCCTGTCGAGTTAGAGTCTGAGGTGGTCACGAACTTGTACCTTCTTGACTCCAGGTCCAACGTTCTACCCACTGTACTGCCTAGCTGGCTTTTATGTTGATGCAGGGATTGAAGATTGGCAGAATACTTTGTATATGTTAACTCATTTGAATCTTGCAACAACTTTGCAAAAAAAAGATGCTGTTATTAGCCCATTTTATCACAAAGGAAACAGGTACAGATCATTCACATAGCAAGTATCTGAGATCTGTCTGAGCCAGGAACCTCTGAAGGACTATCACCACCACCCTAGAACTGCACAGTGGAGAACTCAGTTCAGAAGCACAGCAGAAGACAAAGAGAAAGATGTATTTTTCTGATCTAGGCATCTTAGAGATAGCATCCCCTGAAAACATATAACTTGGTCAGTAGACTTGCACGTAGAGTGATTTTCACCACTGTTCATCTGGATCCTCCCCCCACCCCCAGGAGATGGAGAAAATGAGTCTCACCCAGAAGCAAGGCTGCCTGGGATTCCAGTTTCACCAGGGGTTGCCCTTCAGAGAAACATCACCAGCATATTCTCTACTCTCGAAATGAGCATGAGTAGAAGTGCAGCCTACAGAACCAGATGTAGGTGTAAGGCAGGTTTTGTTCACATGTGCACAGACCCCTTTTTCTGCCCTTCACCTGACACCTCCATCCCACAGAGCAAACAACGAGCAGACTCAATCCTCAGTACAACCTCCTCCTCAGGGAGAGGTGGATAAAAGGCAGGTTTTCAGGTTATTGCCATCGGGGGCTCAGCTGAAGCAGGATGACTGTTCCAATTTGTTCATGTCCTTGGGAGAAAGATCATTAGAAGTCAGAATCCCAGAATATCAGAGCCTATAGGGATCAAAGAAGTCAGCTCGTCTAGGAGCTCATATTGATCAGATGAGAAATAGAGGTAGAGAGAAGTGATGGGATCTGCCCAGGGTGACATAGGCAATGAGTAGAAGAGGAAAGATTTAAGTCCAGTTCCTCTGACTACAGATAAGCCCAGTTCCTCTTTCTGCTGTGCCATATTGATCATTGAATCCAGCCTCAATTTACAGAAAAGAAGACTGAGGTTCAGAGAAAAGGGATTTGCACAAGGTCATGTATGTGGGCCAGCATCTGAATACGGTTGTTCGGCTCACAGTTGATTCTGAATTGGGGTCAATAACTATTTGAGAAATAAGATTTAGGGCCGGCCCTGGGCTGGGAAGGAAAATGGACATTTATGTTTGTTTTCACTTTTGCTCGTGTGAGCTTCTGGTGAGACTAGTTTTGGTTCAGAACAGGGACCTGGGCTGCAATTTAGAATCGTTCTTGGTGATGACAGAAAGGATAGAATGTGGAGTCAAAGGCAACTTGGTCAGAGGAAAGCAATAATAACTTAGCTACTTCATTTCTTTTTCCTCTTAGCACTCATGGAGAAAGGTCTACAAATATAGGGTATGGAAAATAGTGGAACAGCCTCCTCTGCTTCTCTCTGCTGTTAGGAAATAGCAGTCATGCACACTGGTACAGAAAGGGGTTCTGAGGCAAACATCACTAGCAAAGAAGTATCTTCATTTGCTTCTGTGGCTTGGGATAAAAAAAAACACACAAAAAAGTATATTGGGGTTATTTAAATACACACACACACACATATATTTTTTACTCATGATCTTTTTTGGTTTTTATAACTGTCAGTTCCCAATGACTCTCCCCGACTACCCATCACCAAATAGCATCCTCCCTTGTAACTAGTAAGTAGAGTCAAAGAAAAGAAATCAACATATTGTCTCTGAAAATTCATGCTTCATTCTGTACCTATAGTCCACCAAATCCATACCAAGGACCAGTTAGGTAGCAAGGTGCATAGAGTGCTGGACTTAGAATCAAGAAAGCCAGAGAGTAAATCTTGCTCAGAGATTTACTGGATGTGGGACCTTGGCAAGTCATTTAACCACTGCAGCCTCAGTTTCCTCATATGTAAAATTTGTTGTTCATTTGCTTCTTTGTGATCCCATTTGGAGTTTTCTTGGCAAAGGTACTGGAGTGGTTTGCCATTTCATTCTCCAGCTCATTTTACAGAGGAGGAAACTGAGGCAGAGTTAAGTTACTTGCCCAGGGTCATACATCTAGGAGGTAGCTGAGGCCAAATATGAAGGCAGAGAGATGTCTTTCTGACTCCAGGCCTGGCACTTTAACAACTGTGCCACCTAGCTGCCCCATCTGTCAAACGAAGATAATGATATCACCAGCTTTCCAGGGTTGTTGAGAAGGTCAAGAGACAATCTAAATATATGTAAATATATTTATATGTTTATATATATATATATATACATATATACATATATGCATATGTGTGTGAATGTAAAAAATATGTGAATGTAAAAAATATGTTTATACATATATGTGAATGTGAGGCGCTTTGCAAACCTTATGGCAATATATAAAAATGTTAGCCATGCTCCTCCATCAGGCCTCTCAAGTCTCCATTGCTGACCACCATGAACAGGGCCAAGAGGTCTTTCGGGGTCATTGTGAAAATTGTTCCCTTGATGCTGATGATTTCATCCAGTATCAGTTGATGTGTCTCCCCAATTCTGTCATTTCTTTGATTGCTGTAATATCCCATAACATTCATATACTACAGTTTGTATGGTGTTTTCCCAATTGACTTACTCTCCTAGTCCTTGACTACACCAAAAAAAGCATATAACATGTAATAAATATGTTCAAGTGTCTGAGACCTTTCCCTCTATGTTAAAACCTTGTTGTTATATGTGTCCACTAAGGCATGTACCTACGGTATTTACCCTAAGGTGTATTCTCTGTTACAGGATATGCTCAGTTGGGTTTTGTTTTTGTTTTTTTATTATAAGTTTTAGTTTTATATATAGATTGTTTTTAGACGAGTGGGACTTTTCTTCACAACACCCACATTCTATCCCCTGGTGCTGATGCTACATTTGACAGATAATTTCCATCTCTGTGGTAGTAAATGAATAGGTAACTCCCTGGTGGTTGTGAGCAATTAAACACTAATAGATTTTAAGTCTTGGCTAGGTTCCTTGGGCAGCATTTAAATGAAGGTCCTGAATCATTAATTTATTATGTGGTCTGTTTTCCCCTTCTGTCTCCTATATCATCTTACTTCTTTACCTTACCTTTATACCCTCATTTATAGGAATATTTAGGATAAAGTCAAGGCCCATGTTTAGGTCCTGTGCCAAGGAGACTTCCTTAGATTTGTTACATAGTGAGACATCAACTCACCGAACAATACTTGTGTGAATGCCTGACACTAAGCATGTCAACGGGTGCTGCTGGTGTCATCCATTGTAAGGAACCAAAGAGTTGTGGCTATTTCAGACACGTCCCTAACCTGTGAAGACCTGTTGGCCTCACTGAGGCCTCTTATCTACAAGACTGAGATAGATAGGGCGTTAGAGTCATCCAGGATGGCATTTCTCACGCTGTATTAGACATATAGGGTAAATCCTACTGAGCTGGCCCTAGAGGTATACCAGGAACTTTAGATAGACATCAAAGTCTGGTCATTGTGGAGGTGAGATGGGGAGGAGGGAGAGTCCACCAAATCAATTAGCCAACAAGCATTAAGCACCTACTGTATGCGCAGCACTGTGCGAAGCATTGAGGATATAGAGACTAGAATGAAAAGTTTCTGCCCTCAATAACCTTTCAATAGCCAGGGAAACCCTCCTCCTAAGTGCCTGGCCTTGTCAAAGCTGCTGCAGACCTGGGGCAAGAGGAGGCTATCCTTCTTCAGTAAGCACTGGCAATTCTTTAGAATCTAGTCATTTGAAAACAAAGAAATATATGTTGGTGACTATAAGAGAGGTGAAATTGGCAACAAGACCAAAGACCATGATGCCAAGAACAGGAACCCACAGATTTGCCCACACAACTGAAGCTGCACACCTGTTGTGAGACCGTTGTTGTCTGGTCTTCTTACCAATGGCAGTGGTCTGAAAGTGGGAAGAACATTTTTATGAGTTTTGAAATATTTTTTTTTCTGGATAGAAAAGCTGAATTACTGATGGGTCTTATAGGTAAAGGAATTAAATTCAAATTGCGGCCAGAGTGAAGGCCCAGCATTGTTGACTGATGGCCCATGTGAGGAAGGGAACCTATGGGAATGCCGCAGCAGGTGGCTCTAGGCAGAGAGGGTACTTCTCCCAGGCTCTGTAGCTGCCTGGCTTAGAATGAGTGTAAACAGAAATTGTTTTCTGTTCTGGACCAAAACCTTTGAGGGTCTTGTCTTTGGTGGCCATCTTTTGTCTTAATTGCTTCCTGGCCCTGAGTCACTGAAAGGTTTTTGCCTCAGACAAACCAAGATCTGGGAAACAAACTTGATTTAGCAAGGCCAAGGTAATCCATGACATCCTGGGTCGTCAACAGTCGTGTTGATTTTTGTGCTGCCACAGGACTTAGATGATCCTGGAAGAGAGAGTGAGACTGACGACTTTGCCCAGCTGTTCCTCACTTAAATCCAATTCACACACAAGTCAAGACATCACCCCGTAATGCCATCGGTTTTCTTTGAGAAACAAAATAGCCGCCTGATAGGAAAGATTTAATTTAAATTAAATAGCTGGTGCCTCATCTTGCAGACACACATACACACAGATGAAATAGATATACATATATACACAAATAGATGCACATATATGTATGCATGCATATATGGATACATATATGTGTGTCCATATTGTTGGATTGTAAAGACACATTTGAAAGTCTTAACTCTGGTCAATGCAGAGACCACTCACAGTTCCAGAGGACCAACAGTGATTCATAGTATCCACCTCCTGAAAGAGAGGAGATAGATATAGATGTAGATGTAGATATAGAATGAGATGTATATTTTTGAACCCCCAATGAGGCAATTTATTTTGCTTGACTATATTTGTTACAAGGACTTTGTCATTGCTGTCAGTGTTTTTCTAATGGGAGGGAGAGAAAATAGTTATTTTTTTGTAACCTCCCTCTGCCCAAATAAATAGATAAATGAGGAAGGATGGTTTGGAATAGGGGAGCTTAGCTTTTTCTGTATCACGACTCCTTTGACAATCTGATGAAGCCTACAGATCCCTTCTTAGAATAAGGTTGTTAAATGCGTAAAATACACAAGAATTTAAAGGAAGTGAATTTTTATTAAAATACAGTTATTAAATTTAAAAAATGAGTTTATGGAACCAGGTTAAGAGCCCCTGAATTGAGAGCTCCTTAAGATCTCTTCAAGTTACAAATCCTATGATATTACAAAATCCTTTCCATCTACCGTAAATCCTAGGAGGTTCATACTACCCTCACTTTTGATTTTCAGGCCAGAGGATCAAACTATATTATTTCCACTATCATCATAATCTGGAAATATATTCATGCTAAGAACTTCATTCTAATGAAATGTTTCCATCTCAATCACATTTTTAGCTCCTTTTTACATGGTTATCATCTTTCCCTTCTCCCCTAACCTGTATCCTCTGCTAAAAATTTTCTCTACTTTTGGTGGCCAGTTCCTTTACAAAAATGTCATAGGATGTGAGAGTTTTTGTATTTTCATCTTAAGTTTCTCCATCATTTTTGGAGACCTTGGAGGGTAGAGTTGAACTCTTAACATGCCTTGGCATATACAGGTCAGATGAGCCTTGATTTGAATCTTTTCCTAGGGCATCAAGGACAACCAAACAGCTAACATTTTCAGGTTATATTTATATGACTCAAAATATTCCATCGAGGAAAAGTTCATCTTGTGTTCTTGGCCCTTTTGTAACATCAGGGTTGAATCCATCTGCAGAATAGTACTTAGGTGTTTGGAAGATTTCATGCTGTGTCCGAATATAAATACAACATAGTCTTAGAGAGCTCAGCCAAAAGCCCCAAACCCTAAATGGGTAGGAGAAGGGCCAGGGGACCACTAGCTGAATGAACACTTTCTGCTTGACCCAAGACAGGAAAATGAAGAGTGGAATGTGAATGAGTTATGGATGTTAATGAGTAGAAATTACAAAGAAGAAGCATTAGGCTTGATGGAAAGAGAAATTCTCTAAGAGTTACAACTGTGCAGAAGTGGAATAGGGTACCTTAGGAGGTGATGGAATTTCCCGTCAGTGGAGGACCAGTGGGAGGGGCAGAAGATTGGGTGACCCTTTGTCTAGTGTGTTGTATGTTGTTTGGCAGCTTGACTGTGCCGTGGATAGTGTTGAATTTGAAGCAGGCAAGGCCTGCTTTTAAATTCCAACTTATTAGCCATGTGAACCTGGACTAGGTAGTTTTGGTTTCCTCATTTGTAATGATGATTTTTGTTTAGGTCCTAAACCTCTGAGGTCCCTTCCTGCTCTGAGATTCTAGTAAGATCTGTAGTCCTGCCTCTGACACTTAGGGTGAATTTACTGAGGGACCTTGGGAAAGTCTCTTAACTCCTTGGACTTCAGTTTCCTTAGCTGTAAAATGACCTGAAAGGGAGAATTGAAATTATTGTGCCTTTGAATGCAAGGGCAGGTGGGTTTAGGCCCAAACGACAAAGGCAGTTCCTTTAATATTTAGTTTTACTCAAGGAGACTATAGGCTCAAGAGTTTCGATTTCCAAGAACAGAGAGCACTTTACATTATGGGTCCTCTCTCCTCTTAACAATTAAACTGCTTTGCATAGCAAGTACATTACTGGGGTTGGGGTGGTGGTGGGGAGGAACAGAGAGAAAGAGAGAGAGAGAAAGGAAGGGGTCCAGTTTACTTTTGTAAAAATTACTGGGTGGCATATCAAAACACTGAAATCATTCATGATCTTTTTTGCCATTTCCACACTATAAACTTAGGTGTTTTGGCATTGATGGGGGTAGGAGGAAATTTATGATTAAAAAAACAACACTCAACCTTAAAAGGTGTTGATTTTTAAAAATGTAAATACAGCATCCTGTTACATTGAAGAACAAAGGAAGTGAAGCAATGACAGCCTGGATCGATATGGCAAGAATTATTGTAGGACATTAGGCTGCTGTGTGATGTTCAAGGATTTCCTTCACTTAGAAAATGAAAAGCCAGCCCGTAAAAGGTGTTGTCTGCCTGGTCATCAAAGCGTTCTCATTTTAATGGGATGTATTGTCCTCCTGGAAGCAATCATCTCCTCTGGGTCATGGTTAAAATGATTTTAGTTCGATGTCGAAGTTTCATTACACTGAGAACATTTCTACAATGTAGCATAAGGAGCAGAACTTCACCCAGTAGAAATTCTGCATTGGCCCCAATAATGTACAGAAATCTCATAAACAGGACCCAATTACACTAGAGGGAGGCTCTCTGTGTGTGGAAGCAATAAATTCAACAAAAAGTCATTAAAGGTTCCCTCTGTGCTAGGTTCATTGCTAGCCATGGCAGGGGAGATGCCAACCAGAAACCATTCATACAGATTACCCTCAAGGAGATTACATCTTATCTAGGGAGATGTACAATGCACAGCAGAATTGATAAGGGCAAAGGAGAGCTTCTAGCAAGCTGTTAGGAGAGATTGGAGGAGGAAGGAATCACTTCCAGCTAAAGGGTATCAGGGAAAGCATGTGAGATAGAACCAGAGGTATACTCTCAAGAGTCAATAGTTGGAAATGGGCAAACTCTTCATACCAGGGATTGATTTACTGTTTTGTTGACTGTGTAGGCCAGAGGTTCCCAAACTTATATAGTTTATTGCCTCCTTTAAAAAAATTACTCAGCACTCCCCTGGAAATCTACTTTCTTTAATCCTTTAATGGTTTATTTTTTGAAATTTGTGTCTTTTCCAAAAAATATTAAATATTTTTAAGTGATGCATCTTAAATTGAATAATTTATTATAAATTTGTGGATTTTTTTTCCTGCATTGAAATTTTGATGTTGCAATATCATGCCATATAACCATATAGTATCATATTGAAAATAAGTCATTACATACACATATTTCTGCCGATGTATGCTGGACCTCCTGACAATGTGCCACACCCTCACCTGCCAACACTTGCTTGTTAAGACCTGTTGATGGACTTGACCACTGATGGATTATAACTTGCTGTGTGTTTATTTGGAAAATAATGTAATCATTAAGGCTTTAATTCTGTTATACAAAAGATGAAATATGTATGAACAGTTTTTCAAAATTTTATTCTCTTCTGATCTTTCACTGCCCCTTTATTTTTATTCAGTGCCTCCCAATTGCACCCAAGGTTACTGCTGCTCCCCCTTGGATCATTCCAGTGCCCCTTATGGGGAGGTATCAACGACAACCCTTGTACTCTAAACTAAAGAAAATGATAGAGAAAATGTTAATGATGTATTCTCCCCTTGGAGAGACGTTTGTAGCACATTCCTGGATAGAACCTGAAAGAAAGTATGTTTATATGTGTGGAAGACAAGTCAAAATACACAGTGGTAGAAGGTACAGGGCACAAGACGTGGAAAAGGGAAGGATGCAACCAAGAAATGGTGAGTGGCTGAGTTTAGTTGGAGTATAGATACTGTTAAGTGTTGTAGTATAAGACAAAATTGAAGAGGTAGATTAGAGCCAGGTTGCAAAAAGATTTGACAGCCAGATTAAGGAATTTGTACTTGATTTGGAAGGCATTAAGGATCATTGAGAAGTGTAATGGTGTGCCTCAGGAGGTGATGGGTCTGTGAATGCAGGGTAGTATATCGGGAAGCCTGAGTGGAGGCAGATTGAGTAATTAGAAGACCATTCCAATAGGTGATGTTGACCTGCATCAGAGTACTGGCAGTAGGAGTGGAGAAGAGAGATGGATTTCAGAACTACTAAGGAGGTGCATGATAATAATATTTCACATCTGCTATTTCTATGAACATTTTGACCCAACAGAATATAAACTCCGGGAGGGCAGGGACTGTTTAATTTTTATCTTTGTATCTTTGCCACCTCACACAGTACTTGGCACATAGTAGGCACCTGGTAAAATGCTTATGGATTGACTGACTACATAGTACTTTACAATTTTTTTGAAGTGATCTCATACATATTATTTCATTTGACACAGAAAATCTATCAGGTAGGCAGGGCAAGTGTTATTTGCCACTGTTTTGCCAGTGAGGAAACTGACACTTGATGATTTGCCCCAGATCAGAACAGTTAGTGGCAGAATTGTTCCTTGTGCCCCTGTCTTTCAACTTCAAGCTTTCCACTGTCCCACTGTATGTTATGAGTATCATAACCTCAGAGAAGAAAATAAGCTTTACTGAAATTTGCAAATCAACTTCCATTATTACACACTATTTTCATTTGCTGTTTTGTTTTCAAAGACAGTTTGTTTTAGAGGTTAAAATTTCCATTCTTGATTTTACCAAAATAAGTGAGCTTTGGAGCAAATGTAATCAAACCAGTTTTAACAAAGGCAAAGTAGAAAACACACACACAAAATATTTGTTCTTGTGTGTATGTGTGAGTGTGTGTGTGTATTTGTGTTTCATGAACATTAATCAAACAGGATGTGGATTTGCCTGGTCTTTTCAAAATTAAAAATGCCTGAGCTTTCAAAGTCAATCCCTTCCCAATGGGAGAGTGTTTCTAGAGCCACCATTTTGCCAGTCTAGTCCTTGAGTAATTGATCATGTTGTTCCTGGATATCCCTACCTCATGGCCTGTAGTATAGAGGAAATCTAGAATTATCTTCACACTTCATTGGTTAGTTAGCAATTTGGGGTGCACAAAATAGCTGGAATTCTAACTTCCCCTAGAATAACAGGCATTTTTACTTTCCAAAGCATGTACCTCCCTCTTTCTATCCTCATAATGTTCAATAGAATCCATTTTCCTTCACCCCTTCCCAAATGCTACTCCAACAAGATTCCAGGGTTTTGTTCATTATTGTTCGGTCATCTGAAATAAGTCCAACTCTCTATGACCCCATTTGGGGTTTTCTTGGCAAAGATACTAGAGTACTTTGCCATTTCCTTCTCTGGCTCATTTTGCAGATAAGGAAACTGAGGCAAACAGAGTGAAATGACTTGCTTAGGATCACACAACTAGTCAGTGTCTGAGGCCAGATTTGAACTCAAGAAGTCTTCCTGACTTCAGCTCCAGTACTCTATTTACTGCAGCACCTGGATGCCCAAGGACATCATGACCACCCCCGGCTTCAGTTTCCTCAAGTATGAAAGGAAGGAGTTGGACTAACTGGCTTCTGAGGTTTCTTCCAGTTCTAAAACTCTGAGATATATATGTATGTATATAGATAGATAGATAGATAGACAGATATAGATATAGATGTAGATAGACAGATATAGATATAGATATAGATAGATATAGATAGATCGATAAATAGATGTAGATATGTGTGAGTGTGTAGTGGGTGTAGTGTATATGGGTATGTATATGTATGTGTGTATATATATAACTTGTGTTATATGTATATATATTTTCATATTAGTAATAACAGTTCTCATTTATACAGTTCTGTAAGGGTTTCAAAGCGATTTGCAGACATCTCATGTGATCTTCACAACAACCTTGGGAGGTATCCCATTAGTGTCTTTGTACTGATAAGGAACTGAAGCAGACAGAAGTTGAGTGACTTGTCCAGGGTCACCCAACTACTTAAGTGTCTGAGGTCAGATTTGAACTCATGTCTTCTTAATTCCTGGCCTAGTTCTTCATCTACTACACACTACTCTCCCTGCTTTGCCGCCTATTTACATCCACTATATGTCTCTCCATTGCTCTATGAGTGATCTACAATTTTGATTTCTCAGAGACTGTAGTATGATTCTTGGTCACATAGACTCACTGGAAGGATATTGGTGTTAAAAAAGGGGGGGAGAAAGGATGAGTTTTTGTTTGAGGAGAAGCTTGGGGTCATTGGAAATGCTTGCTCTACAGTTTTTCAAATATAATCCTTCCCTTTCTCTTCCTCCTATTCATTTCTGGGCCCAGTTCATCTTTCATGTGTCCAAGATATATATACTGACAGATCCATTCTATGGGCCATCCATCCATTGCATATAGTCTGGACAACAGGCGTAAAGAATATGTTCACACTAACATGTCAAGATTTATATTAATCTCAGTCAGTTCAAAGCCACAGAACAACACTCTTCAGCAATGTCATTCAGAAATTCCATGAATTACTGGTAAATAGGTTACATTCACAGTACATGTTGTCAGGCTAAAGCATCTGGGTATTATGTATCTGGGTATTATGTGATAGATTTTAATCTGTGATCATTTGAGAAATCTCATCATCAATACGTCCTGTCAATATTTTCCTTCACTGGAAAGATTTTTGAAGTTCTAAGTCTTTAGCTATACTTGGCAATGGAGAAGTTTGAGACTTCCTATCAAAGAAGGCAAAACCGAAGAAAATTGACAAAGATTTTATGAGTTAATACATAATCACTCTTGCTGCAGGTTCTGTGCTTTGGGTTGAATATAATCCCATCACCACCATTGACATCCTTGTCATCTTTCTTTAATTGTCTAATCAACCCTATGCATGCCAGAGTCATTCGTTCATCCTTTTGTGCCAATGTAGGATACCTTATGCTCCCAGCCCAGACCCTCCAAAGTGAGACCCTGATTCTTCACCAGATCAAACAGACACCATGGCATGAGAACATTTGGAGGAGCTTAATCGTGCACATTCGTCACCTGATTGCTGCTTGTTAGCCATGAACAATTGTTCCTCCATCATGCAGGGGAAAAAGAGACTTCAGGTGGGAGTTTGTGAGCTTGATACCCCATATGAGTGATGTAGGGCCACAGGAACAGTCTAGTGTGACTCAAATAAACTTTGAGGTGGCCCCAGCAGCCACAGAATCTTAGAGCTTTCTCACTCAGTTAAGCCAGAGTTTTGTCAATGAAGACGGCCATCAAACGTCTGCTTCAAGTCTGGAATAGCAGAGAGGGCTAGCTAGAAGCTTATGTGAAAAATATCTGAGGCTTAAGTGGTCTACAGACTTCATATGAGTCAACCACCTGTGAGGGCTCTCAGGAAAGCTAAGCTATGTTAGTGAGGTATGACATCTAGGATGAGAGAGCTTTTTGCCTAGCTGTACTTTGCAAGGGTATGCTGGTTTAACAACCAGTTCTCTGGGGGGAAAATGTGAACAAGACACTTTTAAATCAAATCTATATTATTAATATTTTCTCCATCACTTTCTTAAGTCTAAACAACCAACAAAACAATGAAATCAAGTTCTGATGTGTATCATTTGCCAATTTCCTAGGTAAAAATTTTTTTAATCTGAACTTTCCCACTGAAAGTTTAACAATGAAATCCTGTGAGTCAGCTTGAGCTGGTTCCAGCACACCCCTGACTCAGATGACACCTCGGGCACTTTGTCCACTTTTGAATGCCCCAGTTTAGGAGGGGAAGTAACAAACAAGACCATACCCAGAGCTAGACAACCAAAATATCTAGGGAATAGAAACTATGCTGTCTAGGATGGGGCAATGAAACTGTAGCTGCTTAGCCTGAAAAACAGAAGATTTGGGAGGCACATGGTAACTGTCTTCAAGTATTTGAAGGATTATCATGTCTAAGAGGGAACAGGCTTATTCTTCTTAGACCCAGAGGACAGGAGGAAGATTAATGGGTGAAAGTTACAAAGAAACATATTTCAGTTTGACATAAGAAAAAAGTTCCCGAACAAATAAATTTCCCCAAAAATGAAATGGCTTGCCTTAAGGAGTAGTGAGCTCCCTATCACTAGGGGTCTTCAATCAGAGGCAGAATGGCTATTTGTTAGGGATATTGCAGAAGAGGTACTGCAATACTTCAGGTAGGTGTTGATATAGATGGCTTCCAAGATCCTTCCCAGCCCTAAGATTCTTTGAATCTTTCTTACCAGTGCTTGAGTGCTCACTACCTCTTATGATGACCCATTCCATTCTTAGGTAGCTAGAACCAGTAGAAAGCTCTTTCTTACACTGGGCCAAAGTCTGCTTTCTTTGTTTCTTGGTCTTAGCATTGTCTTCTGTAGCCACAAAATAAATCTACTGCAAACACTTGCAGACTGCTATCAAATATCTCCATCTACTTCTGGAGTTGGGGGTCCTAGTTTTCTTGGGGATGTCCCATCTCACAGTGGCCAGAGATCTTCACTCTCGGGAACTTTGGAGAATGGAATGAGGCTGGCTATCTCTTCAGACCCTCATCCCGAATCAGGGCTTACTGAGACTGATTCATGGGCAATGCCAGGGTGGTAGAGTGGAAAAACCCCTGGATTTGAAGTCAGAGAATCTGAGAGCTGAATCCCAACTCTCCCATGGGACCTCTTTGTCCTGGGGTTTTCTTATCTGTAAAACAAAGCAGGTGGACTAAATGCTGGTTGAAGTGCTTTCCTACTTCAACATTCTTTGGTTTGATGGTTGAGAAATAAACACAGAAATCTGAGGTAATACTTGACATAAAGCAGTAAGTATGCTTGACATAAAGCAATAGATCACAGTGCAGGTATATTTTCTTCCATTAACTCTGCATAAATCTTTTAAGTGCCTCATCATTCACATGTTGGTAAGGAAGGGAAAGGAAAGGAAAAGGAAAAATTTATATAGCACCCACTGCAGGCCAAGCACTGTGCTAAGCACTTTTTGCAAAAATAATATAAAAAGTAAATAGTAACTTCAATTTAAATAATTTTACATTTTAGTAATAATAGTTTAAATTTTAAATAAATTTAAATAATAAATAAAAGTAAAATAAATAAAATATCTCTTTTGACTTAGTAAATATTTGATGAATATTGGTCAGTCAGAAAAAAAGTGCTATCCACAAGAATGAGAGATGTTCCACATTTCTGAGTGATGTCCTCTAGATGGTTTGACCATGGTGGTCAACCAAAGAACTGTCTTAGAGGTGGGCATCGGAGGAACACAAGGCTCCAGCAGGCACATACATGTGTACACAAATGTATCTGTTAAGAGATTAGCAATCTTCTGAACCCTGGATTTCAGCAATGACGTAGATGCTCCTGATGAGTCTAAGACAGACAAAGAAGGAGGAGAAACAAGAGAGAACAGATGAAAATGAAATTCTTATTAGTGGGAAAAGAAAAATGGAGAAAGAATCAATTAATCAAATAAAAAATGGGTAGAATCTCAACAAGCATCCATCAAACATCTCTTGTGTACCAAGTACTGTGCTAAATGCTTTGAGTTCAAAGACAAAAATGAAATCTTCCCCAGCCTTAAGGAATTTATGTTTTATCAGGAAAACAATACCTACTCCCATAAGTATATACAAAATATAGAAGGATAAGATATAGAGACTAGATGTGTTATTTCTTTGGCCCAGAGAACTCCTGGATGAATTCCCTCTCTCTGCAGAAAATAAGTAAAATAAATGAGAGGAAAGCAGATCTCTTTGAAAAGAGATAAAGAAGTAAACAGGCTTGATGTTATCGAACCCTGCTTTGGGGTCTGTCCTCCCACAATCTAACTCAGTAAATTATCAGCCAAGTTAGTTCTTGAATAAAGAGGGCAATGTAGCTCTCTGAGGATGTCCCATCAGGGAGGGTGTAGCCAAGTCAATGAGTGAACATGGAGGACTGTTCCACTCCTACTAGGTTCTTCCTGGTGGTGCAGGGTAAACTAAAGCTACAGGAAGCTTTCATCCTCTGTCGAATGAAGACATCATCATAGAGTTAAGCCATTAGCTACCTGATCAACCAGCAAATCTTTATTGAACTGCTACTGGGCTCCATCCTTTTGTAAGGCACAAGGAAGGAATATGGCATAATTCAACCCCTCAGTGAACCTATATCCATCAATCCATCGACAAATATTTATTATTTACTCTGTGCCAGGCACCAGGCCAGGTATCAGAAGTATAAGGACAAAAATAAAACTATTCCTACCCTCAAGTGACTGACATTTTAGCTACAGAAGCACCATGTTAAACGTTGGAGTCTTGCAAAATGCAAATGGTCTTTTGTCCAGCACTTTCTATATGGTCTCCTCCTCCTTGAACTTCTGATAGCACTTTGCCTGAACCTCTCTTTTTTGTACTCTTCTCACTCAACAGACTAGACGATTCTGAGGTCTCTTCTCATTCTGAATCTTGTGATTCTTCGGATTGTGATTATTTTTGTGCGTCCAAACCCCTATTAGACTGTGTTGCTTGAGAGCAGAGCCCAAATGGATTTAACTTTGTGTTCCTATCAATTATCACATGTGGTGCCTTGCACACAGTAGGCACTTAATAAATGCTTATTAAATTGAAATTAAATACAGGGTGTCCTAAAGGAATTTGTGCACTTTTAAGCTTTAATAGCTTAGTGCAGGCTTTAAGCTACTAAAGCTTAAAACCCACACTAAGACTTTGGGGATACCCTGTATTGTTACCATCAACCTTCGGGGCAAGAGGTCCCTCTTGTAGGCTCCTAAACTCTTCATCCCATCCAAACATCCCCTGGGCATGTTGCTATCTGCCCAGCATTTTCACATGTGTAATTCCTTCTCCATTCCTGTCACCCTACCCCCCCTCACACACTTTCTGTTTTTGCTCTGGGAACAGTAACCAAATCATTACTACCATTACTTCTACAAAAGGCGGAATGGTTAATGGTCTGTTCCACTCACCATTCCTGTGACTCCCAAAACCTAAATTCCCTTCCCTCCTCTAGGAACACACACTTCTTGTATGTGTAATCTCCTTCAATTAGAATGTCAGCTGGTCAAAAAATTTTTTGTTAAATTTTGTTAAACACCTGCTATGTGCCAGGCACTCTAAGTTCTGGGAGTACAAAGAAAGGCAAAAGCCAGTCCCTGCCCTGGGGGAGCTCACAGTCTAAAGGGGAACTCTTTCAGAGCACGGACTTGAATCCTCACCACCTAGTTCAGCATCTGGAACACAGTAGGCATTAAATGAAGGCCTTTTCCCTCTTCCTTTCTCCTTCTTAATTCAGCGATTTCTGGGGCAATACTTGGCGAAACCCTTGAATGGAACTGGAATTTTCCGAGACCATGACCTAGTAATACTGGGTACAGAATGTTGACAAGAGAGGCAGAAGGGCTATGGTTTGAGCCTGTTTCAACCACCAACTTTTCAGAAAAGGTCTATTTTTCTTATCTTAGAACCAAGCATCTCTCCACCGGACAGGGGTGACAAAAAAGAAACTGGACTGTTCCTCATCTATCTTGCCCCTTCCTACCAATTAACCCTGTCTACCCTCACTCTTACTGAGTCTCCAACCCCTAGAGAAAGAGAAGAAGGGGTTAGAGGAGAACTCAGAGAGAAAGAGAAGATGGTGGAGGAGGAAAAGGAAGAAAGGGAAAGAGATCAGTGAGGGAATGAAGGGAGAAAAGATTAGAGGGGAAGGGAGAAATAAGGAAGGGAAAAGAGAAGGGAGGAGTGGGACAGGGCTGGGGGATAACAGCTTACTTTTGAACACTGCTTTGCAGCGTACAACATGTTTTCACATATATCGTCTCCATTGCTCCTCCCAATGACTTAATGAGATAGGAAAAACATTACTTCTGGTTATTGTTTATCATTGTGGTTGTTCCCTCATTCTGCAAGAGGATTGATGACATCATGAGGGTGACATCTTGACTTGTGCGTGAATTGGATTTAAGTGAGGCAGAGCTGTGCAAAATATTCCTCTTTCACAGGTGAGAGCACTAAGGCTGAAGGATGGTTAGCACCTTGTCCAGGACAAGCTACATGGTGCCATGTCTCCGCACATGGTCGGGAGTCAAGGAAACTTAATATCAAATCTGGTCTCAGGCAGTCCTAGTTGTGTGACCCTGGACACATCACTTAACTTCTGCCTGCCTCAGTTTCCTCACTTGTAAAATAATCGTAATCAACTCTATCTCTCAGGCTTGTTGTAAGGATCAAATGAAATGATATCAGTAAAGCATTTAGCACAGTGCCTGGCATATAGTAAGTGTTTAATTCTTAAAAAACCTAAGTAAGTGTTTGTTTCCTTCCCCCAAGGTCACACATTATTAAGTTGGATAGTTAGGATTTGAACCCAGTGATCATGGGGTCATCAGATTTTCAGGTGGAAGGAGTCCATTTTAGAAATGTACTCAACAAGGACCAGTTGTCATCTTAGTTGGTTCGTCCTGTTCACTTTGAGAGGTACTTTGCTATCAGAGGAGCCAGAAGGCTGCAAAACTTTGGAGTGGGCCCAACCAAATTAGTTGGGAAATACTTAACAAATATTTAGCAAAATAAGAATAAAAGCACAATATAGATAATGTTAACATGTGGCTTTCTAAGTCAATATGCAACCTAGTTTGATATCCCTGAATTAGAATAATAGATGCAGAGTCAGGAAAACCTGAATTTGAATCCCACCTCTGATACATCCTAGTAGCATGAAGTCTCTTGGAGACTCAGTGTCTCAATCTATAAAATCAGGATGATAATATTTGTGGCATCTGGCTTATAGGGGCAGCTGAAGCTCCACTGAGATTATGTATGTATGTGCTTTGCAAACATTAGAGTGATTTGTGTGCTATTTGTATTATTAAAGAGGAGGTAACAACATCTGAAAGAGATTCCATGACTCTTCAAGGGGCAGAGCCAGCATCTGAACCCAGAGTTTCCATGACACCAGACTACATGCAAAATAGAGAGGGGTACATGGGAAGGGAGAAGGAAGAATGGTGTAGATGAAGAGGAAAGAGGAAAGGAAGGGAGAAGCACAGGGAAAGAGGATTCCAATTTCAATTTTGTTGTGTGACCTTGAGCAATTACTCTGGGCCTCAATTTTGGTAAAATTGTAAAATGAACAGATGGAACTAAATAATTTTTGGGGTCTCTGCCTGCATAGCTACTTTGTAGGAAGGAATAAAAAAAGAGAAAGAGAAAGGAGGCAAGAAATTGTTAAGGAACAGGTGGCATTCTCTTTACCTTTTCAGAAATAAAAGGAAATTAGCATCTATCCAAAACTAGCTGTAAGGTTTTGTCCCTACTTGACCTTGATGCAAACCTTGCAAAGCAGAGACTGAGGGGCATTGATATTTTTCATCCATTTTATTTTTTCCCCTCAATTACACATTAAAAAACAATTTTTAACTTTTCATCCATTTTAGAAATGTACTCAACAAAGACCAATTGTCATCTTCTGAGTGGAGACAACCTTCAGTCTGCCATGTTTCTCTGAGACCCCCAGGGACCTTGGCTGAAGAAAGGAAGGATGGGAGCACATGTTTAGATCTGGAAGGAATCTTAAGATTCCACTCCTTTCACTTTACAGATGAGAAGATTGAAGCCAAGAGAGGTTAAGAGTTAAGAGAATACAGATGAAAAGCAGCAGAAGTGAAATTCTTATAAGCCAAATACACTGTTCTTCCAAAGGGGCAGTCAGCTTCATTTACTACTAAGTGGAAAGGCATTCATTCCAGAGAAGGATGATAGGTGGACTGGGGTTCTCTCCAGAGCTAGCCCTTTTTTTGGGGTACAGTTTGTGATCTTGACTTAGATCAAGCAAGCAGCCCATTTGCCTAAGAGGAAAATTTGCCAGTGCCTAGGCCTCGGGTTTCAGCAAAGTTTCACAGGCCATTTTGTTTTTGTAGGTTTTCTGTTTGTACCTATAGTGGCTTCTGAAATCACTAGCCATTGCTTCCCATTTCCCCTAAGTCAGCAGAAAATGCTGGGGCCTCAAACTGGTGAGCAGAAGCAATGTTATCATTTCACTTAGCACAATGAAGGTTAAACCTTTCCTTCATGCTGTTTCACCCAGGATCAAGTCTTTGCCTAGGACTATGTCTGTGTTTTGGGGGCCTCTATGTATTTCTCACATCCCTGACATATATACACATGTTATAGACACATGTATAAATATATACACATATGCATACACTTTTATATACACATGTGAATGTATAAATTTGTGTGTGTATATGTATGTACACACAGCTACAAATTCTATGAATTTGAGTTTCGTTTTTTTTTTTTTTTTTTGTTATACTCTGAACCTGCGATTTCTTTGGTGGAAACTCTCAATATGGAAAGTCTCTCCACCTATAAACATTAAACAACTCAACCTCAACTCACTAAATCAACAAGCATTTGCTAAGCAAATAGTCTTAGAGTCGCCAGAAGGTATAGAGAGATTTAGCGGCTAGCCCATGGTTCTAGAGTGGGCTGAGATCAGAGGCAGGACTTAAATCTAGCTCTTTCTGACTCTTTCCATTATGCCACACTGCAGATAGATAGTCAGAGAGACAAACAGATGAGAGGCAGGATAGGCAGACAGGACAAACAGATCAATAGGTTGATAGATTGATTGATGAATGGATACAGAGATGGATATAAATAGATAGACAAGATAGAGAGATATATCAATAGAATGGTGGATTGATTGATTGATGGACAGATGGATGGTGCACAGATGCAGAAGATGGATAGATACGATGAACAAATTAGTAAATGGATTCATAGATGGATAGATGAACATATGCAGATAGGTAGATAGACAGACAAACATATATGTGTAAATTTAAATATACTTAATTACACAAAAAACCTGGGATTTCATCACCGCCATCTAATAATATAGATCAGCATTGTCACCCTACACACATACGTCCACTTAGTAGCCTTCAAGGATTACTGAGGCTAAAACTAAAAACCATCACCTGGTACCCAATCTTTGTTAATGATCATTTCTGAATTCACCTAGGCCAGGGGTGGGGGACCTGCAGCCTCAAAGCCATATGTAGCCGTCTAGGTCCTCAAGTATACCTCTTTGACTGAATCCAAACTTCACAAAACAAATCCCCTTAATAAGAAGATTTGCTCATTAACAATTGGACTCAGTCAGAAGGCTGAACCCAAGGACATATGGCCTCAAGGCCGCAAGCTTTTCAACCCTGACCTAGGCTAAAGGGCCCTGGGGATCTCAGAGAAGTATGACAGACCAAAGGTTGTCTCCACTTAGAAGTGTGAGAAGACAATTGACCTGTATTGAGTGAACATCAAAAATGGATGAAAATTATCAATGTCCCCTGGGTGTCTGATTCATAGGGTTTGGGTTGACTTCAATCAGGGGCAATCACAATTATTTTTTGGTTGGACATTAATTTGGTCGGACATGAATATCATTCTGTTTCTCAGTAGGTAAAGATTGTCAGACAGCAGACAATCCGTTGCCAGGATGGTTCTCAAAAATTCTCCAACCCAAGGTCAGAGTTTCTGCTTCATTGTACAACACTGGCTTTAGTCAATGGGACATGAGCTCTGATCCCATGTTTGCCAGTGATTACCTGGGTGGTCTTGCACAAGTGTTCTGGCCTCTGTTTCCTTATTTGTAAAATGAGAGGATTGGATTAATGCCTGCTAAGGTCTCACCCATCTCTAAATGATCCTACAGAGACATAGTCTGTAAAAACTAAGGATTACCTCCATATTCCACAACGAGGTTAGGGGGCTGGTTGTGGAGATGTGTATGTAGTGGGGGAAGATAAAAGCATTGAAATATTTTTCCCCTTTAGTCTGTGTCTACTGTTCTATTAGTTTAGGGGAACTCCCCGAATGGAAACTTCTTCCACCCCCATAACATTAGAGAGTTTTAAAAATTAGAGTTACAATTACAAAATAACAAATACAATAAATACAAAAAAAATTACAATAACAAAATAACAATTACAGAGAGCTCTGTGAGTCACTGAGAAGTTCTGAGATATCCAGAGTCATAAAGATGGATTTGAAAAGCAATACTTCAACCTAGAAATTTCTGACTCTATGGCTGATTCTCCATTTTTCTTTGTTTCACTACTTCTCATTTAAATATGTAGAAATAATATATTATGTGAGCAAATAGGTGAATAGTGGATAGAACTCTGGGCCTGGAGTTAAGAAGATCCGAGTTCAGATCTGTCCTCAGACACTTACTAACTGTGTGACCCTGGGTAAATCACTTAACCCTGTTTGCCTCAGTTTCCTCATCTGTAAAATGAGCTAGAGAAAGAAATAGCAAACCACCCTAGTGTTTTTCGGGAGAAATTCAGACATGACTGAAATGCTTCAACAACGACATATATCATGTATAAGTATGTTTTCTGGGGCAGTAGTTCCACCTAATGTATGTCTACAAAAAATATGTAACATCAAGCAACAACCGTTTATCAAGTACCTGCAATGTACCAGGCATCATGCTAAGTAATGGGCTTGCCAGTGGGGAGGGAAATAAGTGTTTACTATTTGCTAGGCACTGTGATAAGTGATTTACAAATCTCATTTAGTCCTTACAGTCACCCTGAGACCTAAGGGCTATTATGATCCCCTTTTTACAGCTGAGGAATTTGAGGCAGACAGAGGTTAAGTGACCTGCCCAGAGTCACAGTTTGAGGCTGGATTTGAACTCAGGTATCTCCTGACTCTAGGACCAGGCTCTGTCCTCTGTTACACATACCTCTCAGTACAATCTCAAGATGCTAGGAATAACAAAGACAAGAAATTAGATTGTCCCTACTCTCCCAAACATTCTGTCTTATGTGTGTATGCATGTGTGTGTATACATATGGAATAAATGTATACAGAATCAATGTAAAATAAATTTAAGGCAGTTAAATAAAAGGTAGTTTGGAAAATTATGGAAAGCAGGAAAGGCTTCCAATAGGAGGTGGTGAGGGATTGATTCTATCCAAGGAGGAGGTAAGCTGGGAGTACATTCCAGGCATAGAGGACAGCCAGTCAGTGAAAAGCAGCAATGAGAGACATGGTGCCATGTGAAGGACAGAGGAAAGAAGGGTTGGCAGAACCTTGTAGGTAGCACCTGGTAGGTGCTAAAGAGAGTAAGACAGGCTAGGGCTTTAAATGGCCAACAAGGGAGTTTACATTTTATTTTAGAAGTGATAGGGAGCTCGTGGAGTTTAGTGAGAAGGGAGGTGACCCAGTCAGATTTGTGCTTAAGAAAAATCACTTCTGTACGACTTTGACTTGAGGTCCTGCCATGTTTAGTGGCCCATAAGTTTGAATCCCCATCTCTGAATTTAACTTTGGTGCCTCTCCCGTGCATCCATCTCCCAAGAAAGTCCAGCTCAGGATCCCATCTTAGAGCCGCAGAATGGGACCAACCTTCTTCCAGATTTTGCTGGTGAAGCATCTGACTTACAAAGACTCAAGCTATAGTAGTGCTAGCTCAGAGACCATTTAGGGAAGCAAATTACAGTGGAAAGTCATAGGGTTTATATTCAAAACCTGCCTCCTGTGTGACCTTGGGCAATGCACTTATCTTCCCTCTTCCGTAAAATGAGGGACTCGGACTAGATGACCTTTCAGGTCTAGAGCCATGATTGCAGCACCAGCCCCTACATTTCATTGATAAAGAAACTCAGATTAATCATGGTATGCATAAGTCAACGAGAAACATGAAATGATTGTTTCCACTTGCCAAAGGACACAAATACAGGTATCCTTGTTTTATTGTACTTCGCAGCTATTTTGTCTTTTTATAAATTGAAGGTTGTGGCAGCCGTACATCAAGCGAGTCCATGGGCACCATTTTTCCAACAACATGTGCTCACATTGTGTTTCTCTGTCACATTTTGGTAATTCTCGCAATATTTCAAATGTTTTCATTATTATTACATCTGTTATGTGATCTGTGATCAGTGATCTTTGAGGTTACTATCATAACTGCTTTGGGGTTCTATGAACCATGTCCATATAAGGTGATGAACTTAATCACCAAATGTTGTGTGTGTTCTGACTGCTGGCCCTGTCTCTCTCCCTTTCCTCGGACTTCCCTATTCCCTGAGACACAACGAAATTGAAATTAGGCCAACTAATAATCCTGCAATGGCCTCTAAGTGTTCAAGTGAAAGGAAGAGTCAATCCATGTGGCAAACTTCATTGCTGTTTTATTTTTAAGAAACTGCTACAGCCACCCCCACCTTCAGTAATCACCACCCTGATAAGTCAGCAGCCATCGACACTGAGGAGATCCTCCACCAGCAAAAAAATCACAACTCGCTGAAGACTCAGAGGATGCCTAGCATTACTTTTTTTAGCAATAAAGTATTTTTAAATTAAAGAAGACATAATACTATTGCACACTTAAGAGACTACAGTATAGCATAAACGTAACTTGTGCCAAAAAAATTATGTGACTCTTGGTTGCGATATTCACTTTATTTTGGAGGTTTGGAAGCAAACCCACAATATTTCCAAGCTATGCCTGTATAAGAAGGCAGAGACAGGAGTTGACCTGAGTCCTCTCCAAACCTGCTAATTCTAGAACCTTCAGATTCTATAGGCTAAATAAAAGGCAAAAATGATGAGTGGGGGAAGGGAAGATTAGAACCCCCATCTCTCTCCTTCCTCCTTTCTTTGTCTCCTTCTTCCCTTCATCCCCACCTCCTTTTCTCTTCATTCACATCTCTCCCCTCCTATAAAATCTGGTGAACTGTGGGTAACTATATCACATACATAAAAAGAAGCAGGCAGGATATTTTTATGTAACCGTTATTCCAGATGCAAAGGGAATCAAAGCTTTTGTAATATACCAACCCAAGCAAAGGTGACTGGGTAAGATTTCCCTCCCACTTATATTTTAATGGAGATGGCATGGATTTTTATATACATATAAAAGGTCAAATACATGTAAAATATAAAGTACATGTAAAATGGATGTACACAGTCTCTGCTCACCAAGTGTGTGTGCATGCATATTTATACAAATATGCAAACAGGACATTATCCTTAGGCAGAAGTGAGGAGGATTTGAATCAGACAAGCTCTCTTCCATTTCTGATTCCAACATTTGACAGCTGGGTGATGCTAGGCAAGTCACAACCTCTTTAAGGTTAAATTTGCTTGTCTGTAAAATGGTAATATTTGTGCGACCTACCTCACAGTTGTCGTGCAGAAACAATTTTGTAAACCTTAAAGCCATCGTTATGATCGCACACACATATCCCCAGCTCTCACTTTTTCTCAGAAATGAGTTTACAATCTAGAAAGCCCCTCTAGGAGTTGTTCTTTATCTCTTCCATTTTTATTCCACGATGACACATCCCTCCTGGGAGAATCCTGTCCTCAAATTTTTATTAGGCTTTTGTTGGAGGCTGGGTATTGAAAAGCCCACAGATCCATTATGTGATTCTCAGAGCTCCCTTTCAAGTGGCTTCTTAATGAGGTGCAAACTAATGAAATGTCCGGTCACACAGCTGCCCCTGCTGCTGCTGGGGTGGGGGTGGGGGTGTGGATGGGGTGGGGTGAAGGTGTGGGGGAAGGTTCCCAACCCACAGACATCCTGGTCCTTTAGGGAAGCTATACCACAAGAACTGAGTGAGTGCCAACCCACTGGTTGTTTTATGCTCGTATATGTGCCCAGGTAAGAGGTTTGTGTGTGTGTGTGTGTGTGTGTGTGTGTGTGTGTGTGTGTGTGTGTGTGTGTGTGTTTGTATGGATGTTGTACATAGAACAGTGGCTTATGCAGAGGAGTCCCTCAGTAAATATTTGGTGAAAGAATGAATAAACATTTGCTGAACAAATTAGTGTGCTTACCTTGGATGCCACCGAACCACAGAACATTATCACCAGAGGAAAGCTTAGGGAACATTTGGTCTATTAGGTGCCCAAATATTTGGTTGTATAAACTCCCTCCACTAATATAGTATGAGCAATTTATATTTAACTTACAGTCTTAGATACGAGTTGTCCAGAGCACAGAGAGGTTGGACAGAGTAGCACAGTCATATAGCTCTTACATCAAGGGTGTGACTGAAATCCCAGTCTCCTTGACTTCAAATCGGCTTTATCCACCAGGCCCCACTGCCTTTGGTTTTGGAACTATAATTGTGTTAGGATGAGCTCACTGTTGGCTATGGTTTCTGGAAAGGTCTGTTTCTCTATGGCCCTGTGGCGCCACTCACCATTCAGGTAACTTTCCACACCAAAATATCCTTTCTTGGTCACTGCTTTCCTCCATGAGAATGTAAACTGTTTGACAGCAGGTTCTGTCCTCATTGCTTTTTTTTAAATAACCACAGTCTAGTGTTGCGTTTGAAGGCCCCTTCTTGTTCGCTCCCCTTGGGGTCATCTCTCCTGAGAGGTCCTTCCTCTTTCCATCTGCAGACCCAAGAAGAGCTTTCAAGCAGGGTCTTTTCTTGCCCTAGGTCCACTCTTTTTGGTTTCAAGGACAGACTGCTTTCTGGGCAGCAGCCCAACTGTCCATTCAACATAGATTTTCCCTGGACTGTTCCCACAAATTTCTGTCCAGTGTTTCTCTTGGTTACGGAAGGCTGTGACTCATTTTCCTTGAGCTGAAGTCTCCATTTCCCTCAGCTCTGTCTTCCTATCCTCATAGGATTATCAATATAGAACAAGGAGAAACCTTAAAAGCCATCCATTTTACAAATGGGGGAGAACAATGAAGCCTACAGGGACTGTGACTTGCCCAGGCTCACAGTTAAGTTCCTGAGGCAGAATTCTAATCCAGGTCTTTCATCACTCGATCTGCAGTGCCATGTTGGTTTTATTTTTTTTCTGTCTCTTTGCACCTTCTCTCTTAAAAAAAAAAACACTGTTTAGGGGGAAGAGAAAATCAATAATTTAAATAAAGCCATCTCCAGGTAAGGAAGTAACAATCATTTATTAGCATCTACTATGTGCTAGGTAGTATGTTAAGCCTTTTACAAATATTATCTCACTTGATTCGTACAACAACCCTGGGACTATTGTGATCCCTGTTTTTCAGTTGAGGAAACTGAGGCAGATAAAGGTTAAGAGACTTGATCAGGGTCACACAGCTGGTCCCAGCACTCCTAGCTGCCTAGATGCCATGTTTTATCACTTTGTGACTTGGGTTGCCCCCAGGCCTTGGGCCTCATCTCCTCTATGACCTCAGATAATTCATTCACATTGGAGTAGAAAGATGAAAGGAAGACACAGGGAAGGAAAGAGAAATAGAGGGTTGGAGGATGGGAAGACAAGAAGGGAGACAATTACGAGAGGGGATGTGGAGGAAATGATGTGTGTGAAAAGGCTGGCCCAGAGAATTAAGACTCCTGAAGGTCGGGTGCTCCTAGAAAAAAGCCAAGAAGGAGTGAAAAGAGGTGGGGAGAGAAGGGAGGAGGGGATGCCCCTGGGCCAAGACCTGGGAGAGCAGCTGCAGCAGGTTCTTCCCTGACTCTCTCTTAATCTTGGTCTTTAATTCTCCCCCTTCCTCTCCATTAGAACACATAGGCCCAAATCAAATAGACCTTTGACGGTGACCTTTCAACCAGCTGCACCAGGGCTGCCTTTTCTTTAATCCTCACTCCCATCTGCTCCCCACTCCCACCCCAAGAACAGGCAGCCAGCTTGCTCCACTCAGGGACTGTGCTTTGGGAATTCTCTTGTAAAACATGAGCTCAGATTCAGGGCAACCAGGCATTCAGAGAGTTGCCAGGTGTCACCAAAGCCAGCCCTAGGGAGGGGGACCTCTAGGGAGGCTTGAATTTAGCAGGAAGTGGTAACAGTGATGCAGTGAGGGAGGAGGGACCCTAATTAGGAGGTATCTCCTCTGAGGCAATATACCCTTGAAGGGTTCTGATTGGACTGGGTCAGTATGGGAGGGAGGGGCAGAGATCTTCTGGCCCATTGGGCAATCAACGAGAGTGTAAGATAGGTGAAGATGTGAGGGGAACCCTGCTGTAGATTATAAATCATAGTAGCACACGTATAAACTGTATCAAATTGCCTACCATTTTCAGAAGAGGGAAGGGGAGGGGGGAGAAAAATTTAGAACTCAAAATCTTGTAAAAACCAATGCTAAAATTTTTCTTGACATGTAACTAGGGGAAAAAAATAAAATACCATTTTTAAAAAGATGATAAATCGAAGGACTTCAAGCTGGACAAGCTCTCTGAGTTCATAGAGTCTGGCTCTATTATTTAAAGTAGAAAGTAAACTCTTTGAGGGAATGAATTATTTCTCTCTTTTTTTGTGGTTGTCTTTTTTTATCCTACCTCCTCATACAGTGCCTTGGACAATTTCTTTTGGCCTCTATTTATAATTTTATTAATGTAGGGAACTTCTTCTGTGTGAAAATTGCTCCAGTGTTGCAAATCAGCAGCTTTTTTATAATTTATGATTTCAGCTGCCCTGGGACACGGAGAGGTAAATTGATTTGTAGAATCCATGCAGACCAGTTGGGGTCAACCAGTCAACAAGCCTTACTACATGCCAGGCATGAAACAAAGAGCTAAGGACACAAAGAAAAGCAGAAAACATGGTCCCTGTTCTCGAGGAGCTCACATTTTAATAGGGGAGACATCACACAAACAGCTGTACATCTAAGATCTGTCAGCAGCAGAACTTGAACCCAGGTCCATTACTTGAGCTCACTGTTTATCCCTGCTTCTAACCTTGCACATGACCTCTAAGGTCTCATCCAACTTGAAATCCTATGATCTATAACCAAAATTAGAACTGCACATATTATGCACCTAATGTTTTTTGAAATGAATCTAATTTTACAGATGAGGAAATTGAGGCCACCAAACGCTCATAAAGTATAGAGATGTAGATGTGTGGTTAAGGGGTCCAGGGGTGGAACATCTCCCCAAAGATTATAACTTATATTCCATTCACATTTGAATTTGTATTATATATATATAATTATGTATTACATATAAATGATTTCTACAAATGAACATTACAAGGGACTGTTAAAGGCTTTAACTTTTTTGAAAAAAAAAAAGAAACTATTACCATCTGCTAAATATAGGAGTGAGTTTTCCCAACTGTGAAATGAAGGCAATAGATTCAACTCTAGAATTCTATAATTTTGAGAATTGTTTCATAGGCATATCCTGACAAGCAGAGGCTCAAGGATGCCCTGGTGGGCATAAGGATGAGCCCTTCCTATCTGGGGAATTTATCTTCTCCTCTTCCGTCAGTTTCACTCATACCATAATTCCATCTGGCTTCCTCCTCCCATCCACTGTGGAAGAGGCAGGACTAAACGCCTATTTATTTCCCATGCCATAGATGATGGCATCTCAGTGGTGACTAACGCAATCCATCTAGAGAGAGGAGACTTATTATAAAATCCTTTGGCAATCTGTCTGGAGATTAGGTCACACTCAGTATCAGGGGATTATAATGGGTTTTTAAAAATACTCTCTTGACTATTCCAGGGTGGTGAGGAGAAAGGGAGTATCAATGATGGACATGGTTCCCTCCCCAAGGCTATGGCTGTCCTGCCCCTTCTTCTCTATCTACTCTACCTGCTACAAAGGGTTCAAAGATCAGCCCTTCCCTAAGGACTTGGGAAATTTTGCTTGTTGCGGGCAGAAAGGGATGGGAAAGGGAGGCCAGTGTGGGTGAGAGAGGGAGTGCGTAATGCTGACTGACTACTAAGAAATGAGCTTCACAGGAAAGTCTGAGTGAGAAGAGAGGTTTGCCCCACCCCACCCACTCTAAGTGAGCTACAGATTCAAAACAAAGCCTGAGGAAGAGCCAGGGAGACCAGACTGTCATTTATTCATAAGAAAGGACACCTAGGGCCAACAGAATCTGACCTTTCATTTTAATTATTTAAAAAAAGTTGGCAATTGCGTCTTAGTGATATCATTCATTTTTTATATTACATTCATTTCTGAATGTATCTTCTGCCCTCTTCCCCAGTGAGCCATCACTTGTAACAAAGATTTTAAAAGAAAATTAAAAAACAAAATAATTCAATAAAACCAACCCATTGACTCTCTGTCAATATTCCACACCTATAATCTCCTGTTGTCATTTAGTCATGTTTGATTCTTTGTGACCTCATTTGGAGTTTTCTTGGCAAGGATACTGGAATAGTTTGCCATTGCCTTCTCCATTTCACAAATGAGGAAACTGAGACAATCAGGGTTAATTGACTTGCTCAGGGTCACACAGCTGTAAGTATCTAAGGCCAGATTTGAACTCAGGTTTGCCTGACTCCAGGACCAGAGCTCCAGCCACTGCCACTCCACCTACCTGCCCCTACCTCTATGAAAACGGGAAGGAGGTACACCTTCTTAACTGACTTTCAGGATTGGACTTTGACCTTTCTTTAGAACCAACCACAGACAGATGAAGAAACTGATTTGTCCAGGATTATGCAACCATTATGTGGTGGAGGTAGAATTCTAGGTCCAGATACCATGACACCATGTTCAGAAATATCTGGGGTTAAAGACAGTGAGGGGTAAAAGAAATGATAACTTCCTCTTGAGGCACTTAGGCTCATATATACATTTTCAGTCACTGAGAAAAATAATAAGAAAGGTGGTGAGGAAGTTTACACAGTCCAAGTCTCCTTGGCTACTATCAACCTTTGGAGGTAGAAACTCTGGATTCCTAGCTGTATTATGACTCTCAAGGCTACTTCTCCTCCATGTTGTTGAGTCTTTTCAGTTGTGTCTGAGTCTTTGGGATCCCATTTGGAGTTTTCTTGGCAAAGATACTAGAGTGGTTTGCCATTTCCTTCTCTAGCTCATTTTATATACAGATGGAGAAACTGAGGTAAACAGGAGTAACTGACTTGCCAAGGGTCACACAGCTAGTAAGTGTCTGAATTCAGATTTGAGATTGAGATTGAGACCGGTCTGGCTGAAATGGAAGATGGGTTTTGAAGAGAAATGGAAAAAGTTGGAAAGGCTGATAGGGTTAATTGGTGAAAAGCCTTGAATGCTATCCTGAGACTATACAATGAGGAAGTATATCTTGATTTGGAGTCAGGAGAGCTGAGTTCAAATACCACCTTAGATATTTACTAGTTAGTGTGATATTGAACAAGTTCCTAAACCTCTGGAAGACTCAACTTTCTCATCTGTAAAATGGCAATAATATTAATTGTACTCTCCATCATGTCTGTACAGCACTTTGCAAATATTAAAGTAGGACAGACGTTATTGTGAAACTCCATTACTATACTGTAAGTTCCATGAGGGCAGTAGGTTTTGTCTTATAAATGTTTATTGAATTGGTTGATTGGTTGATAGGATAAGAGTTCATAATAAAAACCATTGTAGGTTGTTTGTTTCTTCAGGGGAATGATATGATAAAAATGTTAGGTAAGGAAGATTAGTCTGAAAATGTTGTGCAGAGTATGGTAGAATTGGAAATAACATCTGTATTGTAGGGAATGATAGAACTCAGTTACAACTTGGGTATTGAAGGGGAAAGACTGTAAGATAAACCCCAGAAACCGAGGGAATCTCAAGAGATTCTTGGAATCTTGGAAGAGATCTCAGAAGTCACCTAGTACCATCCATACCTGGCTGGGAATCCTTGCCCCACATAATATCCCCTTCTACCCTTTGTTTAAAAACCTCCAAATAAATGCACTGATAATAATACTAACTGCCATTTATATAGCATTTCAAAGCTTACAAAATGCTTTCCTGTGATGTAGGTAATATAAAGATTGCCCCCATTTTATAGATGAGAAAAGTGAGGCTCAGGAAAGTTAGTCTATGGTCACATTGTGAGTAAATATTAGATTTACTATTCAAACACAGGTCCCTCCTGACTCTATTTTACTTTCATGCTGCCTTTGGCAGAAATGAGAAAATGGGAGTGTGTGAGGTAATGTGTTTGTGTTAATGACAAGATAGTCAAGGTTCTGTAAGCAGCTGGACAAGGATTTGATGTGGACCTGGGAGTCATCAGCAGGAAAATGACAAGAAAAGCTTGGACGGTGAAAAATGGGTTACAGAGTACAAATAGAGAGATTAGCTTTAGGCAAGGAATCTTTATTTTAAAATCATAGAACTGAAAGTGATTTTTGGAAAAATGCTAAATCTATCCCCATCTTCAACCATACTTGAACTTGAACCACTCCCCACCTCCAAATAGCTTTCTCTACCTTCTTTAAGATTACCAAAGAGGACAATTCTACCATCCCTTTCAGCATCATCGTTGTGAGTCTCAAATGAAATAACGGACGTTAAGCACTTTGCAAGCCTGAGTACACCATGTAAATGCCTGTTGTTATTGCTTGTTAGTCGTTTTTAACGTTCATCACTGTTCTAGTGGTGGTTTCATTCCCTGAGTCTTCTGCATTCCTGCTGAGCTCAAACAACGTTTATAGAGTAAAGGGGTGTGCTGGGAAATACTTAACAATTGGGCAGGGGGGGGGCAGATATGCACGCTCACTTTTAAATTTAATTTTCATCATTACATTTTCTTGAGTCTAAAAAAATCAACAAAACATACATCAGGCCCTGATTTGTAGATTTCCGAGGTGTAAATGATGACACTGTTCTAGTAAGCCCTTGATGCTTAAGCAATCTTTACCACTGTTTAAACATTTCATTTCTGAAATTTTTCATGATGTCTAACTTAAATCCCTCTTGTGGCTTATAGGATTATAGTTTACAAGTTGAAAGGGGACCCCTCTTTCTCTCCTTTTCAATAACATAATAATTATTCCTGATATTATCCTCTTTTTTGCAATTTTGTAATTGAAGATAATTCCTCACTCCCCTTCTCCATAGTGACTAATCCTGGTTCCCTTACTCTGGGTTTACCAGCTAGCCCACTTACCTTCTTGAGTCATACATGTTCTTGCCAATGACTTTTACCTTACTTCTTGAGTGAAAGTCACCCCCACTAGGAAATTATTTTTCAGAATTGAGAGGAACCTCACATCCAGTTCAACCTGTACCTGAGAGAATCCCCTCTACAATGCATCTGACATTGGTCAATCAAACTCTTCTTGAGGACAATGGTTTCCTCCTTTAAAAAAATTAATTAATGATTTTTAGTTTTCAACATTCACTTCCATAAGATTTTGAGTTTTAAATTTTCTCCCCTCCCCAATAAAGCACACAATCTGATGATATAGGCTCTATGTATACATTCAAATTAAACATAATTTCACATTAGTCCTGATGAAAAGAAGAATTAGAATTAGAATCAATCAAGAAAAAAGAAACAAAACAAAACAGCAATAGAAAAACAGAGCGAATAGACTGCTTCCATCTGCTTTCAGACTCCAAAGTTCCTTCTCTGGAGATGGATAGCATTTGCCATCATGAGTCTTGTCTTAAGGTCTTTGCATTGCCGAGAAGTGTTAAGTCAATCAAAGTCAGTCATCACACAGTGTGGCTGTTACTGTGTACAAGGTTGTCCTGGTTCTGCTCATTTTACTCAGCATCAATTCACGTCTTTCCAGGTTTTTCTAAAAGTATGCCTGCTCATCATTTCTTCTAGCACAATAATATTCCAGGTTTCCTCCTTTCTTAAGGAGGAACTTAACCCACATTCCACCCTGAGATAACTCCAATAGTCAGGAAGTTTTCCCCTAACAATCAAACCTCTATTTGCCTCTTTTTAATTTGCCACAGGAATACAACCGTCTGTTGGGGGCAAAGAAGACAAATTCAATCTCCCTTCTTCATAACCATCCTTCAAAATGCTTACAATGGCTATGTCCCATTTCTGTTGTTTTTCAATCGTGTCTGACTCTTCATGACTCCATTTGGGGTTTTCTTGGCAAAGAAGTGGCCAGTTCATTTTACAGATGAGGCAACTGAGGAAAACAGAATTAAGTGACTTGCCTGAAGTCACACAGCTAGTTAGTGTCAGAGGCCAGATTTGAACTGGTGAAAATGAGACTTCCTGACTTCAGGCACAACACTCTATCGATTGTTCCACCTAGCTGTCCTATGTCCCACTCAGGTCTTACATTTTGTTCTTATAGCACCTAGGTCCAATAAGCATAAAGAGGTTTTCCTCTTTCTTCGATCCATTATCAGCCCCTGAGCATCCCTCTTTGCCTGAGTGCCATCACTCCAGCACTTCTACAAAGGATGAAAACAACCGGCAATTCGTGGTCTGTGTAGACTAAGTATATGCAACTGGGGGCGGGGGGAGAAGTTCAGTGGGGAGGTGCATTGCTGGAGACTTTTCAGAAGAAATCATACCAAATGTGTCAGAGTATTAACACTTGCCCTTCCCCGTATCTCCCCCTTCTACTGCTGCCCCGGCTTCTGCCAACTAACTCCCCAGCCCCAGGATCTCAGACACCCCACAATTTACACACACATGCACGCACGCACGCACACGAGTTCATGCCCAGAGAGAGCTCCCACCTAGACGAAGAGATACATCTGCTCAGCGGTTTTAGTTGCAAAGCCCAGGATGTTATCATCATCATTACTGAGATGAAAATTCTGTTCATATCTCTCCTCTCGCTCACTTCCAGGAGAGGAAACAGACCCTTTTTTCGGCTGCGGTTCTAATTTAATAAGGGTCTGGAGGGGGAAGGGGAGACTCGTGCCTTTAGTGGTCCGTTTAATCAGGTTTCCGAGTCTTTGGGGCAGGGGCGGGGGTGCAGGCTTACCCCTCCTTCAGCCCGCGCACGTCCGTAGTGATAACAGGTGGCTCTGCCCAGAGGGGTGCAGGCTTGGCTGGGCTGCATTAGGTTGGGTGGGCGGAAGGGAGATCCACATCTAACTTTACAGGAACCTGGAGGCCCCCCGAATGTTTGGGGTCTGAGCCAGGGGAAAGAGACAGGTTTAGCGGGGAGTGATAGGGGAAGGGAGAACACTGAAACTATTTATATATCCCCGCCTATATTTAGAATTTAGGCAAAGGCCTCCATCTTTTAAAACCAAAGCAGAAAGCGAACGAGCTGAGGGATGGGGAGCTGGGGAGGGGGGCAGAAAAAGGGGCGGAGGTCTGCTTCAAACATCTGTGCTTGAGGGGTATAAGAGGGAATCGGGGGAGGGCGAATGTTGTCGGTGTTCAACATCTTGGAAGGCTCGTTAGCTGCCTGAAGAAGCAGGTAGGCATCTGAAGAGGCAGATTTGGGAATTATTTAATTTAATATAACATAATAATTTTATATAACATATATAATAATTTAAGAAAAAAGAGCATTCTGTCTAATAGGCTTGTCCATCAGCCGGCTACCTTGTGAGGTATTTAAGGCTTTCAAGCATGGAAATGTCCCTGATTCCTGTACTGGGTGGAAGGTTGCACTAGATTACTTGTAAAGGGCCTTCCCATTCTAAGATCTCTGAGTGGGCAGAGTCCATCCTGCAGACAGAGAAGAAATGAGCGCCGGGGCTCCCGGGTCTGGCCAGGCAACGGGCTGCCGTAGAACAGTGGTTGTGGAGGAAGAAAAGAGAGAAACTTGACTCTGGGCGGTAGGGGAGCTTAGAGGTGTGAAAAGAGGGGGAGGAAACGGGGCGTTCGATCCTCCTCCGCGATGATTCAGACTGGCTCCCCCTGCCCTTTTCCCTCCACCAACAACAGTCCCTGGAAGATGGAAAAGCACGCAGATTGAAAATATGGACGAGGTCCCCGAGCGATTCCAAGTGTGCATGGTAGGGTGGAAACTTTTCTCTCTAGAGCTGTAGGCTGGCAGACGGGATGAGACAAAGCGATGTCTGCAGCAGCAGCCAAGGTGCACCTGTGTGTGCCACCCTCAATTCTTCATCCGTTATCTTGGTCCCACCGCTGCTCAGCCAGTCCCAGAATTCAGCACTGGGGCACCTTGTGAAGGCCTTAACAATCTCCAGCATTGTGGAGCACTTTGAGAAAAAATCCTTTCCCAAGGATTCACTTTTATAATTTCCCTCTTCTACGGCCTTTTAATTTATGTCTTTCTTTTAAATAAGCCAACTTAAACCCCTAGACGGGCAAGGAGGCCAGATTTTGGAAGTCAGAAAATACTCATAACAGTGGAATGGAGAATTTGAATAGACCACAAAACATGTGTCTTGGTTGGATTTCAAGAGTTATCCCAGCTCTGAAAAAAAAAAGTCCTCAAATTTTGCATTTTCTGAATTTAAATTTTAGCAAAGTTAAATTTTCCACATGTGCTTTCCTTACCCAGACTACTCTTATGTCTGTCTGTGCACATAAATAGCGATTTATTGATGGATGCACAAAAGGGTTTTGAAAACCTTGGCCTTCGGCTGCAAACACTACCAATTTTGTTATTTGTGAAGGTTTGCTGGAGGTCATTCCAAATGGAATTTCCTTCCCCTTCAACCGCCTCCCCTCCCTACCAGATCTGAGTCGATGAACCAGACTTGATTCTCTCTGTGACAAATCAAATTATAAAATCTTCTGAGTCTCAACAACTAAAAGTCATGGGTTGTCTCAGTTGAGTTTTTGTATTTGTTCCTGGCCTTTTATTAGTGAATGATGATGAATTTTAGAGATCCAGTTATCTTGAAAATGAAATGTGAAAGGCTAGCTGTTACTGGAGGAGGAGAGGTGTTGGTCCTGCAGTGAAGAAGGCGCTGTTTGGACAATGAAATACACCAGATCGAAAATGGTTGACCCGGTATTTGTCTGCCTTAATTAAAAAATGAATCTACTTCACACACAGGGCTCTAGGAACTCTAAAATTGGAAGCGCTGTCGTCTCTTTCTCCTAACAATTCCTTTGGCATATCAAAAATGATCTCAGAACAGAAGCCAATGGAACTTTAAGCTTCTGTTTGATTAACCAGTCCTCTCTGGTCTCTAGATTCTTCTAATCAAACAGATTCTCCTCATTCAAATGTGAATCATTCCCCAGATGGTACTGATCTCACTCACCGAGGCAATTTCAAAAGACCTATTTCTCTTTCTAACCCCGCTTAGAGATTTCAGTTATAGGAACTCCTTGTTTTGGGTTGTGATTTGTTTTCTGTGCTTTATATGCAGCTGCTCAAAAATTCAACCCAGTTTTCTGGCTGGCTAGGAGTAAGATAGTCCTTTATTATTACCAACTACCATCACAATATCCAGCTAGTTTGGGGAAACTTTGGCCGCTGTTGACAATTTGCTAAAATAGAACTACAGTTCAAACTACTGGCTTAGGGGGCATAAATATTGTAAATTCTTATCACCTTACTCTTATTACTATTCTGTTTAAATTTTTATCTGAGGGTGGGAGGGCAGAGAAGGTAATTTTCAGCTAGAGAGTAGGTGCCAACGGAAGCTGCTTTAACATGCAAGTGAGGCACCACTCTTCAGACTTTGAACAAGCCATCAGCAATGTAGAAAGGGCAAAAGAATGCTTAGTCCTGAGATGCTGGGCAGCCCATTGACCTGGGCTCACTGTGTGTTCCTTGGAACTTAATTGAGAAAGTGAGATTCTATGTCAGGTTTTGCTAAGTTATCAGCAGACCTTCTTTTAGGAGTCTTTGTATTAAATTGATGGATCATCTCCTGATGTCCAGGAGAGGTGTTTTGGCTCATTGTCAAAGCGCCCATCAGCAAAACCTAGGTTATAGAAGGTTTGAAAAATGGTTTCAGCGCAAAAATTGACTCTGTTCAATAATAAATTACAATGATATTTTGTATTTATATAGCACCCTTCAACCGAGGGAGCTCCCAGTGTTTTATGGATATTAACTGGCTGATCCTCACGATAGAGAAAAGATAATTTTGTTGATTTAATATTTTTGGCATCTTTTTTTTTGGAAGGGAGTGAGAACATTAGATATTACAGCGAAGTTTTCTCTTATTAATTTGGAGGCAATAAACTGTCCTTTCATTTCTCCTTTGGAAGAACCTTTATTATTAGACATCACATGAGAAATTAAAAATGAATAGCGATGTCTAAAATGTGTGTGTATGCATTTATATATCTGTGTGGATATGGTATCTACATAAATATTTAATTTTTATGATCTAAGCTTTCTCCCTCCGTTTTCATGAGCTAGAATTTATTAGCTGCTGAACAGTGGATCTATTATTATTTGCTTTTGTACCTAAATGATTTAAAAGTCAATTATGAATTGGTTAAGGGGATTGGTGAGCTATGGTGTGTAATATGGGGTCTTGCAATTTCAATTTGTTACCAAATGTCTGGAATGAGAAAGGTGTTGGGGGGTGGGGGTGGGAGGAGGGTGAGTATTGTAGCCCACAGCCTAACAGGAGCAATATCAAGGCAGACAGAGGCTCTAGGTCACTGGGAGACAATCAATTCAGTCAGGTTTTATTGTTGGGACATTTTGTATGTGTATGTACTTGATCACAGAGGGGAGGACAGGTGCACACACATAAATTTGAGCACTAAACTGAGCTGCTAGGACTGCCTAAAACACCAGGATGAAAAACAGATCAGCCTAGGGAGAGCATGGTTATCTCTAACTCACTCCTATCCAATAGGTTGTGGTGTCTGCAACACCACTGGCAATTAGAGAAATTGCCAACTAACTTGGAACCCAACTCCGACCTCAGCGTTAGCTCCAGGGAAGGTGTGTAAATTTTTATGGCATTTCCTATTTATCTGTAAAGTATCTGTCTCCTGTGTCCGAGTGGATAGGGAAATGCACCGAAAGGAGGTAATAACCTAATACAATGGAATTACTGGTTAGCTAAATTCCTCAGGGAATCTATATTCCTTGATCACTCCAAAAGGGGGTTTTGAGTGGCCCAATAAGTACAAAAAAGGGGGCATGGGAGTGAAGATCACAACACATGCTTTATGCATTGAGTCCTCAGACTGGTCATTTTTTGGTTTGTTTTCACTTGTGTTTGTCTAAAAGATAAATAAAGACGAAAGTATGGTTAAGCTTATTAAAACAAAACAAAAAACTTAGCTAATATTTTAAATAAAATTCCTCTGTGTGAAATTGTTATTTAGAAAAAGAAACATAATGATGACATTCTTTATCCTATAGCTGGTTCAATTTAGAGTGGAATTCAGCAGGTTTGTTATTTTCTGAACGCTCTTAAAAGAAGAGAAAAACAAGTCAGTAGTTGTGTGTGTAGAGAGAATGAGGCCATTTCATATCCGCCCTGTTTGATTGCAATGAACGCTTTCTTTCTCCCAGAAATAACAATGATTTTATTATTACTACTGCTATTATTACATATTTCAATGCTTGAGATTTCGTTTGTGTCGGTATTCATTCCACCAGATATGTAGGGATGAACCTTTCCATGCTTAGAAAGGCTGCTCCTCTGAGGACTGGTGTGCAGTCTGTCCTTTATTAGGTCAAGTCTTCGCAGGTCAGTAGAAATAGTCTTTGAGCATCATAGCCAAGGTGACTTTCATGTCATGATGAGATAGATATAGGAGTGGGACTTTAGTAGAAGACTGTCATCATCAACCTTATTGTTACTGTTGTAATAAAAACCTTCCATTTGGATGACACTTCATGATTTACAAAGCACTTTCATGTTCTGATCAGTTCTCAAATTAACTTAATTCTGTTCCAATTCCACCAAGTGTATGAAGAGGATCAGGTATAATTCCAACGTAAAGCTATCCCTTTGGCTTCCTTAACTCTATAATACATGATTCATTGCTTTTTGATGGTATCATTCATTGATTTTTCTACCTTCTGGGTATATCTTCATTTTTCACAATTTTCACAATTCAATATCTTCTGCTAAAGTCTTGCTCCTATGCCATCATGGCATGGAGGTGACCCTGGAGTCTTGAAAATTATACCGAAGTGGAAAACTCTTTGAATGTATAGGCCCCACCAACTAGGCCTTGTCATGTGTCTATCAACTTTGGGACTATACTAGCTAAAGTCAGGCCCCTCGGCCAAACCCAGACCATCAGGTGTCTCATTTCCCTAGTCGCAGCAATTCATCAAAACCTCCTAGTAATACATAGAGAGATTGTGATCTGCATGGACAGAGGAATTATCCATATCATGCCAGTGAAATTATTGATCTATGAAAGAGGTAAAGTTAATTTAAAGTTGCTTTTCATATTGTGTAAGAATGCTTGAGATCTCCTCAGGGGTCATAAAAACAAATGAGCAAGATGGGGATCCAGGATTTTAGGTTATCATTTGGTCTTCACTGACACTAACATTGCTCAACTTAAAGATTAATTTGCAATTAAATCGTCTTTCGTCCTCCTGTAAGCCCAATAGCATAGTGTTGTGTTGTTTTTATCACCGTTTTTACAAAACAACTTGAGAAGTATGCAAAGGGGGAGACAGTATGGGTTTGCAATTTTATTTTTTAATTTTCCTAAACAATAGTCCTAACATTTCCCCTTTTGTGAGAGCTGATAATGAGCTGTGAGCAGAACCCTTGCAAGGTGGCCAAAGGTCCCACAGCCTCAGCCTCCAATGAAGTTAATTATGTTTAAATCTCATACTGAGTGGCTAGCTGATAACAGAATAAATCTACTGTGTTGTCAGCAGAGCTCCAGTGAGAAATTTCTATGCAGTAAATATCACTTAAATTCCTCTCAAAGTTGGAGCCAGTGTCAAAGTCCAAAAAAGCAATATTCCCTGGCCACCACTGTCAGAGGAGGGGGCAAGGGAGAAGGGGAGAGAGAGAGAAAATGTATGTGTGTGTACATGAGCAATGTATCATCTGAACACTCAAATTAACAGGGTAGAAAGATAGCAAGCTAGCATAGCCCAGCCAAGCACTCCAGAAGCTGCTTTAGCACCAGCCTGAGAAATATGAAGAGGGCACAGTCAGTCATCAATGACCTCCGAATGACTGGGTGCTTGGAATTTCCTGGCAGACCTAGCTAGATAAATAATTCCTGCTGTGAAATAAATCCCCCAAATATTTCAGGAAAGCCAGTGCTTTTGCCCCACAGCTAGTCTAGCCTAAAGATTGGAAAGGAAGCATGGCAAATGATTGAGGGAAGAGGATAGAATGGATCTTTTGGGTGATAAGCTCATTTTATACAATTAAGGGAGACGTGGGGGCAGGGACCACGGAAGGGGATTAGGTTATTTTAAGAGCCCACTGAGTGCAGATCTCTAAACAAACAAACAAAACCTAAAAAACCCCCCAAAACAGAGAAAGGCCAGGAGAGTCTTCAACATGTATTTATAAGGAAAAAAAGACCAACAGAGAAGAAAGAAAAAGAGAAATAATTGGAACAAAAAAGAAGGGGATAAAAGAAAAAAAGAAAAGGGAAAACAAGAAATAAACAAGAAAAGAAGCAAGAGAAGAAAGGCAGAAAGAAAACGGAAAGGATGAAAAATAAAAAGACAAGGAAAGAGAAAAAAGATGGAAAAGAAAACAAAGGCTAGGAAAAGATGGAAAGAGAAAGACACGGAAGAAAATAAAGAAAACATATTATCTCTGTTGTTTCCCAGTCTTCTCTTTAGCTGAGTAGCAATGCCTGCTTATTGCTACATTCGGAGCTATTTCAGCAAATACTGGTCTGTAGTATTATTTTCTCCCCTTCAGGGTATTTCATTTTGCTTTCAAAACAGTGACATTTTTGAGTTTTAGGGCTCATATTTCCCACCCACCTCCCCCCACCCCAATCCCCAGGTGCTTCAAAGCTAGTAAGCCTCTAATTAAAATTCCTGCCTCTCTCTCCTCTTATTACTATGGTGTGTTTCTTCCAACTTGCTGCTTCCAGGAATACAGGGGAAGATTTTCCAAGGAGAAAAACTAGAAATATATATATGGACAGTAAAAGTGCTTTGGTCAGTTTCTGTTAAAGGAAACGAGTCCTTTTTACATCCAACTTATGTGCACAACCACACACACACACACAGTTTCAGTTTCCCAAAAGGGCCTAGTCCCAAAATATTCATCATCAAGCCATTCCTTGGATGGTGAAAAGCAAGGTATGGAATTAGATGGCACACTGAAACCAATGTAGAGCTAGTGGCTGCCTGGGTGTTGGCTAACACCTGAAAACATGTGTGGGGGAAGTCAATAAGCAATATTCGGTATAGCTCAGACCAGGAATAGCTCAGGAGCACCTATTTCAAAATTATTTATAGATGAATTAGCATGTCTCTTAATTAAAGATCCGAAGGAAAGACACTGCAGAGGAAGAGTTTTAGAATATGTCTAATGAAAGTCTAGTTTGTATAATACTTCTCATTCACATATCCTCTTAATATATACGCAATTATATAATAATAATAATATTTTTATAGTGCTAAAGTTGATAAAATTGGCAAAGTGCTTTTCTCATTTGACATATACATACATACTTTCAATTCAGACATAGACATACACCATCTCCAACTATAGCATTTTTGTCTCTGAGCCTGAGGTACCACAGAGATGTGTTTTATTATCCAGCCTTGCAATTTCTGCAGGGTGCTCCATTAGCTCATTTCATCTGAAGGACACTTCCAGGGCTGTGAGTTCCTAAGTCAGCAAATAAAACCATTAATACATGCTTTATAAATACTAGTTTATATGTGCATTGCACATTGCTTCATAAATCTAAGTATAAGATATACCAATGTGTGGTTTGTAAATGTATGAACATGTATATTATTTCTTTTAAAACCACCCTTTTCCCTACCTCACACGCTGGAAAATCGTAACTGGGAAACTGGAGTTGTATGAAGTTAAACATCTGATCATTTCAGAGTATATTTTAATGTTTTGATTTGGCTCGATAGTTTTAGGAAATCTATGTTGATTAAATTCCAATTCAAGTTAATTCACTGCGTGATTCTATTTGTTTCTTTTATTATGTTTTTTTTCTTCCAGAGAAAAATATTTTGACTCTTTTCCCAGGTCAGTTCCATTGGGTGTTTGGTAAATTAGGGCAGCTTATCTGGGCTTTTAAAAATTATAACTTTATCAGGTAATGGGCCAGCAGCTATTTGAACACTTTTAGCCAAACGAGAGCCAGGAATGAATTCTGTTAATTGTGTCTTTCCAAGTCTTAAAAATGGCAGCATATCTAGCAGTGGGCTTCTGTGTGCTCTGTCTGTCTGAAGATTATGGATGGCTAGAAGTCTGAGGGTCATAGGTCAGATTGGAGATCTTACAAATTGCAGAGAAAATTCCTGTATGGAATGACATATGGCGTGACTTTCATTGCTTAATAGCCAGGAGTGGTTCATGCCTTAGTAGGCAGACTGCACAGAAGTCACTGCAGCTAGGTTATCGAAAGGCGCTGTCAGAAAAGAGCTGGGGCTCCTATTCAGGTACAACCCTCTGGTCATTCAAAGGGGAGTAAAGGGGGTTCTCCAGAGGTCTTAAACAAGATTTCCCCGTATAGTGCCTCACCAATGGTTTCCTAATGAAGAGGGAGTCTGGGAAGTGTCTATCTAGGTTTCCTAGAGGGTGAATGATGGGGGCTCTGGGGTAGGAGTAGAGAATGTATAAGAGGAAGAGATACTGAGCTGAGGATGGAAAGATAAAGGAAAGAATGGATAACAGTGTAAAAGGAAGAATGAAGAAAAAATTAGGTAAACACCTGGTATTGAAATGAGTGAAAATGAGCCTGAGATTGAGAGGCAGAAAAAGAGACAGAAGGGGGAGGTGGCAAGAAAGACTGCAGCCATAAAACCAGCTCCTTCAAGGTGTAAATACTACTCAAACTTGTCCCTCTTATCGATTGGGCTCTGACTGTGTACATTCTGTCCACGTCCCTGTTCCACTACAGAAGCAGAACTGAGACGGGGAGAAAGGCACAAATGCCTCTCCATTATAAATGGGTCAGCAGCAGGAGATTGACTGTAATAGGAAAGACTGCTTTAACCCTCTCCTGGCCAGTGCTTGGCCCGCAGAAGGCTGCTGTAATTCTGCCTCTGCCTGGAGCTCCCCCCACGGAGCTCTCCATGAGTGTAGATCGATGTACTTGTATATACAAGGCACATTCATAGACATGGATATCCTCATGTGTATATATGCAAATAAAGTATACACATGAATCCACATATATCACATCTATCACTCAGGCATGCATACCCATATGTACGTTCACCCCTATACACTTACATGCATACATTCATGTACAATTATAAGTTTACATGTACACGTATTATACCCTTACATATACATGCTAACATATACACTACTACTGTACCCACACCCAGAGAGAAAAGAACACACACAGATACAGCCGTACACTACAACCAAACCATGTCCATCTGCACTTGCACGATGGAAGCCTCATGCAGATTTCTACCTGTGTTCCTGCCTCCCCACAGCCAAAGATGTTGTCTCTAAACCATGCCTTTCCTGGTAGGTCATTTCTACCCTTACATGGATCTCTCCCTTCCATCCCTAGTATGTCATGCACCTGTTCTATGGCACCATGCAACATACATCATTTACTTTGCCCAACACCAGCCACCTTCTTCCCCAACCCTTCCATCTCAACGAGTCAAGGAGGTACCATTGATGCTTTGGGGCCCCACAGAAAGATGCTCCTCAACTGGTCATTTTGTACTGAGCAAGAAAGAAAGTTGTGGTCAGAGTACAGAAATGAAGCACCTTCCTGCCTCAGTGTGATCACTGACGAGACTGGGAAACATGCTTGCGTTCTACCTCTAACCTTTTGTGTGATCTCAGAGAAGTCCCTGCAAGCTTTTGGACCTCCTGATAGCATCACCTGGAAGTTAAATCACCTTTGTGTCTTGATCTTTTAGGTACAGATAATGTTCTAGTTTAGCCTATGTTAAATCTTAAATATTTTCTCATCACCTGGCATGTTCCCTACCATTTCCCCGATGACCTATGCTCCAGAAATACAAAGGAATTTACATTAGTTTAAGTAAAATATAATTAAAGAGAAATCTCCCTAGGGAAAAAAAAATCACATAAAGGCATTATAGAGTCAACTATGAATGGCTCTGCCATGTTTACTGTTTTAGGCTGTGTATACTACTTCATCTATCTATTGGCATGGATGGGTGAGACTTGACCATATCACATTTATTGCCATGTTATCCCTGTGAGATCAAATATCTTTATTATCTTCATGTTACTGGTGGCAAGACTAAGTCAGGAAAGGTGAAAGTATTCATACAATGTAGTTTAGAGCTATTGTTCAATTCACTGCAGATACCTATAGAAATATAAAAGGATTGTAGGACCAGAGAATTAAGAAAGGAAAGGACCTCCGAGACCCAGAGGACCCCAGTTAAGCATAACATTGAGTCAGCAAGTCCATTTTTTCCTTCCTGTCTAGTCCTTCAACTGAGAGTTTAGGCTGTTGCATTCCATGTATGATTGTTTTTAAAATTATTATTATACTATGTCATGGAAATGCTTGTCATATATTAAGCATTTAAATTAAAAAAATTAAAAAAGAAAGCAGGCACAGAAATGTGTGTGCGTATGTGAATATGTGTGTGTGAGTGTGTACTTGTACACCCACAAGCAAGGTTCGCGGCAGCATCAGAAGAACCTGTGGGATCTTTGATCCATGATTAAGTGCGTCACAAACGAATGATCACATCGAGTGGGTTTTGTTTGCTGTGTTGGCAAACTGAAAAACACACGGTATGGGGCTGGGGGGGGATCTCTTTCTGCTCCGTAGCGCTCTCCATCTCTTCAACCCCCACCCATCCAATTCCCACTTCACCTATTTCAGAAATGACTTGGACCAGGAGAAAATGTCCTCCAAGCCCCAGTGAATTTAGAGGGAACAATAAATAAGGAGTCTCTTGAACTCCCTTGAGCAGACTCAGCCCACACTGAGGCTCACCACCATGAACCAGGTGGGATACATGGACACTTCACTGTGGGTATGAGCTCTCTGTATCTGCAGGTTTTTTTTTCTTAAACAGAAAACAGTTTTACTCAATCACATCTTATTTCTTCACTGCTATAGCCTTTTGGGGAGTTGGGGACAATGGAGGCATATGGCTTGGGTTGAGGGGTGTAGATGGAAGCTCTGGGTTCAACCCTAAATGTGAGGACATAGGTAATGTTCCCCTATTCTGATCCTCTTCACCTTGTACTCACAGTGAGTCTACCCACAATGAAGAGAAAGTGGGGAGAGGGAAGGCGAGGGATGGTGGGAAAGTCAAAGGCTTATTGCCTCACGGGCCCATGTGGTGTAAAGGTACCTCACTTTTCAGGCAAATTATCTGGTCCCTTGAGAAATCTACCCTGCCCCTTTTTGGATCAATTTTAGGAATTCCAATGCAGGTGTCCTCTAAAACTCATAGATTTAGAATTGCCTAGGTTGGTTAATAAAAAATTAGCATTTAATGAGAGGCATCACAGAGTAGATAATAAGAAAGCTGGCCTCAGGTCAAAGGAAAACCTGGATTCAAGGCCTTCTCTGATACATATGGTTTGTATGATATGATATGATATGATAATGAAAATATAATTTTGATAATGAAAAACAACATTGTCCCATATGATCCTCATGACAATCCTGAGGTAGTAGTCCAAGTAGCTATATTCCCATTTTACAGATTAGAAAACTGAGGCTCTTCTGCCTTCATGTATTGATTTGTATTTGTGTGTGCGTGTGTCTCCTATCCCCACTAGAGTACAAAATCCACAAAGATAGAGTCCTGTTCCTAGCACAGCGCCCTGCTCATAGTAAGCATTTGACAAATGTTAGCTGAATTAAACTAGTTTCTTTATTTTCAAATGAGGGGGTTGACCTAGGTGACTTCAAGTGGCTGGTACAAATATTGTTATCACCATTTTAGAGACGAGGAAACTAAGAGAAATAAATGAACTGCTTCAAGTCACACAGTGAGTGAGAAAGCCTGAACTCAAACCCAGGCAGCTCAAGAGTATCTCCGCCCTGACAAGGCTGATCCAGGTGGCCCATCAGCCTTTATCATGGCCATAGGTTCCCAAAGTACCTTGGGGGGCACTGGAACAATTGAGGGGGGAACAGTAGTAGCCTCAGTGCAATTGGGGGTGTTGAATACAAATAAGGGGTCAGTGGAAGTATAAGGAAAGAAGAGAAGAAAATTAAGAAAACCGTTCATACAGGTTTCATCCGTTGTGTAACAGTTAAAGTCGTAGTGATTACATTTTTTTCCAAATAAACTTTCCAAATAGCTACACAAAATGCAAGTTATAACAGATCAGTGGCCAAGTCTACAAATAGGTCTTAAAAAGCAAGTGTTGGTAGGCGAGTGTCGTGCATCATCGGGAAGTCCAGCAGGCATCTGCAGGAATATGTGTGTGTAATGACTTGTATACTATACTATACTGTTAAATGATGCCAAATTGCATCATCAAAATTTCAGTGCCATAAAAACGCCACAAATTTATAATAAATTATTAAATTTAAGATGTCATTTAAAAAAATTATATTTTTGAAATGATGCAAATTTCAAAAAACCATTAAAGGGTTAAAGAAAGTAGATTTCCAGGGAAATGCTAAGTAATTTTTTTTTAAAGGGGGCAGTAGACCAAATAAATTTGGGAACCTCTGTTGTAGACCCTTCATTTTATACTGTTTGGCAGAAGAAAATTTGTTTATAGATATGGGTTGACCCAACATTTAATTGTAGCTGTGCAAAGAAAGACTTTCCTTCCCACCACGGCAAAGAATGTTCTTCCTTTGACCTGAGGCAGGGGATCCTTTGGGTTCTGATCAGGGAGAGAGAAAGTTCTCTTTTAGTCTTAATTCCTAAGAGTAAATCTCAGAGATTAATAAATTTTGAGGTAAGAGTATTGGAGGGCCATCAGCGTGGATTCAGCAGTCACTGAGGATGAAGACAACGATGACAAATATCTTGGAAATCAATAGATCATATTTTCATAGTATGAACCTGAAAAGAAGTTGCTGAATGTAATTTTACTTGATTAATTAAAGTATTTGTGTTTGCTTTTTAATTGCTCTTTGGTATTTGTGAAATTTTATTCTAGTAGGAGGCAAAATGTTTTGCTCAACCTTTCTCTGAATTTAGATTTTTTCATTCTATTAAATGTAGGCTTTGACCTCTCAGATTTGTCACATCTTGTTTATTATTGTGATTTATTTTCCTAATATCACAAAAATGCAGTAAGTCTCAGAAATGGAGTCTGTTGATTCTGAGAACTGCTGTTATGATGACATTTTGGAGTCCCCCTCTGTGAGCAAAGCCACAGAGACAGACATAGACAGCCCCCTCCTCTTTCCTGCTCCCTCTCTGATGGAGGGTTAGGAAGACTCAGATGCGGGGAGCTCATCACTTGACAGCTTTCCTGAGCTTTCGGGCTCCCACATTAGTCTGGCTTCTGATAGAAAGCGCCCAGAATTCAGAGACGCATGTGGACATGCTTCTTACAGTGTGACCTCTTCCAAATGACTTAGAAATGAGTTGGTGATTAAACTGGGACTCTAGTCTCCTTTCCAATATACAACTATGTGGAAGGGTGACTATGTCTATGCATGTTTGGGGTGGGCATGTAACAGATTCCAGGTCTCAGGGGTCAATCCACAAGCATTTATAGAGGTCTACTGGAAACTTTCTAGGGGGGGTTTCCCTTTCCTAACCAGAAGATGCCTCAGGTTCGGAGCCCAGGACTGGACCCCTCTCCTAGCCCCTGAGCCTGACACCAGGGAGACCCCTAGGCTTCTGAAGCCTGTGACACGTCTCAGAGTGAGCCTATGTGGGTGGGAGGGAGTGAAGGGGGATGGAGGGGAGATTGGAAGTGGAGAGTGGTGTTTCAAGAAGGGACCGCATGTGGGGGCGGCGGGTGCATGTATGAGTGCCTCAGATACGGAGATCATGCTGTGATAACCCCCCTCCCCTCTGAATTGCTGCCCTGCACAGGAAACCTCCAACTCAGAGAAACAGCTGTCAAAATCGGCGCAGAGGGGAGGGTGAACTGTTCTCTCTAACCACACTAAGAGAAGTCGGGAGGAGGGAGGGGAGGAAGGGGACCCACTGCGAAAGGGGCTCACTGGAATGGGCTGCGCCCTTAACTCCTCCCTCCCTCCTGCTCTCTCTGCCCCTCGATTTCCTTTAACTCACCTTAAACCTCTTTGCGTTTTTCAGTTAGAATTTTTAACTTAGGGCTTGCGTCTTTGGGGACCGTGAACCCCAAGCTGGGGGAGAGCGGGGCTGAGCCTTTCTGCCTAGAGGCGAGTAATGAAGGGTCTTCTAGTTGTCCTAGAGGTTTTGTTTTTTGTTTTAAGAAGATATTCATCTTTTGGAGTTTACTACAGTGAGACCTGCCTGATAAAGAGGTCCTCTCTTCAAGGGGACAGAGTAAGGGAGTTGGGGGATATCTATCTATCTCTCTATCTATCGATCTAATCTCTATATCTCTATACAATTACCCTAGGCTCCTCCCCTAACCTTTAGTCTACTCCCTGGATAATTCTTGCAGATCCTCTCCAGAATAGCCTCCCCTCAGGGCTCAATTCTTAAGTCAGAAATGAAAGAGTGCTGATTCTGAGAATAACTGTTTTAATAAAATTTGGAGTCCCCTCTCCCCAGGACAACAAAGAGAAAGATGAACCCTTCCCCCCTCCTCCTTCCTAGGGCTCAGCCAGGGAGAGCATACAGGCTTGACACTGAACATTTGAGTCCTTTCACAGGTCTCTGGGGGTCTGTCTGTCCGAGGCCTGATGGGGTAGGCACATGTCTCATCCTACTACACCCCTACCCCTCAATTCCCATTTTAACGTGTGAGTATGGTCACACATATGTGAGTATGCCTGTAGATCACAGTATCCCTAAAGATGACAGTAGTCTGAAGACTGGATATGAGGATGAATGACATGTATGGGGCACACTCTGTCAGGGTTTTTGTAAGAATAATTATAGCTAATATAGCAATATAAATATTGTACATAAATATAAATAAACATAAAGCTTGCAAATCACTTTTCATATTATCTCATTTGATCCTTACAATAGCTCTATGACATGGGTGTTTTTATTACCCTAGAAGGCATAGTAAATAGAGCTCCTAATGTGGAGTCAGGAAAATCCAAATTTGAGTCAAGTCCCAGAAGTGTTACAAGCTCTTTTCTTAGTCTCAGTTTCGTCATCTGTATAACAGGGCTAACAGCACCTACCTCTCAGAGCGGTTGTGAGGGTTGAGTGAGATGATATTTGTAAACGTAAAGGTCTAGTCATCGTTATCATCATTATCCGTCTAATTGTCCGCATAACCAAAGGAAGCCTCGTATTCAGTTCCCAAAAGCTTAACGGATATTTATCTAGAACCATGAAGTCTGCAGAAGGGCTTTATATGCATTATCTCATTTGAGCCTTCTGGAACCCTATCATGTAGAGACTACAAGTAGTATTTTGTTACTGTTCAGTCCTTTCAGTCATATCAGACACTTCGTGACCCCATTTGGAGTTTTCTTGGCAAAGATACTGGAGTGATTTGCCATTTCCTTCTCCAGCTCATTTTACAGATGAAGAAACTGAGGCAAACAGGGTTAAGTTACTGGCCCAGGGTCACACAGCTAGGAATTATCTGAGGCCAGATTTGAACATGAGTTTCTTCTGGCTCCAGGTCCAACATCCTTTCTGTCATATCACGCAGCAACCATTTCATTCATTAGTTTTAGACTCATAGATTCAGAGCTAGAAGGGACCTAAAAGATCCCAACTTTCCATTTTACAGATGAGTAAACTGAGGCTCGGGAGAGGTGAAGAGACTTGTGTGATGCCATGTGGGTAATAAGTGGCTGAACTGGGATTTAAATCCAGTTCCCATGTTCCCTCCCTGAAAAGCACAATGCTGGCAGAAAGTATGGTCAGAATCTTACCTATTCCTAAATTCCACTTGGGTAAGGCAAACTCTCAGCCTACTTGAGGGGTATCTTTCTAGTATGTCGCATATTTCAGATGGTCAGTCAATTGAGATCAACATTTATTAAGTGCCTACTATGTGCCAGGCACTGTGTTGGGGATACAAAATGAGGAAAAAACAAAACCTAGCCCCTGCTCTCAAGGAACTTACACTCTCTAACGGACAGAAAATTATTCTCTGTGTTTAACACAGATCTTTCCTGCTGTGGTGAAGTGTATTTGTTGAATGTAAGGAAGAATTTCCCAAGCTATAGAGTTGAAGCTTTATTACGGTTTTAAAAACTGTGCTGGAGCTTTGGGACATCTTTATTTCCAGATGTGTCCCAGAATTGGCATGTGCGGAGGAGCTTGGGCAAGGGAGAGGAAGAATTGTTTAGCCTGGCTTTATTTGGGCTGAAAGGGACCTCTGTGTAAGCACCACCTCTCCTCCCCCCACCCTCTCTCAGGCAACTATGTACTTCAAATTCCCCAAGCTACTGCCTCCTCCTCAAGGGCACCAGATTTCCTGTTTACTAGGCAAGTAGCTTCATCATCAGTTGGGTGTAGGAACCCAGGGGAATCCTACAGTCCAGGTCAGAGAGGTGTGATGTGGAAGTTGCCTCTCTTTTGCATTACTGAGGGGGGACCAAGACTGACTTCAGGGCATTTTTATGTGCTATAGGTGTTAGACTTAGGGATGAGGCAGAGAGCAAAGAAGGCTTCCTCCAGCTGTGTTGGTCCGTTGCATCTCTTGGGAATGGAAGGGGTACTGAACTTAGAACCAAGAAACCTACATTGAAATACCAGCTCCAGGAGATAGATAGAGAGATAGATAGATAGACAGACAGACAGATGGATGCATGGTAAATAGATGATTATGTGTGTGTGTATTCGTCCTTCATTGCCAAAGAAGACCATGCCGTCAGAGAAATGATGACATGACTTATACTTGACTTTGTTTTGAGTGAGGGAGGGCTGTGCAGGTCACCAGCCTCACTTCTCCTCCAGAGCCATCTGAATCCAGTGACCAGATATTCATCAGGATGACTGCAGATGACCCAGGATAAGGCAATTGGGGTTAAGTGACTTGCCCAAGGTCACACAGCTAGTGTTAAGTGTCTGAGGTGAGATTTGAACTCAGGTCCTCCTGACTCTTGCTCTACCCACTGTACCAACTAGCTGCCCAGATAGATGATTGATGGATAGATGAACAGATGGATAAGATTAAATGGATAGATTAGACAGATAATATATAGAACATTTATTAAGTGATGTCAGGCACTCTGCTAAACCCTGGGGTTACAAATATAATCAAGAAAGACAGTTCCTACCTACAAGGAGCATACATTATAATGGAGACAACTTAAATGTCTCTGACTAGTTAGAGCTTCATTTTCAGGAAAATGGGGGTGATAATTAAAGTGCTATATAAATATGAATTTTTATTTTTATGTCTTGACTTGAGAATTTTTATAGTTCCTTGAACAGAATATGTGATCAGTATGTGTTAGATGAATAATGTGGAAGGGTTCTTCAAAGGTAGTGGCATCCTAAATTCAATAATAGGAATGGTATACGTCAGATTTGATGTTTCAGTCATGTTCAACTCTTTAGGACCTCATTTGAGGTTTTCTTGGTGAAGGTTCTAGAGGGGTTTGCCATTTCCTTCTCCAGCTCATTTTACAAATTAGAAAACTGAGGCAAACAGGGTTAAGTCATAGCCCAGGGCCACATAGCTAGCATCCGAGGCAGAATTTTAACTCAGATCTTCCTGACACTAGGCTCCACATTCTATCCACTGAGCTATCTAGCTGCCTCGTATATGTCAGAAGGGGGATATTATTATTTAATAATAAAAGAGGTCAGCTTTGAGTGCCAGTAGCACAGATGAATTGTATTATCACATATTGGCTGTACTGAATGTGAAGTGTGTACACTTTATGTTTGATCTTTGAAAATTAAATATAATAATAACTATTTAAGAAGTTAAATAATAGTATGATTTAATTTATTAATCTTACTAGTTATATAAGATTTTTCACCTTACACAGGTCTTTCCTAACAATAATCCTATGAGATAACATATGTCCATTCTGTTTAACAGATGAAGAAACCAAGCTTCAGAGAGGCTCAGTGACTTCCTCGGGATCATGGGAATAGCAAGGAGCAGAGCTAGGAGCCTTCTGACTTCCCCCAGCCCAGTGTTCTTCCTCCTTCTGGCTGCCATGCTACCTCTCTGTTTAAACAAGAAAACACAATTCTGTTGTAATAGGGGTACAATTAAAGAGGTGTCCCAAGACCAGATTGCTAAATGCTCTCAGGGGAGGGTGAGTTGGCTATGACCTGGGATCACAACAACAAAGTAAAGAGTAGATGGATGAGGGTAGAAAGGTGGCCAGAGGAGGTGGTAGCCTAGAGATCTCCCTGCGTTGTTGTGACCTTTGATTCCAGATGACTCCTGTGAAAAGATTTTGAAATGTCCCAGGTCGTGCAGGTGTTAGGAGATCTATTAGTCAATGGGCAGAGACTGGGTCATATTCTCTTTGTATCTATCCTAGCTCAGGACACACAGAGGTGGTCCTTGGTGAATATACAGGTGGTGCAATTCTTAGTTACATATCAGGGAGACTCCTTGACACCTCCCAGTAGAAGGAAGGTATGGGGCTGTGCTGGGGGAAAAGATCGTCTTTTCCAGACTTTGAGGCCCAAGGTGAAATGGTAACCTCCAAGGCATCCATTTCCAGAGTTTGTGCAACAACAGATTTAGGGTGTGATGCCTCCTTTCTTCTGTAGTCTAGACTGACTTAGGAAACAAACAAGCTTCTGAGATCTTGGGATGAGGTAAGAAAGGCGTAGCTTCCAGGAAAAAGGAGGTGATAGTTTGCTTAGCACAATGCCTGATGCATAGTAGGAGTTTAATAAATGTTTGCTGATGATTGACTGATCGCCCTGGTCAAACCACATCTGGAGAGCTCTGTTCAGCTTGGGGAGACACATTTTTTAGAAAGGATCCAGATAAACTGGAGAAAATTCTCCTATGGGCAACTTGGATGATGCATGGCCTTGAATTCATGCCATATGGGAGTAGGCTGAAAGAACTAGGACATCAACATGTCCCTGGAATTTTCCTGGGATCTGGGACATCTTGTTCTCCCCCCACAAGCACCTGCATGTGTTGGACATTTATTTAAATGCATTAGGAACCTACGTCCTGCCTGGTTCTTCCGGGGACTCCTTCCTTGTCTCATCTCTGACTCATGGAACTTCTCTTCCTTCAAGACACAGCTAGAGCACCAGCCTCTTCCAAGGAAGCCTTTCCTAATCCCCATCCCTTTCTCCACAAATACTAGTCCCCTCCCTCCCAAATTACCTTATGTTTGTCGTTTTTATCTACTTGTTTTCAGTTGTTTCTCACTCTTTGTGACCCCTTTTTGGGGTTTTCTTGGCAAAGATACTGGAGTGGTTTGCCATTTCCTTCTCCAGCTCGTTCGACAGAAGAAGAAACTGAGGCAAACAGGATTAAGAACTTGTTGGCAGAGATACTGGAGTGATTTGCCATTTTCTTCTTTAGCTCATTCTACAGATGAGACTGGGACAAACAGATTTAAGTGACTTGCCCAGAGACACATGTCTAGTATCATTGCTGTATTATTCTCAGGTCTTCCCGACTCCAGGCCCAGTGCTCCATCCACTGTGCAACTTAGCTGCCTTACCTTGCATTTAACTCCCTGCATTATATCAGTGTTGTATTTTTGAACTTATCCTGCACATACTTATATATGTATGTGTTGTCTATCACAGCCAAATGGAAGTTACCTGAAAGCAGGAAATGTTTTGTCTTTGTATCTTCAGAGCTTATTACAGGGTCAGGCATGTAGATAAGTGCTTGTTGAGGCTGGATGGACACCATAGATGGAGGGATGCAGGATCCCATTCCACCTGAATGTCAAGGAGATCTGTTGCTCTGCCTAAAGCCTGAGAGATGGGGTTAATCTCTACTCCCTGACTGAAATGCATGTGGCATGCTTGTCATCGGTCATAAAGTTATATCATCCCTTAAAAAAAATTCTCTCTCCAGAAGCCCCCAATTCTCCCCAGGTCCCCACCCTGCTGACTGTGCAGAGTGGGAAGACATATTCCTTTTTATTTGTTCTGGATTTACAGCTCCATAATTTCACTGTTGTCATTTTATAGGGCAGGCTAAGAAGGAACAGCTGAGCAGTTTTCAAGAAGACCTTTCAGATTCAACAAGAACTCAGTATATTGTCTCCAAATCCTCCGGTCTGGGTTTACAGGAAAAGAAAAAAGAAACATTCTTATTTTTGTGTCTTTCATCATGACAAAATCTGAGAGTCAGGCTTTTATTGCTCTCTCCTAAAGCATATCCCTTTTAGCTATCTTCGGGCGCGAGGTGGCATGGAGGATTATAATAGCCAACATTTATATAGAACTTGAAGGTTTGCAAGAGCTTCACAAATATCTCATTTGATCCTTACAGCAACCTGGCAGGTTGGCATTATTAATGTCTTCATTCTCCAGATGAGAAAATTGAGGCTGAGGTCGGTTAAGAGACCTGCCCAGGGTCATCTGGCCAGTGAGGGTCCAAGGTCAGATTTGAACTTGGCTCAAAAGTTTGCCGCCAGATCTAGCACTCTTGAAATCAGGAAGACAACTTCAAATCCAACCTTGGACACACTAATTATTTTACCTTGGGCAAGTCCCTTCTGTTTGCCTCAGTTTCCTAATCTGTAAAATAAGGATAACAATAATAGCACCCACCTCCCAGGGTTGTTTTGAGGATCGAACAAGAAAATTTGGTAAATTTTTGGTAAAATGGTAAAGCACTTTGCCAGCCTTAAAGTTCTATAGGAATGCTAGCTATTATCGTGAAGAGGAGAGCAGGTAGCTAAGACACTCGGGGAAAATAGTCTTAGATTAAGTGTGGAAAACTGGATCTGATTCAGAGGGTCTGAATTCTACTTCCTGGCTTTGACACCTGGAGTGAGGCTGCTTACCTCTCTGGGCCATACTTACTCATCTGAAAAATGGGAATAATTCTTCTGGTATTACCTGCCCCCCCCAACCCCCCCCAGGTTGTTGTGAGGGAAATGCTCGGCAGTGACACGACAGTGTGGGTCATTGCCATGATCCGTGGATGGAGACTAAGCAAATGCACCCTTTGGGCCAAGTGTCGGGAGCCTGAGCTCTCCCCTTGCAAGTCATACCCCTTCTCTGCAGTGTATTCAATGGTGAGACAAGCAAAGTCAGATCACAAGCTTTAGAGCCTGGAGGGAGATTCGAGAGGGTCCTCCTCTCCCTCTCATTTCTCTCTGTCCCTCCCTCTGCAGGAGGGCAGAAGTTCCCATTTCTCAGCAAGGCCAGAATGAACTGAATGTGAGTGGTGCTTGTCCTTGTCCCCTCAGAAGCAGAAAGAGCACTAGGCTGGGAGGGTTCAAGCCCTTCTGGAAAACAGGGAACCTGGCGCCTGGACAGGCAGGTGATTAGCTGAGAGGTAAAGCTGAGCCTAGAATCCAAATGTCCTGTTTTTCAATCCACTGCTCTTTTTGTTAGAACATGGGTCTGCATCCCTGGATTCTACAAGAGAAATTCCCTGTCTCCCAATCCAATCCTAGCCTTGCTGATGGATGGAGGACTCCTGTACTTTCATGAAAGTATGAGCAGGAGAGGAAAGAAAGAAAGAAAGAAAGAAAAAAAGAAAGAAAGAAAGAAAGAAAGAAAGAAAGAAAGAAAGAAAGAAAGAAAGAAAGAAAGAAAGAAAGAAAGAAAGAAAGAAAGAAAGAAAGAAAGAAAGAAAAAAAGAAAGAAAGAGAAAGAAAGAAAGAAAGAGAAAAAAGAATGAAAGGAAGGAAGGAAGAAGAGGAAAAGGAATGAGAGCAGAAAGAGAGGAGAGGGAAAGGAAGGAGAGAGGAAGAGAGAACAAAAGGAGAAAGGAAGGGATATTATCTTACTTTTGAATACTGCTTTACAGGCTACAAAGTATTTTCACTTGCAAAGACCCAATTCCTCTTCAGCTCTGCAGGGGAGGTGAGGGGAGAAAGAGAGAAGAAGGAAAAGGAGGAGGAGGAAGAGGAGGAGGAGAGAACGAGGAAAGGGGGAAAGGAGGGATGGGAAGACAGGAGAGGAGAGATAAAAGGGAGAGGGAGGAGGAGAGAGAAGAGATGAGAGGGAGCTGGTCGAGGAAGAAGGTGACTCAGGCTCCTCTCCCTTTCCCACTTTTGTGTCTAAACTCAGAGCCAGGGAAGCAGAACGGAAGTGGTTTCTGGGGGACCTGGCAGAGGGCAGGTAGGACAGATGGCTCGGCCATGGTTCCTCAGGCTTCCCAAAGGGGTCCATCACCCCCAGCACTGCCCTAGTTCATCTTCCTGGGGATGGGGAATTGCACCTGCAGCCTGCAGGTGTACCAGAGTCCACTAGGGGGAGCCAGTCCCTTGTCTAGATTCCCCCAGGCAGGGCACACCTGCTGCAAGCCAGGAGACTGAGCCAGCAACTTAAAATACGGAAGGGAAAAATGCCAAGAGGAGGGAGCCTTGGAGGAAGAAACCCAAACACAGAAAAACCCTGTAACAGCTAAAATTCTTCTGGGATGCAGGGCAGAGAGGAAACAAAAACCAAACCAAACCCATGATGCAAAGCAGAGCCCGGTAATTGTGGCTCCCCAGCACCCGGCAGATTAGGTGTACGGTGCAAGAACCGCTTGCCAACCTTGGCTCTGCCAATTACTGCCTCGCGGCTTTTGGCAAATGGTTCCATCTCTCTGGGCTCCAGCAGCAGAATCTCTTCTATGCTCTGCTTCAGGGCCATCTCTTCTATCAAGTCTTCCCCCAAGTTCTTTCCTCTCTCCCAGTGGTTAACGTTCTTTCTTTCCCAAGGTGCCCAAATTGCTTTGTTGATACCTTTCCTTCTATTACTTATCTTTTTATTTACGTACACATCACATACATGAACACACACACACACACAAACAGAATGTAAACCTCTTGAGGGGAGGGATTATGCTATTTTAAAAAATTGTTTTTATTCTGCTATCTTGCACAGTCTTTTGCATATAGTACACACGATTAAAAATATGGTTTGGTTACTTTTTCTGAGCCTGAGTTCCCCTCTGTCATCCTGGCTTTTGCTCACAGACCTGATCCTACTTCTCATTGGTACAAAGGCATTGACCTGTTCCACTCAAACCTGGACCAGTCTGCCCCCTCCCTGGGCAGCCTGGTGGCTTTCCATACTCCTGTGGGCTTACTATATTATAGTAGCTATAATAATATAGTATGGTATTATATTTCACCTATAATGCCATGCTATATTATTAATACCAATTTAGTGTGGCTTTGAGGTTGACTTCAAGCTTACTACAACTCAGAACTCCCAAACTCAAGCGGTCCGTTAGCTTCAGCCTCCCTAGTAGCAGGGATGATAAGCGTGCTCTACCACGCCCGCTTTAAATGAGGGGAGGGAACAAGATAAGAGCTTTAGGATCCTTCCACCTAAATTCTGTAATCTTTGGTTAGATGGTACAGTGGATAGCGAGTCCTGAGTTCAAACCTAGTCTTACTTACCTAGGTCTTTTGGAATACAAAATGGCAGAGGTAGTAGAAGGGAAGCCTAGGAGACAATGTGCACGTGATAAAACAAAACACTATATTACCTGCTCAAATATAGGAGTGCCACAAAAGTTCAAGGAAGAGCTCGGGACTGGAATTAGGAAAGACTTTATGGGAGTCGTTGAGTCAGTCTTAATACTGAGATAATACTTTATTATTACTGTCATTATAACTGATAATCATAATGATTACTGGCATTTCTGTGGCACGTTATGGTTACAAAGCAGTGTAGACAAAGCTGTGAACTTTGAGTCAAGAAGACCTGGGCTCCAATCCTGCCCCACAAACTTAGCAGCTATGTGATTCTGGGCAAGTCATTTAGCCTCTCTAGCCTTAGTTTCCTCATCTGTGAAATGGGGGCAGTGGAATTGATGACCTCTACGTTTCCTTTCAGTTCTAAATCCAGCTATAATCCATGGAGCCTTTTTGAGACATGAATATTTCATTATTATTCCAATTATCTTACAGATAGGGAACCTGAGACTCAGAGATGTAGATGGGCTTGGCCCATCTACAAGACTAGCTAGTTTTAGTCTGTGAACTTCACATATTCCTTTTGTACTAATGATGTGGGGGGAGGGGGCAGCTAGGTGGTGCAGTGGATAGAGCACCAGTGCAGGAGTCAGGAGGACCTGAGGTCAAATGTCATCTCAGACACTTGACACTCACAAGCTGTGTGGCCTCGGGCAAGTCACTTAACCCCAATTGCCTCTTCCTGGGTCATCTTCAGTCATCCTGATGAATATCTGGTCACTGGATTCAGATGGCTCTGGAGGAGAAGTGAGGCTGGTGACCTGCACAGCCCTCCCTCACTCAAAACAAAGTCAAGTGCAAGTCATGCCATTATTTCTCTGATGGCATGGTCTTCTTTGGCAATGAAGGATGAACACATACACAGTGATGTGTGTTTATATCTTATCTCTTCTGCGAGATCGTGAGATTACTTATTATTTCACACGTTGAAGGAAGAGAACTTTCTTATGAATGAATGAATGCACATGAATGAATGAATATGAATGAAGAAAAGTTATTATCATTTTGATAAGCTCTGAGATTGAAATAGAAAAGTAAGATGGTCCCTGCTCTCAAGAAAATCCCCCAGTGGGGAGAAAGCACATATGGAAAGGTCCCATGATCAGCAGATTCTTCAATAATCTCCTTTCCACTGATAGTGATTTAGGTTCAGATGCTGAACCAAATATACGTTCCTATGCCTCCCTCCCCCCTAATACATACAGCGGATGACTAATAAATGTTTCTGCATGAATGAACTCTCAGCTGGTCAACATGCATACCGCTATTGCATGTAGCAAACTTCTTAAGACTTAGTAGGTGCTGATAAAATAAAACCTCCTTGATGGATACGACTGTGCCAGTTAAATAGGGTGAAGCGGTAGATGGAGCACCGACCTTGGAGTTAGACTGCCTGGAAATCTGGATTCAGATCCTAGCCCCGATATTTTCTTTTCATATGATGTTGGCCTGCCTGAAGAAAATGTTTCATAAAACTTTACTAGTAAACCTGAGGAGATGGGAGCTTTTGTCATAAATAGGAATTTGCTGCCTTTATACTCACTTGAGGTGGGGGATGGACTTGGGCAAGAGGGACCCTCCTATATAAATGGGGGGGTTCCCTGAAAGCCGAGGGGCTCTTTTCTTGTGAAACTGCCCTGCCTAGAAAACAGTCCAGAATAAGCCTGTGAGTGGAGAGGGAGGAAAAGAGAGGAGGGAGGAGACCATCGAGTCTAACTTCATCATATTACACATAAGCACAGAGGCTGAATCTCCCCATCTCTTATGACACAACTCCTTCCCACAGAGGCCCAGAGTTTTGGACTGGCAGACCCAAGACTGTGCTACCTTCTGGATGGCATCCTCTTCATTTATGGAGTCATCATCACGGCCCTGTTCCTGAGGGAAAAGGTTGGGCTCTTTTCTTGTTCAAACGTATGATTTCATCAGGTTGGGGAATGCCCAGTGTGGAAATTCTCTCCCCGGGGTACAGTCAAATGCTTGGTAAGACATACATTGGAAAGAATGCTGGATTTGAAGACCAAAGGACTGCTTTGAATTTGGTCTTTGCTTCTAGAACAACACTTTGCACATAACAGATGCCCAAGTGCCTGTGGGACTGGATTGATTTGGGAGCTCCAGCGAAGGAATTGCTGAACCCTGGGTGGCAAGTTACAGAAAGGTCATCAGGTGCTGGGAGCACCTTTTTTGGGAACCCATAGGGAAGGGGGCCTTTCAAGGGAATCCTTCTCAGTGAATCCTTGGCATATGCATATAAGCTCAATATTGCTTTTGTTTTTTCTCTCTCTTACACTCTCCCTTTCTCTCTCTCTTTTTTCTTTAGTTCAGTAAGACTGCCAGAATCTCCAGCTACCAACAAGACCAGAATCAACTCTACAATGTAAGTATCTATAGGGGGAGAGAAAGAGAGACAGAGACGGAGAGAGAGAGAGGGAAAGACAGAGAGAGACAGAGAGACAGAGACACAGAGAGAAAAACAGACAGAGACAGAGAGAGAGAGAAAGAGAGAGACAGAGACAGAGACCAAGACAGAGATAGAGACAGAGACAGAGAGAGAGACAGAGAGAGCAACAGAGAGAAAGAGAGAGACAGAGACAGAGAGAGACAGAAAGAGAGAGACAGAGAGAGATAGAGACAAAGACAGAGAGATACAGAGAGACAGAAAGAGAGAGAGACAGAAAGACAGAGTGAGAGAGAGATAGAGACAGAGACAGATAGAGAGAAACAGAGACAAAGACAAAGAGAGAGAGAGACAGCAAGACAAAGACAGGGAGAAAGAGAGAGAGAGACAAAGACAGAGAGAGAGAGAGACAGACAGAGACAGAGACAGACAGACAGAAACAGAGACAGAGAGACAGAAAGACAGAGTGAGAGGGAGACAGAGACAGAGAGAGAGACAGAGAGAAAGAGAGAGACAGAGACAGAGAGAGATAGAGAGACAGAGACAAAGAGAGAGAGACAGAAAGAGAGAGAGACAGAGACAGAGAGAGACAAAGAGAGAGACAGAGAAAGAGACAGAGAGGAGAGAGACACACAGAAAGACAGAGTGAGAGAGAGAGACAGACAGAGACAAAGACAGAGACAGACAGAGAGAAAGAGAGAGAAACAGAGAAAGAGAGAGATAGAGAGAGACAGAGACAAAGACAGAGAGAGAGAGACAGGGAGACAAAGACAGAGAGAGACAGAGACAGAGAGAGACAAAGACAGAGAGAGACAGAAAGAGACAAACAGAAAGAGACACATCTCATTGATATATGATGTCTTCAACAGTGTCCATCACATCTCATCCATGCCTACCTACCCTAAAGAACTCTCAACTCTGTCCTATCACAACTCAATAGAGAGGGTCCATCAACTGTGCTCCCCTGTGTCCTCTTGATGTCTCAAGGATACCAGTGGAACATGATGCAAGCTGTCTACTGGAGATCCTTCTCTCTTGCTGTGTGACCAGTCCATTTTCTTTAGTGGTCAGATGCTTCTTGATGATATTTTTTACATGATTTCTTCTACGTAAATCCTTTTTTATTTTTTTGTAATAGGCTATAACTTGCTCATAACCAAGGGTATACAGGAACCAGGTTAAACAAATTCTCGAAGGCTGATTGTTAAATTTTCTCTGTGAGCATTTACACCCCAGAAATCATCCAATGGTACAAACCAGGGCCTGGTTGATTGTTTTGCTGATTGTCCAGACTTAAGAAAGTCATGGTGGAAATATTAATTAACACTGATTATGTGGAAAAGTATATCATGTGTACATTTATTTTCCTGGAGAGCCAGTTGTTAAAACATTTACCAGCACACCCTTGCTCACACCCACCATGGACTTCTGCAGATCCTCAGCTTTGCAAAGACTGTAATGTACCATGTACTATAGGTATACAATGTCACCCATGGCTGTTGCGTCACCACCAAAATAATAACTCACATTTATTTAGTATTTTAAGCTTTTGCAGAGTATGACTCACAACATCCCTGTGAAGTAGGGTAGCATAAGTATTATTATCTGCTTGTTACAGATGGAGAAACTGAGGCTCCAAGAGTTTGATGGACTTACCCAAAGTTGCAGTTAACTGTGTTGCAGGCAGGATTTGAATCCACATCTCCTGCCTCCAAGTCTAGAACTTCTCCAACCACACTATGGCCCCTCAGTGTGTTCTTGCTGGTTTATGATTTTTTTAAGAAAAGAGATCAGATTGTCCAGTGCTCGAAGAACTCAAAACCCAGGTTCCTAGCTGAGTTTTTCAGAGATACTCCCCATTTTGATTCTTCCTTTCTCTGTGGCCTCACTCTCCCTTGAATTGTTGTGCTTCCCCTGCTGGGGGCCTGTTCTATTGATAGGACCATTGGCCCCCTTTGATAAGAGTCCCCAGAGGATTGGGTCTCAGTGCACCTGTGACAGCTTGTGAACTTTATTTCACACTCCAGCGGTAATGACATTTTTTGGGGTAGAGTCATGCAAATCTGTGGTATTTATGTGCAAATTGGCCATGTAGCAATTTCTCAAGATTTACTGGGGGAAACTAGTGCTGCTTACCTTAAGTCCAGTATGGATACCTGTCTGAGGCAAGTCGAGTCAAGTCCCGCCCAGGAGGAGACCCACCTTCGAAGGTCTCTTTCATTTCCACCATTCTCTAGGTTACTGGAAACATGGGACATTTCTGGAGCTGCTAATAATAGCTGAAAGAATAAATAGCTTATATTTTTTTAAACAGTGAAGTTCAGAGAGGTTAAGTGAAGACTCAGTCCAAATCTTCCAGTGTCAAGTATACTGACTTCTTCCACAACACACCAAATGGCCTGCTAGGAGTCAGCATGGGACTGCTCCTTCTCTGGTGCCGTCACCCAGATCCTAGTTGTCTGCTTCTACTGTCCTCGCCTTCCCCAAACCCCAGACCCAGACCCAGAGTGCTGGCACCAAACTGCCCTCCCCTTCTAGAACCTTCTCCTCATCCCCTGGATTATCCATGCTCCACTGACCTTTGCCTTCCTATTTTAGGAGCTGTCCCCAGGACGCAGAGAAGAATATGACATTTTAGATAAGAGAAGAGGCCGTGACCCAGAGATGGGAGGAAAACAGGTGCCAAATCCTCCTCTTTCTGTGGATTTCTTTGTTCCTGCACTGTTCACTTTGGGGCTCTGCCTCTGCTTCCATGATGCTTTTTCCTCCCTGTGTTCATTCATTTGTTTCTGCCTTGTGCCGATCAGATGCAGACTGTCCCTCTCTCACCTCAACTGCCAGGCTCTCCTCCAAATGATTGATTATTATGGGATTCAGACAGCTCCTCAGGAGGAATTAATCCTCATCCTCTATCCACCCACCCATGGTGGTGTTCTGGACCCACCATCAGTGAGCCTTGATTTTGTTCATTAGAAGTGCTGAATTATCATTCACATTGTCAGCCAGTCAGTCAATACTTATATAGCACCTACCCTGGGCTAAGCACTGGGAATACACAGAAAGGTTCCCCCAGAACTGGAGAAGGTCACAATCCAATGTGACTGGAGACGCAGCCACCATCGTGACCGTGACATCAATAAGGTCCCAGCTATGGAACAGAGCAAAGCTGACTGGCCTGATTTAGGGATAACTCCTCATCATTCAGATTTCTTGAGTGTCTTAAGGCCTGTCAAGAGATTGCCTTCCAAAGCTGTAAGGTAAGTGGTACCGAAATTACTGTGAGATCCTATATGTAAAGCACCTGGCGTAAACATGAATGCTTCGTGTACACAGAACAGGATTGTTTGTGAAATTGCAAAAGTCTGTTCTGTACAGATTGCTTTTTCTTTGGAAGTCTATAATAAATTTAGCATGTAACTTTCAAAGCTGTCCTGTTCCTCGGGCGTTTTTCTTTCTGGCCTTCTTTCAGTTCTCTTTCATAGATTTTAAAAGGATGATTCAATCCAGCATTCCTTTTGTTGCACCATGCAAGCTTGCCCTCGGGAGCATTTTGGTCTGAGTTTACCATCTTGTTCCTAAAGAAAGTGAAGAGCTATTGCCCAGCTCCATCCCAAAGCTGTCAGGGTTGGTGCTGCTGCCCCAGATGTGTATACTATATACTATTATAATTCTAGGGATGGGAGAAAGAGAAGGCAGTCTCCTTGGTGAGCATCAAAGCTTTCTCCTTGTGGTTGTCTAGGCTGCTCTAGTATGTAGGCTCATGACTTTACATGGACAGGCCCCATTTGGGGCCTTCTCTCTCCAGCCATATCATGGCCTTGATTTGAGAGATCCTATCTGGCTCATTTTCCATCAGGGGTGGGGAACCTTGGGTCCTTGGGTGCAGCTTTGGGACTGAGTCCAAGTTTTATAGAACAAATTCTGTGACGTTTGGATTCAGTCAAAGAGCTGCACTTGAGGACCTAGAAGGCCACATGTGGCCTCAGAGATGCAGATTCCCCACCCCTGCAACCATTGGTAGACTGTCTCTTCCACTGCTCTTCTGCAAAGGATTTAAATACCCTTCCTGAAGGCTGTCTAGATTCATTTATTTTATATACTTTCCCAGTTCTCCTTAATCATAATTTCTTTCCTCTGTAACCAGCCCCAACTTACCTTGTATGTCTTGTTTGTACACAGTTGTCTCCTTACTGTCTCCCCCATGAGACTGGGAGGTCCTTTGCCTTTCTTTGACTCCCCACCATTTAGCACAGTGTCTGGCACTTATTAAAAACACTTTATCAACTGACTGACACACTGAGAGTTAGAGGCCCATTTATGTAAATGAAAATATAAATTTATACAAACAATGAGAGAAAACATTTAGAGAGTGCTTCCGAAGAGCTAAGGGCTTTATAATTATTGTTTTGTTTGATATTCACAACAACCCCGGGAGGTAGATGCTATTATGATTATCTGCATTTTATAGTTGAGGAAATTGAGGCAAACAGAGGTTAAGTGACTTGTCTAAGGTACACAATTAATAAGGAACTGAGGCCTGATTTGATGTCGGGTCTTCCTAACTCCAGGCCAGTCTCTATCCACTGCCCTGCACAGCCCAGATTTCTGTTGTTTGCTGTTGTTTGAGGGGGAGCATATATTATTTGAGAGAAAGCAGTGTTTAACTCTGGTAGCTTGGAGAAGACACTGGCAGCGCCATGAACTGGGGACATGAGGATAAAGGGTCAGTGGCAGAAGGCCTGCTTCTTCAGTAACCAACGTATGCTGGAGAAGCGAGCCCACACCTGCTTTGCAAAAAGAGACTACAGATGGCATGTTTGCCTCCTAAGAGATCTCCTGGAATGGCCAGATGTGCTTCAAGGAGGGTCAATAAATCTTTCTCATTGAATGTGGTCCAGATAACATGCAAATAATTATGTACTTACAAGAAAGACAGCAGTAATCTTAGAGGGTTGGTGGCAGCAAAAGGATTGGAAAAGTCTTCCTGTAGAAAGTTGGATTGAGGGAAGTCTTGAAGGAAGCTCTGAAAGCCAAGAGATAGAGGTGAGGAAGGCAAGCATCCCAGGCATGTGGCACAGCCAATGCAAATGCTGGAATCAGGAGATGACATTTTGTGATTTAGAACCAGAAGGGACATCAGAAACATTAGGTATTCCCCATACACCCTTCCCATATTTTACAGAAGAAGAAACTGATGCCCTGCTCATCCAGCAGATTTGGTTATCCAGCCAAAGTCTTCTGTCTCCAAATGGAAAGTTCTTTGGAGGCAGTGTGGCCTAGTGGATAAACCACTGCACTTAGAGTCAGGAAGACCTAGGACCCTTGGTAACTGTGTGATCCTGGGTAGTAAGTTCTTAGCTTCCTCTTCTGCAAAATGGAGATAACACTACACCTAGCACATAGGAGGGTTACAAGGATCAAATGTTAACATAAAATGATTTTCATACTGTAAAACATTATGTAAATGTCAGCTCATTGCATATTATAGTTTACAAAACTGTTGCCTCTGCTACGTCTTCGGATGCTGACAATCACCTAGTAAAGGAAGCAATCACTCCCATTATATAGATAGCCAAACAGGCTCAGAGAGGCCAAGGAACTTGTTCAAGGTCACATGGATGGTTAGTGGTATTAATGAACTTCTCAGTGAAATTGGTTCCAGCCAAGCAGTTGGTCCCAAAAAGCTGTTATTGTGGGGAGGAGAGTTTTTCTGACATCCATTCCAAATGAATGAGTTTTGGGATTTTTAATATGTCTAGCCACAGGTAGGGCAGATACCCTCAGCCCCTTCTACTTGCCCCAACCCACCCCCATTCTATATATCCCACTTTTCTTGATAAGAAACCCTACCTGCACCCACCCCCATATCTCACATACGAGAACTCCTGTGTAGTACCTGGTTACGTCTGGTAACCCAGCCCCTTGCTGGTTTCCTGGATGTCATTCTGGAGGTGTTCTCTCTGATGCTAATCTCCCCTGAGTGGGGGAATCTAGCAGTGGAAACAAGGGTAAACAACCACAAGGAGAGAGCATATTGCTGTGCACAAAGGAGTATGGCTTCTCTTTCTTCCTCCCTAGAAGGCAGAGGATGACCACATTGGATAACAGCACTAATATGCTTTGGGGTTGAGTTGAGTTTGCAAATAGTTCTTGACTTACGATGGTCACACTGAGTCAGACCACAGTTCCATGCACTCAGGGGCTCTTTCTCTAGCAATGGCACCAAAGAACCATAGGTATCATCAATTTAGAGCTGGAAGGGAATTTAGAACTCATCTACTCTAATTCAATTTACAGCTGAAGAAACTGAGGCCTGGAGAGGTTGTGATTTTCTCGGAGTATCACAAGTAAAAAGTGGTATATCTAGACTTTAACCCTGGTCCTTTAATCAGGGTGACTAAGTGGCACAGTGGATAGAGCTCCAGGCCTGGAGGCAGGAAGACCTGAATTCAAATCCAACCTCAGACACTTCCTAGCTGTGTGACCCTGGGCAAGTCTCTTAACTTTGTTTGCCTCAGTTTCTTCATCTGTAAAATAAGCTGGAGAATGAAATGGAAAACCTCCCCAATATCTCTGCCAGAGAACCACGAATGGAATCCCAGAGTGTTGGACATGACTGAGAGACTGAATAACATAAGTACAGCTAGCTGCAGAGTCTCATACTAGACCCTGAAGGAGATACAACATTTGGATAGGACATATTTTGTGGTCTCATGGAACTTGGCTATTAGTTAATAAACATATATTAAGTGTTTACTTTGTGCCAGGCACTGGATACAAAGAAAGGCAAAAGACAGTCCCTGCCTTATAGGAGTTCACAGTCTAACGAGAGAATCAACATGCAAACAGTTATGTACAAGGCATAAAATAGGAAATAATCAACAGAAAGAAGGCCCTAGAATGAAGAAGGATTGGGAAGGGTTTCCGGTAGAGGGTGGGATGACAGCTGGAGCTTGAAGGAAGCCAGGAGGCAGAAAAAAGGAGAGTCACGTAACCTGAAAGAACTTGGGAGCAAAAGTAGCTTCCTGGGTAAGGGATGTCCCCAAACATCCCCGACTCCATCATCACCTGTTATGGATCTGTCATACATGGAGTTAGCTAAAGATGCTTTTTAAAGGCAGCTTTCTGCCTTGGCTGCACTAAGATCAACAGGGTCATGGGAGGGGCTTTCTCTGAGTGCCTCTCACCCACATAGAGTCTCATTCAAAGAGGAGAGAGAGAAATAGAGATGTGACCAGTCAAAGCAGCTTGAGTCCAAATTGTGAGTGTCTGATGGTGGGTATGGAGACACAGAGTTCACCCCGCTTGCCAGCTCAGTGTCCTTTTAAAGATGATTGATAATCATCGGAGTCTATGGAGAAGCAAGGGCTTCCCATCCCAAAGAGGCAGGAACAACTCTATATGCTAAAGACACAACCATCGATTGAATTCCCCTCTGCGTGCTAAGGGATCTCTCACCACTTCTGACATGTTTTTGTCTTTTTTCTTGGCAGAGAAGGAAGAATCCTTCAGAAGCCGTCTACAACGTGAGTAGGGGAAAGTAAAATATATCTATGTTCCATCATTTTTTTCAGCCATCCCCACATGATGGGCACCTAGTGTGGTTTTGGGGTAGGGGTTTGGGATTGTAAGGGGAGGGCATGTGGAAAAAAGTGGGTCAGGGCATGGAGAGAGCTGACTTCAAATTCAAATCAACAAATGCTTAAAATACATTTTATTCATGCCTTTTTAAAGATATCACAATCAATTTAATCTTCCCCTCCCCGGTGATTTAACCCTCCTTCAGGAAAAACAAATAATGAAGCAAAAATGCCCAGTACAGGGACAGTATACACAATATCCAGTCCTAATAGTCCCCAGCCTGTCTGCCTTCAGGGAGATGTATGTTTCATTATCTAGTCTCAGGAGGCCTTTACTGGGTTTCCAGTTACTCAGAATTCAACTTCCTTTTAGTGATGTTTTCATTTTGTCGGAGACACGTATGTTTGCGGTATAGGAGGAGAGAGTAGTGGGTTGGAGGAAGAGTTACAGAACCATACCGGGAAAGCAGTTAACAAGACTTAACTGCTGCTCAAAAGAGAAGAGAACAGATGCCAATGGGAAAAATCTTGGTGTGTGGCTCATGGTCTGACGGCAGCGCACAGTAGGGACAGCTTCAGATGTGCAGCTGGGCTATGATTCTTGCACTGCAGTCAAGGCCCAAAGTATCTTGACTTGACTTATTTGCTGTGGAGTGAAGACCTCTTTTCTCTGTCCAACATCTCCCATCCCTCAGTTCCATTAAGGATAAGGGGAGGGGTGGCTGTCAGGTAGGTGAGGGGAGGTTCTTCAGTGGAAATGAATCCTGGTTAGAGAGAAAGGTCCCTGGTACACCAAAATATTCAGGGCGGCACTTGTAATAGCAAGGAACTGGAAACAAAATAGACGTCCATTGATTGGGGAAAAGGCTGGACACACTGTGGTACATGAATGTAGAGGTATATCACTGTGCCATCAGAAATTATAAACATGAAGGATTCTGAGGAAAATAAATCAATCAAAGAGCATTTATTAAGGGCTGGGGATGCATATTAAAACAGACCCTGATCCTCAATGAGTGCATATTCCGATGGGGGCACACAATATGTAAATGACTAGGGATACACACATATATACATGTATATACACATGTGTGCATACACATAAGTATATATGTACAGAATCTATACATGTGCCTATGCACATGTGTATATATGTATGTACACATTTATACATATGTCTATATGTGTGTTGAATAGATTATATACACATACATATATATTCTGATGGGGCAACATATCAGTAACTAAGGAGGTATATACATATATATGTATATACATATATTAGGGAACTATAGACAGAAATATGTCTATCGATCTCTAGTTATTTACATACTATCTCCCACACACGTGTGTGTGTGCGTGTGTGTGTGTGTGTGTAATCTATACACAGTAGAAGGGAGATAATCTGAGAAGGGAAGGGACTGGCAGTGGAGAGCCAGGGAACAGTCTTATGAAGAAGGTGGGATTTGAGATGAGCCTTGAAGGAAGCCAGGGAAACCAGGAGGTGGCGATGAGGTGGGAGACCATTCTAAGCACCGAGGACAAGCCAGTCATGGAGTCAAAGTTGTGTGCAAGGAACGGTAAATCCGTCAGTATGTCTGGCTCATAGAATGCATGGAGTTGATTCAGGTATAAGAAGACTGAAAAAATAGGAAGGGGACCAGATATGAAGAGTTTTAAATATCAAACAGAGGACTTTATCTGGAGGTAAGGTGGCACCAATGGAGTTTGTGGAGTGTGCGGGTGGAGGAGTGCAGGCAGAGCAACATTTTAGAAAAATCACTGCAGTTGGGAGGAGGGTGGATTGGAGCGGGGATGAGGCAGGGAGACCAATGAGAAGGCTATGACAGTAGCCCAGGTGACAGGAAATGAGCACCTGAACTAGAGTGGTGGCCGTGTGAGAAGAGAGATTACATATAGAAGAGATATTGTGAGGATAAAAACAACATTTGGCAACTGATTGGACGTGGGGGGTGAATGAAAATAATGTAGAGGCTGCAAGCCTGGATGACTGGGAGGAGAATGGTATCTCAACAGTAACCGGAAAGTTGGGAAGAGGGGAGGGCTTGTGGGGAAAGATAATGTGTTGTGTTGTTGACGTGTTGACTTCAAGACGTCTATGGGACATCCCGTTTGAGATGTCAAAAAGTCAGTTCATAATGTATGACTATGGCTTAGGAGAGAGACATATAAATTTAGGAATCATGTGCAGAGAGATGATGATTAAATCCATGGAAGTTCCTGAGATCACTAAGTAAAATAAAATGATAAAAAGGAGAAGAGGGCCCAGGACAGATCCCTGGTTAGTAGGCGTAAAGGAGACTAAGTGTGGTTAGACACACAGCAAGAGAATCAGGAGAAAACAGTGTCCTGAAAACCTAGAAAAGAAAGAGTATCCAGGAGGGGAGAGTGATCCACAGCGTTGAATACTGAAGACAGATCAAGCAGGATGAGTATTGAGAATAGATCTGACAATTAGGAGATCACTGGTAACTTTGGATAGAGCAGTTTCAGGTGAATGATGAGGCCAGAAGCTGGATCACAAAGGCTTAAAAGAGTGAGGGAAGAGACAGTAGAGGCAGCGATTGCGACATTCTGAAGGAGTTGAGCCGAGGAGAGATGTGGATGAGAGCTTGAAGGAATGATCAGATCAATGAGGGTCTTTCAAGTGATGGGGAAACATGAGTCTATCTGCATACAAATTAGAGAGAGAGTGGGGGTGATAGTAGGGAGAAGATGAGAAGGGGTGGTGTCAAAGATGCTGGAAGAGAAGTTTGCTTTGACAAAGAAAAAGACACCGCTCCATATCAGAAAGTGGAGGAAGGGGTCTGAGTGATGTGATGTGAGTTGGAAGAAAGAAGAGGGAGTGAGTAGTGAAGGACTCGGTTTTTTCAGTGAAGTATAGGGCCAGGTCCTCTGCAGAGTGGGTGGGAGAAGGGGGATTTCATGGGGGGCCTGTGGGGAGATGAGAAGGTTTGGAATAGCTGCTGCATAGGGTGGGACATAGTGAATCAACCAGAGATGAGTGGAAAGATTGCCTTTCTGCAGTGAGGGGCCTGGTAGAGATGATGTAGCATAAATTCCTAGGGGACCAATCACACAATCTCATTTCTCCAGCTCCGCTCGGCAGCACGTACATAGACTCAAAGGCAGATGCAAGGAGAAATCCAGGGTTGAGGTTTGGCAAGGCACTATAGGAAAAAGGGCAAGGGGTTTGAGAAGACAGGATAGCGTAGAGTTGAATTGGTTCACCAAGAGCTCAAGACAGGAAGGAAAGTGAAGGACTGATGGACTAAGAAAGAAACTGAGGGAATGGGTCTCACAATGAGGATGAAGAACAGGATTTGGAGTTGTAAAGCAATAAAAGTAGATGTTCAGATAAAGGAATTTCAGAGTTCATGAACACAGAAATGGAACAATTGCAGGTGATGCTGAGGTCAAGGGTTGACCATCTCTTGTGTGTAGTTGAAGTCATGAGAACTGAGTGGATTGAGTACCTAGGAAATTAGAGTATCCAATGGATATGTGTATGTTGAAGTCAAAGGCTAGAAACTAGTGCAGGTGGGTTTTGGTCAGTCAATCAATTACCAAGCATTTATTAAGCTCTTACTGTATGGCAGGAACTAAGCACTAGGAATGTAAAAAAAGAGACAAAAACAGTCTACAATATGTGAATAACTAGATACATACAAGATATATATGAAATAGACTGAAGGGAATCTGAGACAGGAAAGCAATTGCCTACAGGGGACCAGGAAAGGCCTCTTGCAAGTTCTGGACTGGCGGAAAAGTGTCCCGTTAGCTGAGCCAAAGAAATAGCCAACCTAGGAAGGATGTTTAGAGAGGTTTTGGCTGTATACAGATAAGTGTGATATGGAGTAAAGGAGAGGAGACTTCAGTTCATTGCATCTTACCTGGGTTGCTCTGCTGAGCTTAGCTCAGAGTGAGAAGGGCTGAGAGAAGCCTCAAAGACAAGGCTGAGAGGGAAAGAGTGAATGGAGAAGGAAGCAAACTGTGAAGTGCTCTCTGAGGTAGGATTCGGGGTTTGGGAAGGAGGGGAATGCCATTTTTCATATTAAGAATTTTCTCTCTTTTACTTCCTCCTCCCAACACTGCTGCGGCTCAGGCGTTGCAGAAAGACAAGATGGCGGAGGCATACAGTGAGATTGGAATGAAAGGAGAGGTGAGTGCTGTCATTATTCTCTCTCTCTTAGGGCCTGGAGGGCCATTAGGCTAGAGAAATTTCCAAGAAAGTCCCCTAAACTAAAGCCTGTCACAAATGCCCGAAATAAAAATGCACATGGTAGTTTTCAGGTTATCTATGCGAAAAGACTATATACACATATACATACATATGTGTATATATACACATATATACAAACACATAATATATATACATATATAAACACACACATGTGTACATGTATATAGGTATATGTATATACATATATGTATGTGTGTGTGTATATATCATGAGTCCACTGAATTCTGCACCTGTAAGATTCAGTCACATGTTCCTAGAATCTTCCATCCTCAATTTTAAAGACACACTCTTAAATGTCTGGGTTGATTGTCTATGTGTCTGGCACATAGATAGGGCAAACCCTGCCATAATCAATGCCACATTTGGTGAGTACCTCTGTGTAATAAAAACCTTTCCAGTCCCTGGAGAGTGGTTTACCTCTTTGAAATTTCATGAGACAGAATTCCAGATCAACTCAAGCACTGACCAATTAACCCTTAGGAAGTCGATATAGCTTCCATTATAGAAGTAAGGATCTGTGTACCTACCTTATCCAGATGATAGCCAGGCTCTAGCCCTCAAGGATCATAGCTCACCAGAGGATCGCTTGGGTGGGAAGTCTGTTTGTGTCAATAATCTCTTTCTTGGTTCACTTTCATAGAACCAGCGGCGACGAGGCAAAGGAAATGATGCCCTGTACCAGGTAGGGTGACTCTGATTATGGCCTCAATTTAGTTCACTGCCACTTTACCTGCCAACGATGGGGCTCTTCTTGGGGAGGCTTCTGTTCCCAGCAGCTTGGGATGGTGGAGGGTGGGGAGGGATTGGAGTTCTCACTCGCTGGATATACCAGGTCATCACTGAGATGCTCATTCAGCCTTCTTGGTGATATTTGTGACTACAGAGAGAACAGATTTGTGGGAGGCTGTGGGTTGGATCCCATCACAATTTACGGAGTACCTATTATGTGCAAAGCACTTTGTGTATCTATGTGTGCCCACACAAACACCACTTTTCAAACCAGAGAGAATCCACAGGAGGATGTCCAAGTTGGTAAACTAGGAAACCTGAGAATGTTTAAAGGAACTGGGAACATTTAGACTGTAGAAGACAAGTCTAAGTTGTCTTCAGATTTGAAGGATTGCCATGTGGAAGGATCATAATCAATCACTTGGTCAATGAATATTTTTAAAGCACCTACTATATGCCTCCTTAGTACTGTGTTTAAACAGCTGGGAACACAAAGATAGGCAAAGAATAGTTCCTGCCTTGGAGGAGCTCACAAGTCTAACGAGAGACAATATATGCAAACAGTTACGTACTGACAAGATACATACAATATAAACAGGAAATAACAGACGAAAGACACTAGAATTAAGAGGGGTTGGGAATGGCTTGGTGGGAGATGGGATTTTAGCTGAGACTTAAAGGAAACCAGGGAAGCCAGTAGGTGGAGATGAAGAGGGAGAATGTTCCAGGCATGGGACAGCCAGAGAGAAAATGGCCCTAGTGAGTCCAAACTTTTCATTTTATAATTAAGGAAGGGGAAGCCAAGTTACTTGTCCATATTCACCTGCCAGGGTTGTGATGCCTGGTGAGAAAGTACCCCCAGATTAACCCTGTCACCAGTGCCAACAAGGGGAGCAGGGTAGGAAGCATCTCCATGAAACACTGGGACAAAGTACCACTCTCCCTACCCTAGTTACAGGTCTGTTAATATGGGCATCGGTTTGGTCAGAGATTAGACAAACATCTCAGAGGAGCACAGCCAGAGCTAGGCGGTGCAGTGGCTAGGGTTGGATTAGTGATCAGAAAGATGCGAGTTTGAATCTTGCCTTGGACACTTCCTAGGTGTGACTGAGCAAATTACTCATCTTTTCTCAATCTGTTTCCTCATCTATAAGATGGCAATCAAAATAGCGCCCCCTCCCAGGGCTCCTGTGAAGATCCAATGGGAGACTGTTTGTAAAGCACTTCGAAAACCTTAAAGTGTTACGGGAATGCTTTTGATTGTTTATTATTATCATTATTTAAAGGTGGAAAGAATTTCGAGATTGTTGAATCCAGTCCTCTCTTTTTACAAATGAGGAAATGAAGGCTCAGAGTGGTTAAATGATTTGCCTATGGTCACATAACTTAGGAAATGTCAAAACAGCAATTTTTTTTAAACCTAAATTGTCTGACTCTAAGACAACTTGTCCCTCCACTTTCTGGCCAATAGAAGGAGAAGAAATGGAAGCAGTGTTAGGTTTTACATTCTTGGGCTTCAAAGATCACCTCAGAGAGTGGCAGCCATGAAAATAAAAGACGTTTGCTTCTTGGAAGGAAAATATGACAAATCTGGACCACATGCTAAAAAGCTGAGACGTGACCTTGCTAACAAAGGTTCATACGGTCAAAGCTCAGGTTTTTCCAGCAGCAACGTATGGCTGTGAGAGCTGGACTATAAGGAAAACTGAGGACCGGAGAATTGACACTTTCAAATTATGGTGCTGGAGAAGACTTTTGAGAGTCCATTGGCTAGGAAAGAGATCAAATCAGTCAATACTTAAAGAAATTAATTTAGACTATTTGCTGGAAGGTGAAATACTGAAGCTGAAATACTTTGGTCACAAAATGGAAAGACAAGACTCATTGGAAAAATACCCTGATGTTGGGGAAGATGGAAACAAAAGGAGAAGGGGATGGCAGAGAATGGATAGTGTCATGGAAACAATGAACATGAACTTGCGCAGGCTGAGATTTAGCAGTGGACAGAAGCGCAGCATGCTATTGGCGTATGGCGAGTCATGAAGAGTTGGACGCAACTCAACAACAAAACAAAATCTCCATCAATTTTATCCAAACTCAGATTTGAATTCATGGTACAGTGGAAGGATCTTTGGATTTGAATCCTGGTTCTTTCTGGGTAAACTTGGTCGTCACCATCTCTTTCAGTCTCAGTTTCCTCTTCTGTAAAACCATATGAACTCTAAGGTTTCTTCTAGTGTTAAGTCTACGAGTCTATGATTTTAAAAGTCTTCTTTACCGAGGTTGAATTATCTGGGCTCCATAGGCATAGCTCACATGTATGTATATAATACTTTATGGCAGAAAATGTGTTGTCTCCAAAGCAACCCTTTGAGGTAGGTGGTACATATATGGCTATTTCCAATATACATAATTTAAAAATGGATCTCAGGGGGATCCAAGTTTGCAGCGACAGGGTCAGAATCTGACTTCAAGACCTGAGATCCTTACCCTACATCACAACAGAACTGCCTCTTTCTGGACAGCGTTGGACATCTGCAGACTGGATCTCCTTTTTTCTGTCTCTCAGAGGCAACAGGAGTGGGAGGAAAAGAAGGGAGAGAAAAGAGAAAGGAAAGGGAAAAAAACCCCAAGAAAATGGCAACTTTCACAGGCAGTACTATTATAGTCAAGTACATAATTTATGCAATTAGCTGCAATTGATTTTGCAAATGAGACCCAACCTACCTGCTGGCATTTCAAATACAGTCCCCAGGGGCTTCCCTCCTCTCCACCTCCTCCCCTACCCCAAGTTGTTCCAACAGTTTTCCCAAATGCTTCTTCTAAGTATCAGAGCCCTGGGTTGCCTTACCAGGCTTCTTTAATGTACATGTGAAACAAAAGTCTCCACCAAGACTGGGGATGTGGCTGTGGTGTGGTGGAGGCCTTGGGGATCAGATCAGATTGGGGAGGCACTCTGAAAATAGGGATAGTTAAGGCCTCTCTGTCCCACACCATCTCCTGGGGCCCATCTTCCTCCAAGATGGTAACACCTTTGAGAAGCCCCAGATGTTTCATCCAGATCCATGCAATTGAAGGGTCATAGGACCAGGGTTGCAATCCCAGATCTCCTACTTCCTGGATGAGTGACTTCTGGCCAGTCACTTCTCATCTCTGGGGTCCAGTTTCTTCCCTTCTAAGAGCAAGGGGCTGGATAAGATGAACTCTGAGGCTCTTCCCAGATGCCATCTTGCTAGATCACAGATGGAAGTAGTGCTATAGCAGAGTATGACTCAATCACCTTTGGGATTTGGGGTTTTCTGGCAAAGATACCACAGTGGTTTGCCATTTCCTTTTCCAGCTCATTTTATAGATGAGGAAACTGAGGCAAACAGGGTCACACAGCTAGGAAGTATCTGAGATTGGATTTGAACCCAGGTCTTCCTGACTGTGGACCTGGTGCTTTATCCACTGCGCGCCTTAGCTGTCCCATTTAGATCAGTCCCCTCCACCCTTATTCCAGTTAAGCTTCTCTGATAAAGCTCGATAGGAGGAAGGCCTCTGGACCTTTGAGTCCTGTCTGACTCAGCATCTATTGGGCAAAGAACATGGCAAAGAATGTAAGAATCTAACCCCAAAGGTCAGAGCAGAAAGGTCCCAAGGCCAGAGGCTCTGCCACAGCTACTTCAAGGACTTGTACCACAGACAAGAAATTTTCTATGAATAAAGCATCAGACAGGGAGTAGACTTTGGAGCCAAGAAGACCTGCATTCAAATCTCCCCTCTGAGACTTCCTGTCTATGTGACCTTGGGGCAAGTGCTAAACTATATTTCTAAAGCTATATTTTGCTAAGAAAATGCTGACTTGCATTGGTAGAGGGAATTTCATCACCAGGGAGTTCCCTAGGTCAATGAAATTACAGATTTAATCCCATCCCTAGTCTACAATTTTACAGCATTTGCTTAGCAAATCTTCAGTTCTTGTGAAGCCAGACTGTCTCTTCTCCAAACTCTATGTCCCTTCTGTGATCTATCTCGATGTTTTCTACACAGTAGGTGATTCATAAATGTTTCTGGAGTTTTGTTTCTTTCCCACTGAGAAGACTTCAGCTGTCTTATCAGCTCGATGCTGCTTAGCCTCTGATGGCTGCAAGTTGGGGAGAAGGGGATTCAGGGAATCCAGCTCTTCTCACCATCTCTTTCTGCTTTCCCCAGGGCCTCAGCCCAGCCACCAAGGACACCTATGATGCTCTCCACATGCAGCCCCTGCCTCCTCGTTAACAAGAACAAACCATCACCGCTCCACTGACCAGCCAGGTTTGCCAGGACACAGCATTTAAAACTGACCCCCACCAAGAAAAAAAAATCACTCTTGTTTCCCAGTAACCAAAATGGCCTCTCTTTACCTGTGGGATGAACCTCAAATTAATGTTTGGCCATGTCTAACTGCTTTCTTCAGTGAGCTTGCCTTTGAATATTTCAGGAATTTCCAGCCTCAAGGATTAGATTTTGTATTAATAACAGTAACAGTATATATTTCTGAAAAGGTTTACCGAGCACTCTCCTCACACCACCAGTCAGGGTTCAGGTATCATTAGCTCCTCGGTAGCGGATCAATCAACAATTATTAAGTTCTAGCCAAAGCATCAGCAGAGAGAGCTCTGTGCTACGAGAGTGGCTCTGGAAGATTGGGTCACAGGTCTTCTCCAGGCTCGGCCCGTGTTTCCCTGGGACTCAGTACTCGTTTGTGTGGTGGATGGATGTCCCATCCCACAGAGGTGCTGTTAGCTTCTACTGCGTAAAGCCTTCAGAGAGACTGGAGGTATTTGCTGGTGTTGAGTCCGCACCATCTCCCTCATAGGATTGATTAGATTATCTCCCTTTGCTGTACATTGGCTTCTCTGCTTTGTTCCTCCCTCCTTCCCCATTTTCATTTTTGTTGCCCCCCTCTTCCTGTTTTAAAGTGATTTGTCTGTTGTAAGGCCATTGAGTTAGTGCTGGAAGGGCCTTTGGAAATCATCTAGTTGGGCTCCTTCATTTCACAGAATGAAGGAAGTGAGATCCAAGAGAGCAGGTGACTTTCCTGGTGTCCCCCAGCTAGCCATGAGCAGAATCAGAATTCAAACCTGGGCCCTGTGTCTCTATGGGGGGGGGGGGGGGTCAGGTGATATGGTCCATGCCAATATGTAGCAATTGAAATAGGATGAGGGAAATGGGAGGTGGGGAGTTGGGAGAAGAAATCATAGCAGCTTAGAAGAATCCTACAGGAACAGGAATGGGTAACGTAGAAGAAAGATTAAAACTAGGATCATGAAGGCATTGATGGATAATCCAACGCCTCATGGACACGTAAAAATTAAATTTGATGATGACACAGCTCTGGAAAAAAAAATAGAAGAGGAACCAACTGGAAGTAATGTAAATGTCATAGATGGGGAATCTGACATTTGGCCTTCTGGTTTTTATTTATACTTGTTTGCTAAATTCACGTGATTTTTTTTTCCCCCAAATAAATGCTTCAATGAAAATGCTGTTTTATGTTGGAAATAATAAAAAGGTCATTTCAGCAGTCATAGAGGCATGGGTGACTTAATCACTGACACATGAGCGTGCTGTTTTGTGGGTGGGGAGGAACTGTCCTTGGGCAAGTCCAGGATTTCCATCTGGGCATTCTAGGATTGCTTGGAAAGATCCCAACATCCTCAATTACTCAGATGGAGCCTAGCACAGCTCTGCCGACATGTCAAGGAGGAGCCTAGCACAGCTCTTTGCAAGAGGGTCATCTGTGCATATAACTGACAATGAAGGGGGAAAAGGACTGGGAGGGGCCCATCAAGGATCATGAAATTAAAATCCAGAGAGCTCAAAAGATAAGGCACTTCAAATATTGTATCCCCTTGAAACCAAATAATATAAGCATTACTATTTTTTTTAACTCCCAGGGGACTGGAGGTATGGGGGGATTAAGGAGCAGGCTCAACAACCCCCACAACTAGGGAGTACTCTGAGGGAAACTCTGTGCTCTGGGTGGTTCCTGAAGAACTAGTTACTTCTTGCCCCCAGCCCTTCTCCTTTTGGGGGAGGGGGGTTGACTTATTATTAGTCTAGGCGTGTACTCTATGTGAATTTATTCATTTAGGCTCAGCTCCTACCCAATGGGAAAAAAAAAACAAACCTGTGACATCTTTCCTTCCTGCTGGCTTTCACTCAGTCCCCCTTCCATCTTATAATGGAGTTCACTGTACAAGCATCATCATCATCATCAATAGCATATATTCTTAACAATCCTGGGAAGTAAGTGCTGCTATTCTCCCCAATTTACAAATAGAGAAACTGAGGCAGACAAGTTAAATGACTTGCCCAGGGTCACACAGTTAGTATCTGAGGCTCGATTTGAATTGAATTCTTCCTGACTGCTTGTCCATTGCTCTATCTATACCCACTGTGCCATTTAGTTACTTCTAAATAAAATGAAAGAGAAATGTAGTTCTGCACCTAATGAAGTTGCCTTCATGAGAAGTTTTAATCTTGGGAGCCTTCATGCACAGATGTTACAAGTCAGAGCAGGAGTTCTGAGTCTCTATATTAAAACTGAAAAGAAGGCTGGCACCACTTTTGCTTTGCTGAGCGATGGCAGGTATATGGAAGCTGGTGAAAGGCCTCTGCACTGTAGAAGTTCATTCCACCCCTGTGGCCCCTTCCTCTGATTGGCTGGCTCTTCCCTGAACCTCATTTAAGGAGTGTGCTCAGGTCAGCCATGTGTTGATGCCCCCCCAGACTTTCTTTACCATGCCACAGAAGCCCCTTCACCCTAGAGATCCATTCCACACTGGTTTTTCTTACCCAGGAAGTATTTTCCATCTCCATGGATCCTTCCTCTGATTGGCTGATTCCTCCCAGAGCCGCCATTTTAAGGAAATCACCCAGGTCAACCATCTTGTGATTCACCTCCAGGCTTCTCTCTTGACTCTGGATTTTCTCCATGCCCCTCCACGAGTATCTTTCCCCTCATCACTCTTTCTTTGCCTTTTAGGATCCTTTTATGTTGTCTTCCCCATTAATTTTATTTGTACTCCTAGCACTTTGACTTCAGGGGAGGCTTCATTCACGTAAGAGGTGGCATGTGAACAAAGATTCTGAGAGGCTGAGGAGGGAGGGCATTCTAGGCAAAGTGAATAACTCTTGTGAACTCAAGTGTGAGAGAAACGATAATTACTCACTAATGATGTGGGGAGATCCAGAGTCCTCCCCCTTTTTCTAAAGTCCTTGTTTCAAGACTCAGCCTCTGAAGGACAAGACCTACTAAAGCAAATAGGATTAACTTTCTTTGTAATCTAGGTCCAGCTACCCCATCCAACTTTACAAAGAATTTAATCTAAGGTGAAAGTCCTGGCCATTGTATTCTCCTCAGGCTTGGTTGGGGGATATAGATCCTGGGGTTGATAGCCCCTCATTAGACAAGGTGCACCTCTCATTATAGTCATCTTCTCTCATTGTTGACCAGAGTAGATTGCCACCTCTTCCAAGGGCATATAAACTGTGAGCCCACTGCCATGATCTGGCTTTGGCATTTGAAAGTGTCACTGACCCATTTTATTGGCAATATGCTAGCATTATTAATAAAATAATTAACTGAAATTTAGAATCATACAAATAAAGTGACTGAAATATCCATGCTCAGAGATCCCACTCCTAAAAATATACCTCGAGGAAGTCACTGATAACGAAAAAAAGTTCCTATATGTGGCAAAAATATTTACTTTCTGTGATAATTAAAGAATTGGAAACAAAACAAATACTCATCAACTTTCAATAGCTAAACAAACTGTGGTATATGAATGCAATGGAATATTATTATGTTGCAAGAACTGACAGATATGGTCAATACAGAGAAAGCTGTAAAGAGCTGTACAAACTAATGCAGAGTCAAGAAAACAATATAATGATTGCAACAATGTAAAAAGGAAGAGACAAAATTGTTATCAAAAAATTACAAAGAATAAACATGCTTCAAAGAAGAAAAAAATGGTTAATTACCCAGAAACTGTCTCTCAAACTTTTTAAATGTCACATGAGGCAGGAGATAGAGCGGCCAGAAGGAGCCCAGTTAGGGAGGAACAAAGTTCATAAAAGGGAGTGAAATGTGTATTTTCTGATTCACTCCTTACCACAGTCTGGGGAGGGAGAGGTTCTGATTACTCCCATTTGTAGAGATGATGAAACGGAAGCTGAATTCTTCATTGGCTTCTTACCTGTCTGCTAGATTCCACAAGGGCAAGTGGGAGAGGGTGTGTGTCTATATGTGTGGTGTGTGCGTGTGTATGGTGTGTCTATATGTGTAGTGTGTGTGGTGTATGTATGTGTGTGGCATGTGTGTGTCTGTCTATATGTGTAGTGTATGTATGTGTCTATGTGTGGTGTGTCTGTGTATGATGTGTATGTGTGTGTGGGGGTGTGTGTGTATATGTGGTATGTGTCTGTGTGCATACAGGAAGAGGAGACTCAGACTAGCTGTCTGACCCTGGACAAGTTACTTAAGCCCTGGCTGCATAAAACTGGAGAAGGAAATGGCAAACCATTCTGGTGTCTTTGCCAAGAAAATCCCATGTACACTTCCCCATGGGAGTCACGCTTGGACACATCTGAACAACAATATGTGTATATACACACATTTTATTAATATTTGTGTGTGTCTACGTGTGCATATACATGGATACACACACATACACATACATACAAATAAAGTACTTGGTGTGTCCCCAGGGCTGAACACAAAGCCTGCCAAACAGTAGCACTTGATAAATGCTTGCTGACTTGACTCTCTCCTGGGCTCTTCTCTGGTGGACATGTCTATATGGACATGCTGCTGTGGGCATCTTAGTTTGACAGTAGTAGGACTGACTTTCCCCTAAGTCCACGTCTGCTCCAAATTTCCCCGTTTTAGTTGCCGCCATCCTTCACAGTCACCCAAATTTACCACCTTGGAGTCCTTCTTGACTCCTTTCCCTTTAACCTTCATATGTAATCAGTGGTTCTGATTTGCCATTTTTTTCTTCGGATCTTTGCACTCTATCCACTGTGCTACCTAACTGCCCTACTCAATGACTAAATCACACCAGTGTGCCCTCCACAATGTCTCATGTCCTCCTTCTCTCTCCTCACATTGACTCCATCTTAGTTCAGGCCCTCGTCACATCCAGGTTACTGCCATAGCTTCTCAAGCAGTCCCCCTGCCTCGGGTCCCCTCCTCGACCCTTCCACTATCCAGCTGCCCAAGTGTTGTCATGGTTGCGGTCCATTCCAAAGGGTCGGGTAGCTTAGTTGTTCCCTTTACATGACTCCCCATCTTTTACCTCATGCCTTCACAGAAGAGGTCTCCCATGGCTGGACTGGGGCCCTTCTCTGCTTTTACCTCAGAATCCTTCAACAGGTCTATGTGAGCCCCCTCTCAGATTACCATTTGTACTCTCTTGAAATTACTTTGTATTAATTCTCTTGTGTACATGTGTATTTTTTGCAGGAAAAGGTAAGCTCCTTGACAGGGACTTCTTTTTGGTCCTTGCTTGATAGGTGATTAATAGAGGATATGCATAGGTGTTAACGGGGGGGTATGGTGAGTCAAGACTTAAGACAGTGGGGTCCAGGTCATCTGAAAGGTGGAGACTGGTGATATGAGAGAAAGAATGATCACTGAATCAAGCTTCCAGAGTAGACAAGTGGAGACAGGTAGATGTGATAAAAGCCTGAACTAGTGAAGTGGCTTTATGAGCTGAGAGAAGACCACAAGAGACGTTGTGAAGGTAGGAAACACAAAGCTTGGCAACTGAATGTGGGCTGAGTAAGAGCAGTGAGTTGGGAATAAGAGAATGGTTGCCAATGGGGAAAATGGTGGTGCCTTTGACAGTAATAGGGAAGATGGAGAAGCGGGGGGAGGGGTTTGGAGAAAAGGTAAGGAGTTTTGTGCAGGACATGTTGAGCTTGAGATGCCCATAGCATATCCAGGCTGAGATATCCCTGAAGATGGAAATAGTGTGAAAAGAAACTGGTATAAGGGAGAGGGGTACTGTTAATAACATGATAGCTTGAATTTAGATTGATAGCTTGAATTTAGATTAAGATTTACATAGTGTTTTGTAGATATTGTTCGTTCCTTATGGTAAGTTTTATGAGTGCTGTTATTATGTCCATTTTACAAATGAGAAAATCACAATTCTGAGAGGACTGCTCAGGGTTCCACAACTACTGTCTGAGGTAGGCTAAAGGTTGGGCTGGAAAGAGAAAAGATGGTAAGAGGATCACAGGGATGGGGAATGGGAGGTCCTAATGTCATTGCATTAATTTCCTGGTCAGGGACTGGATAAGTACTAGGTGTTTGGGTTGTCATGGAAAGGGCTTTTGATGATGGAGGGGTAAGTATCCCCAAACACTGAGGACCTGACAGATTTGGTGGAGAATTTAGTCTGAAATCTGAGTTAGTAAATAGCTATTGTGGGTCTCCACAGACCATTGTAAACCCACAGGGAATCAGCCTATGAAGGGATAAGGGACACCCAAGCAAATAATCAACTGTGGGGTTCCATGGCAGGCTTGGCATTCAAAATTTAATTCTGTTAAGATTTGACTTTCCTTCTTAATTTACCAACTAAGTAACATGTCAGATGGGAAACAGAATAACCTTAAAGATCTGTTATGTACCCCTTTATTAAAGAATAAGATATTAAAATCTAGATTCAGATTTCTGATAGAATTTCTCTGGGAGTACTGAACATTTAGCATATGGTATTGGAGGTGGCACTGAATTCAGAAGAGTTAACTTACATCTCTAACCTTCTGAGCAAAATATAGATGGAAACATGGGAACTTTGAAGAGTTCTCTTGGAGGGATCCTCTCTTGGAGATTTAATCGAGGTCCTGTGTTTGGTCACAAAAAGCACCCCACATCGAAGGGACACTGCCACTCAGCTCGATAGCTCACTCACTGCATCAATAACCTGGTAAAGGAGTGTGGCAGCCTGACCATCAAATACATCTGATGGAGAGTCACTATGTGGTGGAAGAAGACTAAGTGCAAATGCACAGTTAAAGAAAAGAATAGGGTGATGGATGATTGGTGGTGCTCCTTGGAATATCCTCCCTTCCTTTCCTTCTCTCATTTTACCATAAAGTTTCAAAGATACTGACAAAAAAAAAACTTCCAAGAACTCATACAATGTTAAAACACTTGGAAAATGGTTTAATGATGTTTACAACAGAAATGAACTGTACAGTTACAGTAAGTTTTATATATATAAAAAATTACAGCAGACAAATGCATCTACACAACATCTACCATTTCATTCTGATTCACTGTCATCTACACAATCTCTCCAAGCCTACAGTCCTCTGTAGGCAGCCCCTGTGGTTGGAGGGGGAAAGGGGAGGGAACAGGCAAGGTACTTCTAAAGAGAAAGCACCACCAGTATTCCCCACCACCTCCCAGCCTCAGGAGATATCAGCTAATTTCCTAAACATCAGGTCTTGTGTGTTTCAGGTTTTCAAAACCAAGAAAGCTGTGTTTCATATGGGTACAGGTAACAAGACCTAAGTCTCTAAGTATTTAGCTGATTCTCTCTACAAGTACTTCTGTCCTGAGGGAGAAGCGGCTGAGCGGGCAGTCTGGGCAAGGGAGTGTACAGCAGCCACCTAGGTGGCAAATCTGCCTAAGGAGAAATGTGACAGGACTCCCAATAAACCAAATGGAAACTGTCATTGCCTTGTTACAGCTATTGGACAATTTGGGAAGGAATCATGTACACCACATCGCAGGTTCCACAAAGAGGAACACTAACTCACATTTTAAAAGTAAAGTACATAAAAATAAAAAACTCTGGGGGGCTCCTTGAGACCCTCCCTTTATAACAGTGGAAAAACACCCCTGAATCAATCTTTGTTTAAAAAAGAAGAAAAAAGAAAACATTTTTAGAAAAACAAAGTTGCTGTCTCTTTAAAATGAAAAAAAAAATCCCAACTGGGAACAACAATCAGTGAAAAGGTATTCCAAATCAACAGTCTGGTGGAAGTTCATCACCGGGTATTATGTACACTTATACTTTTTAATTTTCTTTTTTATTATGAACACCTAGGCAGTGAAAACTGTTATGTTAATACATACATAGACACACCCAAAACATACAAAAATACTATTATTTCAGACTACTAAGAATAGGACAGTTCAGTTATTTCCATGCTATGACTTGAAGAGCATTACACTGAAACAAACAAGAGTTTTAAACGACAGTTTTTTTAATATCCCAGAAATATACCAAAATATACATCTAAGCTTTGGAATTGCTGAGGTTAGACCAATGCGAGCGCTGGGGAGTCGTACTTCACACACAAGTCTAAGGTTCTGCAGGAAAGAAATTATCTTTGGTATCTGCATCAGGCGAATATTATTAACATTTGGATTTTGCTTTGGGATAGAGCTTGTATGACCCTAGAACCAAACACCCCCCAACCCCTAATCAACTGAGATTAAAAAGATCCATGTAAAAAGTTCCTTCATTGGCAATCCCCCCACCCCCCAAAGTTAAAAAGTCACAGGCATCTACCTAGCACAAAAGGTTGAGAAATACAATGCATAGTTGCACAGTAGGGCTGCAAAAGAGAGAGGGAGAAAAAAAATCCAAAGAAACGAGAAGCTCTCATCATCTCTCATCATGATTTCTCACAAACAGGGCAGCTGCTTTCAAGCAGTTGCAGTAAAGAAATGAAAACACACCACCCAGTGAGCCCTCCCAAGCGCTCCCAGTCTGCCCAGGGGCTCCAGCCTCTTCACCGTGCTGTGCAGCGGCCTCCAGCGACTGCCCACATCCCCCAGTGCCTCCCCAGGTCGCTGTGGCTGAAACCCGGCTGTTGCAGGACAGATACTGTTGGGTTTTGCCTATTTTTGAAACCGGGAGCAGCACATTCCCCTCTTTGTGTCAGCTCTGCCCTGGAAACCTGCCGAGCAGCCTTAGCCTGTGGAAAGGGTTTTTGGTTGTTTCTTTTCTGAGCCAGCTCGGAGCCTCAGCCCTCCTCCCACCCAGCTCCCTCCAACGCCAGACCGCACCCCAGATCGGAACAGTGCTGAAGACTCCCCTTTTCTTTGGTTTGTTTGTTTTGAGTTTATACAATCATTAAGAAGTCTTTGGTTTTGGCTGGAAATTTTTAAAAGAACGAAACAAAACAAAGAAACCGCCCTCCCCTGGCTTATAGCAGCAGCATCACGGCCTGGCAAAGCTTTTCTCTCCAGTGGGGGGGGGCAGAGAGGAGGGAAAGTACATTCAAAGAAAAGGTGAAGGGACTGAGGACGCAGCCTCTAGAGCGCCAGCTGGACAGAAGATTGTCAAATAATAATAACAATACTATCAATAATAATAATAAAATTAAATATGGGGATTTTTTGGTCATGTCAAAGAAAAACATGGAATGCGTATGCAGCAGCGGGCTGGGGGGAGTCTCTGACGTCCTTTTTGGACCCCTGAGGCCTCCCAGGGAAGGGGACAGCCCCCATCCCGGCAGGGAAAGGCATCGTGTCCTCTCTGCGGGACTGGCAGGGTGGAAGAGCAAGAGGACGTGAAAGGCCAATGCCCTGGGAAGACCCCTGGGAACCAAAGGAAGTGGTACGAGATTGCAATCTGCCCTCAGTTTGCAGTAGCTTTGAAGCAGCAGCGTTCGGAGGCTCTGGCTGCAGGTGACAAGATGCTATAGGAACTCCAGGGAGGGAGGGTGTCCTTGGCACCTCTGCGGGGTTCGGAGAAAGTTAAAGCTAGATACTCAGTCATGAGTTAGAAATGAGGTATACGAGAGCTTCTGTGCCGGGTGAGACATCAGCCCACCCTGGGTCACCTCTCCTTTTGCCACTACCACAGATGAAGGAAATGGAACTACCTAAAGGTTTTCAGTGCTGGGAGGACCACTCTTCCAAAAGCAGGAGATTCAGTGGGGGCCTTAATCTGCTTCCCTCTCAGGCAGACATCAGGCTTTGATGAGGAGACTACGTTTCCACTTACCGAAGAGGGGAAACTTGCCACGTACCTACTAGTGCTCAACCCTGCCATTGGCCCCCTTTCAAAACTCCCTTTGCTGTCCTAAGCCCCACCAGGTCAGCACGATCCTCTTTATTCTTTTCTGCTACTCATCCAAGAAAGGGGGCTCACAGCCCAGGTCCTCCTGGCTCAAACAATGGCCCTTTTCAAATGGACACTGTCATCTTAATTTCTGGTGCACGTTTTCCCTCCCTTCTGCCCTTCAAGCTTTACTCCCCAAGGGGACCGAAGGAAGTGTTAATCACACCCTATCCTTGCCTCTGTCCTTTTCCACCTGAAAGACACCCCAACTCTAAGGAACTAAAGGGCAGGGATGTTCACTTCATGGCCTGGCTTTTGACAGCACAATGTTCCAATGAAGAGCTGGAGACTAAATGCCATGGCCAAGTTAGCTGAAGAAACTCCTAAACAAGACATACAAGTAAATACAGAAAAAAAAAATAGGGGAGGGGAGGACTTTACAGCAGATTGTAATCCTCTTTAAGGTAAGTCAGTTTGGAGATCTGAAACTTCTGACAGTGTCCTGTTTTGGTAAAAGAGATGGTGTGCCCATAGGAGGTGGGCAGATCCCCACCCTTGCCACCAGGTTTCTTTTCCTTTCTCAGATTTATTTTTGGTAAAGCACACCTTGTTTTTCCACATCTTTTGTTTCAAGTGCTCTTATCTTGGAGAAGTCATTTCTTCAAAATCCCTATTACCTATCATCTACAACCCTAGCTAGCTCTCTGCAAAGTCACACAACGTTAATCCCACTTTTACATAACTTCAGAATAGTAGGTCTCTGAATCAGTAAAGCTTTCAAGGGAAACCCCATCCCTTGGTCACAGAAGAGCAGTCAGTTCATTTCTTTAGCCTCTCCTCTTGCATACCTCAATAGCACACCACACAAACTATAAACACTTCCCCAAACAAACTGCTGCTATAAGGAAGAACAGTCTAATAGCTTCCGACACAGTCTTCACCATGCTACTTTTTTAAAAGATGCAGCAAGAACATAGGAATGTCATCTGAACTCAAATACGCTGTGCTGGTTTTATTTCACTAGTTGTTACATGACAGGGAAAAGAAGAAAAAGATTCTCTCCCTTGACCCAGTTTCCCAGCAATTCCAAGACCACCACTGTGACATGGAGCAATAATAGTTTGTCATCACTGGGCAAGAGAACTGAACCAAAATAAACCCTTCCCTAAAGCCAGGAGAAATTCACAAAGTGTCCCTAAGGAGGAAAAACAGGGACAGTGGTGGGCTGAGGGAGGGAGACAGAAACAAAGCTTTCCTAAGATGCAGCTTTTTCTGCTTTCCTGATCTGCCCATTTTGAAAACAGCAGAGCCAACAATGGCCGAATGATAGCTTTTGCTTTCCAACCACACTGAGATGGATTTTCTCTAGAACCTGGCCTTTCAAGGCACATACATAACTCAGGAATTCCAGATGAGGTACACCGGAGAGAGGATGGAAAAGATCCTTAATTTGTCCCAATTAAGTATCCTACTTCCCCCTCAATGTCCTATACCTCATGCCAAGAGAATGCCACAATAAAATATTTCTTCTACAATAAAAACCACTCCTCTGACAGCCCAACAAGTTATGTCTCTTAAAGATGCTATCACTAAGACAGCTTGGGGTACACTAGTCAGGTGTGCTATGCTGTGAGGTGCAGGTTAGCTTTCACTTCTTAGTCTGGGTTTTTGTTTGTATTTTTGGTCTAGAAAAAATTAGCACTGCTATTAGAAAAGGAAATAAAGTTTTTAAAAATGTTCCACCTATCTATCTGTTCTACAAGCGCTACATTCAGTATCAGGACAAAAGGGAATAAAAGGGATGTTTTACTTTCCGTTTCCCATTTAGGTGAAGCTACAACCATTCGTTCAGTTTCTACCTTCCTCAAATTAAACAATATAGAACTATTCTTCCATTTTACACACACACACACACACACACACACACTTTCTCTCTCTCTCTTTAGTCATACATTGTTGCCTACAGAGTTAATGATTCATTTGGAGGGGCAGGAAGAAAAGATAAAGTGAAAAGGGAAAGAGCCATGAGTGTGTGCATCTCTGAGGACCCTGAACCTGTGCCACCTCTCTGCCAACCTGCATGCCACCCTGTGCTGTGCTGCAGATTAAAGCCACAGATACACCAACCTAATGCCAATCACAGGACTGACACTTTCCTTTGGCAAGACAGAAAAAAAAAATCACGAGCAACACTTTCCTTTGAACGTAATCAACTCTCTTTCCCCTCCCCTCCCAACCCTATAAAGTTGTAACCTTTAAACAGGATCCAAAATACATACAGCATAATTGTTTATCAATCATAATAAACATCAGTTCAACTAAACTCTACAGCTAGAATTATCTCCACAATTTATTTATAAAGTTTGATTTCTTCTTTTTCTGATTTTTTCAGTTTAAAATCAGTTCTGCAACAATGCTGAGGTATTTAATGAAGGTGCCAGAAACTAGCTGCTACCCATAAGCATTATCCTCTCAGCCCTGTAAGTCGTCATTCGTAGAGAAAAGGGAACCAAGGCCATTGAAAGCAGGGATTCTCCAACTAGCTACGGTATGTCATACAAGAAGATTCATTCAAGATAATCAAATGCTTCAAATATGATGAGCAAAAATACAGAATTGAAGTTATGAGATGCTGCCTGAATAGGGAGACTTAGAGGAAAACAACAGCTCATGTATTACAAAGCAATCTTGATCTAAATCGGTAGAGAGCCTTTCCTTCGTGTGTGTGTGTGTGTGTGTGTGTGTGTGTGTGTGTGTGTGTGTGTGTGTGTGTGTGTTCCTCTAGATGAAATCACAGGGTAGTTCCACTAGGGTCTCTGCTACTGAGTCAGTCATTGATTTATTCCGTGCTCACTAAAGTTTATATTGGAAACAGGAATTCTGTGTGCCTTCATCTACACAAAGGATAGATACGTGGTATCTGACCTTTGTCAGGACTGAACAGTGAGAAAAAGGATGGTAAAGAATATGTGAATTCTTTCTTTTTCCGTGGAAGTGAATGTTCTGCAAAGTTCTATCTATCTCCAGGTTTCACAGGACTGAACCTAAGGGAGATGTTTGCAAAATGACTAGCATTTATTTACTCCTGGAAATGTCAGGACAAATATTTATCTCAAATAGTTAAGTTGCAATTAAATTAATATAGTATGAACTCATCTCTGTTTAGGTAATTCATTTCCAGATTCATATTTTTCCCCCTTCATCAACTTTTTCTACCTTTTGACAAATTCACTACATGTTTTTGTTCATTTGACCTTTGACAGGATGAAAGAAATAAAGCTGAAATTCATTCATTTCACAGACTGACTGTCAGGGGGCTTTGAATCACCTATCATACTTAATTCTTTAGATTTCTTCCTAAACTATTTCCTAAAGTGAGGATTTGTCTTGGAAAGTTCTTAGTGGTTCACAGAGACTAGAAGGCCCTTTTTCTTCCTAATGATTTCCCCTTACCTGCTTCTCTGCTCATCCTTCCCAGACAGTTGTCTCACCTTACCTCCAAAAAATACCCCCCCTTCCCACACACACAAAAGGTACAGCATGGAAAGTCCCTGTACACTTAAGATTTTCCTTTTGGGAAAAACAAATTAGCAAAGGTCCTGTGAGGCTGCAAAGGGGAGAAATTGTCCTTAACTTTGCTCCACAAACACTTCTATCTGCAGCATTATTTCTATCAATGGAAATGATTCCCACTAGGCTTGAGAATTTAAAAAGTTTGCAATAATGTTTTCAAGTTTTACAAATGAATATAATTTTAAGCAGCATATACAATGGAAATTTTAATGTTATGTACTGGGTCCTAGTTTTAAAAAATGAATTAATATTATGTGGTTCTGGAAAATTTAGATCCAGGCTTTAACCTATTTTCGTGAATAACTTGGTCTAGATTTTTAAAAATGCAGAAATTACTGGCTACACATATTTCTTGAGCACAGCCCGAGGCTCACTGCCTCTTAGATATCCCCCAAAGGTAAGTATGTGTAACTAAACTTAAGTATGTATTATTTTTAGTAAGCTGTTAAATTATTTTTAACAATGATTAATGAGGCCCAGTTTTTACAATTACGCTAGATAATCTCACCAGAAATATGTCAGTTAAAAACTGCTCTCTTCTTAGGATTAGCAATTTTAAAAGATGCTACCATATATATATTTCACATAAGCATAACCATACCACATATTAGAGATAATTTTTTTTAAGATTTACTTTCAGGGATAAAGTGAGCAAATGGAAATTTTTATTTCAACTAATAGAATCCCATGACTATAAAACAGTGATGGTTTAGAACCAAACCACCAATAGTTTATATCTATGTGAACAGTTAAATGTTCATTTTTTATTCTGAATATCAAATGAACAGAATATTAAAAACCAATTTAAAGATGACCTGTAAGTGAAAAATTATATAGGGTTGGAAATCAAACCAATCAATTTAGAACTCTGTATGTGTGTGTATAAAATTTAACAAAAAAGTGATGTGCTTCATTTTTAATTATTTTATAAAGTTCCAGTCCCAACTAGAAATGATTATTTTAAAAAAAAACTTTCATAATTTCTCCCCCTTCCTTACAACTATTTTCCTGAAAAAGTAGAGGAATGTTTGAGTGGGAGAAATGTACAAACAAATGCTCTGCATAAAGGACCAATTTAATTTCAGAAACTGTGTCAATAAAAGCATCAAACATAGGAGGACCTTAATAAAATTCCTGGGCTGCCGTTACATTACACCTTTAGTGGCTACATAGAAGGATAATGTAGTACATTTAGAGTCACTGAAAAGTTCATTTTAACGAGGTTTAACTTTGAGGTCAAAGTGTACGGATCAAAGTACATGTCACCTTAAGTGGTGATCTAAATATTACAATATTTAGGGGCTGTTAAAAACATGGAATTTTCAAAAAGAGTTTGGAGTTGATTAGCCGAACTGGAAACACTGCCCAAATAATTCCTTCATCCAGAAAAGGTTCATCAAGAGGTCTTCCATTCTTTTCTATATTTCATATACTGTTCTGTGTATATCACATGTTATCTAATATCCCAAGTATAAGCAATGATAATGGTCAGTTTTTATCAATTTGGGATCTTTTCAACCAGCTACAAGTCTCAGAAATGATTATTCCATCATATCATTGCAAGTTTTAAGGGCCTAATGTATATGGCACTGAATTCCCTTCCCATTACTTATAGAGCTTGTTCACTCAATGAATTCAAGATGACATGAAATCTAACTAAACAACCCTGTGTGTGCTTTGTCAGGGACCAAATGTACTGTGAAGAAAAGTCAATGCTGGACATATCAGCCCTAATATTTGGAAAGACTCACTCAACTGGCTACACAAGAAGGCAGAGTTGACTATTTCATGCTTTTCCAGCCGTTATCAGAGAAATCCGAATGTTGGGCACCTCGTTATATCCTTCAGCTAAATCAAAACAACCAAGCATTTTATGATATTATCTGCTATGCCTGATACTCATTCCTAATACGAATTTTACGAATTCAAAGAGTTGATATGTCATGTAAAGAGGATTTCTATCTCTGTTCCATAAAACTGAAAATGAATATACCCCGAGAGATTTGCTTTCCTGAAATCAGCCATAAATATTTCCTGTAAGACTACCCAAATTCATTGTGTTTACAGGGCCCCACATATTTTCTATTAATTTCACTCCTCCCTCAGTTCTGTGCTGAGAATGACTTGTTGAAAGAATTTCATTAAGCATGAATGCTGGTAACTGGGACTATCTTTTCCATGCTGACATGGGTTCTGACCTTTTTCATTCTTTATGCTCTTATGTTCAGGGATTTTAGGAAGCAACACTAAACAAAAAACTAAAAAAACCCTCTAATTCTAAGCAGATGGAGCTAAGTGCCAATTTTCTGTCACGTTTCATTTTCCTTCATATTTTAAGAAGTCAAAATACTTTGAAAGGATGAAACAGGATATGATTAAACAAGTTCAAGTCATGCAGTATGAAAAGTGGGAGCTTGATTCAAACAGAAACTTCTGGGATTTATCACCAAATTTAAGGGAAAAAATCTTGACAGGTAGAAGTGGTAGATGAAGGAGAATTTCTGGAGTTAAGAATTTTTTTTCCTCCCAAGAAAATATATATTAAATCAGCCTTGGGCATTAGAGGGGACAGGAAACAATTTTTCGTTCTAAAAAGTGATTCTGTCATGTTTCTCAGCAATCTTTATCTTTTCTTATTTGTTAAGAAAAATACTATTTATCCTAAGCTTCAACTTATATAATACCCCAAATCTTCAAAATCTTTATAATAGTACTGCTTTTGAGTTTTCACATGCCTATTTTAAGACCACACACATTGATGTGTTTAAATTAAAATAGCAATTGTGAATTCCAATCTTCCACGCTGGTCTTATTAAGCTTCATTTGTGCACAGCTCTCCCTTCTTGGAGTCCTTCTGTTATACTTTCAGATTGACAGTAGAGGTGAACAAAATTCATGATCAAATTTTACTTTCAATGGAAAGTAGAATCCAAGTATACTGATGGATATGGGCATGTAGGAACTAGGGACAAGCTTAAGATGTGGTGGCCAAGTCAAAGGGAAGTTTTGTAAGTAGTAAGGGAAGGGAGAAAGAATACCTAGGTGAGTCCTAATAAGCTAATTCGGATCATTTTCCTAGGAGTGAAAGTAGGTAAACAGACCAGGCCTCAATCCCTGCACAGGCAGCTCCTCTGAACTCTTAGAACTTCCAGAAATGGCAAAGCAATGAAGATTAGGGGATGCTTCATTCAATTCAGTAACACTTCTAGAAATGAATGAATATAAAAAGAAAAAGAATGACATGAAAAAAAGTTTAAACTGCATCAGCTAATTTGTTTTAAATTAACAAAGTGTGTGTGTGTGTGTGTGTGTGTGTGTGTGTGTGAATGCACAAGGAAATGGAACTTAAAAACAAACACCCAACAAGCTATATTAGTGTTCCAGATATATTATTTATCAAGCTACTCTCCCTCTTATAAATGTTAAAACAAACGAGGAAGAAATTTTTTAAAAATTATTTTGTAGCCAATGACATATAGTCCTTTAAAATCGGAGATTCCTTATACTGGCTTAAGGCCTATGTTATTAGTGGTTCCCTAAATTAAAAGCACAATCCCTTTATCTCAAATGAGAATAAAGAGAGCACAAGAGTGCAGGAGAGAAAAGACCATTATATTAGTTACTTAAAGCTTAGCATTACCTTCAGTATTAAAGTCTATTGGTGAATCTTATTTGGGAGAAGGGTACTTTTTGAGACTCAAATACAAAGCAAAAAATCCACAACTTTTTCTATCCTCTTAATTCACTGGACTTGAGTCCCTGGGGACTTATCTCCTTTGGTAACAACTATGGAAAACTAATGCCATAACCTCTAAACCAATATGGTGAGGTATTCCGCATCATCCTCCCTGAATCCTTCCCTCCTCTTTTTGCCACTCCCAAAGGAGAGGCCCCATTATTACTGTGGGAAACTACAGTATTCATAGCCCTAAAAACGTCTGCACAGACTAAAACCACAGATGTTAAAATCTCAATAGAATATGACATTTATCCACATCAGAGGAATAATGGGAGGAAGAGGAGAAAAATTAGTAACCATGCTGCCATTCTATTTACACACCAAACTAAAAAACTATTTATAAATCAAGTTAGAGTTTGCCCCAAGGATCATACAAATTACCAACAAAAAAAGATTAAAAACAAGCAGCAACGTTTATATAAAATTAATAAAGGACAAATGAAAAATAAATTGTCAGTAGCATCTATCTCCTCACTGTCTGAACTGCACTTACACAACTAGTCCGTTAGTACAGCAGCTTGCTAAGAAATTGACTTTGGTTCAAGCTTAGTTTAAAAAAAAACCCATTAAAAAACACACAAAAAGGTGGACGGACATTGGTTAGTTTCCCTGCTTGCAGTTCACTAGTTTTGAAGGGTTTTGTTGGGGAGGAAAAAAGAGAGAGAAGAAGAGGGGAGTGAGGGTCGTAATTAAATATTCTGGGAAAAAGCAGTAAAAAGTCAGAGGAAGAAGTAAAGAAGAGGAAAGTTTCTGACACTTCAGTGTTCATGTGAATTCCATCACAAATAACAGTGCACGCTTGCGGTCTGCATTACTGTTTTTTTTGATCGCAGGTAAAGAGAGATACAAATACACAGAGTCCTAGATCCCTTTCGGACCTAAGCAAAACTGAAGAGTTATTTGAAAGAAAACCACGTGCAAGCGTTTTCTGAACCCCTAGCACCCCACCCCACCCCCAAAGTGCATTCTTGGGCTCACCCAAGATGAAAGCAAGCACACACAGACACAAAATGGAAGGAAACCTTCAGCTCCAATGGGTTGGGGCAAGCTTGGGGTGACCTGCACTGCAGCAATCCAGTCTCTTTTTGGACATTTTTTGGTTCAGATACTCTAATGGCATATTAAAGGAAAGAAATACAAAACAAAACAATAGATCTAGCCTCTGAATTACTCCTCATTTCTCCTCATCCATCTTCATGAACTTTTCCTTTTCAACTGGCTCATTTACATGGGCTAGAAACGACCCTGAAAACAACTTCAGAAGCTGCCTGCAGTCTGAGAAGAGATGCCCAGGAGCCGCAGCAACACTAACAAACACAAAGACCCTTCAGGTGTGTGCAAAGTCCCTGCATCTGGTAACAAGACATGGCTCTCTCTTTCACAGGTTATGCAAGGCCTCCTTTAGTCACGAGTACCACTAGGGTGGTGGTAAGAGATGTTTAAGAAGCCATTTGATGAAAAAGTCAAGCAGGAGGGAAAAGCCCCTCTCGGGAGAAACAATAAGTCAGTGGACAGCCATCCAATATAATTTCTTCAAAGAAAAAACTACATAGGAGAAAGGCTGTCACTACTTTAGTAAGTTGATTTAAACTTTGCCAAGTAAGTTAAGTTGGGTGAGAGAAACCTGAATATCATGATATAGGAATACTCCACTACATTAAGTAACATTTTCATGAAATAAGAGCGGAGGAAAACCACTGAGTCAGGGTCTGTAGTAGTCATTGTTCTGCAAGATGTCCATGTCTTCCATGCAAAGTAAGAGAGAGCACAAGGGCACCTGGTTTTGGGGCCTGAGGGTAGGTTAGTCAATGTTTTGGGGAGAATGAGAGCTACAGCTCAGTAGGAATTTCTTCCCACACAAAAGTGCTCTAAAGGCACCACCTGATGTGGGGCGTTTGCACACACTACCCTCCTTCAGCTTCTGCATCAAGCCTCTTGCATAAGTGACCAAAGAAAATTATTTTCTAGCACCTCTGTAAGAGTCATCAAGGATGAGGAAACCAGAAACAACATTCCCCCAAGTTAAGAACACAAACCCTCCCCTTGCTCCCACAGCAGGGGAGCGCACTGAAGAAGGATCCAGGAGCAAGAGACAAACATGTCCAAACCAGATAGCTATCTCTATCCATATATACATACACACATATACATATGTATATATATGGGTATAAAAATAATAATAATAACAGCAATAATATAATAATAAAAGATACAGTAATACAGGCCTGCCTACATTGTACCAGTTAAGAAAGGAACCCCAACACAATTGATACGATTATAAACACCTTGTTATGACATAGTGGCCTGTACAACAGACCCATAAAAATGATTTTTTTAAAAAAAGAAAAAGAGATTTAGACAAACAAGAAATCCCCTTCCTATGTTGGAAATGATAACCCACCTTAACTTGTCACCGTGACTGCTGGAAATGAGAAGTAGTTCTTTACTTCATTTTTTTTTGTGATTTTTTTTTCTTTTTTACATTTTTGGTTAGAAAGTTCTCCAATCCATGAAGCAATCCTGAAAAGACAGTGTTTATTACAAAATGAGGCAAATGTCTGTCCCATCCTTCAAACATCCTTCCTGTTTGTTTTGCTTCTCTCCCTTGTTCCCAGCAACATGGTGAGAGGAAGCCAATCACATCTTCAGTTTTAAACCCAGCCAGCAGCCAATCACCACCCTGCAAAGTGAAGAAGGCTGGTGGCAGCCCGTCTCGGCCCAGCTCACTGTGCCTTGGAGGCAGTAGTGGTGGTGGAAGCAGCCCCACTAGCAGAGGCCACAGTGAAGAGAGAGTTTTGGATGGACTCAGCTGAGGTGGAGGTGGCATGAAGGCTGGCAACTGGTCCAGAGGTCCCTGCAGAGGCTGCAGCCGCGGAGACCAGGCTGACTGGGTTGCTGGTGAGCAGAGATAGGTTCTGAGGATTCAGGAACAGTGGGGCAGTCACGATGTTAGGAGTTCCTCCTGCATTGGCAAATACCAGGTTTCCAGTTGCATCCAGTGATGTTATTGGAAGAGATCCACCAGATGCAAGAGCTAAAGAATGAAATCCACATATGCGGAGGGATGAGAGTGTTAATATGAAGAGGCAGAAAGAAAGTAGGTTACAAAAGTGCTTTTAGCATTTTCTGTGACTAAAGAAATGAAGGCTGCTTATGCCAAAGTCTATTACTTTATCACACAAAGTAAAATGCATTTATAAATCCCAAATGAAGCTATTGATTCTAACAAAGCTGAAAACTAAGCAATCTAACGGTTGTGTTTCTTAACAGCCTAGGAATCTTGGTGACTAGCTTTCAAGGATCTACAACCTATTCTGTCTTCCTAAGTTTTAACTTCCTAGTTATAGGATGAAATATATTTTATGTAAAGTTTTCACCAGCTCTAAAGTAAGTTGAGGGCTGCAATAATTAAATGAAATATCTACTTACGTAGAAGGAATATAGAATATTCTCAAGCACAAATTTCTGTCTATTTTCTATAAAGGAAAAGAGTCTAGCAGACTACTTCCTAGAAGGGTAGAAGACTGGTGACCTAAGTAACCCTAAGTGAACTGACCAAAATTAGGAAAGGATTATGACTCCTCAACGAAGCCCGGATGTGGGTGCATGTGTTGGTAGTGCAACCAGAAAAGCACCATCAATATTTTGTGTAGTATACCTAGGCATTCCTTCCTTCATTATCCTTCCCTGTGATCTGATCCAAGAAAAAATTTTTAGTTCTTTCAGAAAAGGTCGTTCAATTAATTGTATGTAAGGGTTTGGCATAAATTAAATTAGTTCACTATTTATATAAGTATGTGTGTGTTATTTACACACCCCCACACACAAAACATAGTAATAAGAGTACTGGATGGTTGTCCTCTATTGTATGGCATTAGAGTACAGTTGTACTGTGAGGACTACTGTGGCGTTTGACTGTGCATGTGATTCCTGGGCTGGGGGTGAAGATCTACTTCTAGGTCCCATCCTGTATCTCCCAGTGCTCTAAGGATAGATAGTAAGTTTGTGCCCTCTGGCCCAGACACCTTGTCGCAGGTCTCTGATACCCTAGAATAAGGTCACTGACATGTATACTAAATGTCCCCAAAGTAAAAGTTAGCTGATTATTTTAAAAAGGTCAGCTCCCACTTCAACAAATATTTCTCCATATGAAAAGACTTCCCACTCTTGACAATTAATTTTACATATCATTTTGCCAAAATTATAATAGAGCAAAATAGTTAAGATACTATTCTAGAGTTAGGTGTAATGGGAAAATTTTGAGTGTGTCTTGGTGGATGTGACTTCTAGACATTTTATGCATTTTGTGACTATTTTGAATGGGTCTTCGGTATTATTTCCTCCTGGGTTTGTTATTACTACAAAGCTATACTGTTGATTTTTGTTCCGTATTACTTTACTCAAACTAATATTTGGTCTCTATGCTGATACTGTGTTTCTACAACCATCATCTCATCAGCAAATAGAGATACTTTTTGCCATGGTTCATGCCTTTTTTTCCCTCTTGGCTTACTGATTATGGTAGCCTCCCTGCACATGCCAAAAGGTAGCTTCAGAAGCCTCAGAATTTAGTTCTTGCTGCCACATTGCTTGTTTTGCATCTAATAATAACTCACAGCAAGGCAGAGCTCAAAGATTCACAAAAGGTTCTTACAAAAACCCAAGGAGACAAGATCACAGAGTTGGTTTTGGAAGAGACCTCAGACATCACCTAGATGATGGAGGCCAGCAACCTCCTTTTTCAGACAAGGCCCAGAGAGACCTTCCTAAGTCTTCCACGTAAGTAGAAGGTCTGAGATTCAAACTTGGATTAACCCCATTCTATAGATAAGGGAGTGAAGGCTTTGAAGAGGCTGACTGATTTGCCTGGGTCACATACTCCACAATTCAAGGTCACAGACCCCAGTTTGGTACTGGAAGGGACTTCTGATTAAGGGTCTAGACAAGATCTGGACCCTGGCCTCCAGATTCGAAGGCCAGTACAATAGCAACAATGGTAGAAGGTCAGCCTTATAAGGCTAAGAACTCTAATTTGATCATGAACCATATTAACTAAAAAGGAAAAACTAAAGCTCATTTCTCTGATTTAATATTGTCACTTAAGTATCTCTTTGGGACTCCAACAACTAAATTCTCAAAGGTAACCAAACCAATTAGGTTTTTGTCCACTATATGCCCTTTGTTTTGTAATGCTTGAACGTGTTTATTAGAAACCTCCGTATGTTGTCACTGTGTTGGTTTCTCACTCCTTTTCTAGACCGTAAGCTCCCTGAAGACAAAGACCAGGTATTTCCTTAAGCTCCTTGCATGATTCTCTGCACAGAGCAGGAGCTAGAGAAGTGTTTGCTAAATTGACCTTCAGAGGTCAGTGGCCTAAAGAGATTATTTCTTTTTGGATAGGTTGTGTTCCTTCAGAAAGCATGAAACAGAGTTCTGACAACATGCTCTCATTCTGGAGCAAAAAGAATACCAGGATGTGTCATCCATGGAATGTCAGTAATGCTTTTAACAAAGCAAGGTACACTTACCAGGAACCTCATCATGCAAAGGGCCCCAAACAAAGCATTTAGTAACAAATATTTAGAGACTTTAGGGAGACAAATGTCTTGTCTTCAGGTCCTTTATACTTTTAGGTGGAGATTCTTATGAAAAGAGTAGAGCCCAGCATGTTGAACTTTTCTTTTAAAACAGTTCTCTATGTGACATGCTTGTGACGACCCTGGATGGCCCTAACGGTCACCAAGCTTTCTCTTAGACCGAGCTGAAATCTGCCTTCCCCTGACCTCCTCCTTGGATTCTCAGCTCTTTCATATGAAAGCCTGGCAAATCCTTGAGAGTCCAGGGATTCTGATGCTTCTTCCTCAGCAGCTCACCTGTCTCTCCTCCTCCACACACAAAGGTCATCCTTTACTGGTTCTCAAAAAGCACGATCTGACATGCTCATGATACCCTGGGATGCCTTCCATCTACCTTATCAGTCTTTCCTAAAATGAAGGACCCAGAACTGAATACCCAACTCTAGCTATGCTCTGTACAGGACCAAATACAATGGGAACACTACTGCCCTGCCTCTCTTTAGGCAGTCGTGGACAAGATCTGCTCTTCTAGCTGCCAGATGGTTCCCTCTGAGGGCCACTAAGAACAGCAGATCTTTTTCAGATGATCTGTTACAGTACCAGGTCTTCCCCAACTTGTCACTTGTGAAGGTGACAGTCATGCAAGGTGATGCTATCTTGCAGAAATCAAACAAAACCCCCTATCTTATTCAACATTTTATTTGGGACAGTTCTTTGATAAGGAAACAAAAAATCTAGATTAAGAAGAAAAAAGTTCCTCTGTGAAAGATGAGATTGAAACCTCTCAACTACAGTAGCCTTGAATTTGCAAGACTGAAAATGTAAACATATTCATATGATTTACATACTGTTCATGTGGGATTACAAGGAAGCCATAAATATAAGCAGTATAAAACTCTGATTTCTCAACTCACTCAATCCTAACCAATATGGAGGTAGTGGCGGTATTATTTTCTGTTCTGAATTCCCAAATAACAGCTACCTATCTTGCAGAGCTTTTATCAATGCTGGCATACTTCCTCTTCCCTCAAGAACACGGATAATCACCAGTCTTCTGCTCTCACCCCACCCCACTCCCCAAAAGCAATGGCCAACGCAAAAATTAACTGACCTTGAATGGTTGCAAGTGTACTGTTGCTCATCAGAGCTGGGCTGAGAGCACTGCCTAGCGTCCCCGGGTTGAGACTGAGTAAGGCACCTCTGGAGTTCCAAGGGAGGGAACAAAAACAGGGAGAAGGAGTTACTTTCCAGTAAAATTTATCATCAGTCTGAGTATTAGCCATATAGAGAAAAGAGAGGAAAATACAGTTGGGGCAAATGCATATGGAATTTGAGGAGCCTTCCACAACCTCCCTGTTATACTGGATTCTCTTTGTACCGCAGTAGGTCTGAACAGTGCTTCACCAGCACTATTATCCCTCACATTTACTAAAGCAAAGCTGTTTGCTGAGGAGCAGTACTGATTTACACAAATCATAAATTTTTTTTTCAGTGCATTTAGCATTTAGGTGCACTCTTGTTTTTCAAAAGGAAAAAAGCTTAAGTCCAAAGACAAATTTTCAAGAGACTTGTCATATTTCCTATAAGTGATAATAGAAAATTGGGGAACTGCACAAATCTCTCTCTTTACAACCTGAAATAACAAAACAGGTCATGAAAAAATGCTGGAAATCTACAATGCCTCTGCATTTCACACTTAGAAACAAGCAGGTGATGTAGCTAACTAGAAAAAGCAATTGGCCGAGTGGCTATCAGGATGGTTTACATTTATTTTCTGACTCCACTGCATGGACATGTTTTACTTTAGGGTGTATACTGTGACTGGCTACATAGCTTGGATATTTGGAGAGAAACCTAATGTCAAGAAAACCAATAGCTACTATCAGATCATGAATGCCAATTCTTGGTCCCAGTCACTTCCAAGTGTACATCATCACCTTCTCTTCAGGGTGTTGTGAAATTTATTTAAATCTGCTTAAGACACTGTGAATTTCTTAAAAGAGTGGTTACAGAACAGTTAATTATAAAGCCTTAAAAACAGAAACATTTTGATTAAGAACAAAGAGTGATGAAAAGACTTTGCTCTAAGTAATGTGCTCCCCTCCTTGTTTCCTTTCATGTAAGCGCCTTACCCAGCTGCAAACTGTGAAGGTGCCATCAGCCCTGGACTCAATCCTGCTGCAGCAGCCATTGCAGCCAGACTAGCATTTGCAGGCAACTGGGCAGCTCCTTGGAGGGCAGCTGCTGCTGTCTGCAGCCCGGATGCTGTCACCATCACCTGGCTGGTCCCAAGAGGGGAGGACAAAGGGGCGGAGGTGGTCTGTGTTGTGCTGGTCTCGCTGGCACTGGATGCCTCAGAGGTGGAGGCAGAAGGGGAGGGGCTCAGAGATGGGGGTGTCACGGCTGAGGACGCTGGAGGTGCTGCTGAAATCACTGTTGCGGTGTTGTTAGAGGTGGTTTCTGTAGTGCCTGGAAGGAGGAGCTGGATTAGAAACTGGAAACTTTTAACATGAAAATCCTTCTTAAGTAAAAAATACTTTCATGGGGAAAATGAATACAGTTCTAATTATGCTTTTGGTTTTTACATCACCTACCCCTCCCCATCTCCTCACTCAGACTTTTTTTTTGTAACAAAAGTTAAACAAGAAAAGAAAAAATAACAGTTCTGCCAAAACAACACATCCCGAGTAGCTGGTACTATGTGTAAGGGGCGCTGACCGCCAACGCCACCTGGGATGCCACACTGAAGGACATCAGGTAAACTGAGTCCGGAGTAGGGAAGGGTAAACAAGATGGCACTGGAAGGGTAAACAAGATGGCACTGGAAGGGACGGCCCCACCCTTGTTTGTTTTTATTACCACTGTCCCGGGTTTGTGGAATGTGTTACCATTACCATAGTTCCAGGTTTGTTGTATGTGTTACCACAGTTCATTAGGCTGACGGGACAGAGGCTATATAACCAGAGTGCTTGGTTGAGTAAATCGGAGTTGCTTCATGACCCGCTCTCCCGCCTCATTCTTTTACTCACAAGCTCCACAGGAGGACAAGCAGCCTGCTGGCTAGGCATAAGACTTGTTCCTCTCGGCAGTGCCAAGCCGTAACCCTAGCAACTATGTACAACATACTTTCTTCCACCTCTGAAATGAGGGAGGAAGGCACACTTTCCTGACTCTTCTCCCGGGCTGAGCTTTCTTGGACATTATAATCATACCGCTTTCAGTTTCATTTTATGGTTCTTTTCAGTTATATTTTGTAGTTACTTGTCTACTGCTTTCCTGATTCTGCTTCATTTTATATCAGTTCACATGTCTTGAGGTTTTTCTGAGTTCTTTAATATTTGCCATATTTTACTGTACAGTAAAATCCAATTTTACTCATGCATTACAATTTACCTAAGCTATTGCACAAATTGATGGGAACATACTTTATGTCCAATTCTTTGACACCAAAAAAGTGTTACTGTGAATATTTTGGTTATATTGGACATTTGTGCCTTTGAACTCCATGGAGGCACATGCCTAAAAGTAGGCTCTTAGAAGAGCAGCTTTTCTCAAAGACAGCGGGATCATCCGCACAACTCGGCTGCTAACAATCATGTTTTACTTGGCCTTTTTCTCTATACCTATTTCTTTATGTTCTCTCCTAGCTTGATTTTAACAGCAACTACAAAAAAGAATCTTAGGAAAAGAATCTTAAAAACACATCAGAAGTACAGTTTTGAATCTTTAATATGAAAGCCAAATACATAAAAGAAAATGAGGAAATACAGAAAAAGAAAAACTCACTATCAGCTTCCTTCTTTGGGACAAAAGACCATCATGGAACATCACCTCTCAGGATGAGAGCAACTACCCTGAGAAAAGAGGCTCATAGTACACTCCTCCTGTCCCCCCACCACCCTACAAACTCCCCCAACAATTTAGCCCTTCTGAAATGGTTCTTCTTCATCAGGAAGCCTAAAATTTCTTTAGAGGTCTGAACAGAAAATAAAAATTAACCCAAAGAATTTTTTTGATGGGGTAAGAATAGATGTAAACATCAATTTCAACAGCTACTATTCTAAGTACAATCGCAATTGTTCATTTAAATATCTTTTTTTCATTCAAGAAGTATTTGTAGTTCTCAAGAATGAGCTTGAAAGAAGCACGTGTGTGCGCTTTATCACAGAGACAACAAAATCTCCCAAGTCTGACACGGATGTCACTAACAGGCGAGCCATGAGATTACTTTTGAGATCACTTTTTTACAAAACCAAGGTCCCAGGAACACTTTGGGGTATAAGAAGAATGGCCAATATCTAAACAGAAATAGATGAGAACTTCTGAGAGAAATTAAAAAACCTATTGATCAAACTGTTTGAAGTTGGTAGAAATGCCTGCAAATTCCTAGAAAGTATGGCTACGAGGCACTCTCTCTCTCTCTCTCTCTCTCTCTCTCTCTCTCCCCACAGGCCAAGTGGATCTTACTTTAATTAAATTAATTCTGTGAGATTTACATGAACTGATACCAAGTGAAATAAACAGAAGGCAGAAAAACAACATACCCAATGACAACAATGATTTAAATAGAAAGAAACAAAACCAAAAACAAAGGAAGGTTGCAAAGTGATAAAGAATGAACTTGGCTCCAAAAAGAGATATGAGAAGATGCCTCACCCAATCCTTTGCAGAGGGGAGAGGGTCCACAAGGTGCAAAACACTGCATGTAATACTTTTTGTCCCAATATGTTTTTCAACATATTAATTGGATTTGCTGAATTTAAAAATTCTTTGTTATAGGGTATGGCAGGTCATGGGGGAAATGGAGACTATTTTTAAAAAAGATATCAATAAAAATCTTTTAAAAAATTAATTTTGTTTTCTAGGATTTAATTAGATGCTCTTTAATAGGGAAAACCAAACAGCATTATTTTTTTCAGGTTGCAGAAACTGAATGTAATATAGGAAGTAAGCTGCAATAAATCTAGTCTACCAATGTAAAAATTTCAGTATAGAAAGGACGTATCTTTAAAAGTATTACATCTTTGAAAAAGTGCACAGAGAATAGATATTAAGTGCCCACTATGTGCCAGGTATTGTGCTAAGTGCTAGGGGCAGAAGTACAAAAGAAAGACATAGAAAAAATATACTTCTGATGGAACAGGTAACATAAAGGCATAGCGCCAGAGCTGGATAGCATCCTAGAGACCTTTGGGTCTAACTTCATCATTTTATGGTTGAGGAAACTAAAATTCATGTTAGATGACTTGCACAGGGTCACACAGGTAATAACATGTCCCAACGAAGAAAATAATCATACATTCAACCCTCTATGCCATACTTCCTTCATTCTGCAGTTATTTATTAAGGTACCATTCTAGAAGCTGGGGATACAGAGACAAAAAATAAAACATTTTCTGCCCTCAGAAAGTTCTTATTTTATTGGGTGGAAATGACAGGTGCATAACTAGGAAAATGTAGGATATAAAATAATTTTGGGGTTATGAGGGTAAGGAAGGGAACCAGCACTAGGGAGATATCAAAAGAGCTTTCATTTAAAAGGTAGCAATTCTTTCACTACATGGGTAGAGTCTTTCAAAAATCCTGCTTCTGATAAATTAGAGACCACTGTCTACCATACTTTTCTCATGTTGTCATTGTTGTTTCGTCCACCTAATATCTACTCTAAACTTTCTTCTTTCTAATACTCATCTGTTGCTACTATTTCTGTGTTCTAGGGACAAAAAAGAACAGTGTCCACTTCCATGAGAGGTCTTCAAATACCTGAAGATAACCATCAGTCAGTCCCCTCTAGTCTTCTCTTCTCTAGGCTACCAATTCCCTTGACCTATCTTCATAAAGGATGTTGTTGGGCCCTCTGCCATCCTGGAAGGATTCTTCTGGATGCTTTATAGTTTACCCATTTCCTTCTCAAAATGTGGGGTTCTGAACGCTTTGCACCGTTTTATCTGGAGGTCAGTTGGGGTGAAATAACTTGCCCAGGGTCACACAGCTAACAAGAGTCTAAACTCAAGTCCTACTGACTTCCAAGGCTGGTTGCTCTATCCACCCAGCTGCCTCCTACTTTGCTTTCTTAATGCAGCTGAGATTACTTCAGTTTTTCTGGCTACCAAAGAATTACTCCTCAATCACAGTGGGGAAATTCCTTATGTGAGTATGCAGTGTCCTATTTTTATGCCTTGAGTGCTGTTTGATGATCAGAGGGTTGTTCAATGGGTCATTTCTGTTGCTGAATCCTTCAAGGAATCTTGGATTATTTTGATATATAGATTGAGGGTGAGGCAGTTTTCCTCGTTGGAAAAGAACCTTCAAGGTAGCATTTTGTAATACTGAATCAAATATTTTATTGTAATCAAAAAAGACAGTAAGTTATTACATGCTTTAGATGTGTCAGCTAATTAAGAAATGATGAAGATGTGAGAGTATTGTTTTAAAAGCCTGCTAGTTCCTCACTAATACCCTCACAGAGGATATGTCCTCAACTGACACACCGACCACTCTAGAAGGGTTTGTTCAGATGAGGTTTTTTGTATAGATGGAAGACAAGTCAGTATTTATTATAATGTATTCTCTTGGTGATAGTTATCGTTTTTAATAAAGCCCAAGATTTTTTCCCTAAGCCTTTGGTATCTTTCTATACCCTTTCCTTCAGATACCTTGTATAGTGGTCCCTCAGCCCTCTCATAGCTGTGTCCACTTCTTTCCTCTACATACACCTGGTTCATCTTACTGCTTTTTCTGTTTTTATTCTCTTTAATGTCATTCCATACATCCAACACTATGATGTTAGGCCAACTATATCAATTCTACTGTCTCTGATGGAGAAAACAGGGGTTATATTTTTGAAGGAAATCTTGAATGATTTTTGATATGTATGGACAGGAAACAGCATTCTACAAATCATTTTAGTTTTTTTTTTTTAATAGTATTTTTCTTTTTGGATCCTCCTATTTTCATTCTTAAATTCCCTTAAGATAATTTTGCTTAGCTGGACATGCTGCTGTTCCTTTTTGAAATTAGTTTTATTCTCATTGCTTTTCTCTGCTTTATGAGACTTTGTAAACATATATCTATTTATATGTAAATATGCACTGCTTCATAAAGCAGAGAATCTACATACACACATATGTAAGTATATATTTATAAATATACATAAACATATATGCATCCTTTCATCCATCTATCTGTCTATTGACATTGTTTATTGACACAGAGATACTTGATGACTTTAAAGCAAAACTAGGAAAAGGTGAAGATGGGGAGAAATATACTGGAAAGCATGGTTCAGGAAGAAGAAAGCCACAAACCCATAGATTACACAATGCCCCAAGCCTTTATACCATGAACACATTCTCTGAGGAAAGTATTGTTAAGCACAAGTCAGAGCAAACACCAAATAATGCCTTAACAAAAGAAATGGATTAGATTGCAAAAGACAAGAAAACACTTATTACTGATGAGGTAGTTATTTTCAAGGCTATCTACTTACTAGAGCCAAGATAAGAATCAGTAAACAGATTAATAATTAAAAAAACCCCACAAAAACAAGAACCATGAAGAATGAAAAAAAGATATCGATAAAAAAAAAGGTACAAATAACATAATTCTTAAACCAACTGATCAACAAATATTTTTTTTCTTACTGTTCCAGGCATTGCACATGAGCCGGGGATACAGAGTGAAAACAATGCCTAGCCTCAAAGAACTTACATTCTAATGGAAAAGACAGCATGCAAATACTGAGTAGATGGGAGGAAACCTTAGATGCAATCAGGAAAGGATTCATAGGAGGTGGTACTTCAGCTGAGTCTTAAAGGAAGTCAGAGGTTCTATGAGGTGGAAGTTGGGAGGAAACAACCACCAGTGCAAAAATGAGGGGGTGGGGGAAGTGTGATATGTGATATTCCACTCATAAAGTATGGCAAGAATTTAGTGTGTGTAGATGAGACTGGAATGTAATAAAATGTGAAAGGTTAAGAAAAGGCCAGGTTGTGAAGAACTTTAAGTGGCAAAAAAAGTACTTTATACTTCACGCTAAAGGTAATAGGGAGCTCACTGAAGCTTAGTGGGGGGGAGGTGACATGTCATACCTACACTTGAGGAAAATCACTCTGGTAGTTAAATGGAACATGGATTGGGGAATGGGTGCCTTGAAGTAGGCAGACCAATCATAAGGCCATTTCACTAGTTCAAGTGAGAGGCAATGAGGGGATGTGTGAGAGACGTAGAGAAAGCAATCACAAATGGTAACTGAGTGGATATGTGAGGTGAGAGTAGTCAACGATGTCACTGAGATTGTGAACTTCAGTAAAGATGGTGGTGCTCCAGGGTAACAGGGGAGAAGTTCCAAAGTAGGGAGAGTTAGGTAGAAAGTATTGCATTCTGTTTTGGATACATTCAGCCTAAGATGCCCTAGAGGACATACAGTTTAAAATATCGAACAGCCTGTTGGTGATGTGGGTTAGAAATCAGGAGACAGCAGGACTGGAGAAATAGATCTGGTAATCATCTGCATAGAGATGATAATTAAATCTAAGGGAGAGGAGATAAAGTAGAGAATATGTAAAGAAAAGAGGGCCCAGGCAGAGCACTGGGAGACACATAAGTAATAAACAAAAATAGGAAGAGGACCAAAAAAACCCTAATGTTAATTAATTTGCCCCAAAAAGGAAAAAAAGACCCCAGAAAATGCCTTAATCAGCAATCAGATGAGTTACCTTCTGATACCAGAGATATGGCTGCTGAACACAACAGTGGCTTAGACTACACATACATTTGTAAAATCCACAAAGGAGGACGACAGACACGTTAGCATTACTGTCTCATAAAATGCCAGAAGAATTTTGTGATTAAAAAGATGGACCACCTTTTGAGGAAGAAGCATCCTGGGGTAAGTAAAAGTAAAATTTCTCAAAGGAAATATCATCCCCTTTCTTTTAAATTTTGGATCTTGTTCACTGTCCAACTGGAGTGTTTAAGATACATGTACTGATGGAACTGCTCCATGGGTTGTCCATTTAACTGCATATCACAGTCTGAAAAACAAGCATCGTTCATCTACTTGGTCTTCCATTTATGGATAGCTGGGTTCTACACTCTCTTAGTGAGAGTATGGTTCTTACTGAGGAGGCTCAATGATCTGGGGGGTTTGATACAACTGGCACAACATTATCTACAAACAGGAATAGCTAGAGAACCTCAGTATTCCTAGGGAATCCTTCCATGGGAACTATGCACTGGACATGTTCCATACAACTCTCTGTATAATATCTTGCTTGATACGTATGATATTAAAAAAAGAGTAAACAAATCATCCCTACTGTTACTAAAGGAAGCTCGTATGAACTGTCACATGCATAAGAGGAACACTGACCCAATTACTTCTTAGTGTCAACAAGCAATAAGCCTACTGGTATCTCACCTTGTCTATAACTTTCATTCAATTGTATGACTATAAAGATGAGGTCTGCTTAGAACATTCTTGGTAAAAGCTGCTCATTTCCTTCTCGTACCTTCATGATGGATGCCTTTGATACTGGGGTTATTATTCTCTTAAAAATTTTGCAGATATGAGAAAACAGGCACATGGACCAACTGTTTTTGATATTTTTTGAGTCACTTTTTGGCGGGATAAAAATAAGATGTGAGATATTTTTTTCTAGACTTTTGGCATTTGCTTCTCTTTAACAACCTTGAAAACCAATTCATCAATGCCCTTCAGAATTATGTTGTCCACAGAGCTCCTATGGGAAACTGGGTCTAGTTCAGCAGCTCTTCCCATTTTTGCTTTCCTCAGTGCTATTTCTACTTCCTCAATTTAAAAAAAAAATCATAGGCCATCCAAAATGGTGGAAAGGAAGAAGCTTACCTTTGTTAGCCTTGTCCAGTTTCCATTAGGATTACTTTATTCCCTGGAGAGTCTGGGCACTAAGGCCAGTGTTTATAGAGGCTACCACAGAGCAAAATTTCTTATTTTGTAGCTATTTGATACATTAGTGGTCATATTCAGTGTGACTGAGGGCGACTAGTCTAGAAAAGCAGTGCAGCAGTCTTTGAGACGAATAAACATTGTGGGCCTTGAGAACTGAAAAGCAGCAGCCTAATTTTAGGGAAAAAAATCTTTACAATTTTAGCAATCTGCCATTTTCCTTTACATCATATTTGAATACTGCAACCCCATCCCATCCCCACCCCAATCCGGTTTAAGCTAGAAAACACTGAGCTCCCTCACTGTGTTAGCAGTTTCCATACTCAGATAAAATGTTTTAATGCATACTTCAGAAAGCCTAGCGCCCGTACTCCTGAGGTTACGATAAATGTAAAAAATGCAACTATTTCAGATAAATAGGAGATAGACCTATCAATTACATGATCCTATTTGTCAAATTTTATCAGAGAAGGCAAAAACTGAACTGGAGCATGGAAACTGTATTCTATCTGCTTCAGTTTTCTTTAAGCAGGATATAAAACAAATGGATTAGCAAAGAAAAGCTGATACTGCTACTAAAATTGGCTTAAAGGCTATCAATAAGACATGTATTGTATCTACTGACTCCAGAAATGGTAAAAACAAATAAACAAAATTTAAAAATGTAAAAGGTGCCTATTCTGTACAAACTGTAGAGACAAGATGGCTAAGGAAATAAAAGTGCTTGCCTTAGATTTAAGAAAGGTTTGGTTTTTTTTCTTTCTTCAGTTGTATCTTACCCTTCATGACCCCTTTCTTGGCAAAGATACTGGAGTGGTTTGCCATTTCTTTTTCCAACTCATTTATAGATGAGGAAACTAAGGCAAACAAGGTTAAGTGACCTGCCCAGAGTTACAAAGCTAGTAAGTGTCTAAGGCCAGATCTGAACTCATGAAGACGAGTCTCTCCAACTCCAAGTCCGGTGCTCTATCCAGGAAGACCTGGATTCAAATTCGGACTGCTAACACCAACTCTGTGATTCTGGCCAAGTCATGTAACTTCCCTATGTCTAAGGAAGCTCTCTGATCTTATCAACTGAGTAGTAGATTATACTGGTAGAGGGAGTTCTCACTGTGGGAGCTGCATCAGAAGCCCAAACCACAACTGTTGTGTATATGTGCATATGTACAGACTAGGGAGACTTCAGTGCAGGGTACTGCTCTCTTGTGAGAATACAATGAGGCACTAGTATTTGTAAGGAGGTCAGCAGCACAGTACCTGGCACACAGCTGGACCATATAAATGCTTATTCCCTTCCCTTGTCTGTGAGGATCTGAAGACAAAAATAAAGTAGGTCCTGACGGGAAGTTTACATTCTACTGGGGGTGGGGTCCCCAATGTCTACATAATTAAGATAACAGAGAGCGATCTGGGAAATGATAGAGCACTACCACCTGGGGGGACAGGAAGTTTCCTGGAGGAGGTGGCACTTGAACAGCCCAAGCCCAGGAATAAGAAAGCTGTCTGATTACTTCCACAGCATACCTCTCATCTGTCCTTCCCTCCCACAGGTGTTGTCTCTCAGCTGGACTGCAGGAGTCTGCTCCCTAGTCTCCCTGGTTTCATTGTCTCCTCTCTCCAAGGTCCTCACCACACATATGCCCAAGTGATATTCCTAAGGCCCAGGTCTGACCACATCCCATCCTCTATGGTGTGGTCAGACTGGCCTTGATGTTCCATCTCCTATCTCCCATCTCTCCAGCCTTGGCACTGGCTGTCCCCCAGCTCCCATGCCTCATAGCTATGTGTGTCTTACTCCTCTCTCCATTTTTCAGAGATTCAGCTCAGGCACCATGTTCTGCTGAAATCTTTTGCGACTCCCTTTCTTATCCTCTAGCTACTTGGTAGATACAGCTTTTGGTGGCTGGGATTGCTATTAAGCACCAGGTATAATAAGCCCAAGGGATCAAGCAGACAGCCTTTTACTGAAATCTTATGAAGTTAAAAACTAGTTCAGGAAGTAAAAAAGGATAAAAATTACTGGCAAAAAAAAAAAAAAAGCTAAAAAGCAGTGAGCAAAGAGGTTCTCTGGGATCACCAGAGTTCCACACCAAAGTCCTAAAAACTCCTTGTGTGCTCCTTTTGCCAAAAGTGCCCGTACCTAGGTCCAAGATCAATCAGCCTGAGGCCAGGAAGGGCTTAAAGATAACCCCAACTACCCCAGCTGCACTCCAAGCAGGTGGCATTGGGGTGGGGGGAAGACAGAGAGTGAGAGACAGACAGAGAAAGGGGGGGAGGAAGAGAGATGGACAGAGGGGTGGGGGTAGGAACTCATACTTTCCCAATCTCTCTCTGTGGCCCACAACTCTGCCCAGACCTCTGCCACCAAGAGCACTGGTGGCCAGTGTCACAAACAACAGCCCATCCTGTAGCCAACCTGAGGAAGCTCCAGTCAAAAGGTCCTCTGTGGAGCTCCTCTTGCTGACCTGACCACAGGGAATTTGTGCCCTCTCTCTAGATCCCCTGTATCTGTACATGTTGTTTCCCTTGGATAGACTGTGAACTCTCTGCTTACAGGGGGCGTTATTTCACCTCCTCAAATCCCACCCTGGACTGAACACAGACCCTGGTACATGGCAGACATCTAATAAATGCGTACTGGGGAGCATGCGTTGTATCTCAGAGGCGCAGGGGGAGTCACATGAGGCTTCTGAGCAAAGAAATTATGCTGTCGGACCTATGTCTTATAAAGATTATTCTGGAAGGATCGGAAAGGGAAAGCTGAGAGTCAGAAGGTCAAATAAAGGTTAATGCAATGGGCTGACAGAGGCATGCAGCAGGTGGGGCGGGGGCAGGGAGGGGACGAGATAGAGGAGGAAGAGGAGCGGAGGACAGCTCCCAAGAGGACCGACAAGGACACCTGACTGAAACACAGAAACGAGAGGCATGCTTTGGAGAAGAAAGGTGTTTCAGACAGGGTTCCTATAGGACAGCCAGCTGGAAACGGCCAAAAGGCAACGAACAATGCAAGACTGCAAACTCAAGAGAAACACTAAGTTATCCGCATAGATGGGGATTCAGAGAGGAATGCGAGGAGAGGAGAGGAGAGGAAGGATGGGGCTGAACCTAAGAAGAGCACTGTCATGAAAATCCAAGAGACTGCCAGAAGAAAGATGATCACCAGTGTTAAAAGGGACAGAGTTCAAAAGCAACTAGGATCGAAAGAGATCATCTGATTCATCCATTAGCAACTGGTACTAAGAGGGAAATGTTTTAGTAAGGAGTCAGATTATAAGGGTTAGATAGTCAGTGGGTGGTAAACCAGAGGCAAAAAAAAGGACACTGGCAATAAAATGGAAGAAAGATATATGGCAGCTGATGAGAGGCTGGGGCCAAGTGAATGCCATTTGAAAAAAAGGTCAACACCTAGGCATATTTGTAGTTGACGATACAGGAGCCATGGGGCAACTAGGTTGCACGTGGGTAGAGCACTGGGCTTGGAGACAAGAAGACTTGAATTCAAATATGGTCACAGACACTAACTAGCTGCGTGACTTTGGGCAAGTCATTTAACTGCTTACCTCAGTTTCTTCATCTGTAACATGAGTTGGAGAAGGGAATGGCAAACCCCTGCAGTATCTCTGCCAAGAAAACCCCAAATGGGGTCATGAAGAGTCAGAGCAGACTAAAAAACAACTGAACAACAGAAGCCGGGCGAAAAAGAGAAATGTGGAGGGAATGACAGATGGGGAAACCTCTCTGAAGGGCACAAGTAAGCTGGCAAGCTTGGCACAAGGAAGGGCCATCTCTCCCTCCTAGTGTGGTATAAAGGAGAGGATAGGTGAAGGTGTAGAGGAATTTTAAGGTGTGAAGTAGGGAAAGTGAGAGTTCATGAGAGATGGATTTCACTCTTTTATAAGGTTAGCCTCCCTGCTGAGAGAGAAGGAACTAAGGATTGGAACAGGGAGCTCAAGCATTTGCAGGTCATTAAAAAATGTTTGTTCTTAAGAGAAGAGAAAAAATTTGGAAGAGACCCTGAGGAGAGTATGATAAATCAAGCAATAAAGGACAAAACAATATTTGTACAGGAGTGAGGGCTGATATTAGTCTACATGACATGACTTTTTAGCGGATCGAGTTGACTTGATTATGTAAGCTTGTGCAGAGGTGCCCAGCAGTTGAGGATTAGAAATAAAGAAAGATGGTTGAAGTAGCCTAGGGTAACAGATTTCTAGGCTGTGAGTGATGACAGGTGTGGACAGTATGTAACTGAACAGGCTAACTAGAGGGTCAGGATCAAGTAGAGCCAGATTATGGGTGATCATCTGAGCAATCAGGGAATGATGGAGGCACTGAAAGGGTAAAGAGGAGGAAAGGGTGAGGAGGGAGGCAGAGATCAAAAATAGAAGCCCCCAGAGGTGGTCTAGTTCTAAGACAGAGACTAAGGAAGCTGAGGAGGTTTCTGCTTTGCCAAGAAAACCCAAACAGAGTTACAGAGAGTCGGGCGTGAAACAACTGAACAACAGTGCTTCAGAATCTACTCATGTCAGAGATCACGTATAAAACCACCGAGTCTCTAATGTTTAAAGAATCAGAGGCTTTAGTTACTTTAAAAAATGAAACAAGACCTAGAAAAGGTCAGGTGCTACTCTTGCTGAAACACCATCATCACCTTATCATTGGCTTGGACTAAAGAGATTGGGTGGCATAAAAACCACCTCTCACTGTCACGTTCCTACACAACTGAACAATCAATGGCATGGCCACACAAAGAACCACAGAATTTTGGTGCTAGAAGTGATGTCAGAAATCACTTAATCTAATACCTTCACTTTTACAGATGAGGAAACTGAAGTCAGCGAAATGACTCGCCCAAACACTGCACATTTAAAAAGTTAAAAATCTAAAACATCATGTGATTTAAAGCCAGTGAGCATGACAAGGTCCTACTCTGAGACTCACCTCTGAACAGCTCAAAGCAGTGTCAGAAGCATGAACCATGCAAGAATAACAAGCAGTTCTTAATTAGAGGTCATTTTTACTACAGGCAGTGAAACACATAAAAACATATCCTACATCCAGTAACACCGTTACTCAATAAGCCAATGAACAGTTACACCATGTCTACCTGAATTTCAAACAATTAACATTTTTCTGATGTTCTGGAACCCCAATGGATCTGCCGATCCAATGAACTGGAATGCTCCCTGCTCTCCGTTGCTATTTCCACAGATTAAAAAAAAACGAGTGCAGTTGAGAATGTTGCAATTTAAATAAATCCTGGGAGAACTTACTTTTAAGAAAGTTCTTACCACAGTATGAACACAAGCCCAATTTATTCTATATCAATGTATGTCAGGTTTCCTTAGAACACATTTCACTGCTCTTCCCTTTGGAGGATGAAGAGAAAAACCACTCCATCAAGTCCTTCAGCTCCCAAAACACGTCCCCTCATCTGATTTGCCTAAAGTTCTGAGAGGACTCCACACAGAGGCCAAATCCTCATGGACAATGAAAACTTACTGGAACTCATTATTAACAGACTCCTCCCTTGTCATATCCTCCCTATCTGTGATTCTGAACTCTGCTATCATCATGACAATCCCATTACTTCTCTCACTGCCTCATCCCTTATTCCCATTCCTCTCAATGTCCTATCTAAAGCTGCCGACCCTTTCCAATGTGCCTCTGAAATACCCTCTCCATAGGTAACAAACTTTTCACTTTATATCTCTCTTTCTAAATCTTTCCATCCTATATACCTCAATGCTACCTGCTGATGGCAGTCTCTCTAGCCTGTTTCCAACAATGGGTACATTTTTACTCAATCCCCTGACCCACTGGTCAAGGTCAGGAGTTGGACTACTACTAGTTTCTTATTGCTAATTCCAGCTTTCTCCCCCTAGTGCCATTACTCCATCACCTGTCCTTCTTTGAGGTTCACTCAACCCATAGTCACCATGCAATCAAAATCGGGTAGCTGCTGTCTACCAGTTTCCAAGTCCTGGTCCCTCTTTCTTCAATAACTTCAGTGCCTGGCTTATGGTCCTTCCTCCTCAATTTCTGCTCATACTAGGGGACTTCGGAAATACAGACTGGTACTCCTTCAGATACCTTAACCTCATAGTTCCTCAACTGCCTTATTTAATGTGACCTTCTCCTCCAACTCACCTCAGTCACACACAAGGATGGATTTACTCTTGATTTTGCCAGGACCACCACTCTCATGCTCATGAGCTCTGCAATCCCTTTATCTGAACACAATTTATTGTTATTCTAATTCTCCCTCTGCCTTGCAAACCCAAACCCTATCACTTGTCCTCACTAAGACTTTAATCCTTATGCCTCTCCATTATTCCCAGGGTATCATCTTGGCACATGCTTTCCTTCTCTATCGTGAACCCTTTTGTGAACCAATGCAGCTCTACACTGCCTCCTTTTCTTGAGTCCCTGGTTCTTTTATCATGCTCCCAATCTTGGCCTGCCAAGCAGGCTTGGATCAGGATCCCATCATCTGCTCCTCAGCTACTACACACATATCATTCAACAATGCTTCCCTAATTAACTCACTACAGGGACATTCTGAACATTTCAACCCTTCTCAAACTTCCAATGGCTCCACCATCAACCACCCTCTCAGCTCAGAATCTTGCCTCATAGATGACTATAAAAAACAGGTCATTCACAGTGTCTCACAACACGCAGGTTAGGGGCAGCTAGGTGGTGTAGTGGATAGAGCACCAGTGCAGGAGTCAGGAGGACCTGAGTTCAAATCTCACGTCAGATACTTGACACTCACTAGCTGTGTGACGTTGGGCAAGTCACTTAATCCCAATTGCCTCATCCTGGGTCATCTCCAGTCATCCTGATGAATATCTGGTCACTGGATTCAGATGGCTCTGGAGGAGAAGTGAGGCTGGCTGCAGAGCCTTCCCTCACTCAAAACAAAGTCAAGTGCAAGTCATGTCATTACTTCTCTGATGGCATGGTCTTCTTCAGCAACGAAGGACAAATACACACAACAGTCAGGTGCCTACTGCCACTATTTCCCCTTTGATCCCCATCTTACATGACAAGAAGGCCTTTACTCATGCCAAGGCCAATCCCTCTACATGGACAAGTGACTCTACTCCATTCCATCTTCTCTGGAAGTTTGCTCCCTCCATCACCTCCACACTTTCACCTATCTGCAAACTCTTCTCTACTGGTTGCTTCCCTCCTGCCTATACAAATGCTCACATCTCAACTGTCCTTGAACCCATTAACCACTATTCCAAAGCTCTTTTTCCTTTCATTGTTGAATTCCTGAAGAAGTCTGTAAATGTTCAGTGCCTGCACTTCCTTTCCTCTCACTTCCAACAGTCTGACCTTATTCAACTGAGACCATTCTCTGCCATGTGACCAGTGATCTCTTCTTCACTGACACTGAACAGCTTTTTCTTTTCGATCCTCATCCTTGACTTTTCTGCAGCCTCAGAAACTGCTGAACACCCTTTCTGTTGATATTCTCTTTAGTTTAGGTTTTCAGGAAGCTACTCTAGCTGGGTTCTTCTCTTTTCTGTCTAATCACTCTTTCTTTTATAGGGCTGGACCCTCTTCTCTTCTCCCTCTATGCTATTTCACAAACTCCCAAGGATTTAATTATCATCAATATGTTGACAATTCTCAGACTTACTCATCCAACCCTAACTACTCTCCTAAACTATAGACTTTCATCTCCATATAGACATGTCAAACTGACATCCCATAGACATTTTAAACTCAACATGTCCAAAACAAAATTCATTTACTTTCCCTGAAGCCCCTTCCCCATTAGTTCCTAGAGCATTACCATCCTCCAAGTTAACTGGGCTCAAAATCTAGGTGTCATCCTTGACTTCCTTTTCTTAACACCCACTCCCCATATCTAATCAATTGCCAAGGCATCTCTTGCCTATGCTCCCTTCTCTCTTCTCGCACTGTCATGCAGGCCATCATCACCTCCTCTTGCTTAGACTACTGGAATGGCCTGCTGGGTAGTCAGTTTGTCTCAAATCTCACTTCATTCTAGTACATCCTCCACTCAGTGGCCAAATTAATCTTCCTAAAGTACCTGACCTTGTTAGTCCTCTATTCAATTAACTCCAGTGGCTCCCTATCACCTTCAGGAACAAACAGAAAATCCCCTGGCACCCTCCTACTTTTTCAGTCCTCTTCTCCCTTTTCCCCACCACATACATTGTGATCCAGTGACACTAAGTTTCTGCTGTTCCTCTCACAAGACACTCCATTTCCACACTCTGGGCATGTTCACTGGCGGACTTCCATGTCTGGAATCCTTTCCTTCCCCATCTCTACCTCCTGAATTCCTTCAATTCCTAGTTAAAATCCTGTCTTCTACGAGAAGCCTTCCCCAAAGCCCCTTAATTCTAGTGTCTTCCTGGAACTGATCATTCCCCATTTATCCTGTATGTAGCTGGTTTGGGCATAGCTGTTTTCAGATTTCTCCCCCATTAGACTGTGAACTCCTGGAGGACAAGGATGGTCTTTTGCCCTTCCCAGCGCTCAACCCTGTGCCTGGCCCATAGTGGGTACTGACTTAGACCTGGGGAGCATTTCTATTGGATCTTTCTTTGCCTTTACTGCAGTTTTCAATGCAGCTACTGACGTGTCCCTTACCTGTAACAGAGAGATTGGTTACTGCAGCGCTGGTTAGAGGGAGTATGGGATTGACGGTCAGGGCAGGGGCCGCACTGCTTGTCACAAGGCTTGGTGTGGTTGCCACCTATAGGTGAGAAGGTGAAATACACATCAAAAGGCTTATATCTGAAAGGTAACAGAGCAGTAAGGACTCCCTCAGGAAATGTTTATAGACCTGTGGGGGATGGGAGAGAGACCAGAGAGTAATTTAGTAATTTAGACTTCTTCCCCTTTGCCCTCTTACACACAACTCAATAGGAGATTTAAGACATAAAATACAAAAAAATGTTTTTTAAACTCTACTTACAGAATATCAAAATGATGAGAAAGCTGTAATAAAAATGATTTTACATGTTTTCTTAAGCACTATCACTGAAAAATAATATTGGTGTCAGGTAATTGAACTTTGCTATGGTAGGTAGAGTTCTATTCAAAACAGTAATAAATTTCATTTTACCAGTTTTTAAAGCATAAGTTTTATGGAGGTTTTTTGTTTTTCTGGTTAGTCCTTTCCCCCTCCACCAAAACAGCACCAATCTCACTGAAATTGATTGCTTCAGGTTGAAAAGCAAACAAGATTACAGGAATTTAAGTTGCCTGTTTATCAGCTTCCCTGAGTCAGTAAAAAATATGATACCAATTACTGGAATGTCTAACAAATCAAGAAGCACTTATTAAGCGCTTATCTATAGAGAAAGGTCAGGGAGATCTAGGCTCCTGTTATGGTCTTCTTATTGCCAAACTGTCTAAGGATAGGCAAGAAATTTACTGGCACCCTAGGCTCCTCATATGTAAATAACAATCACAAAAAAGTATTTGCTTCTTTTTTTTCAGTACTGTGCATAAAGTACTACTTGGATAAAGTATCATCTATAAATCCAAGAAGTACCATCAACATCTGAAGTCATGAAATAAAGATCTGGGAAGAGAAAATTAAATGTATGGACAAGTTTTGTTTTTTTAAAGAGAAGACAAACAAGAAAAAAAATGTTATTTTTTAAAAATAAGAAATGTATATATCTCTCTTAAGATCATTAATTTATACAAAATGAAATTTCTTTATGGCTAGCTAATTACAGTCTAATGAGTCTGAAATTACCTTTATCAAAGCAACAGGTGAAAATTTAATGTGACTTTGTTTACAGAACTTCCTAAGTCCAAAAGATTCAATACAAAATTTTTTTAAAAAGGAAACAAAAATAAAGAAATGCAAGTTGCATAGTCTTCAAAGCTTCAGAAAAAGTATTTTCAATTATGTGCCAGTGAACCACGATTGCATCTCCCAAGACCCAGGATAATTAAATGACTATTATATATCTGACAGAGTCTAAAATAATAACATATTCTATGACAGAAACTAATATCATGATGGGTTGCTCATTACACTCAAAAGAGTGTAATGTAAATTAAAATCACCCCAAGGTTCCATCTTACACCTAACAGATTAATAAAGGTGATGAAAAAAGGGAAATCAAAATTGTTGAATGGAAAATGAGAGGACAGACACACTAATACACTAGTGGCTGGTTTGTGAATTGGCCCAGTTATTCCAATTTGGAACTGTACTCAAAAAGTCACTAAACTGTATACCTTTTGACCTAGTGAACCACTACTAGTTACATATGTCAAAGAGATGAAGAAAGTAGGAAAGGAATGACACATACAAAAATAATCACAGCATTACTTTTTGCTATAGCAAGGAACTGCAAACTAAGGCAGAGTCCATAAATTTGTGGAATGACCAAACAAGTTATGGTAAGTGGTATATGAATGTAATGGCATACAATCATGCCTTCAGGAAATTATGAAAGGAACTGATTCAGAAGCACTTGAGAAGATATATATGAAAACTTGAAACAAAGTGAAAGGAGAATGAGAACAATTTATATAATGACCTATACATATAATGACATTTTATATAAAGAAGAAAAAGATGAACTTAATAATCTACCATATAATAATCAGAGATTAGATGATAACACATGCTTCCCACCTCTTTGCAAGTGTGGGGTTGGACATGATGTAAGTTTTCAGACTTACCAGCTGGTGAAGATGTTTTACTTGTCTATCCCTCATTTGTGATGAGGAGGAGGGAGGAAGAGTGATACCAAAAGAAAAAAAAGGGGGGGTTATCAATGGAGTATTTAAAAGACACATAGGAAAGAATGGGGTGGGGGTGGAGCCAAGATGATGGAGTAGAAAGACCAACCTGCTTGAGCTCTCCCTCCATAGCCCACAAAATACCTGTAAAAAATAACCCTAAACAAATGCTACAGCAGCAGAAGCCATAAAACGACAGAGTGAAATATATTTCCAGCCCAAGGTAGCCTGGAAGGCTGACAGGAAGGGTCTATAGCACCAGGCTAGGCACAGAGCGCAGTCCAGCCTGGACAGTCAGTAGTGACAGGATTGGAGCAGGCCTCAGGGCAGGGAATCATGAGTAGCAGCTGCAGTTTCCAGATTTCTCAACCCATACATGCAAAAGATGGCTTCAAAGGTCAGTAAAAAAGCTCTTTCACCTGAGTGAGAAGGGAGCAAGGTCTGGCCCCACAGCAGCAGTCACAGTGTCCACTTTGGGAGCCCTCAACCTAAGACCCTGGGGGAACTGAATAGCAGATCTGGGTCTCAGTCCTGAGGGGTGGTTCCTGGGTGAGGAGGAGTGCTGGCATGGTGGAGACTATGGAGAAGGAATCCTATTCTCAGATCCTGGGCAGAAAAGCCTGTGGTTGTTCCCAGACCAGAGCACAGGCCAGGAGAGGAGTAAACATGCTCCCCTTGATTGTGCCACCTTGGAGGACTGAGCACTTACAGATCCCCATATTATACCCTCCTCTTGACAAAGGACTCAAAAGTCAAGTAATTGGCTGGGAAAATGCCCCAAAAAGGGAAAACAAAATAAGATTATAGAAGGTTACTTTCTTGGTGAAAAGGTATTTTCTTCCATCCTTTCAGATGAGGAAGAACAAAGCATACCATCAGATGAAGACATTAAAGTCAAGGCTTCTGCATTCAAAACCTCCAAAAAAAATATTCAGTGGTCTCAGGCTGTGGAAGAGCTCAAAAAGGATTTTGAAAATCAAGTAAGAGAGGTGGAGGAAAAATTGGGAAAAGAAAATCATGAACAAATGAGTCAACAGTTTGCTAAAGGAGACCCAAAAAAATGCTGAAGAAAATAACACCTTTAACTATAGAGTAACCCAAATGGCAAAAAAAAAAAAAAAATCCAAAAAGCCAATGAGGAGAAGAATGCTTTAAAAAGAAGAATTAGTCAAATGGAAAAGGAGGTTCAAAAGCTTACTAAAAAAAAATGGTTCTTTAAAAATTAGAATGAAGCAGATGGAAGCTAATGACTTTATGAGAAACTAAGAAATTATAAAACAAAATCAAAAGAATGAAAAAATAGAAGACAATGTGAAATATCTCACTGGAAAAACAACTGACCTGGAAAACAGATCCAGGAGAGATAATTTAAAAATTATTGGTCTACTTGAAAACCATGATCAAAAAAAGAGCCTAGTCATCACCTTCCAAGAAGTTATCAAGGAAAACTGCCCTGATATTCTACAATCAGAGAGTAAAATAGAAATGGAAAGAATTTATTGATCACCTCCTGAAAGAGATTCCCAAAGGAAAACTCCTAGGAATATTGTAGCCAAATTCCAGAGTTCCCAGGTCAATGAGAAAATATTATAAGCAGCCAGAAAGAAAGAATTCAAGTATTGTGGAAACACAATCAGGATAACATAGGATTTAGCAGCTTCTACACTAAGGGACCAAAGGGCTTGGAGTAAGATATTTCAGAGGTCAAAGGACATAGGATTAAAACCAAAAATCACCTACCCAGCAAAACTGAGTATAATACTTCAGGGGAAAAAATGGAAGTTTAATGAAATAGAGGACTTCGAAGCATTCTTGTTGAAAAGACCAGAGCTGAATAGAAAATTTGACTCTCAAATATAAGAATCAAGAGAAACATGAAAAGGTAAACAGGAAAGAGATGTCTTATGGAACTCATTAAAATTGAACTATTTACATTTCTACATGGAAACATGTAATTTGTAACTCATGAGACCTTATTCAGTATTAGGGTAGTTAGAGGGAATACACAAATACACACACACACACACACATACACAGGTGTGTATGTGTATATGTAGGTGTGTAAGAGTATGCATGTAAGTATGTACATATACACCCATATATATACATGGGTGTATGCATGTATGTATATATACACATACATATATGTGTATACACACATACATATATACACATGCATACATAGAAGGCACAGGGTGAGCTGAATATGAAGGGAGAATACCTAAAAAATAAAATTTACTGTTGAATGGAATGTACTAGGAGTAAGAGAATGGGAGAGGTAGAAAGTAGCAAATCACCTCACATACAAGAGGGAAGAAAGAGCTTTTACAATGGAGGGGAAGAGGAGGGAGAGGAAAGGAGATAAAGGATTTGGCTTAAGGAGGGAATAACACACCCTCAGTTGGATATGGAAATCTATTTTACCCTGCAGGAAGGCAAGGGAGAAGGAGATAGGAGAGGGAAGATAATAGAAGGGACAGCAAATTGGGGAAAGGGATGATCGGAAGCAAACACTATTGTGGGAGGACAGGTCAAGGGAGAGAATGGAATAAATGGAGGGCATGATAGGACAGAGGGCAATTGGTTAGTCTTTTACTACCTAACTATTATGGAAGTGCTTTGCATTATTACACATGTACGATCTATATTGAATTGCTTGTTATCTCAATGAGGGTGGGTGGGGTGGGAGGCAGAGAATATGGAACTCAAAGCTTTAATAATGAATGTTAAAAACTGTTTTAGCATGCTACTGGAAATGAAGGTATACAGGCAAAGGATTACAGAAATCTATTTTGCCCTATAGGAAAATAGAGAGGAAGAGGGATGGAAGAAGGGTGGGTAACAGAAGGGAGGACAGACTGGAGGAAGGGATGGATGGGGTGTATGTTGTCCTGGGATGGGGGAAGGAGAGGAAATTTTGAATTCAAATTCTTGTGGAAGTGAATATTGAGAACTAAAAAATAAATTATATATTAAAAAAAAAAAAGAAAAGAATGGCAGGAAGTTTAGCAGAGAGGCAGCTTTGGAGTGAATGCGCTGAATTTAGGATGTACTTTTAAAAAAGGAAAGGACCAGCTGAGGGTCATAGTCTCTCCTGACATTCTTATTACTCTCAAGTGCCAGTGCTTCTGAAGTACTTAGCACAGCAGCCACAGAATCATTATGCTATGGCCCATGCATGGCATCTTTCAAAAACATAAAATATACATATGGAGATTTCTTATCCACTATGATGCAATGTAGATGTTAGTTTAAGAAATGAGTAAAAATTAAGAATTTGCATTTCTTGTTCATTTGCAAAACAGATCTTTTACCCAACACAACTAAGAAGTTGCAATGTTTTGTGAGAGAACTTATGGAATCACACAAAAAATTAACTTCTTAATTTGGATGATCAAATGATTAAAATGAAGAGCACAGTGGAACTAATAAAAAAAGGGGAAGGAGGAAAGTGATTTCCTTTTTAAATTAGAAATGTCAGAACAGTATGTAAAATATGTGATCTGCTCCTTGATATTTAGCAGCAGTTGCAACTACTACTTACAGAAACTACTTTCTGTAAGTACATTAGCCTGGTACCACTTAAACAATGAATGATATACAAATAGTAACAGTAAAAAAACTTAACTGACATTTAGAAGTTTAAGGTTTACTAGTGCAACAAAGGTGTGCAGTGTCCTTTTCTCGATTCTTACCAGTGAGGTTGGACTGGGAAAAATTGCTTTTATAGGTGAGCTGCTGGTCCCACCACTACCAGGTGGATTAATCCTTTTCTCCTTCTGGCGGCGATTACAAAACCAAACACGGATCACCTCCTTTTCCATTTTCAGTTGATCAGCAATCATGGTGATTTCTTCCGAGGTAGGCTTTTGATTCTTAAATGGAGAATTTTGGAAAAGAAGGAAAAGACTTTTTAAATTGCATGGCATGAAAATATTTAATGAGCAAAGGACTAAGATTATACAATTAATACTTTTCTTCTTAAATAAAGTATACATTATCTTATATAGATGTGAAATTAAAAAATAACAAACTAGAAACAAAAAGACACCTCCAATATTTGTATAATTAAATTCGTTATATTCCAAACTTTTATTCCTATGTTCTAAAAGAAGACATATATGAGGATTATAATGGAGCCATAAAAATAAGAAAAGGTGAAAATAGTGTTGAAATTATAGCTCTGGTCATGTCATCAGCCTGCCAAAAACTTCATTTAAAGGCTCCTTACTGAATAAATTAAGTATAAACTTCTTAGGCATTAAATGTAGAACATTGTATGTGCACTGGAATAAATATAGTTTAGGAAAGACACAGTTAACAATATAAAACAATGAATTAGAAAGTCATCAGGGAGTTGCTACATGAAGTCCAAAGAGGAAGGTCATTATGGACTTTTGTCTATTGGTTCAGTGAAGGCTTCATGGAAGAATTGGCATTTGAATTAGGTTTCAAAGGAAGTGCAGTAATTCATGAGGCCTGGGGAAGGGACTGTTATTCATCTTTAATGACAAAGATGTCTTGACTTGTGGGTGAATTGGATTTAAGTGAGGCTGAGGTGCACCAAGTTGTCAGCCTTAGTCTCTCTTCCCAAGTCAATGAAATCCAGAGGCAGGACAAAAGTCAAGGCCAAAGGAATACATTGTTCTTATTTGCTGGTGGAAATAAGAACACCAGCAAATGTGTTCTAACATTGTGTTTCTAATGCCAGTGGAGGTCTTCATGTGGTTGGGGTAGATACTGCTCTAACTCACTGATGGAATGGAAGGCTATTCAGGGCATAGATATTACAGCAAGAGTAAAGACAGAGAGGCAAAAGGACATAGATGGTGCCCTCCAGAGAGAGGCAATAGACTAATTTTACTACAGTATTGACTATGTGGATAAAACTGCAAGAGTAGGATGGCGTGACAAACAGTGGAGGCCTTGAATGTTAGCCAAAAACAGACGGAATTTTACTCAGGAAGCAAGTGTACTGAGCAGAAAAGTGGTAAGACCAGATCTATTTGAAATGAAAATTATTCTGAAAGGATGGACTGGAAAGGGGAGAGACAGGAAATGAGAAGATCTATTAAAAAAACTATTACAATAGTGTAGGTAGAAAGTATTAGGGTACTTGTCCTAGGAGAGCAGTAATGAAATGGAGAAGAGGAGAAATGACTCAGAGATGGTTTGTAGGTAAAATTGAAAGGACTTGGAATTTGACTGCATATGAGTGATGATGAAGAGGTTAGAGCAAAAAGTAATTCTAAGACTGTGAGCAAGGCAGAATGGATGGATAGTGGTAAATCTGGCAGAAATATCGAAATCTGAAGAAGGCTTAGTATGGATTAGGATTTAATGAATTTGAGTTGCTATTGGAAGTGTGCACTGCAGGAGAATTGAGGTACAGATTTATGTATCTTCTACAGAGAAGTAGTATATGAAGTCAAGGGAATGAATAAGATTGCTAACAGAAAGATAGTCAAGAAAGAGAAGAGGGCTGAGGAGAAACAGCCACATTAACATGTCAGGAAGAGAAAGATGAGCCAAAAAAGGAGATAGAGAAGGAACAGTAGGAGAGTGTGTCTCTGAAGTCAAGGAAGGAGAAAACGTCCAGTAGGAGGTAGTCATCGACCACATCAAAAGCAGCAAAAAGGTAAAGGTATCTGGGGAAGAAGGCCCTTGGACTCAATGATTGGGAGGACAATGGCAATGTTAGAAAGTAGTTCTGGGATAGCTAGGTGGTGTGATGGATAGAATATTAGCCCTGAAATCAGAAGGACCTGAGTTCAAATACAGCCTCAGACACTTGACAATTACTAGTTGGGTGACCTTGGGCAAGTCACTTAACCCCAATTGCTTTGCACCCTCCCCCCAAAAAAACGCACCCAAAAAATGAAAGTTGTTCTGATATAATGATGGAGGCTGAAACCTGATAATAAAGGAGCAAGGAGCATGGGAACAGCATTCGGGGTAGACAACTTCTTCAATCAGTGTAAGTAGTGAAGTTGCGGAAACAAGATGGCATCCCATCTTGGTAGATGGTAGGTGGATGGGGTAGAAGGAGCAAGAAAGATTTTTTTCTTTTAAAGGAGACCTTAACATCTTGATAGAAAGATGAGAAGTAGTCCATACACAGGAAAGCTTGCAGAAGTATGAGGAAAAGGTGATGATTAGTCAAGAAAGGTCTCAGAAGAAATGGGAAGGAAAAACTCTTCACAGGGAAAGAGAAGAAATCAGGTGGGAGGAATAAGGAAGGGCAAAGGTAGCTCACATCTTTAATCTTTTCAGTAAAGTAGGAAGCCAGCTTATCTGCTTTAAGTAAAAGAAGATGGGAGAGGGCGGAGAACTCCCCTACCATCATTTGTTCCAGGCAAACTGGACTTCTCACTGCTCCTCCAATATGCCAAAATGTTTCTTGCTTCTAAACCCTTGTGCATGCTGGCCCCTTCATGCTGAATGCTGTCATCCTCCTATAGTAAGTAATCTGCATATCCCCACCTACTGAAAACCTACCTATCTCCAAGGCCTAACTCAAATGTTATTGCCTCCACAAAGCCTTCCCTAATGTCTTCAACTAGCTGTTCTCTCTCATTCCTCTGGCTCCTATAGCACTTTGTATCTGTGATTATGGAATTTAAACATATGGTGATTTCAAAAATTACAGTTCTCTGCCAGCTTGTCTTCTCTACCATCATGAGAATCCCCTTGAGACTGGGGAAGATGTCTGATTTATCTTCTTATGTCCACATCACCAAACATAGTGCTTTGTACAAAAGAGAGGCTCAAAATTCACTCCTGAATTAAATAGATGATTTCTGCGACTAACATTCAGATGCATCTGCTTGCCTGCAAAGCAAAAAACCAACCTCCAGGAAACTCTTCTCTAAGGCCACACGAATGTTGGTCTCTATGCTGGTGCGTTTCTTCCTCCTGCGGTTCAAACCCTCGAACCCCTGCTCTGGAGAATTCAGGGCACTTGAGCTAGAGAGTGCTGAATCAGACGAGAGGTTCTCTGTAAGAAAACAAAGGTTCGCAACTGGCTTAGCTCAATATCTTAAACTCTTGGTACTTATTAGGAAGAAAATGTAAAAAGCATATGGAAAGACAGTCAAGTATCCTCGGTTGAATTAAAACAGGACAAATCTTGAAAATCCACTTCTAGAATGGAAAACTGTTCACTTGAGTTGGGCACTACATTCTAATAGAATTCTGTGAACAGAGGCGACAAATCAGGCTTTCACATTTCCTCCATAGCTGGAGAAGGAAAGCACTCAGAATAATTAATTCTCAATCACTCGTCACATTTAAAGACTTTTCCAGGTGGGCTCTCTTCCTCCTCCTTTGCTATCTCTGAAGGCACTCTGAATGCTCAGCATGCTCACTGTCTGTCCTTCATGGATGGTCCTTGCTGAATGCATTAGGGAAGTAGCATTCCGGAGAAGCTGGACTTCAGGTCAAGAAAGACCCATGCTCCCATTTCTATCCTTGCATTCTGTATGCTCTGTAATCATGAGCAAGTCCCTTGACCATTTTGAGCCAGGGTTTTCTCACGTGTACAATAGGGAATAACTATAGAACCTACCAAATATTTGTTTAAGAGTCAAATGAAATAATGTATATAAATACTTTGCAAACTACAAAGGGACCTTATATTGGGGACCACTACCTGACTGATATACTATCATATTCTTAATTCATCATTAGCACTGTTTATTTATATTTGCTTTCCTTTTGGAAGAACAATAACCTGCCCTGTCCAGGCTTTCCTCAGCTTGACCTCCGCCTATCCTGTCACTACGTGTTCTCTTTCAAGGGCTCAGAAGAGTAAAGCGCATAGAGCATTACTGTGTTCTAATGTTCTGTCCCCCAATTCAGGTAATCAAGAAGGGCTCATTTATGACAACATCATGTAAAATAAGAATTCTCTTCTAAAAAAAAAAATCAGTAAAAAAGAAACATGACTACAATTGATTCAACCAATGAAAAGGAAGAACGGTCTAAATAGACCAATAGGGCTGCACAGGGACTCATGAACAAATTAAGGTCCTGAAAGAATACAAGCAGGATAAGCTGGGGTGTGGGACAAATGCTAAGACCAACAAAAAGAGCTTTCTGGGGAATTACGGTGAGGCCAGAAGGAAGACCAGAGAGCCTCAAGCTCAGATGGGTGGGATGTTTCCTCTTCATACTGGGAATTATCAAACAAAAGCACCCCAGAACTGAAGCCACAGATAAGTGAGGCGACAGTGGCACAGGCCCTAACTTGCCTCCATGAAGTCCAGTGGGCCAAGAGAAATTATGTAGCCTAACCTGTAGATGTGACTGCTAAACCACCATCACAGAGTTTGGAAAAAAAAGTCATGGCAACTTGGGAGAAATGTCACACACTTAGAGAAGGGCAACGTCTTGATATTCAAAAAGGAAAAAGTCAATATGTTAGAGGCAACTAGTGATGCATTGGATAAAGCGCTCAGCCTGGAGTCAGGAAAAACTGAGTTCAAATCTGGCCTCAGATACTTACCAGCTGTGTGACCCTGGGCAAGTCACTTAACCTCTGCCTCAGTTTTCTCAACTATATAATGGGGACAATACCCCACCTACCTTACAGGGTTGTTGGGAGGGTCAAATGAGGTAATATTTGTACAAAGAGCTTGGCACATGGTAGGCACACCATAAATGCTTATTACCTTTCCTCCTTCCCTTCAGATTATAAACTGGTGAATTTCAGATCCATTTGTGACAAAATTCTACAATATTTCAAATGGAAAGTTTCAGATCACTCAGAAGGGAAAGCAGTACTCACTATTAGCTAGTATGGGCTCACCAAGGAACTTGAGCTAGACCAATTTCACTTCCTTTTCTCAATGTTCTTTCTTTGTGATCTCTGCTTGGCCGCCTCCGCCTTGCTCTCCCTACCTCCCTAGGCGTCTGTGACACTGTTCTGTCCTGGTTCTGTTTCTGCCTGCCGAACTGAGGCGTCTCAGCTTCCTCTGAAGGATTAGGACCTGTGTGACATGGGGCTTTGTCCTGGGCCCTCTCCTTTTCTCATACTATAGTCTCACTTAGTAAGGATCATACCTATGCAAATGACTCCCCCAAATCTACCTCTCTAGGCCTCACCTTAACTCAAGGACCAGATCTACAAATGCCTGCTGGTCATCACTACCTGGATGACTCCTAAGCATCTCAAACTAAGTCCAAATTTAACTCGTCCTGTTTTTCCTCAAATCTATCACCTCCTAACTTCCCTCCCTCAGTAGAAGGAGAGCACTGCTATTCTTCCAGTCACCAGGTTCCCAGAACTACCTCACTCTGCATATCCAGTAAGTCATCAAGTCTTGTAGGTGCTTCTTCCTTCACTCTTCTACTTTTCTCCACTCACAAGGCCAAGATCCTAATGGAGCCTCTCCTCATCTCTTACCTAGAGTACCGAAACAGCCTTGCAATGCTGCGTCTCCCCACTTCATTCCAAACTAAAGTTCAGGTGGGAACATGTTTCTCCTTGTTAAGAAGCTTTACTGTATCCTGTTGCCTCTCAGATGATGGATAAACTCCTGTGTTTGACTTTGGCAGACCTCTATCACCTTGGAATAGGGAAAACCAATTTTCTTGGCTCTTTTCTCATTAGTTCCCCTCACTGTGCCCTGCACAGGATGTTCTGTCTCTTGCTCCGGGGTCCTTGCTCAGGCCTCCCATCACGTGTGGACACTAGGCTCCCTTACAGGGGAGCTCCAGCTTGCTTTAAGTCTCAGGCAATCTTCCTCTCATGGTATCTGTGTCCTTTGTGTCTGGCACACAGGAGTTTAATAAATGTTTATTGATTCACTCGCTTTTTTGGAGAGGGTTACTAGACTTCTAGATCATGAGAATGTTATAGACATGATATTTGGTATCAACAAGGCATCTGGCAAAGTCTTTCATGACATCCCGTAGACAAAATGGAGAGATGGATGAGCACAGCGTAGTTCCAGTTGTTTAACCCAAAAGTGGCTATTGATGGGTGGGTGTCAACATGGAGGGTGCCTTTCAGGGATATCTCAGGGATCTATTCTTGGTTCTGGAAAGATTATTAAATCTAAAAGTGAAATGAAGGTGGCAAAGCTAACAAGCTGGATGAAAGAACCAGGATCACAAACTAACCATAACTCCTATTTATATAGTGTTTTAAAGTTTACAAAGATGCTGATATGCTAGAATGATGAACCATATCTCATAAACAAAATTTAAAAGGAATAAATACAAAACTTGGGTCTTCACTTAAAATCAAATGACAAACAATTCTGGAGTAGCACTTGACAAACAACAATTTATGTGAAAAGACTGAGGTGATGATGGTAATTAAGTTTATAACAGACTTTTAAAAAAAATTGAGCAGTATCAGTGTGCTCTTCTATTCAATGAGTCAACACTGAGACATGAGGGAGGCTGAATTAACATGAGCACAGTGCTGATCATTGTACTGGTCTCTGGTCACATCACATCTGGAGACAGGTGCTCACTTCTGGCCATCACATTTTTGGAAGGACACTGACAAACTTGAGGCTATCTAAAAGAGGGTGATAAAGGAATATGAAATTGTAAGACGGGAATTTGGGGTACCAAGGCAGAAGAAGATTTAAGTGTGCAAGGATGGTGTTACATGCTAGTTCTAATTGTTAATAATTATTTGAATGGCTATAATCTAGCCAAAAGATTAGAATTGTTTTTCTTGGCCTGAAAGGGTAAGTCTAAAACCAACAGGCAGATGCTATGCAGAATTTTTTATGTTGACTCGATCGAAGGAAAATCTTCATAACAACTACAAGCGGCTAAAAGCACAATGGGCTGGGCTACCTTGGGAGGTAGCGAGTTCACCCACATGCACTGTCAAAAGTCTCCATTGAACATTTATGTACCAAATGATGAAATATGTGAGGCTATTTTTACTGAGTAAAAGTAATGTCACGGTGTAGTGGCTAGCCTGCTGGACTTGAGGTAAGAAAGAACCTGGTTTGAACCCTGACTGATCCTGACTAGCTGGGTGACCAGGGGTGAGTCTTTTAAGTTCTCTAAGCCATTAGGTTTAGGTTAGGAACAGGGTGCAATCAGTGCCAGTGGTAGAAGTTCCCACACCATGAAATCACAGATCATGGGACTCAAGGTTGAAATACGATGAGCAATGCTTATATTCATTAAAATCCATTGAGAAAGTTATTTGTTCTGTCTGTCTGAAAGTTTAAAAGCAGATGCTTTCTTTATAGTCTCCTTCCACTCAGCAGAGGTAGTGTATACCCCTAAGTCCAGGCTCAGAAGGCAATATGTATCCCAAGTCCAACAAGCAAAGCTCTGATAGAAAATCTAAAGCAGTCGCAGTACAGTAAAAGGAAACAGCTCCTCAATGAAGGTATTTATAATTTACATCTCTTCTCCCTGGATTATGGTGCTTGAATGCTCTGTAACTCAATGAACCATCAATGCAATGAACAACATACAGAATTACAATTCAACAGCACCCACTGGCAACTCCCCTTTGTTATACAGTCACCCACCTGCGTCATTGAGCCACTTCTCTAGAAGTGGCTTTAACTTGCACATGTTCTTAAAGCTGAGGTTCAAGGCTTCAAAGCGAGAGATGGTAGTTTGGCTGAAGTCATTTCCATAGAGTTTGCCCATAGCGAGCCCAACATCACCCTGCACAATGAGAGAGAGTAAAATGGAAGGGATGTAGAAGCAGGAGTGGGGAAATAGAGAGAAAAAGAGAGAGGAGCAAGAGGGGGAGGGAGATGAAGGAGAGAGAGAGAGAGAGAGAGACAGAGAGAGAGAGAGAGAGACAGAGAGAGAGAGAGAGAGAGAGAGAGAGAGAGAGAGAGAAAGTGGAGGGAGGGAAAAAGAAAATGATTAAGTTTACTAACGTTATATCCTTAACACTGAGGATTCTCTCCTATATTTGCTCTACATAAAAAAGCAATCTACTTGACTGGTTAACAAATGAAGCCAATTAGAAATTCATGGTGTGTTTTCTTCAATAAAGTCCCACTATGTAGCTCACCTGCACATAAAACAAAACAAAAAACTCACCAAACCACCCATTATATTAAAACAGTTATATTTTAATATCTATAGTCCTTGATTCTATCCTTTTTTCTCTCTCTGTCTTTCCTTCTAGATTGGGTTTCCCTCTCTTGCCAAGGCTGGAAGGATGGTGGCTATCCCACTGCTTATTAGCTCAGAAGCTTTGACCTACTCAGTTTCCAACCTGGGCTGGTTTCTTTCATCCTTAGGTAGCCTGGTAACTCTGTGGTCCTGGGAGCTCACCACCATGGTGAAAGACTTAACAAAGGCACCCAATCAGCTTTAGCTCAATAAATCTATGCAGCTCAGCCTCCTTTAGCAGCAAGGATTACAAGTGTGAACCACCACATCTGCTGCTTTTTTGGAATTTATCTGCCACCCTATCAGTACCGTAACTGTGATTTTAAACATTTTTTACCTGGCTATCTAAAAAGCATTCCATTTATTCCAACTTACTGTTGGCTTTCACTGATGCAACTAGGGCAGCTAATTTACAGTACTGTGTAACTTATTTTGTTCTCAGACTGATTAAAAATGTAAGCTTCAGGATCATTTTTATCCTAATCAAATTTCCAATATAAATCCCTCCCTATAGTCTAACAAAATACTGGAACAAAAAGGGATCTTAGAAAACCCCTATTCCAAAGCTTCATCTCACAGATGGAGAAATAAAGGACAATGAGGTCACAAAGGAGGTTAGTGACAGAGGCAGGACCTGATGCTATCTAAATCTAGTGCTCTGTGATGCTGCCTCAATAGGCAGATTTTTATTCTCTTTTTTCCTGTATATTATTGCTGGCAGCAGTGAATATATCTATTTTTTTAATCACAAAGTCTGGATTTCCAAGTTGATTCTTAAAAGCATATAATTGAAGAGATCACTTCTTTGACCATTAAAAGAATATATTCAAGAGCTCACAGTAGAGAGTTTTGACCCATTTAGTTGTAACTTTCACAGAACTAGTAAACTTGCTAACCTTTTGACAACAGTATCCCGAATGCATTACAAAAGATCTATCCATAAGCTTACAGATAGATCTTAAGGTCTGAATTTTATGTATTGTGGCTCTATATCCCTTGTGAATAGGGAAAAAAGTAAAAAAAAAATTTAAACACTGGATACAACTAAGACTCAGAGCATTTAAGTGACTCATCACAAAGCTAGCACTGCAGAAAGCAGCCATATTTCTCATACAAAGTATAATAAAATGAACTCTCTATTAGTATTATCAGTTCCCAAATAATAGGGATAAAAGATTTAATTTTTTGATTATTTTCCAGGTTCTCAGACTTTGCTTGTTCTTGCCTACTTGCTATCCTTTAGACATTATATTGTTTATTAACATTTATAGTAGGGGAGATAGGGAGGGGAATACTTGGAGGGAAGAAGAGAAAACTGAAATGATTTCGTTTTTCTACTTGCTGTTAATTCTAATAAAACGTTAGGGAGGGACAATATCAAAGCTACGAGATTTAAAAAAAAAAAAAAGCTTGAGCAACAGCCAGATTTCAAATATTTATGTTATCTGGTCTCAAATAAACATTACCACTGACAATGGACTATTTATCGATTGCTTTGTGTACATGTGTATCTAAGACAACTTTAGATGGCAAAGACCAGGTTTTCTAAATCTTTTAGCACACTGATTGGCATGCCAATTAGACACTTAATAAAAGGTTCTGACAATATTTTAGCTGTAACACATCTCTAAGTACTTTGCAAACACTATTGCAAAAAATCTTCAAAATATGCTTTTATGGTTTTTGAAAATATCTGAAAATAACCATTTTGACAAAAGAGACAAGTAAAACACCTATCAAAATGCATGCAAGCCAGTGGAATAATTGCGACTAAAGCTGTGTGATAACCTGACTAAAGTTCTGATAGGGGACACATCTGGTTAATCAGTTTTTATAGCTCCATTTGTCAAAATAGATGCTACATCTACTTGTGAGATAACACTTTAGAAAACTAAAATAGAAACCATTAGGTCACATTTTTATCAGCTTAGTTTACTGTTATTTTAATGTTTCTATAACTCACAACTAGCTTAAATCCTTTCTCATAAACTGCTTCACATAGGTGGTTCACGCATAACCTGAATTATATGAGATGTCTGGTAATTTTTTGGAAAAAACATAAAAAAGAACAAAAAGACTGAGTTTAGGGAATATTTAATGTTCCACAAGATAGATGTGTTATAATAGAGAAAGCAGTCTTGTTATACAATGTTGATAATGAAGTCATAATAAATCTTAATGTTAAGTTACGTAGATAATGACTACCATTGAAACTAATTATATGTGTATTTACTCAGAAAATGAAAATATCCTTTGATCAAATGGGTAATATGCATACTTAATTTTTCTTTAGTGAATTTTAAGTAAAATAAAGGAAAGTGAACACACAAAAACACCTTTGATTATCTAAAATTGAAGTGTCTAACTGTGTAACCAAAGCTGAGGTTGATTTTCTCATCTTTTGCCAACTGTGCTTTCTTTTCCTGATGTAAGTAGGGCCTGCGTATTAATACTTAATGTAGATATATTGTCCTTTGCAGCTATGTATATGTGGGTACTTAAAAAACTTGGTTTTTTAAAATAGGCAAAAACCGCAAAGCAAATCACTACGGTAGGGAAAATTCCTTTAGATGGAAAGTAAAAGAAAAGCCAACCATTGCCACCAAGATTCTAGGTCAAATTCTACTCTGATTGAAAGTTAAACACTATTTTAAGTGAATTAAATTAATTCTTTCAATCTTTGTGTAACACTTAAGAAATGTGTAATCCAGTGCAATAAATAGTTGCTAACTCTTCAAAAATGTAAAACATTCTCCTTACAGGTATGACAATTAAAGGGAGCTTCACTTATTAGGATCATCTCCTAGGTTCTTAATTTAAGAGCTTAATCACTTACAGCAAGCTCTCAAATCACTAAAATGTTCTAAAAACAAACCAAGTTGTCTAGAGAGGTGTATTATAATCTTTCTGAGCTATGAATTGGCTTTTCAGTCAGATCACTTATTTTCAAAAATCCCAACTTCATAATTTCACTAAATTTTTGTCACCAATGTGGTTAACTTGCTTAAAAAAAACTACTTTGCTCACCTCCATCTGACTCAATCAAAGTAACTTTAAAATATATACATATATATATTCTACCCTTGAGGACCCTGTCTTTGATATCCCATGAGGTGCTGTCAATCCTGGATGTTTTTTTCCTGAGGAGCTGCTGGTACAGCATTCTACTTTTAAAAACAGTCAGGATGACATTTAAGTGGAGGCTCCAACTTCAGAAAACGGAATCATTTAATGATAAAATATCAAGTCTTTTGTGATTATCTGATGCATAACAAATTCATTTCCTTTTCATTCTTTTTTTCTTTTAATAAGAGAATCCTGTATTATTTCACACAAATTTAGTTCATTTCTTTTCAGGCTCCAAATCAAGGTATACGAGTTAGTTTTGGCACTGGAAATAGAGAAATAGGCCCCCTGTTTTACTTAACAGATTTCCTTTTAAGACTCCTATATAATACTTGAAGAAAAAACTTATTAAATTTTGATTGCTAATATCATTCATTTATAACCCAATTTAATCTTAGTTTTATTTGATAGTTTGACTGAAATTTGGGCATTTCTATTCCTTCCCAAACTACCCCCACACCGTGAGGGGAAAGAAGTTTCTACCCAATTTTGAAAGTTTTCCCCTTTCTGGTCTTCTAAAAGGATACCTGAAATCATCACTATCCTAATCTTGTACATAATGTAATGGGTCTCAAAGGAGATGAACTTCAAATAGCAAAACTCTTTTAGAACACTTCTATAGCTCTGTCACCATTCACTACAACCTTTTAAAAACAACATATTGGGATAATTATATTTATTTCCAGCAACTGTAGTTTTGGTGGCAGTCTTAAGTATTTTAGTCTTTGAACTTCAGCTAGAAAATACAGACAAAATTGAGAAAGATGGTGTTATTAAAAACCAGTGATGTACCACAGCAGAAAACAGAGCTCTTAAAAAAAAATTCTTGAAGTTATTTAGACATCTAAAAGGAAAGAATGTAAGGGAGAAGATACTAAGAACAGATGTTTCACTATTATACCTGAGTGAATCCAAGTTTGATCCGTCTTTGTTTGAAAGTCTTGGCAAACTGCTCAAGTTCCTCAAGGTCACTGGGCTCCTCGAAGCTGGGCGTATCGATTCGCTTTGGTGTTGACTGGCTCTGTGGGAGTGTCTGAATTGGGGTTGCTGCTATTGTGCGTGTTGGGGTTGCTGGCTGTTAGACAAGGCATAGAAGAAGAAACATAAAGACAGACAGAAAGAGACCTTCAAGTTTACTATCACACAATGATGAAAGAAACTACTTACTTTAGTAATGTCAATATTCTTGGATATCCAGATCCAGAGCCTAGTGGCAATAACTGCCAGTTCTCAAGTATTTAAGTAATGGATTCCAGTGCTTTGCTTTCCTCCATTAATCTTATTGTTACATCAAATGAGAAAACGTGCATTGTTCTTTGTTTTCAAAGAGGGAAGCGAAGGGGTGATGTCTGACTCGTGTGCCATATTTTGGATTTAAGTAAGATAGAGTTGCCCAAAGTGGTCAGCCTCCCATTCTAGGTCTTGTCCAGCTTCGCTCTAAAACTTCTGGGACTAAAGTGACGTGGTTCCTAGCACATTATCAAAAGGTATACTGGGTCTTTGTTGCTTAGGGTTGATGCCTGGCCTGAGTTTTGGAGAAGATGAAATGGAGACCTATAAGAGAGGATCATTTCCACTTTTCACTCCATGTTTCCATGTTGCAAAAAAAGTGCAGAACAGAACACTGATAGGAGATAAACTAAAGTATTTCTCCAGATGCAGTCAAAGGAGCTTTTTGAGACAAAATGTCAAGGTACAAGGGACCCTAAACTGTGTTGTCTTCATTGAAGCAGGATAAGTTCGTAGTTATTACCATGTGCTATCCTGACCTAGAAATGTGCAGCGATATTTAACAAGCAGGATTCACATCCCTCAAATTTTTAAACCCTGTTGGGATGCTGCACAGGCCGGCCAATGGTACTCTCTTATAGGAAGATGACAGTTTCTGTATCCAGATCAGAGCTGAAGGGCCTGCTGAGATAACCGAATTCAACAACTTTGTTTTACATACAATAAAGGGAGAAACAGGCTCAGAGGTAAAAGAACTTTATAAGACTATTTAAACATGAAGCTAGTTAACTAGAAACTAGGGCACTTGATTCCGAAGTCAGTCCTTCTTCTATGATAACAAGCTGATACAGAATGACTAAGATGAGGTGGAGGGAAAGGGTGACAGAATATAGACTTCCAACAAAGGATCAAGGCCAGAGATGGGCATCAACTGTGATATAAGTTTTCTGATTGAATTTGTAATCCCCATTGCCAATAGCATGTATGCTTTTTAGTTTACATTTTCTTGGTGTAACAGAGTTCATGAGTTGCTTTTCTCAAAATAACCTATGTTCACAATGGTGGGGAATTGAGGATTGACGTCTGTAGAAGAAAAGTGCAAGGTCCCCAAGTTTTCTTAATGAAATGCTGTGGGGTGCCACAGTGCATACAGCACTGGGTCTGGAGTCAGGAAGACCTGAATTCAAATTTGACCTTAGACACTTACTAGCTGTTCAAGCCTGGGCAAGTCACTTCACCTCTGACTACCTCAGCTTCTTTAATTGTAAAATGGGGATAAATCATAGCACTAGTCTCTCAGGGTTGTTACGAGGATCAGACAGAATATTTGTAAAGTGCTTAGCACAGCCACTGGCACACTGTAGGCTCTCTATAAATGCTTACTCCCATTACTATTCTCTTTCTCCTTTTGTGGTTAAATCAGTTATTAAGATATTTATTACTCCTCAGTACAGAGGAAATGGTTAGGTCTAACTCAGTAATATTTTCCCCCATGATCCATCTATTAAAATAAACAGTTAAGACTTAGATCTGTGTATGATGCAAACATTTTTAATTTTTTTACAAAAGAGCTTTCTTTAAAGGTTGAGTCACTACCAACTAGAAGCCTCATTAATGGCAGAACTGACAAAATTCAGGGTCTGAATTCTGCTGATTCCTACTTGCTGTGTGACCAATGGAGTTATAACATCTCTTTCAGCCCCCTTCTCCTCATTTGCATTGTCTCTGCACAAAACACGTATCCTATTTCAGTACCTCACAGGGTGGTTGTGAGGCTCACATAAGCTAATAGGTATAAAGTGCTTTATAAACCTTTGATGTGTGATGCCAAAATCAAAGCATAATTCCCTTTTCTGAACAAGAAAAAAAACATGCCAACAATTCTTTGAAGATTTTCATGGTCCATAACAACTTGCCAACATTCCTTTACGGGCTGATAGGTGTTACACATATTTTCCTTGGATTCTTAGAATTTTTAGGATTAACTTTGTAAGTAATACTTTATTTTCCTACATCATTACACAAACCCAACAACCAACTGAGTCCAATAATCTGATAAGACAAAATAATTAGGGAAAGTAATAGCTGTGAAAGAAAACTGACCTGTGAGGTGAGGGTGATGCTTGGCTGAGACTGCAGGAGGTTGGCTTGGCTTTGCTGAGGTAGTTGTGTTAAAAGGTTCTGCGCTTGTAAGAGGCCTGTAAAATGTAAAAGTTTTGTTCCTGAAATATTAAGACTGGTATTGAACATTGGCAGGGGGGAAAACAATCTTTCATTCCATTTCCTTGTAACATTATTGTTTTAAATTCTTGATCTAACAATTCACCCAAGGAACAATCAAATTAAATGTTATTTGTGCAATAAATTATAGTAGGAGAACCATAAGAAAACAATTACCCTTTTAAGCTTATTTTTTAGAAGGAATTCAGTAATTCAGTGTTGTACTAATTGACAGATGATACTGTGAACAAGGTCTAAATTAGGCCAGTCCAGAAATACAGGTTTGATGCTGGGGAAAAAAGGCACCACGGATTATAAAATTTTAAGTGCATTTTCATGTTGAACATGAAAATGTATTAGTCTACATAGCTACCATGTCAGGAACTCAGGAAAGTGTTCTACAGGCAGCTGGAGCTCTGGAAAAACCTTTCATTACACCAAAGTAGTATTGCCATATTTATATATCATAACTTATCAATCATTCTCAAATTTATGTGCACCCCCTCATAATTCCATTCTCTGCTACTTCAAAGAGCTATATCCTAATATAAGAGATGCACTAATCCACCCCTTAATCTATTTTACCTCTAATTCTCCCTAATCTTTCCATTTCCTTGTTGAGTAAAACATATCGTATTTTTACATTCAACTTTGTATCTCTATATGTGTATCTTTCCTTCCTTTGACCAGTTCAGAAGAGAGTGAGGTTCAAGTGTCCTCTTACTCCCTCCTGTCTGCATAAATATCTACTTTTGCAACCTGGTCATTTGAGATTATGTTCCTTAACCTTTCTTTCCATATCCTCTCCACCCCGCTCAGTCTTTTCTCTTTCCACTCTCCTCTTAAGATCATCAGACATAATAACACAACTACTCCCAGACCCTTTCTAATTAGATTCCCTCTATGACCCCTGATGAGAAGAAGAGTTTAGAAAGGACCAAGTGTTAACCCCCTGTATTATAATGTGGTAGTTTATTCTTGTTTAATCCCTTATGAATTCTCATTTGTTCACCGTTTTTATATTCCTCTTAACTCTTGTGTTTAAAATTCAAACTTTCTAAGGAGCCCAGGTCTTACCATTTGAAGCACGCTTGAGATATGCTTGGTAATGCTCTGACTCACTGAAGGTCAATTCCTGCCCCCCAACCGCCCACCACAAATTATACATGATTTTTCTGGGTAAATTATTCTTGGTTATAAGCCCACACAACATTCTTTGTTTTCTAGACTATAGTATTCCAAGCTCTCCACTTCTTAAGATGATGGCTGCTAAATCTTGCGTGATCTTGGAAATTTTCTTTCTGGCTGCTTGTTGTACTTTTTCTTTGAGAAGCTCTGAATCATGTCTATAACGGTCCTACAAGTAGGGGTTTCTTTTAGAAAATATAAAGTGGATTCTTTCTATCTCTACCTTGTTCTCTGGTTCTAAAAGATGTTGGGAGGTGTTTTTTTTGGATTTCTTGAAATATAATGTTCAGGTTTTTTTTTTTTTTCCCAGCTTATGGCATTCAGTTAGTCTAACAATTCTTAATTGTTTTATATTTCTTGATCTGTTTTCCAGGACAGCTGTTTGTTCTATGAAATACCTTATTTTTTCCTCTATTTTTTTTTAGTCTTTTGACTTTGTCTTAATATTCTTGTTGTGTCACAGAGTCACCAGGTTTTCAGTAGAACCCTCTCCCACCATCAAAGCAAGGTCTCTTTCAGTATCCTCCCTTTTCCTCATCCACTCTTCTCTCTTCTTAAGAGACTGTAGGGTCATTTTTCCCTCATGGCCAGCCCTCTCTCTGACCTGTGCACATTACACATTCCCTTTCTGTTCCCTTGCTCTCTTTCCTACTTCCATGCACCTTCTCATTTCTCAATGAAGTTCCAGAAAACAAGGATTTATACCTCTTTGTGCCAAGCTGTATATTCTCTTTCCAATTCATTCTTTCATGTCCTCATTTCTTTTCCCTTTTTTCCCCTTTAATACTCTCATTTTATTGATGGTATCAATTTAAACTTAAAAAAAACCCAAACAACTCTTGCTTTATCTCTTCTAGGAATTCAAGCTGAATTTGTACCCAAGTTGTGTTTTTAGTCTTGATGTGTGTTACAGTGGAAGATTATGGGTAGTATTGTTTTATAAAATAACAAGACAACAGAAGGAAAAATTTGTTTGCGGAAAGCTTGGCATGAGACCTAATGTGAGCCCAGATGACCTTAAAAGCACTTATGGATAAAACTGAAAAGAAGAAAATAAACCAGAAAAAAAAGGAAAATATTTTTTTTCCCAGGGTTAGTGGAAAATAATTTGCTATATAGATCTAGACCAATATTTGCTCACAAGCTTCTACCTTTGTAAGATTTTACCAATGTATTGATATATTAAACTATAGCCTTATGTCTGGCAGAGAGATTAAATGTTTATTGGGTGAAGTAGTTTCCAAGCTCTTTCACCTTCTTGTGTTGACAACTGCTTTATGTTCACTAAATTTCCATAATCTGTCATATACCCTTTTATCCATTTCTAATTTTTCTTAAAACTTATTTAAATAGGTCGAGTTGAAGCTGTCATGATGGCATATATCTTTTTCTCACTTTTAGTCTTTTTCTTTTCTAATTTAGTGCTGGATTTTTATCTTTCTCCAATAAGTTAATGATTTGACAATTTACAACAGCCAGCCAATTCAACAATAATTCTCTTACTGGTAATCAGTTGTTTCTGTCTCAAAATATAGCCAGTTTAATTTTTTGTTATGTTTGTTATGTTATTTGGTGCTTATAATGTCTAGTACCATATGACTTTCTGAGGAGAGAATTTATACACACACATGTACACAAATACACAGACACAAACATTTATTTAAAGAAAATTTAAAGAGTTCATGTAAAGAATATTTATAAGAGCATTTATATACATACATATATGCTATATGTGTGGATATACACATATGTGTATTTACAGACACATATACACACATACATATATGCACATATTACATTTTATACACACATACATAGTTGAGAAAACTAAAGCAACTCAATTTTGTCTGAAATTTCTCTATTTTGCCCGACAATGTTTGTACTGCAGCCCCTAAGGCTGTCTTTGGCTTTCCTTTCTGCTGAAAAACAAAAAAAACAGTGTATCAGGGCAGGGTTATAAACCCCAGCAACAGGCTTTGTCCAGTCAAGGAAAACTGTATCCCCTAGTTCTACCCTGAAAGCCCCCAGAAAAACGTCCTGTCCAATTCTCAGGTATTCCATATCCAATACACCTCCTATCTAAAGTAAAACCTATGCAAGCTTTGTCCTTTTGCTCCCTCAAGGAATCTCTGGTCGTGTAGGGGGGGCTCCCTTGCTGGTGAAAGAGAGAGACAGGGAGAGAGACAGGGAGAGAGAGAGGGAGAGAGACGGAGAGAGAGACAGAGAGAGACAGACAGACAGAGAGAGACAGAGAGAGAGAGACAGAGAGAGACAGAGAGAGAGAGACAGAAAGAAAGAAAGAGAGAGAGAGAGAGAGACAGAGAGAGAGTTTGTAAGGCTTCTCTGTAGTCTATAAGTCCTTAGCTTGTTTGTTTTTTTGATTCAGAACCAAATTTGTTGTTTTTCCCCATGTCCATCTTTACCATGATTTCATAGAATAAAGATTATACGATTTAACTTGGATGAGGAATAGGTTACTGAATTCATTGCAGGATTTTTCTTATTTCTTTATCCCATGCAACAAAAGGAACACTAACTGTAGTCATTCTTATGGTCTTCTGACTCCTGTACGTGAATACCATAAGGCAAGGTAACTGAGGGTTCCATGAAATGATGTCCCTTGTTGCTTTTGGATGCATAATAAAGCCAACTCTTCCAATTTTTATATGCCTCTCCAAGGAGAGTCTGATGAGCCAGTCTTCCACTTCTAACTTCTGGTTTAACTTATAGTGGAATTGTCAATATTGATATGATTTAGTTCCTTCCATCATATGTACACTCACTGGGTCTTGGACAATCAGTTCATATTTAAATTACCAACAGTTAAGTTAATGTTTATACCTAGTCTAAAAACTATGATTCTTCTCATCCTCTGCTCTTTTTCTGTTACTCTCCTTGCAGAAGATGAAAGGAACTGCCAAAGACTGAGCTTCATTTGGTGTTTTCCTTTGCTTCATGGGTTGACATAACCAAACAACTCAACAGCTAGCAGCCAGCTGACTGATGGTAAGTCTTTCGACTGGTCTGGGGCTCAGAAGTAAGACAGTCTGTCACCAGGACTGTACTCAAAGAAACCTTTCCAGAATGACAGAATCTGCCAGAGCTTGTTGACTAACAAACACCTTTAAGAATAAAAACTTCCTCAAAACCATAATGGGGTATCAGAGGACTTCTGTGTAGGTCAAATTAAAGAGCAAAAATGTAAAAACAGGCAAATACCTAGAAGACAAGAACACAAGGCTACTCTTATCTGACAAACGATTTGTACAGAAAATGTATGAAAAGTAATTTGTATACTTTGATGCAGTATGAAAATATTGTCTGTGATCACTGTTTTTCTGAGAGGTCCACTTTGATAACGTAAAAGAGAATCTACTTAAGTTATTAATTTGGTGTTGTTTGAATTCATCATAATTACTAATATGCCTACGAACATTTTAAAAGTAAGGGTATTTCCATAGGATTATTCTGTTACATAGCTCAATAATCTTATACAATTTAATTTAGGATAGTTAACCTAGTGAGTATGACCTTCCAATAGTTACACAAATGAAATATGACTGTCTTCCAATTTGTTTTTTAACTACAGGAAAAGATTTACTTCTTTTTGTGAGATGTTGCTACAATGCTTTCTTGAATGATATTAAGTACTGATTATCAACTAAATAGTCTGATTTAATTCTCCTAAAAAACTTTAAAGAACTTAGAAGCATCCAAAGGAGACTGCAAGCAGACAAAAACCCACAAAGCTCTCTACTCTAATCATCTCAATTTAAACATTTTCTTTTACTATTCATAAAATGAGTTTCTGAATCCAGGAAAGTTAAAGTTATACCTTTTCAATTGGTTGGTGATACAATGGCAGATATCACTTGGATCTTAACCATTTTCTTATTTTAACCATAGTAAGTATTTGATTATCACTGCAAGAAACTGAACTGTTCATATTTATTGTTTCTGAACACCAAAGACATTTTCAAAATGGTCAATCAGCAAGGCAAGAAAAAAGATCAGGTACTTTGAATTATGAGGCAGCAAAGTGGTACAGTGAATCAAGTGCCAGCTCTGGAGGCAGGAAGACTCATCTTCCTCAGTTTAAATCTGACATTTGCTAGCTGTATGACCCTGGGCAAGTCAAACTTTACACTGTGTACCTCAGTTTCCTCATCTGTAAAATAAGCTGGAAAAGGAAATGGCAAACCACTTCAGTATTTTTGCCAAGAAAACCACAAATAGGGGTCAAAGAGTTGGGTATGATTGAAAAAAACTGAACGACAAAAACTTTGAGTTATAAACATATTTTTTATGGCTCATGCCTTGCCAATGATCAAGTAGTAGTTGTACACAGACTTTTCCTCCAGATTCAGTGTGACACAGGATAAAATGCTGCATCTCAAATTAGAAAACTTGGGGGCAAACCTGAGCTTTGCTACCAACTACTTGGGAAATTCAAGCCAACAAATATTCATTAAATGCCTCATGGATGCCAGATAGTGTGGAGGAGATAGAGACAAGTATAAAGCAGGCGGGCTCTAAAGATTACATTCATCTGTAAAGGAAAAAACAAATAGATACAAAATAACTTTTGCAATGTGGGGAATTAGGAAAGGCACCTGTAGGAGGCAGCATGGCCCTGGTGAACAGATTGCTAAACTCAAAGTCAGAAAGACAGGGTCAAATATAATTCCAGATAGTTATTAGCTGTGTGATCCTGGGCAAGTGACTTAACCACCCCTCTAAGCCTCAGTTTCTTCATTTCTAAAACGAAGGGATTGGACTTGATGATCTCTAAGACCCTTTCAAGGTGGAGGGTGGACTGGAGAAGAGACACAGCAGCCAGGAAGACCAATTAGGAGGCTGAGAGAAGAGTGTGAATCAGGGTCTTGGCCTCGTGAGTGGAGAGAAGGAGAGAGGGAGTGACTGACAGAGTGGAAAGACAAAGGAGATGGTGTAGGTGGAAGCTACGGAACTTGACAGTTTGACATGGTGGTGGTAGGTGAGGGAGTAAAGAGTCTGAGGTTGCCTTCCTGGGTGACTAGAAAGATGAGGGTGCTTGTAACAAAAACAGGGAAGTTAGGAGGAGGGCTGTGTTTAGAGAGAAAGATAAGATCTGGACATGGTGACTCTGAGAAGTCTATGAAACACCAAGGTGATACAGACTCACATGCATCACAGTGATAGTAGGGCCTGCTGGAACAGCCACAGAATGGGGTTGGAACATGGAGGCTGGTCTGTCCAAGTCCACTGAGGACTGATGTAAACAGGGTAAGAGAAGAAACAGAAGAGAACAATGTTATTAAAACCCAGAGAGGAGAACCAGAAGAAGATAGTGGTGGAATTTTTCACATGCTGGGGAGAGGTCAATAAAGATGGACAAAAAGAAAAATGGACAAAAGGCAGGTTGCTTAATAAATCTAGGGATGAACTTCCTCATCTTTTAGAATGAAGGCACTAGACTCTAGGTCCCTTCCAACTCCCAATTTATAAATCTCCAGCTATCTAGAATAGATTTGATCTCCTTCTCAAAGTCATGCCACATAGCAACTAAACTGCCCTGGGTAGCTGACATGGAGCACAGAACACCTCACCCCAAATTCCTTCTCACCACTAATTTTCCCCAACCCTTAGGAGGCATCATTTATGCAGCACATTCACTGAACACCTATAAATACTTACTAAATAACTATTACATACAAGGCTCCGCAAAAGTCTCCTAGCTATCTCATTTTTTTCATTAAACCTTGTTTCGTTCAAGCATTTTAGTAATTAACATAAAAAGTTTGCAGAAGTTATTTACTATTACAAGTAAATATTTAATTTTTAAAATGACTAGAGTCATAATAATATTGTTCTCAATTATTTTTCATCTCAAATTGGCTATATTTGGGCCTTAACTAAATGACAGGTCACCTTTATGTGAAGATTTTAGGTTTATAAAGCACTTTATTCACAACTCTGTGAAGTAGGTAATGCAAGTATTATCCTCATTTTATAAATGAGAAAACAGAGACTCAACTGTCATTTGATAACTAGACTATTAAGCTCAGAGAGGTTTATCATTATTAAACCATTTTCTAAGCTATGACGAGATCCTGTCCTTGTCTCATTCCCTTTTCCTTTCCTTCCTTCTTTCTTCCTTCCCTCCCTCGTAGCCTCTCCTCCTTCTTTCGTTTCATCTGCTCATCTACAGAACAAGTGCTCTCACTGGTGACTCATCGTCAAGTTCTGAGGTATGGGTTAAATAGACCTTTGTAATAGGTGGAAAACCTAACAATTATTTATCATATATTATTATGGAAAAATTAATTCTGATTTCCAAACAGCTAACTTACTAATGAACTTACTCACTGGTAAACTGGGGACTTTCTATATAAACTACCAATCAATATTTGCTTTTTGAAGCATTAGACTGACTGGCTACTGTAACTGGCTATAAGAAATTTCACAAAGAAGAGAGGATTTAAACTGAACTTTGACAGCTGGGATTTAGGGTCTTGCTAGATGAAAACCTAAAGAGGGCGATTAAAGCAAGCTGTGTGGCACAGAGGCTAGAACGCAGGCCCTGGAATCAGGAAAACTTGAGTTCAAATCCCGCTTCAGACACTTACTAGATGTATGACCCTGGACAAGTCACTTAACCTGTGTGCCTCAGCTTCCTTATCTGTAAAATGAGGATTAAATAAGACAATAATTACGAAGCCCTGAGCACGGTGCCTGGTCCACGGTAAGTGCTATATAAACGTCACCACCACTGTCAGCATCATCACAAAGCCAGAGTGGCGAGATGAGAATGAGACAGGAGACAAGAGCAAAGAGATCAACGTAGAGTCATGGCATGCAAAGATGACAGAGGGGCCTAAAATCAAGGGAGTTCAGGCAATGAGGAAGGACTGCAGGAAGAACAAGGAAGAAATAGTTTCTGAAGGTTAACTGGACAGAGGTGGCAGGCTGAAGGGGAGGCCCAAGGTCTGGGAAATAGGGGCCTGTGAATGAAGCGCAATGAGCTGCCTCTGAGGTCACCTGACCTAGGACAGGAGCAGTCGGAGGAGAAAAAAGGCATGAATCAACGTCACATTTTCAAGAAAAAACAGACTTGGAGACCAAAAGGATGTGAGGCCTCTACTGAGATCTAGTAAATTCAAAGTCTCTCTGCTATCCCTCGCCCCACCTGGCTATTCCTTCCTTTAGAAGTCTGACAAAAAGGCAGAAGGAGTAGCATGATCTCTTGTGGTAATTTTCATGCCTCCTCCTTAACAGTTTGGTTCTTCTTTATGTGGTAGGGCCTAGAATATTCTCACTTTTATCACAGTGACTGACCAGTAGAACAGTGATGAACCTTGGATAGATAGTGTGCACTCAGATGAGAGTTACAATACTTAGGACGGTGCCATTTAAATTTAAATACTGTGCTAACAGGTAGGAGATGAGACACCTTCTCCGATACTACTGTGAAAACAGTAAAGACTATTGCCAGCGAGAGCTTCCAGGACTCACCCTGCTGCCCCTGTGGCGTCTGCGAGATGATAAACTGTGCTGGTTGCAAGTTGGTGGTTGGATGCACCAACACAAACTGTTGCAGGTTGAGATTCTGTTGTTGTAGCTGTTGCAGCTGTTGCAGATCCTGAAAAAAATAAAATAAAATCTGTATCTGAGATGCTGAGATAAGAGTTTAACCAGGTCCATGCCAACTAAATAATGCCCAAAAGGTAAAATAAGATAGACAATATTACAAAACCTCTCATACCTTCAAAGCAATGTTTGCATTTCACAATTTAAAGAACTTTCTTTGCTCTTGTGATAACCCCAGTATTATTATCCCTAGTTTATAGCTGAGTAAACTGAGGCATAGAATTTCAAAAGAAGAAGGAATCTCCAAGGTCATCTAGTCTAAGTCACAAAAGAATAAAAATCCCCTACCAGTATCTATTCAAGATCAACAGTGGCTTGAAGACTTCTAATAAGGAGGACATGTTGCCTCTGCAGGCAATTTGTTCCACTTTTGGACAACTCTAAATGGCATTTTTAATTGGTGAGCCCTAAAGGTGTCTCTGTAACTTGCATCCAGGGCTCCCAGTCCTGTCCTCTGGCGGTAAGTAGAAAAAGTCTAATTCCTTTTCAGACAGCTGCTGACATTCATACTGCTGCCTGGGAGTCAGCTATCAGATTTCCTCCCTTATTCCCTCACCCCCTGCCCCTTCCTAGTCTTCTCTTCCTCAGGCTAAACATCTCTAGTTCTTCCCAGATTCTCACATGAAATGGGCTTAAGGCTCCTCACCTTTCTTTGGATGGATGACCTCTAGCTACTCACTTTTGTACCTGAAAAGAAGTGCTCAGAATGGAACACCATCCTCAGAGGAGGATATATGTGAATTTATCAACTGATAAGATTCTGGAAACCACATCTCTTTCAATCCAGTCTAAGACTGGATTAATGTTTTTCAGCTGCTATGTTGTCCTAAATGACTGATATGGAGGGCACAGTTACTAAACCCACATGTCTTTTTCTCATGAAATGCTGTCTATTAGAAAGGCAGCATCAGCCAAACTCACACACCCTTTCAGTGGCAGAGGTGGACCTTCTGAATCCAAGTCCAGTGACTCTCACTCTGACAGAAGAGTTTTTTCAACAAATCTATCATATTCAATAACAAAGACATATACACTAGCACAAACAAATAATAAAGGATATGTTTACCTAAATATAGCATCTCTCTGCGGCCTATCCTTCTCTCCCCTCTCACACCCTTCCAGGGCACACACAGTATCTTAACAAAGAGCTTATAATTTCACGGACTTTGGTGTGTCAGAAGTCTCACCATAAACTGACAGAACAAATATGATTCTTTTAAAAAATTTTCTATCTATAGAGAAAACTAGGTTGAAAAAGCCATTTGAAAATTGAAATGGGACTTCAAAATACCAGAATTATTTTTATCTAGATGTTAATAATACTTCTATTATCTAACCACCATTCATAATTATAGTTTCTTTTTTCTGTCCAATCAAACTCTTGTTATTGTATTGAAATACTCTGTTTGGTTCTTGGAAGTAAATTAACTGCTCAGCACCACTTTTAAGAAAATAACATTTCACATGTTTTCATATACATAAGACCAATGTCATCCCTTACTCTTGGTTTTTCTTGATTTAAACAACTTCATTAACACTTTTTCTTCTTTTAATTTTTAGTTTATAACATTCAGTACCACAAGCTTTTGAGTTCTAAACTTTCTCCCCGTCCCTCTCCTTCATCTTTCCCAAGAAAGCATACAATCTGATATCGGCTCTACATACACATTAAACATATTTTCACATTAGTCATGTTGCAAAGAAAAATTTTAACCAACGGAATGAACCACAAGAAAGAAGAAATGAGAGTAATTCATTAACCATTTCTGACAGCTTCTTTTTTCTGTCTTCTAAATAATTTGATTAATGTTCTACAGATTTTCCCCATTTAAGACTTAAAATGTGAAAACCCACACTAAACTGCTCAGACTACCTGACCAATACCATAGACCATATAGCTCAATGAATACTTCCTGTCTCTTACAAACAAATGAAGCACCTTAGCGTAACTGCTGAACGCATTAAACAATCCATGTCTGCTACAGTTAACTAATTAAAATAAATACAGTAATCCCTCTGCTGTAGAGAAATGCCAATCAATTACTCAAGAGCTGTCACTTAGATAAACAGTCAGTTATTAGGGAATCAGCTCTGTGTTTACAATATAAAGTCAAACAAACAGATGCATTATATTTATAGCAGAATGAGAAGGAAAATGGACTGATACAGCTTGGCTCCCCTCTCTGTAACTGCAGCAGGTGGACACAGGCCCCAAGAACATCCACACTGGTTCTTCTGGGCACTCACCTGTGCAATCTGTATAGGCTGTGACAGGGGGATCTGCGTCATCGGTGTTGCAGCAGAGGCTGAGATGGTGGCGCCCGCGGCGCTGTGCTGCTGGCTGGCCGAATGCTGAACTGCGGCGGCGAGCAGCTGGGCCTGTGCCTGCTGCAGCAGCAACTGCTGCTGGGCCGGTGTCAGGGCAAGCTAAAGACAGAACAAACAGTAGTCAGTGGCTGGAGTGGAAGGTTCTCCTACTCTTACTTTACTCACAAAGAGCAGGTAAGGAGTTCAGGAGCTTAAAGTCTAACCCTACTCACTACCGAACCTGACGAGGGCACCTTCCAGGGCCAAGTGCTGAGGATGACCTGGCTGTTAGTTGGTAGTTCCAAGATCATTTCAACTTGGAGCTGGCCATCAAACTACACTTAGGATTGAAGAATCACCCAAGCTTCTCCAAGGCTCCAGGGTTTATACAAAAACATAATTAACTAGCAAGCCAAAAAATAAAATAAAAGAAAAAATCAGCACTGACAGAACACAAAAAGAAATTTATAGTCAACAGAACAGCAAGTGATTAGTCTGATGAATGAGAAATAGGAATGCTGGATATGGTCTCGGAAAGAAGTGATAAGACCCCAGCTGCTCTACATTAGCATGAATCCTTGCCATATTCCATCATTCCTATTACGTCTAAAGATATGACTAAGGAACATGAGCTCCATTTGTTTCCTCTCCAAGTCTCCCTACAGCCTCTACCCCACACAATCTTTTCTGTTGTTGAAAGGATTGAGTCTCCAACTTTATATCCCTTTTCCAAACACATATTATCTCTGTGAAACAGGTGGTGAAGGCTTGTCTCTTTACATGCAAATAAGTCCTAATGCTCAGGTTTAATAGAATCCCCATCTACACAGACCTGGAATCCTAAGTGCCTCTGGCAGTAGCAGACAATCGTTATGCAAAACAAAACATATATAATAACAATTACCACTATAAAAAGAAACCTGCTTAGGTCAGATTTAAAATCTGCAACTTATTTAAAGTATACTTTTTGGGGAAAAAAGGTAAAATTAAATGAGTGTGTTCACTTAAATTTATTACAACTATCTTCCTCTTCCTAAAGTTTCCACAATAAATGAAACTGAACAAAGATCTGTAAATGCCATTCAAACAGAAAATGTTGTTTCACATTCTGAAGTATAAGGTCTAGCAAGTTAATGGGATCATCTTCTTTGTAAGAAGAACCCCCTAAATTGTACACAAAATATTTAAGAATCAAAACTGTTCGTCTTTCCAAAAAACCTGGCCAGCTCCACAAAACCTTTAAAAATAAGTCTCCCATGTCTAACACAAACTTTTCTGAAATACAGAGTTATGAAATGCCAGTGTTCAGTGTGGCCCAACATAGTTCAGCATAACCAAAAATAAAGACAAATAACTTCTTAAATAAAAACTATCATACTAGAAAACATTTCAATACACCAAGAAAGTGGCAAAATAGTGGATCCAATATAACTCCAATGTACCTAAAAACTATCAATGTTAATGAGAAAACAACTCCCCCCTCCCCGCCCCCCCTGCCCCTAACGATACTGTCTGGAGTAAAGTCACAATGCTGTGCTGATAATGCTAATGATCTCTACAACATAGTTGCCTCACATTGAATAATGATTCCATTACATGACGAAAAGCAACTAAAATGGGGGTGAGAAGGCCCTTACTTTACCCAAAACATCTGCTATCATAACAAGAGATACACTGAATGCCTTTGACAAAGAAGACTTGCTCTTCCAATGTGATAGTCCTTTTTTCAGGATATAATAGTGTCAGGCATCTATAGCCATATTACTGATGGTGGACAGCTTTCATTAGACAGCAAGCAATGGAAGCTTTATAAGTAAGTTTACTAGAATTCTTGAGAAAAAAACTTACCCCTGTTATCTGTCCTCCAGCCAGCATGAGTTGAGTTTGGGGGATGGGTGCCTGCACTGAAGGCTGCTGGGAAGGCTGGCTTGGCTGCTGGGAGTCCCCAGATTCTTCATTAGATTTAGACTAGGAAAAGAAAACCACACACACACACACACACACACACACACTACAACTCTATAATAGTTTTAAGAGAGATGTCTGTAGCTCCCTATTTTAAAGAACATGGTTTCAGTCAGCCTTTTGTGCTCCCCCATCCTACTAAAATTCACCTTGTAATAATTTTGTATGTTTCTTTACATACACGTGATAAAATGCAAGCTTTCTGAGAGCATGGCCTGATGCGCTTTTGTTTCCCTGTCTCTAGCACTGAGTGCAGGACTTCATAGGTAATGCTTGCTGACTGATTTTAAAATATAGGGTTTGGTCTGTTCAGAGGCTATCGCAGCTAAGGATATTTAAGCCATTGGTTTTGTCGAAGTCTTCTGAGAACTATATTTGATAGAGTTGAATTTTAATTCCTTTGTTCCAATATCACCAAAGCTGCAATTCTAATATTCAAAAACAAAAATGGATTTAGCCTACAAAAATTGAAGTTTTTTCACAATTTAAAATTCTAAACTATAGAAATGTGGAAGAATACATATATATATTCAATTTACCTCTGCCTCAAAATGGCTGTCATTATTTTGAAATTCACTTGGTGTTGTTTGTGGTGGTCAGTTTCAAATGTCAATTTGGAGATGATTCACCTGACCTCCAGGATCTCTAAATGGTGGTTTCAAAGTAGTTTAGACTCAACATTTCCAATCAAATTTTAAGAAAACATTTAAAGAGAAAATACTGTATTGGAGAGGGAGAGCACACTCCCCAAAGGGGTACTGAGAGAAGATTCTATGGTAATTAAAACTGGTTATGCGGAGCATTAAAATTCTGCATAGATTTGCATATTTCCCACCACCTGTTTCAGGGACTGCAGAGCAGGCTAATTAACATAAAGGCTCTGATTAATTCTGCCAGTCATTGAGAGATAATTACCAAGAAGGACTGTAAACATTCTGCATTGGAGACACAGCCTGTTTGCCAACATCTCTCTCAGGGATGAAAGTTTACCATGGCAACCAAGGTAATTTTCTGCCTCTTCTCCCTCGGAAAGGAAGGCCACTCACTGTATTTTCTTCTCCTTTCTTCAGAACTATTTCTTTCTGATACTAGGTCCCTGTTCTGCAAGGTTGCATAGTTTGCTCAATCCAAGTTCTTAAGCATTCAGCAATACTAAAACCCATCTTAAGTAACACCATTTTTGGTATTTTCACTTTGTTTTTTACTCAGGCAGCCCAATAAAAGGAACCAGTATGTTGGAGGAAATCTTATAGAGGCTTTCATAGAACTCAGATTCAAAGTCAGAATGTGATTTTGTTCGAGAGAGAGTAGGGCGTGTGTATGTGTGTGTGCGCGCGCATGTGTGTGCACGCGTGCATGTGTGCGTGTGTGTGATTTCAAATTCTTCCTGAGCAGAAGTTGGTATTCCCCATGGGACTGTCCTACCCTTTCTCCTTTTCCTCTATACCCAGTAACCTCATCGGATCCCGCGGCTTTAACCATCATCTTGGTACAGCAATAGTCTCTCTCAAGTTCTCCTAAATATTTCTTTTTGGACATCTCAAATTTGACAAATGTAAATTCAAATGCCCAAATTTGGACATTTCATATCCCAGAGACATCTTTAACTGAATATGCTACAAGTGACCTCCTTATTTTTCTGACTATGTTTATGCTGAAGACACCACTACCTTTCCACTCTCCAAAGTTCATAACTTTGGCCTTTTCCTCGATTTCTCCCTCTCTCTCCCTCCCTCCTGTATCCAGTAGCTTCACAGTGTCTCTTGCTTTTGCCCCTTCTCTCTCCTCAAACAGCTACCTAGTTCTGGACTTATCTCCTACTGTCATAACCTAACTGATCTCCCTAGCTCAAGGCTCATCCCACTTTAGTTCCTCCTATTTGTTGCTGCCAAAGTAATTTTCCTTAAACACAGACCTTATCATGTTACTCCCTGATTCAATGGCTTCACAATGTCTCTACAATAAACATAACCCTCCTCTGTACTTTTTAAGGTCCTACACACATGCCACCAACCTATCTTTCTAGCTTCACTACACATTACTCCTTTCCAGTATTCTGAGATCTGGCCAAAGGTATAGCCATCTCTAAGACTTGGCATGGGTCATTCCACAAACTAAGAATATACACCCCCTTGACCTTCAACTTTGTGAAGTTCCCCCTCTTCCTTAAGCATAGTTCAAGTACTACCTTCTTCAAGAATCCTTTCCTGATTCTCATTAGTGCTTTCTCTCTCAAATTACCTTGTACTTAACTACTTCGTATATATCGGTGTTTATTAACTGTATATTTATATTGTATATTTTCATAGGAAATCATCTTCCACATTAGAATTGTAAACTCATCATCAGTAGGATTGTTTCACCATTTGTAATGTATCCTTAGCACCTAGCATACTAGGCACTTAAAAAATGCTTTTTAATTTGAGTAAAATTTAGCAAAGACAATTAATAAAACTTTATATAAAATAAAATTATATAAAATACATTTTGAAACTGAAGTGTAGTAAGAGGTCATTTAATTTTTTTATTTTAGTATTTGCTGTAATGTTATAAATTTGACAACTGATTAATAATACTTCTAATTGGTTGGCAAGATACATATAATTTTATGGTCCACTTGTATTCCACAACCATGGCAGATATTATTAGGAACTTTAAAAATGGAAACAAGGGCATATGTGAGATTTTGAACTTTAGTAACAAGATAATCCTTACCTGTACATTTAAGGACTGAGCAGCAGCCTGTAAACTTGTTCCAGCAAGTTGGACCTAAAACAGAACAGAATTTACTAAGCTGAATACGGAAAAAGACTGCAACATTACTAAGTCGCTCCACACATCCTGAAGTAACCAGAAGTCAATGTTCTCAGAAAATATTTATAAGAAGCCTATTCTATATAAGCTACAGTATTAGAACTGGGGATACAAAATCAAAAGACATGGTCCCTCTACTACAAAAGGGCAAAAAGCCTAACAGAATAGTTTCATATAACCCTTGTACAATACTATCTCCCCTATTTCTCTTCTGAAGGTAATTACCCAGTTTGACATCTCTGGATATTACTAAATTAATCTTGTAACAAATGGTACATTTGTATTGAGGAGGACCTTATATAACATCCTATTTATTCTACCACACAAATCTCTTATCTTCCACACTGTACATAAAGAAATATACAAAAGCATGTTGCTCGAATATACCACTTTACATTATGCAATAAGAATTTTAGTGAAACAACAGCCAAAATACCCATATACACCAAAAAAATACCCTAACCTTATGTATGCAAGTTGATAATTAAGTTTTTTAGACATAAATGAAGTACAAACAATCAACCAATGTGACTTTTACATAAGCCTCACATTAAAAATGAATCTTATTAGCTCACAGTTACACCTAACATTTATCAGATGGGACACACAAACCATAGCCATGCCAAAACAGCATTTCTGATTTTGGTCCCAGTCTGATTTTGTCAGTGTAGGGAGGTCTTGGTGTAGCTTATTTCTCTGAGTGAGACAAATATGTACTCTATGCGTAATATAAACTTAGAAAGCCACCTGAGGGCACTCAGCAACTGTGACTTGCCTATGGTCACACAGTCAGTGGATATCAGGTCCTCCTGACTCTAAGGGTAGCCTTCTTATTCCAAATAAACATACTAAATTAAAAGTAAAATTATTCTATTTAGTGACTTAATTCACTTTTGCAGAGATTCCTATGAAAGGAGGGACAAGCACTAAAGAAAATATTTAGAATTTTAAGAAAAATAAATTAAGAAAATTAAAAGTAAAGTGACTGATAAGGAAGAGAATATTCTGTACAATTACTATAAGCACATTTGTTTCCTTTTACAAACTAGAGGTAGCTCCAATACCAACTCTAAAAATACTCTGCCAATCAGTTTTACACATAAAGAAAGCTCATTATAGCCTCAATCAGTTGAATAAACGGTATCTTTACTATCCAGCAGATAATGTGGATAACAAATCGATTTCTTCCTAGCTGATGTTTGTCCTGAACAATACACCATACACTACAAATCTCTGGTATACTTGCTCTACTGCCTTAGCTGAGTAAGAATCTTGCCTTATGTTCCATGAAATAGACCTAACAAAAAACATCAAAATTTCTATTTTGAATAGTAGACTTTCACAAGAAGAGGATGACTTAGAGATCATTTAGTGTTGTTCGTCATTTATTTTCGAAGAGGACCATGACATCAGGAAGATGATGCCATGACTTGCAAGTGAATTGGATTTAAGTGAGGCAGGGCTATGCAAAGTCACCAGCCTCACTTTTTCCTCCAGAGCCATTTGGGGCCAGGGACAAGATATAGATTAGGATGATTGGAGGTGGCCCCCTAGAGATCACTTACTGATGAGGAACAACAAGCCATAGGCATTAATTTACCTGTTCAACGGGACAGACATGAGTTAGTTAACAAAACAAGGGCCAGAAAGCAAGGCTCTTAGGTATGCCAAGTCTAATATTATTTCCACCATTTCATACCTTTTTCTATTGGAATAGTTGTAGAATGGGGTAGAGTATCCAATGTCTTCCAATCCAATCCAAAAAACATTTATTAAATGTCTCCCATGTAAAAGGCATTCTGAGTGATAGAGATACTAGGTCAAAATGAAAAATAGTGCCTACCCTCAAGAACCTCAAATTCTACTGGAGGGATACAATTCATAAACATTAAAGTATACACAGAATAATCTAAGCAGTAAAAGAACACTAATAACTAGTGGGTTAGGAAAGCTTCCCATCGAATATGGCCTCTAAGTTTAACCTTAAAGAAAACCAGGGATTTTAAGAGATGAAAGTCAAGAGGAAGTGCTTTTCAGACACAGTGTGTGACTTTAGGGACAGCATATATAAAAGTGAGTACTTGACTAAAGATAAGAGTAACAGAAACTCTTCTAAGTTTAAGCTTGTATTCTGAAAAATTGTTCTAAAATAGTTCCTACTTCCTATCCAGATTTAGGGAAGAGAAGAGGTGAGAGTGGAAGCATGGTCAGACAGGACATGAAATGCTCTTTCCCACACTCCACCCTGCTCCTGTGTAGATTTCACTGGTTATCTCCCTTTACTTACAACCTTCCTGACAATGTTCTCTTCCCTTTCCTTCTTCTCAACCTGATGCCAATCCTCATTCCCACCCTATGGGAGGGAAAATGGAACCCATGATCCACTCACACTCTTGAGCTCACTCCCCTCTTCCTAACTGTCATGGGTCTGTCTTGCTCCTGCTCCCTAACTGTGGGGTGGGCATGGTCACTCGCACTACTTTGATGAGTAGGGGAAAAGATACAAGACCATCGGGCATTACCTGCCACTGTGCCTTAAGGACCACCAGGTCTTACCATCTTTCATGTTCATATGCTGTCTGGCCCACCAGGGTTTCCCAGGGGCCTAGTTTTTAATGTCCTGATAGAATTTTTTCATGTGTCTGGAAGATGAATTAGAATATAGGAACTTTGAGAGCAGGGATTGTCTTGCTTATTAATTTCTATCTACAATGTTCAGTAAAGTTTTTGGCACATTGCTTCTAACATGATTTTTCATTCATTCATTCAATATAATCAGCTGAACGTAACTTTTCTTTGATGATTCATGATTTTTCCTTAGGTCTATCAATGCCTATTATGTAATACTGTTGATTTAGAAAGTACATGAGACTGGACTGATTCTGAGTCCAAGGTAGACTTCTAATTGTGGAAAAGATGCTGCCTTACCTTTACCTCTTTCAGTATAATACCGAAAGAATCCTAGTCAATCAAAGGCTCCAATTAATCAAGGTTTTACTGTTTACATTACTGGCCATGCCTCAAATCTCCTTGCATTATGTCATTCTGCCTACTTAGACCCTATCAGATGATTGCATCAAGGTCAAACAAATTTAATGGCTAACAACACTTTTATCTTTAAGTTTCAGGACAGACTGCCTATTAATTAAAAAAAAAGGAATCAATAATTTTGTTGTCAATTTAAGCAAAATCCACTCAAAATCACCTCCATTCTTGATTTGTCCAAATTCCTTTATGTGTGGTTTTAATTATTTCCAATTTTAAGACCAATCACTTCTGAGTGATAAAGCTGTTCGCTGCTGTCTGTGTTCACTGCTGTCTGTGTTCACTGCTTCATGTAGTCAGGTAAAAGATCTAAAGCACATCCCCATTATACATTTGAAATGTAAACTGGTTAAATGTTGAAGGATAAATAACACCTATTTCCTTCTTAAAATGATGACTGGAGAACATAATTTTTAAAATAAGATTTTATTTACCTCATCCTAAATAAATAGTAAGACATTCTTTTCTAACAACTTCCCTGGCCTTCTTTCACTGAAGAAATATAAATTTAGCATAGGAGATAATCTTATGTAACAACATAAATGTTAATTTTCTTAACAGAGAACAGAGCCACTATGAATTCCCACTCCAATGCTCATCAGGATCTGGAGTGCTCCTGGGTTCTTAAAAGCTAAATGCAATCTCTGGCAGATTTTCTAGGCTGGAAGCTTTGGTACCAGTGAAAGACCTGACTGTGCCCGCTTTATAAGGGTTAGTCTGATTTTTATCACCAGAACTCCTATCACATGGTGAATGTTTTTGGCTATGGAAACCCACGAAACAAAGAAAAATATAAAACGGTCCTTGGTCCCATGTAGCAGCCTCAGAAAAGAGTGTTAACGGTACTAAAGATCATGCAACTGTTAGACTACCTGTACACTTCTAACTTAGCCTATGCTTCTTGGTCCATGAAATGCTTTTTCAATAGCCTGTGGATTGATTGCTGTAATTAGAGGAACTACATTTTTATCAATCTTGACATTCTTACTACAAACAAAATCTGACCACTGCAGTAAGTTGCAGGTAAAAGGATGGCTGACTCATTGGTATTCCTTGTAGGGGCAAATAAAGGAGTTGGCAGAGTTGGTTTTTCTGATGCTTCTAAAGATAACAAGACAGATCATTTTATGGAGAATTTGGTTTTCTCTTATGAAGAGTCCATAGTAAGTCCTTGCAAAAAGTTAAGCATGAAAACAATGGTAGCTTACATATCTGTCACGGAGATGAAATGCAGAAATTCTATGACCAACATGCTACACATTAAATCACAAGCTGATACTTAGCAACTTTAATGCAAAAAGCAGCTAGTGAGAATAAGACGTAGAAAAAACATGGCCAGGAATAAGGAATGAGAGAGACAAAAGACTTGTAGACTACATAGAAGTTTTGCATATGAATACTTTCTTCAAGAAAACAATTAGGTGGTGCAAGATACAGAGAGAACAAAAAGTGAAATTCATCATATTTTAACTATATAGCATGTAGATGCCAATATTATGAAATTCCATATTTATCTGTTTCATGAACTCATAAGATTAAAAAGTCATTGTGACATTATTTTAAATCTTTGCTCACCATTTGCTAAGCATAACTATAAAATATTCTAGACAAAATGGTACTTATTCACAAATATGCCACAATCCTAAATAGTAATATAATCTTAGTTATAGGTGGCACATGGCTCCTAGTCACATATTTCTTTTCTGCATTTTATTCTGTTCTATTTTGCTATATATTTCTCACAAGTAGTGGTTTGTTCTGATTTAAAGCATAATTATTTGTGTATCTGTCTTGTTTCCCTGTTTAACTACTAGGTTTAGCACTCTAAAGTTTTTGAGAGTTTTCTTATATTTTTAATCTCAAAGAACTTAGCACAAAGCCTTGCATGTAGTGGATACAACCAATGTTGCTTGATAGGTAGGCAACTTTAATAAGAAATGGTTTGGCGGTTTGACTGAATAAGAAAGAGGCAAAAGAATCCATTCAGAAATGAAAATATGAAAAATCAATGAAATATTTTAAAATATATTCTACTTAGTTCACCTTGGGTAGTTTGACATTTAGATTCCTCTCACTTCTCCAAAGCATTTTGCCATTGCTTTTGGTTTTGAATGATCCTTTAAACTTACCCAATCAGTGGACATTTACTTTGTTTCCCATTCTTTACTAATGCCAAAAGCTCTGCTATTTGGGGTAACTATGCCTAGCAGTGGCATCTCTGGTTCAGGGCATGGCCATTTGAGTAACTTTTGTTCTGGCCTAATTCTAAATTGCTTTTCAAAATGGTTACACTGGTTAACAGCTGCACCAATAATGGAAACAAGGCTGCCTTTCTTCTAACGATCCCAGACATAGACTATTTCTATCTTCTGTCATCTGCCAGTTTGCTGGCTGTCAGATACAACTTCAGGGTTATTCTGGTTGCATTTCTCTTATTATTAGTTATTTGCAGCATTCTCTCATTTGGTTATTAATAATTTGCCATTTTTAAAGAACTGTTTGCACATACCCTTCGATCACTTATCTTTTAGAGAATGGCTTTTGGTGTTATTTATATGTTAGCTGTCTACTTAAACTTGGATACCAAACCCCTATCAAGGAAATCTGATATAGTCTGATATAGATTTTTTTTCCCCATTCAACTTTCCCTTCATAAACTAGAAGTATTAATTTTGCTTGCACAGAAGCTTTTCAGTTTCATGTATTCAAATCTATTTTGTCTTTCGTAATTATCTCTAAACTTTAGTTAAGAATGCATCTTTTACTAACTGTAAAAGGTATGTATTGTTCTTTTCTAATTTTTCTATTATCACTCCACTGTCTATGTAGGTCCCTTTCTATCCATTTACAAAACTGTCAGTTTGGTAGATGCCCTTATCACTTCACACCTGGAAATAGCTTCAAATAAGCAGCAATTTCTGTTTGGTTTATTTTTCTTATGCCTCTCTCAACTCTAATTTTTCCTCAATTCAGATGCCAAAGTGATTTTCCTAAAGAACAAGTATTATCATACTCCTTCCCTCTTCCCCGCTACCTCAATAAACTCCAGGAATCAAATGGAAAATGCTCTGTCTGGCATTCCCAGCTGGCCTCCTGACTACCTTTCTGACCATGTACTCCCCTCTATGTACTGCATCATAAGGTCACACTGCCCTTCTTGCTACTCTTTAGACAGAACACGCCATCTTACTGACTGGCCGCACTGCACGTCTGGAATACTCTTTCTCAATTCTGTCTCCTGGCTTCTTTCTGCAAGAATCTTTTCTAGCTGTTTTTCTACCCCTGCCACTCTCTGTCCAGCTCCCCAGTCTTCCCACTAAGATTACCTTTCATTTATACTGCACAAGTTCTAACCACTCATTGACATCAATCAATAAGCATTTATTAAGTACCTTTTATGTACCAGAAACTATGCTATGTGATGGTAGAGAAACATGAAATAAATTCCTACAATGGAACTAATGAAAAGAAATACTAGGGAAGGTGGCCAAGCCCTGTATCATAAAGCAGCAATCATCAAAACCACTTGGTACTGGCTAAGAAACAGAGGGGTAGACCAGTGGAATAGATTAGGTACTTAAGACACAGTAGTCAATGAATATAGCAATCTACTGTTTGATAAACCCAAGGACCCAAGCTTCTGGGATAAGAACTCACGGTTCGACAAAAATTGCTGGGAAAACTGGATAACAGTGTGACAGAAACTGGGTATAGACCAATGCCTGACACCACATACAAAAATAAAATCCAAATAGATACATGATCTAGGTATAAAGAATGATACTATTAACAAATTAGGTGAGCAAGAAATAGTGTATTTGTCAGATTTATGGAGAATGGAGAAATTTATGACCAGAGATAGAGAACATCATGAAGTACAAAACAGATAATTTTGATTATATTAAATTAAAAAGTTTTTGCACAAACAAACCCAATGCAATCAAGATTAGGAGGGAAGTAGAAAACGGGGAAAGGATTTTTGCAATTACTGTCTGTGATAAAGGCCTTGTTTCTAAGGAGAACTGAGTCAAATTTACAAGAATACAAGTCACTCCCCGATCAATAAATGGTTAAAGGATATGAAAGGAAGAAATTAAAGCTATCTATAGTCATATGAAAAAATGCTCTAAATTACTATTGATCAGAGAGATGCAAATCCAAACAACTCTGAGGTACCACATCACACCTATTAGATTGGCTAACATGACAAAACAGGAAGATGATCAAAGTTGGAGAAGATGCAGCAGGAACACTAATTCATTGTTGGTGAAGCTGTGAGCTGATCCAACCATTCTGGACAACAATTTGGAACTATGCCCAAAGAGCTACAAAAATGTGCATACTCTTTGACCCAGCAATATCACTTTTAGGACTGTATTCCAAAGAGATCATAAAAATGGGAAAAAGTCCCACTTGTACAAAAATATTTATAGCAGCTCCTTTTTGGTGGTCAACAACTGGAAATCAAGGAGATGCCCATCAACTGGGGAAGGGCTGAACAAGTTGCGGTTTGTGAACATAATGGAATACTACTGTGCTATAAGAAATGATGAACAGGAAGACTTCAGAGAGGCCTGGAAGGATTTATATGAACTGATCCTGAGTGAAAGGAGCAGAACCAGGAGAACCAGGAGAACAACTCCAGTGAGAGATGAATTTTTCTGTTAGACTTAGCCCTTCAAAACATTCCCAATAGACTCTTGAGGCAAAATGTCTTCAATATCCAGAGAAAGAACTATAGATTTGAATCGTCGAATGAAGCAGAGTATTTTTTTCTTGTGTTATGTTTTATTACGGTTTTTCTCATGGTTTCTCCCATTCATCTTAATTCTTATATGCAACATGACAAATGTGAAAGTGTGTTTAATAAGAATGTATGTGTAGAACCCATATACACCATCTCGGGGAGGGAGGAGGAAGGGAAGGTGAGAAAATCTAAGACTTATGGCAGTGATCGTAGAAAATTGAAAACAAACAAATTAATAATAATTTCAAAAAATAAATCAGCTGAGAAAAAAAAATAAATCCCTGCTCTCAAGGAGCTTATACTTTAGGAAGACAGACATGTACATGTGTAAGGATAGGTAAAAACAAACATATGCTCTTTCTTTTGGGGGTGGGGAGTGGAAGGCTCCCATAGTTGAAGGGGACTAGAAAAGTCTTTGTGCAAAAGGTAACAAGAGAACTGAGCTCTGAAGGAGAATTGGTATGCTAGATGCAAAGAGGAGGGAGAATGTTCAAGGCCTGGGAAACAGCCTATACAGAAACATGAAGATGTAAGAAAGGAGTGTTATGTGTGAGAAACTGAAAGAAGGCCACTTGGGATAAACCATACCATGTGGGACAGGGAATAATGTATATATAGCATTCTGGAAAGGTAGGTTGGACCTGGGTTGTTAAGGATTTTACATGCTGAACAAATGAGTCTGTATTTAATTCTAGAAATAATGGAATGTCACTAGAGTGGCATGTTCAGGTCTGCTCTTTAAGAATATCATAGTGAACTAGAGATAGTAGAGTACTGAGAAAGGGAGACTACTTGGGAGGCTATCCTAAGAATGCAGTTGAGACAAGGGCAGGAAATGGATAGATGTGAGAGGTGTGGTAAAAGGATGGATCAACAAAGTATAGCAACTGATTTGGATATGGGCATGGGAGACTTACTTTTCCCTTTGTTTTGCTCTTAAAGCCCTGTATGAGTCGGTCTCTTCCCTCCTTTCCAGTCTTCTTACACCTCATTTCCCTCCATGTCCACTATGATCCAGTGACACTGGCCTCCTGGCTGTTTTTCACACAAGACACAAATATTTTCAACTCTGGATAGTCTCACTGGCTGTCTCTCCTTGCCTAGAATTCTCTCCCTCCTCTCCTCTGTGCCTCCTAGCTTCCTTCAAGTCTTTCCCAGTCTCCTTTAATGCTAGGCTTTTCCTCCAAGATTATCAGCTTACTCTGTATAAATCTTGTTTATGTGCAATTGTTTGTACATCGTCTCCCCCACTAGACTGTGATGTGATCTCCTTGAAAAAAGGGAGCGTATCACTCTATTTTTGGTGGGCCTTTTTTGGTATTCACAGTGACTGGAACACAAGAAGTGTCGAATAAATGTTTACCGACTGTGCCTATTATGTGTCGGTTGCTGTGTTTAGAGCTGGGAATACACGTAAGAAAAAGACAGAGCTGCCCAGTCCAGGGATTACACGCAGTGGGAAATGAAGAGCTCCAGGCTTGGAAACACTCACAGACAACATTATGGAACAACTTACTGACCTGACCTAAAGCTCCTGGCTTGGAAGTCTTCTTTAAATGAAAACTTTGGGTGGAGTTCTTTGCTCCACTTTCTAGCCCTCCAATCAGAGGGAGAAAGGGCACCGACGAGGTTTTAGTACCAAAGCTGATACAATCTCAAAGGATCCTAGGAGCATGAACATGGTATATACCAGTCCAAGGAGTGCAGCTGGTGCTTAATAAAAGCTTGTTGACTGCCTGACTCAAAGAGGTTGCATACTTGACAGAAATAGGGAAGTGTTTTTTATTTAAATAATATTTAACTGTTTTCCAGTCACACAAAAAAACAATTTTAACATTCATTTTTTAAAAATATTGAGTTCCCAATTTTTTTTCTCCCTCCCTCATTCCCCGCCCCCCACTCCCTGAGGTGGCAAGCAATTTATATAGGTTATACATATTCAAGCATGCAAAACATATCACCTTGTTAGTCATGTTGTGAAAGAAGACACCGAACCAAAGGAAAAAGAAAACCATAAAATAAAATACAGAAAGTGAACAATAGTATGCTCTGATCTACTTCAGAATCCTTCAGGTCTTTCTCCAGAGGTGGACAGCATTTTTCGTAAGTCCTTTGGAATAGTCTTAGATCATTGCACAGAATTGCTCTTACTATGTACAAAGTTCTCCTGGTTCTGCTTACTTCACATCAGTTCATATAAATCTTTCCAGGTTTTTCTGAAACCAGCCTGATCATCATTATTTCATATACCACAACTTGTTCAGCCACAATCCAATTGTTGGTCATCCCCTCAATTTCCAATTCTTTGCCACTACAAAAAGAAGTTGCTAAACATATTTTTGTACAAATACGCTCTGTCCTCAACTAGTGAAGTTTTTAAGAAAGATAGATTTGGGAGAAAATAATAATGAACTGTTTTGATCATACTGTTTTTGTGATAACTATGAGACATCCAATTGTTAAGATCCAACAGTCAGTTGCTGATATAGGATTTGTAGCTTCACAAAGAGATCTGGGATGAATGTTGGTTTGAAACAGTGTCTAGTAAATAAATCCAGAGGAGATAGATAAGACAATGGGAGATGGAGGGAGGGAGAGTACTGAAGGCCCAGGACAGACCTTTAGGGTATATTCCCAGTAATACTGCTATGATATGGATGATGTTCCAGCAAAGGAAATCAATCAGGAGTGGATGAAGGAGAATCAGGAGAGCAGTGTTAGAGAAAACAAAAGACAACCAAAATGAACAGAAAGGTTGTGTGTTTGTCCTTTGTTCTCAAAGAAGACCATGACGTCAGGGAGATGATGACAACTTGAAGCTGACTGATTTGAGTGAGTGAGGGCTGTGTAAGCCTCGCTTTTCTCTTCCAGAGCCTTGTGGCTCCAGGGGCCTGATATTCATCAGGAAAAGGGGAGTATCCAAGAAAAAGGGTGTTCAACAATGGGGAACATGACAGAGAGGTCCAGAGGTTGTAGATTAAGGAAAGGCAATCGGATTTTACAACTTAGAAAGCACAGAGTAAGAGACTGAACAAATTCACAAAAATCAACGGCATTTCTTTGGCAATAAAAGCAAAATCCAGAAGGATGAAATAAGAGAAGTGATTCTCATCCACAGGTCCTTCGCAATGAATCGTTCTTACAATATTGCCTATAGCGTCCTCTTCACTTCACTCTGTAAGAGTTTGTTTTTCTGAGGGCATTCTGATCATCATTTCTCAAAGCACAAGTGCTCCATCACAATTACATACCACAAATTGTTCAGCCTTTTCTTGAGTGATGGGCGTTCCCTCAATTTCCAATTCTTTGTCAACAGAAAAGGGCTGCTGTAAGCATTTTTGTACAAATAGGTCCTTTCCTTGATTCTTTGATCTCTGTGGGACATAGACCTAGTAGCGGCATGGTTCAGTCAAAAGGTACGTACGGTATCATAACCCCTTTGATATGGTTCTGAATTGTTTTCCAGAATGGACTAGCTCGCAACTCCATTAACGACACACTAATGTTCCAGTTTTTCTACATTCCCTCCAATTTTGATCATTTTCCTTTTCTATCATATTAGCCAATCTGATAGTTATAAAGTAGTATCTTCGCATTGTTTTACTTTGCAATTTTCTAAGAGTGACTATTGATAGCTCCGATTTCTTCTTCTGAAAACTGCCTGTTCATATTCTTTTACCATTTATACATTGGGAACTGGCTCTTATTTATATATAAATTTGGTTCTGTTCCCTACATATTTGAGAAATTTGCTGTTAACCCCCTGCCCAGTTGTGTTTTCCTTCTAATTTTAGCTGCATTAGTTTTGTTGTTGAAAAAACACCTTTTAAATTTCATGTAATCAAAATTATCCATTTCCATTTCCACGATCCTCTTCATCTCTTGTTTACCAATAAACTCTTCCCTTATCCACAGATCTGACGGATACATTTTCTCATGCTTCCCTAATTTACTTAATATATCATTTATATCGAAGTCACTTATTTATTTTGACTTTATTTTGGTACACAGTGTGAGATGTTGGGCCATACCTAGCTTCTTCCAAACTATTTTCCAGTTTCCTAGCAATTTCTGTCAAAAGGTGAAAAAGTTTGAATTTTTGGGTCTATCAAACACTAGATTACTCTAGTCACTTATTACTGTGTACTATGCAGAGTGTACCTACCTAACTTATTCCACTGATTCACCACTCTATTTCTTAGCTAAAGCCATATTGTTTTCATGATTACATCTTTCTAACAGAGTTTGAAATCTGGAACTGTTAGCCCACTTCCTTTACATTTTTTTTTTATTGATGCCCTTGATATTCTTGGCCTTTTGTTCTTCTATATAAATTAACAGTTTTTCAAGCTCCAAAAAACCAATTCTTTGGCAGTTTGACTGGTATGGCACTAAATAAGTAAAACTTAAGTAGAATTGTCATTTTTATTATAGAGGCTCAATCTACTCATAAGCAATTAATCTAATTATTTAAAACGAATAAAATGTTTATTTGTGTGAAAAGCACTTTAAAATTGTGTTCATACAATCCCTGATTTGTCTTGACAAGTGGACTCTCAAGTATTTTATTTTGTCTGCAGTTATTTTAAATGGAATTTCCCTTTCCATCTTTTCCTGCTGGGTTTTGTGGATAGTATACAGAAATGCTGATGATTTATATGGGTTTATTTTATATCCAGCAACTTCACTAACATCAAGGGTTCTCTTAAGTATACCATTGTGTCATCTGCAAAGAGTGATAGTTTAATTTCCTCATTGCCTATTTTTTCTTCTCAAGTTATAATGAACATTTCTAATACAATATTGAAAAATAGTGGTAATAATGGAGATATTTGTTTCACCCCTGATCTTACTGGAAAGGCTTCAAATTTATCCTGGTAATAGATAATGCTTACTCTAGTTTAGGTAAATAATACTTATCATTTTAAGAAAGGCTCCATTTTCATGCTTTCTAGATTTTTAAAAGGAAAGGGTATTACATTTCGTCAAAAGATTTATCTGCATCAAAATAATCATATAATTTTTGTTCTTTTTCTTACCGATATGGCTAATTATACTGATAGTTTTCCTAATATTGCACCAGCACTGCATTTCTGGTACTCATCATCTTTGTGACATATATTGCTGTAATTTCCTTGCTTGTATTTTATTTAAAATTTTTGTATCAATTCAGTAAGGAAATTGTTCTATAGTTTTCATTCTCTGTTTTTGATCTCCCTGATACCTAGAGGCATCAAAGACATATCTGTGTCATAAAAGGAATTTGGTAGGATTTCTTCTTTACCTATTTTTCAAATAGTTTATATAATATTAGGATTAACTATTCCTTAAACGTTTGGTAGAATTCACTTCTGAAGTCATTTGTTCTTGGGATTTTTTTTCTTGGGAAACTCATTGATAGGCTGTTCAATTACTTTTTCTAAGATAGGGTTATTTAAGTATTTTATTTCCTCTTCTGTTAATCTAGGCATATTACATTTTTGTAAATATTTACTTAGATTGTCAGTTTTACTGGCATACATATAACTTGGAAAAATAACTCCTAACACTTGCTTCATTTTATCTTCAATGGTGATACATTCACCTTTTTTACTTTTGATATTGGTAATTTGGTTTTCTTTTTTAAAAAAAAATCAAATTAACCAATGGTTTAACAAGTAATTTATTGGCCTTTTCAAAAGGCCAGGTCCTAGTTTTATTTATCACTTCAATGTTTTAATATTAAACTTTCAATTTTACTAATCCTTTGATTTTCAGGATTTCCATTTTGATGTCTAATTGGGGGTTTTAAACTTTTTCTTTTTCTAAAACTTTTTTTAGTAGTGTACTCAATTCATTGATCTGCTCTTCCTCTCTTCTACAGATGCATGAATGTGTTTAGAAATATAAATTTTCCCTTACACACTGCTCTGGCCGTGTCTCACAGATTTTGGTGGGTTTTTTCACTCTTGTCATTCTTTTTCATGAAATTACTATTTCTGTGATTGGTTCTTTGACTCAATCATTTTTTAGGATTGGAATTAGTTTAATTATGATTCCACAGTCCTTACTCAATCTAAATTTTATTGCATTGTAATCTGAAAATGGTGGATTTAAAATTTCTGCTTTTTTTGCGTTTGGTTGTAAGGTTTTTAATATCCTAATATGTGGTCAATTTTGGTGATGGTACAACATAATTCTGAGGAAAAGGTGTACTCCTTTCTATTCCCATTTAATTCACAAAGCTGTTGTATCTATCTTTTCTAAGATTCTATTCATCTCCTTAATTTCTTTATTATTTGTTTTACGGTTAGATTTATCTGAGAGGGGAAAGCTTAGGTTCCACACTATTATAATTTTACTGTCTTATTTCCTCCTAGAATTTATTTAACTTTTATTTTTTTTATTTAACTTTTCCTTTAAGAAAATTTAGATGCTCTGCCATTTGGTATATATATGTTTAGTATTGATAGTACTTTATTTTTGATACAGTTTGATAAATCTGATAAATAAAATATATTTATTTTAGCAAGATGTAGTTTCCCTATTTATTTCTTTTAATTAGATCTCGTTTTGCTTTTTTTGGAGGGGGTTTGGGATCATTATTGCCATGGTAGCCTTTTTAACTTCAGCCAAAGCACAACAGATTTTGTTCCTTATTGCGACTCTATGAGTGCCTCTGTTTCAAGTGTGTTTCTTGTAAACAACATATTGCTGGATTCTGGTTTCTAACCTATTGTGCTGTTTGTTTCATTGGTGAGTTTATCCTATTCACATTCAGTTATGATTACTAACTGTGCATTTGCCGCCATCCAATTTTTTCCCATACATCCTTCTCTCACTTGCTTTTGCTCTTGTCCCTCCTCTAAGGTCTGCCTTCCTTTACCTGCCCTCATTTCTATCATTCTCTCTTTCCTTTTATAAGGTTGTTATGAGGATAAAATGATGTAATATTTGTAAAATGCTTGGCATGGTACCTAGCACATAGTAGGGGCTGTGCAAATGGTAGTTACCCATGCTTGGAATGGTCACAGGTTTCCTTCAGGTCTCAGTTAAAATTCCACCTTCTACAGGAAGCCTTTTCTAGTCTGTAATACTCAAGCTTTTTCTCTGATATGCCTTCTAATTTACTCCGTCTGTATCTGGTTTGTACATGGTTACTTACATGTTGTCATGTAAGGAGTTGTAAGCCCCCTATATGCCCACCATTGGGCATAGTGCCTGGAACATGGAAAACCCCTAATAAATGCTTGCTGACTTGTATTTATTGCAAAAACTGTTAGTGTTACCCCTTGATGTTAGCCTTTGATTTTACATACATACTTTTTATCATACCCCCCAAAATGGATCATTTATGCTTATGTTTGTCTCGTTTTAGCAAAAATGATTGGTATACTTTGTTCGAAGGTTTTTTTTCCTTTCTTTTTTGGTGAGGCAGCTTGATTCTGTCATATGCTTTCTAGTTTTAATATAATTAATTGTTTTCTTCAATCTGAACCATCTGTGCATATCTGGTTATGATGAATAATTTTTCCCCAACATAATACAGTGTTTTTACAGAGATTTTATTTAAAATTTTTTGACTCAATGAACAGTAATTGCTCATAATGTTGGACTAAAATTATCTATCTTAGCCTTATCCTGCCCTGGTTTAGATATCAGGACTTATATTTAAAAAGAATCAGATGGAATGTTTGACCTCATAGTCTCTGAAAATAATTTGTGCAAAAATAATTTAAATATGCAACTGTTTCTATGATCTCATCAATATGGACAGAGATTACAGCCCACCCATGGGCAGTACCCTGTAAGATTCTTGTCCAGGTGCTTCCAGAAGTTTTACCCTTGACCTCTCCTTGGTAATTTCCTCTCATTTGCTTGAAAATCTCTGACACGGTTCCGTACCTTCCCTCTCCTTTGGGTGTCAGTTGCTCCAACAAGTTCAGATTCCCTTTTTCCTAGGGTAAGATGAGGGCTCTAAGCATCAAATCTCTAAACATAATATCCATCGTTAAGTTCCCTATCTCCCTTGAAGACAATCTCTTTCTTCACCTGGAGAAGTATTTATCAGTGGTACTACCTTGCCTTCACTGAAAAAACACTGCCACTCCTTTTTCAACCCTTCTCTTTGCCTCCTTGCTCATTGTCACATAGGTTCTCTTCTTCCTGACAGACTAGAGGACTTATTTTCTTATTAACCTCTAATCAAATCAAAAAGGCTAACATTCCATATTTCTCCACTCTCTTCTTTTATATGCCTTTACATTTTGTAATTTAGTCCCACAAGAAACATCTGAAGGCAGGCTGTCACAAAGTTTAGTCCCATTAATTCTATTTGATTTTTGCTTGTCCTTGTGTACATTTAGAAAGCAATCTTTCAGTGCTCTCTCTGTAGTTATTTGTTGGTCATGCAGACCTTGGTAGTTGTATTTGTTACTCCTTCTTGCACTTCCCTCATCTGGGGTGATTAAGAAGCAAATAATTTCTTCAGGTCTAGTTTTCCTGCTAAGAACGTTGTGAATGCCTCTTTTTCCACCTGAATGTCCATGTTCATTATGACTGAGCTCAGGTTTGCAGAATGAGTCACTGGCTACATCTGGAGCTCCCCCTTGATCTGCAGAACACATTCTTCCACCACCTTCTATGACTTTTGAGGATGCATTTATAGGAATTCCTGTCTTTCACATTTGAAAATTTTTCTCTTGGTCACTTGAAGAAATTTGTCTGTCAGTGAAACTGTAAAAGTCAACCACTATGTTTCTTGGAGTTTGTAGCACAGTGCTTTGTTTTTTCCTCCTTGGAGGCAATCTATGGATTTTTTTTTTTTTTGATTGCCACTTTGCTTTTCTGTGTTTGGAGGTTCTGTGCAGTTTAAAAATATTATTTCTGGTATTACAGTCGTTGTCTCCACAGAGCATATTACTTTTAAGATCAATACATTTTGCTTGCATAGAGATTAAGCTTTCTTTTAATTTTATTTTTACTTCTCTTCTTCTAGATTGTCCTTCACTTCTCTGTATTTGCATTCCCAGAAATCTTCCCTTTTGTTTCTTTGATGAAACTTGTCACTGTGAATTCAAGGTTTTCTTATTCCGCCAATTATTTCTGTTGTGCAGGCCATAAATTCTGCTCATACAGCTCTCATTTCTCTTTCAAACCATTTAGGAACATCCTGCTGTGTTTCCATGTTCCCTTCGGGAATCTACAGGTTCCTCTGCCTCAGCAGGTGTTGATTCATTTTCCTTTTTTCTTGCAATATTTATTAATAGATACTTGAACTCTTTTATTTAGTCTGAAGGCCATATTTCCTTCTAGTATTAATATCTTCCTGTTGGTTTATCTGTTTTATGCTCAAGGTCTTTGAATTTTCTTCCTTTTGAGATCTTGGATAATTTCAGTAGTTTTTCCTTATTTTCCCCTAGTACTTTCTTTCTCCCTCCTCGCTTTGATGATGTTTCCCTGAGGCCTGGATCTCAAAGAATCTCAGTCTTTGGAGACAGCTGAATTTCTTATCTCACTGCCATACAGCAATGGCACTAAAATGCTAGTATTAAAATCAGTCTTGGTTTCTTTGGGAAACTTGCAATCATTAATGGTGATACGCAGTTCCCAAAGACAATCAGTTTTTCTTTTCTTTTTTTTTAATAAAAATTTATTTATTTAACTTTTTACATTCATTTTCACAAAATTTTGGGTTTGAAATTTTCTCCCCTTTTCTCCCCTCCCCCCACCCCAATACACCAAGCAATCTAATTTTCCCTATCACCAATCTGCCCTCTCTTCTATCATCCCTCCCTTCTCTTGTGCCCATCTTCTCTTTTTGTCCTGTAGGGCCAGATGACTTTCTATTCCCCATTAACTGTATTTCTTATTTCCTAGTAGCAACAACAATACTAAACAGTTCCCAAAATTTTGAGTTCCAAATTCTCCCCATCCATCCCTCCCTCCCCACCCATTCCCTTTGGAAAGGCAGGCAATTCAAGATAGGCCATATCTGTGTAGTTTTGCAAATGACTTCGAGAATAGTCGTGTTGTGTAAGACTGACTGTATTTCCCTCCATCCTATCCTGCCCCCCATTGTTTCTATTCTGTCTTTTGATCCTGTCCCTCCCCAAGAGTACTGACTTCAAATTGCTCCCTCCTCCCATTGCCCTCCCTTCCATCATTCCCCCCCCCTTGCTTATCTCCTTCTCCCCCACTTTCCTGTATTGTAAGATAAGTTTTCATACCAAAATGAGTGTGCATTTTATTCCTTCCTTCAGTCGAATGTGATGAGGGTAAACTTCTTGTTTTTTTCTCAGCTCTCCTCTTTTTCCCTCCACTAAAAAGTCTCCTGCTTGCCTCTTGAATGAGAGATAATTTACCCCATTCCATTTCACCCTCTTTCCTCCCACTACATTTCTCTCTCACCATTTACCTTAATTTCTTTTAAGATATGGTCCCATCCTATTCAATTCACTCTGTGCTCTCTGTATGTGCATGCATGTGTGTATGTGTGTGTGCATGCACACATGTGTGTGTGTGTGTGTGTGTGTGTGTGTGTGTGTGTGTGTGTGTGTGGTCCCACCAACTACCCAGATACTGAAAAGTTTTAAGAGTTAGAAATATTGTCTTTCCATGTAGGAATGTAAACAGTTCACTTTTGGTAAGTCCCTTATGACTTCTCTTTGCTGTTTACTTTTTCATGCTTCTTCTCATTCTTGTGTTTGAAAGTCAAATTTTCTTTTCAGCTCTGGTCTTTTCATCAAGAATGCTTGAAAGTCCTCTGTTTCATTGAAAGACAATATTTTTCCCTGAAGTATTATACTCAGTTTTGCTGGGTAGGTGATTCTTGGTTTGAGTCCTAGTTCCTTTGACTTCTGGAATATCCTATTCCACACTCTTCGATCCCTTAATGTACAAGCTGCTAGATCTTGAGTTATCCTGATTGTATTTCCACAATACTGGAATTGTTTCTTTCTAGCTGCTTGCAAGATTTTCTCCTTGACCTGGGAATTCTGGAATTTGGCCACAATGTTCCTAGGAGTTTCTCTTTTTGGATCTCTTTCAGGCGGTGATCGATGGATTCTTTCAATACTTATTTTGCCCTCTGGTTCTAGAATCTCAGGGCAGTTTTCCTTGATAATTTCATGAAAGATGCTGTCTAGGCTCTTTTTTTGATCATGACTTTCAGGTAGTCCCATAATTTTTAAATTGTCTCTCCTGGATCTATTTTCCAGGTCAGTTGTTTTTCCCATGAGATATTTCACATTCTCTTCCAGTTTTTCATTCTTTTGGTTTTGTTTGGTGATTTCTTGGTTTCTCAGAAAGTCATTAGACTCCATCTGTTCCATTCTAATTTTGAGAGAACTATTCTCTTCAGTGAGCTTTTGAACCTCTTTTTCCATTTGGCTAATTCTGTTTTTGAAAGCATTCTTCTCCTCATTGGCTTTTTGAACCTCTTTTGTCAATTGAGTGAGCCTATTTTTCAAGGTGTTATTTTCTTCAGCATTTTTCTGGGTCTCCGTTAGCAAGGTATTGACCTGTTTTTCATGCTTTTCTTGCATCTCTCTCATTTCTCTTCCCAGTTTTTCCTCCACCTGTCTAACTTGATTTTCAAAATCCTTTTTGGGCTGTTTCATGGCCTGAGCCCACCGGACATCCACCTGGGATGTCTGGGATACAGAGGCCTCCGACCTCCACATCTTTCCCTGATGGTAAGAATTGTTCCTCGTCACCAGAAATGAAAGGCGGGAACATCTGTACCCCATCAAAGTAGCTTTCTATGGTCTTATTTTTCTTCCCTTTTCTGGGCATTTTCCCAGCCAATTACTTGACTTCTGAGATTCCTGTCCACCCCCGCCTAGATCTGCTCAGCTAGTGCTTGGGGTCTGAGATTCAAATGGGCTTTCCGCAGCAGGTGCAGCTCTATTCAATGTAAGCTTAAGTTCTGGTGCTGGGGTGGGGGCAGGGCTGCTTCCCAGGCTCAGTTCCCTCAGGGGATTTACGGAGAGACCTTCAGTAATGGGGCAGGTGGGGGCAGGGCTGTCTCCCAGGCTAAGTTCCCTCAGGGGGTTTATGCAGAGACCTTCAGTAATGGCCCTGAACTTCTGCCTGTCTGCTCGGGGAGTCCCAGGCTGCTGCTGCCTCTGACGCTACCTGTGCCACTCCCTCCGCTGCTTCCTCCCGAGGGGGCCAGAGACACAGAGACACCCCGCTCCCGTCTCGGCCAGCCCAGATGTCTCTCTCACTGACCTGTAGCGTCTGTGGGCGGAGGGACCTTCCCAGCCGCCGGAGGTTCCATCCCTGAAGCCTGCTCGGATCTGCTCCTCTGGGGCTGCGCAGCCAGGGCAGCTCAGGGGTGGACTCCGCTGTCCAGAGTGTGACAGACCCCTGGGGACGGCTCTCCAGGGCTCTGTGGAACGGAAATCTTTTCCACTGTGTTTCTGCGCAACTTGCAGTGCTCCAGAATTTGTGGGGAGTTATTCTTGTACGAAATATATGAACTGTGGGTTCGGAGCTAGCATACGTGAGTCTTTCTCCGCCATCTTGGCTCCACCCCGACAATCAGTTTTTCTGAGGGAATTCAACTAGATTAACTCTAAGTCCAGTTTAGAACTTCCAGCTCTTAATCTATGATCTTCCTTTTAGTCTGGGCCTAACTTAATGCTCATCTACACTATGTGTTCTAGATATACATACTGCTGGAGAAAATCTTCCTAGGCTTTTAACCAAATGAATGTAATAATCTGGGCAATTCTTTATTCACTTGGTTTTTCCTTGTGTGGAGAGTCAGGACCAACTCTTGATTGCTTACAGATAGATTCTAGGGAGCTCTGAAATGATTTGGGCCTTCAAGTAACCACCACACATATCACCTAATAGCCTCCAGAAGCCCTCCTCCAGGAGCATTTATCTTCTTTGTTCCAATGGCTTGTTTGATGTTCATGATAAGAAGGTTGTTAAACTTCCTCATGTTTTATCTTTCAAGAAATTTTGAAGTATGAATGGGGCATACCAAGTTGGCACTTTGCTAAATCAAACCTGAGCAGCTAGGTAGTACAGCAGATAAAGTGTTGGACTTGGGAATCAAGAAGGCATGAGTTCAAATCCTGCTTCACACTCTTGTAACTAACTAGGTGACCCATAGGCACATTGCTTAACCTCTCTCTGCCTCAAATACCTCATCTATAGAATAGGGATAATAACAGCCCCTATTTCACAGCGTTGTGAGGACCAACTGAGATAATATATGTAAAGTACTTTGCAGACCTTATGTCAGCTACTATTACTAAATTAAATATTTTTTCCTAATTGAAAATCAATAGGAGTGGTATTCTCCTCATCTTTCACACTATTCTAAAATGACAGAGATGTGGTACGTAGTTTGACACTTATGAGAGTCTGCTTAGTTTCTCTGATGCTCTCATCCAGAATGCCACCAATTCATGTTTAGATGGCTCATAAAGATTTTGTACAGATGGGAGGGCAGGCACATAGTGCAGGTGAAGATATTTTCTTGGTCCAAGATTTTTCATACCTTTACTATTACCCCTAGATCCAGATACCTTGTAGATTGATCCTTCAGTACTTTTACCGCTGTTAAATATTTATATCATATCATTGATAACACATTCACCTCAAAATGTATTGAGACCTAGGCCCCTTTTAGTAGCTATTTTACAGTTAGTTAAATTTATTTCCTGAAAAGGGACTGAAGTCTCCTTTTCAAGTTGTGTTCATTTCTGAGTTTAATATTTTCCTACGTGACACCATTCCTTTTGAAATTCTCAGTTTTATATGAATGCAACTGGGCTTTGTAGATTATAAATCTTTTTGTTTTCTTCTGACTGCCATGATTTCAACTTATTGACTTTTTTAGTCAGTTTAATTTTCCTATTTCTTTTTGATCATATTGGCTAAAGTTTTATCTATTTTGCTAAGCTTTCCAAAAAAATGACTGTTTTTTTTTCAATTTTTATCAATTCTACAATGTTTCCGAATTTATCCATTTATCTTCTATTTACGTCCTCATTTGTAGTAATTTCATATGTATGTATTTATTTATTGATTTTCTATTTTTAAATGACATCATTCAGTTCCTATACCGCTATGTGATCTCAGATAAATTTTTCCTCTAGGGTCTGCTTTAGCAGATGGTTTAATCATGATCATTATTTTCCATAGTTATTATTTGCTTCAATGACTTGTACTTTGACCCATTCTTGATTAAACTTCTACTCAGGTCTGTATTCTTTCACTGTGTTATTTTCTATTTTTACCGCATGACAATATGTCTTTTAAATATACTCTGCTGTATCTCCCTTTCCCTATTCTTTAGGTCTCATTTCACTAAGCTTCAGTAATGCATATGAGGTAACATTTACCTTCATGTAATAGGATCTTCTAGTTCATCTTGTTTGTTACTATCATTTGTACAACTGAATACCAACATATGAGGTCAGAGGTTCTATGACTGGAATCTTTCTTGGATTCTGTCTCTTGTGAACCTCTGGGTATTTTCATTGCTATTACTTTGTCCTACAATATAGCTATCATTTATAGTAAATAACATAATGGACATGCATAAGTTATCTTCCTCCCCTCCTCTCTTATTGATTTCAAAGTTCTTTTGGTTAGTTTTGCAAAACTCCAGGCAAAAACAAGTTATTGGTGGGTGCTGACCATCCCTACCCAAAACCTTGTCATTTAGATACTTAAATCAATGGTCCAGGTTCTAGATCAAATTCCATTCTCAGATAACATTTCAACCACTTTACCAATGAGCCTGACTGTTCCTGAAGCCTCTGCCCTTCAAGAAGTATCAGTAGTGAAAACGACATCTAGCAAATGTCTTCAGTTTTTTGCCCAAGACACAGTGAACCAGTATCATTATACTAAGATATAACATTGCTATAAATAGTAAATTAGCTCTCAATTTTAATCAAGGGAGAGATATAAGCAAAGTGCTATAAGTTAAACAAAACGGTGAACTTGAAAGTCCCAAGAGAATGAAAACAAGGAAGTTTTCTATATCCTCATGAATCTCTCCCACTATTTTAGAACCTATTTCTCTCCCATCTTTATACTGATATTACAATAGAAATATTCTCATTAAATTCAACACTGTTTTTCTATTCCTTTCCCTTCTATATGTCAGTTAAAAAGTGGAGAAGGATAATTTAAACCACAAAAATGCTTGATTCTAAACGTACAAAGTGTGTCCTTTAATGAAGGCTTGCTTTGCAAGCCCAGAAAAAAAATTCTCAACATAAGAGCAATGAAGTTGAAGGATACTTTATTTTACCCCAAACAAGAATTAATAATACCACTTGTAAAATTTTCAAGCACAATGAAGACGTATAGTGTTTTCACCTTACATTCATTCTCACGTTGATCCTGGAACATGGGGAGAAGAGTTCTCACATAAAAGTAGAAATAAACTACAACACAATAAGGGACTTGTCCAACAAGCACCAGTTAAGATGTCAGACTGGAACCCAGACCTTCTTACTCATGGCCTCACACTACATCAAGCTTCTTCATCTAAGCCAATCTGGCAGGGAGGAGTGGTTTATATTACTTTCTAAACAAAGGTATTTCAAAACAGTTTAATAGGATAATATTATGAGCAAATTGCTACTTTTCTTGTAGAAACAGGAAGCATGCTGGAGCAGTTCCAGATTCATTTATATAGTTTTGGCCTATCATCTCAACTGGCCCTTATGCTTGTCAAAACAAGTAATTTAGTTATTATACATATTCAAAGCAAGAGAATCTTTTTGTCTGCAGCTGTGAGGGATGTGGCCTAGAGAACCTACTAAATTACAGCCACCAATGTGGCCACATGAATTCTGTAACACATGCTTAACATTGTCCTTTTGAAAAAAGGAAAATTCAAAATCTTCTGAAATGTCTTTCCCATGCATTAGTACTTGCTGTAGTCAGTTCTGTCTCAAACTTTTCCCAGTTGAGTAGAATGTTTTACCTGATGGAGGTGTCCAAGGAAGGCCTGAGCCTGAGCTGAAGAGATTGCTCCTCCAACAGGAACAGGCTGCTTCTGGAAGTCTAGGCCATTTGTCTGTGTACCTAGAAAGAAAGAAAAATAATTACATCTAATCCTTTTTCTTCTGGAATTCCTTTATCCTCAACTGACTGTTAACAAATACCCTTGCAAGGACTTAAAAAATTCCCAATGGTCTTTTAAGGCAAAATGCCTTCCACATCCAGAGAGAGAACTATGGAATTCAATCACAGAATGTAGCAGATCATTTTCTTTTGTATTATGTTTTGGTTTGTTATACAATTTCTCCCACTCATTTTAATTCTTTTATGCAACATAACTATGGTGAAAATGTACTAATGGGAATGTATGTGTAGAACCTATATAAAATCGTACACCGTCTCAGGGAGAGAGGGGAGAATGGGGGTTAATGAAGAAGAGGGAGGGAAAAAAAATCTAGGTTATATGGCAGTGATTGTGGCACACTGAATATAAATTTTTTAAAAAATTTAAAAAAATTTTTTTTAAAAACATCCTTGCATCTTGGATATCACTGTTTACATTTTTCCAATCTTCTGATACTAACAGGTCAGGCTCCTCTAGAAGACACTACATCCCCTGAGCCCCTTAACCAGCATAATGTCTTTCTTTCAAGCACTGTCCTCATGAATGATATATTTCTCAGAATAATAGAAATGAATTTTTTAGTGAAATCAGCAACGTCATACTAGAATGCAACATTCCTGCAACTCTGTACCTGTACTTTAGCTCCCAGTTTTAATCAAGGAAGGGATAAAAGCAAAGTTCTTAGAATTAGGAAAAAACAAAACAAAATACCAAACTTCAAAGTCCAAAAGGACTGAAACATGAGAGTGCTTTTTGCTTCCCCATCAATCTCTCCCACTTTTAAGAAGTCTACTTCTCTCCCACCTTTACCTAGATCTTATTTGTGATAGATTTCTCATTAAACTGGATACCTTGTTTTTCTGTTTTTTTCCCCTCCATATTCTAGCTAAAAAAGGAAGAAGCAGAATTTAAACTACCAAAATCCTTGTGACTCTGAAAGTAGAGCAAGGTGCACTCTTTAATTAGGGCTTGTTTTGCGTATTACGAAAAAAAAGAAAGATCTCAATAAAAGAGACAAGAAGTTGAAGGATGCCTTATTTTATTTCAAAGAAGGATTGATCACTCAAGAAATTCTCTTCTTCTGAGGTTTACTCCCCATTGTTACCTACTGCATATCCTTAGTCATAGATGTCTATCAGCTTTCAGGTGCAAAATTTTTTTCTCTTTCCTTGATCCCTTGAGTATTGGGTTCATAGTGTTCCTCTCAAATTCAGCTCCTGACCCCATACTTGCAGACTTCAATATACATGCTAAACAACCTACACCTTTCTTCTAGCTCAGTCATTCACGGAAATAATCATACTCCAGATCTCACCATCTGTAATGCTGCTCTATTATCCCAAACTCCTCTTTCGGGTCATCACTTTCTCTCCTTGCATCTCTCCTTCTGCCTCTCTCCTGATAGCTTCTTCCAAACTAGTTCTTCACCATCACTATACTCTCTACCCTGCTGACACACTCTGCAATTCCTATTTTGGTGTCATTTTCCATCCTTCTTCTCTTCAATCCCTTACCTCCTTGGTCCTAAACTGCTGCCAAATCTCAAACATGGGTTATTTTCACCAGTCTCCTCCTCTGCTTCAACTCAAGTTCTTCCAGGTGAGACAGAAAATAGAGCCCAGGGCTTGCAATTAGGGAGACCTTTGCTAAAAATCCTGCCTTGGACATTTACTAGCTTTGTGACTCTGGGAGAATCATAACTTCTTCCAGGTTCAATTTCTTCAACTGTAAAAGGGCATAGTAATAGCGCCTTCCTCCCAAGGTTGTTTATAAAGTACTTTGCACAGTGCCTGGTACGTAGCACAAAGTAGGTTTTTAATAAATGCATGTTTCTCTCCCTTCTTTTTTCCTTCTGCTGGATACTGCTGGAGAAAGCCACATAACAAACCCACCTATTAGAGATCAAAAATAAATTTATATTGCCTAATGTCAACAGGGTCCTTTTACTTCCAAGAAATTAAACTCTTCCTTGATTGACTCCATCACATTCCCCACAGCAAATTTTCCAAACCTTTTCTCCTAAAACCCTTTATGGCAGAAGTGGGCAAATCACACAAACCCAGACTGCTGTCTGTCTTTGTATGGCAACTGTAAAAACTATTCTTAGGCTTGTGTGCTAAATAAGAATTTACTAAGAAAACAAAGAGATCTCTGGTCATGAAATCCTCTTGCCTTCTACTCCACAATCTCCCTACTCCCAAATGCAGACAGCTAGGTGGTACAGTACATGGTGACACTGGGCCCCCACACAGGAATTCCAGAGTTGGAATTTGGCCTAAGATGCTTATTTTCTGTGTGATCCTGAACAAATCACTTAACTTCTGTCTGCCTCAGTATCCTCAAATGTAAAAGGGAGATAATAATACTGTCTGTTTCCCAGGGGTGTCAGGAGGATCAAATCTGATAACACTTGCAAAATGTGCTTAGCAGAGTGCATAGAACACAGCAGGCATTTAATAAATAGTAACTAGCATAGTGCCTGACATATAACAAGTATGGGAAATCAGTCAAGGAGAAACAGGAAGTTCTCATGAATGCCATTCTGAGGAAAAAGAGGAATTATTTCAAGAGACCAATGTGGGTTGTCCATCAACCAATTCTGTTTTATTTTTGTCTTTATATTTTCAGCCTAGCAGAGTGTTTTACATGTGATAAGTGCTTAATAAATACTTGTTTCAGTCAATAAACATTTATCAAGCACCTTTAATGTGGCTCTGAACAACACATTGGGGATAAAAAGAAATGGACAAGACAGCCCTAGTTCTCAAAGAGCTCACGGTCTAATGAGGGAGAAAACATGTAAACAACTATGTACAAATCAGCTATATGCAGGACAAACAGAAAATAATCAACAGAGGGAAGACATTAGAATTAAGGAGGATGGAGACAGGCTTCCTATAGAAGGTGGGATTTTAGACGGGATTCAGGAAAGCCAAGAGGCAGAGTATTCCAGTAATAGGGGACGGCAATGTCTTGTTCAGGAGAAGCGTCTTGTTCAGAAGAACAGTAAGGAGGTAAGTGTCACTGGATTGCATGGTGTATATGTGAGGAAAAACATGGCATAAGGTATAAGAAGACGAAAGCTGAAAGGGAGAGGTTATGAAAGACTTCGAACACTAAGTAAAAGAATTTATATCTGATCCTGGAGGTGATTCCAAGTCACTGGAATTGACTGAGTCAGACCTGTGCTTTAGGAACCTTTATTTGACAGGAGGATAGAATGGAATGGGGAGAGACTTGAGACAGAGAGACCAAGCAGTAGGCTACTACAATAGTTCAAGCATGAGGTGATAAGGGACTATATTAGAATAGTAGCAGGGTCAGAAGAGAGAAGGGAGCACATGTGAAAGATGCTGAAGTTAAAATCGACAGCCCTTGGCAACAGACTGAATACAGGGGAGAGAGAGAGAGAGTGAGGAGTTAAGGATGCCACCTAGGTTGCAAGCCTGGGAGACTGAGAGGATGATGATGATAGCTCAGACTTATACAGTGTTTACTGTATGCCAGGCACTGTGCTAAGTGCTTTATAATTATGATCTCATTTGATCCTTACAACAACCTTGGGAGGTGGGTGTTATTATCCCCATTTTACAGATGAGGAAACTGGGGCAAGCAGGGTCAAGTGACTTGCCTGGAGTCCCACAGCCAGTAAGTGTCTGAGGCTGCATCGGAACTCGGATCTTCCTGACTCCAAGTCCGGTGTTCTATCCACCACACCATTCAGTTGCCTATGATGGTCATCTTGACGGTAATAGGGAAGTTTGGAAGGGAAGAAGTCTTGAGTGGAAGGAAAATGAGTTCAGTGCTGGACATGTTGAGTTTAAGATGTCCATGGGAAATATAGTTCAAAATGTCCAGTAGGCAGTTGTGAAACTGGAGGTCAGTAGATTTCTGAATCTTCATCACAGAGATGATAATTGAATCCATGGGAGCTAATGAGATTACCAAGTGAAACAACACAGTGGGAAAAGAGAAGAAGTTCTCAAGACAGAGTGCTGTCGGATGACCATGTTTAGTGGGCATGATCTAGATGAAGATCTAGCAAAGAAGACTGAGAAGGAATCATGTAAGCAGAAAGAGACCCAGGGGAAAACAATATAAGAGAAACCTAGAGAAGAAAAAGGTAATCCAGTGTCAAAGACTACAGGGAAGTAGAGAAAGATGAAGACTGAGAAAAAGTCATCGAATCTGGCAGTTAAAAGATCACCAGTCACTTTGGAGGGAGCAACTTTGTTGAATGATGAGGGCAGATGTCAGACTGCAGAGAGTTCATAAGAAAACGAGAAGAAAGAAGACTCTCGGTGCAGTCAAGTTTTGAAATGAGCTCTGAGCTGTCTGAAATGAATGAAGGATAAGGTATCAGTAAGGTTCAGTGCTAACTCATTTACTCTGTATGAGCATCATTTTAGATGCTTTAAAGGATTTTAAAGGATGAATGTGGCATCTTTATTTCAAGTTTTAAGAGAGAACTAAGACAAACAAGATTAAAACATATAACAAAAACAAATATATAATTATTTACAACTGTGTGTGTATTTATGGATTGAATAGAGTTCCTGGAGAGCCATGGTACTTCAGAATGCATCAAAGGAGTGAGTCATTATAAATACATTTTAAAGACCTGAAGGGACTTATTAAGAAGAGAGAATTGTAGAACGTTCTAGGGAAGGGGAGTAGCCCATCAAAAGGTTTAAAGAAATAAAGTTGGTGAGGCCCAGGGTTAAGAAAACTAAGCTCCCTTTTGGCTGTCGTGAACACTACATTTAGGATACAGAAGGATAAGAATGCAATTAATTAAAAGGATGTAGAGACAAAAATCACTTTATGGGCTTTAAATCTTTCATAAAAGGTAACTGGGTTCCACAACAGACTAAAAACTGGTGATGTAAATGGAACTTTGTTTGAGAATGATTACTGTTGTCATGTGTAAGATACTTGGCAGGGGACTGGCTATCCTAGTAATTGAGGTATCATTCAATTAAAATTTGGCCTGTAGTCATAGGAATAGAACAGAAAAGGTGGATTTCAAAATTCTTGGTAACTGACTTGGTATCAAGGGGGAACAGCTGAGTGTGGGGGGGAGCATAGGGACATAAATATGAGTGCTCAGCTTCAGAGTCTAGCAGGATTTGGATGTGTATTTGCTATCAGAAGATCCAAAAGTAGGAGGATCAGGAAACTTAAAATCAGGGGATAGGGTAGCGGCAATGGAAAGTTAAGAGGAGAACTAGGACAAAGCAATGTTCCTAAAACTTCAGCTCTAAAATTAAAGAGATCAAAGTGTCAAAAGCAGTGTAGGCCTTTTTTGGTTCTACCCTACCTCACATTTAGTTTGTCCAGATTTTTAAATGGACATTTGAAAAAGCACATTAAGAATTTACTATCATTACAATTTTTCATTGGTCATAACTTATTTGCAAAAATTTCAAATCTAGCTTAAAGAATATCCTGATATCTTTCCACCAAGAAAACAAGCTGCTCTATATAAATTCTGGAGCCCTGAAGTAGGTATTGCTATACAGCTCACTAGCCCAAAGACTATTCTGCCTGTTTCCCCTATGCTGTTACAGTGTTTGCCATTTATGCAATGACTTGATGTTGATGAAAGCCTCTTAATAATGGAAGGTGGTATCTCCTGCCAGTAACCTTCCGTGACAGGCTATCTTGGAAACATCAATTAATATACTTCCTATGAGGTTAGAAGAACAGAAACTGAATGTTGGATCAGTCCTGTGAGGCCATATGCTTTGATCTCTATCTGAACAAGAAAATTTTCTGCCACATTGCTGTTTATCCTCTGTTTTCAAAGAGGACCAATGACATCATGATGGTGGGATAAAATGGGTGGTGATGGGTGATGTCTTGACTAGTTTGTCAGCTGGATTTAAGTGAGAAAGAGTTGCACAAAGTTGTCAGCCTCACTCTCTCTTCCAGTCACTGAAGTCCAGTAGCAGGGCAAAAGTCAAGATGATTGGTGATGGCCCAGCATGCAATGCTCCTTGGTGTCGGACCAAGCTAAGTGCTCCACAGTACCTACTTCTGCCATCTTCGTGGCTATTGGAATAAAGTGTGCTCATCTACCAATTCCACTGGAGATGTCTTCATGTGTGGGATAGACATCCCCCTAACTCACTGATGGGTTTGAGGCCCTCAACCTGGTTTAGCATGTCTGTCAAGATGGTTTTACTAGGGTGTGGTTGCTGAGCATGAGACAACCTGGAACCACAGGCTGAATGGTGACCACATAACCAGCAAATGGGTATGTGGTATTTATATGAAGAGGCCCCATTCCCTTTTGGAGTTATCAGAATATTTCCCCTTCCAGTGACTCTATATTCACCCCCATATTCCCAGCTCTGTCCTCTGTGGCCAAGAAATGACTCTAATTGTTCTATTACATGACAGCTCCTTAAGGTACTTAAAGGACAGGTTATCACGTTTTTCCCTTCTGTTCCAGACTCTTAAAAGTCTGCGCTTTTCTAAACATTCCTACTTACATTAATTACTCATTCTATGGAAGGGAAGAGGAAGGAAATGAGACTTCCTATGGGCCAGGTACTATGCTTAGTGATGTACAAATACTAGCTTAATTGGATTGAACAGAGTTCCTGGAGAGCCATGGTACTTCCGAATGCATCAAAGGAGTGAGTCATTATAAATACTCCTGATCTGGTGTATGATATGATCTCATGGCTCTTCAGTATCATTCTGGTACCTCTTTTGGATGATGCTTACTAGCTTCCTGTGCTATCTTAAACTGAACATGATATCCTAAGTGCGGCCTAAGTAGGGCAGATGGTTCTATTTTTTACCTAATCCTGAACACAATGCCTTTCTTAATGCAGTCTCACACTGTATTAGTCTGTCAAATCCTGTGGCTGATATATATTGAGCTATAAATCCCAGATATTTTTCAGAAGATCTGACTTAGGAAAATTGATTTTTTGGAACTCACATGTAAGAATTTACATTTGTCCTTACTAAATTTACCATTTTTGGCCCAACATGCTAGATTTTTGAGACCTGTGTATATCCTGTCATCCAACTGTGTTACCTAGCACTCTCAGTTTTGTTTCATCTACACATCTGGTAAGTCTGCCATTTATGTCTTTATTCAAGTGTCTGACCAAAATGCTAAACAGAACAGGACCAAAGCACAGACCCCTGAGGTACGTGTTTTTCTGAAAAATTCTGGAGCTAAAACTCATCAAAGTAGAAGATTAAAAAGCAGGTGGGTGGAGTGTCTCCTCCAAATATCTATTATTCAAAAAAGAAGCATCAATAGCATGTTCAAATTTGTAAGGTTTTCCAATGTGAATGTATAAGATGCACCTGATTATGGGATGTAACCAATGTATTCATTATATGTGAAAAGAGCCCTGGATTTGAATTTCAGGCTGAACTCTACTACAACTATGACCTTATTATGCAAATAAGTCACAACCTCTTTAAGGTTCCAGTTTCCTTATCTGTAAAATAAAAGACAAATTAAGGTCCCTTTCAGCTCTAAAATTCTAGAATTAAAGGCTCTGTAACCACACAACCATGAGTTATTAATACACACACAAAATAAAATGAAACTTTCTTTCCAATAACAGTTAAAGCATTAGTCTTCTTGGGATAGCAGTGAAATTGGATGAATTTTTACCTTACAACCTCATTTTGGAAAACAGTTAATTAACTTCTTTACCTTTTAACTCTTCTCTGTTCACTCTTCTATTCTGAACCTCAAAGCTGCTTAGTTTGCAATGCTTTAATTTGTACTTTGTCTTGTAAAACTTTACTTAAACATTAATACTAACTAGCATTTAAATAGCACTTTAAGGTTACATATGTGCATTCACATTTAAAATACCAACATTCACATTAAAGTCTGTTATTAGTATAAAAACTGATTCTTCACATGCTTTGCCTCCTTTCCTGCTACTCGCCTGAAGTATAAAGGACCAGAGGCCATTTTTTTACTCTTCTTTGATTTTTGGGTTTCCATGAAATACAGTCACACTCTAATGATGCCTCATCACTGATTCTTGAAGGCTCTGCCAACCAAGTATAATTTCTAGAAGGTTCTACACTCTAAACAAAGTGAGAGTTTTGTTTTACAAATATTCTCTTTCCTGTCTCTTGTGCTCCTCCCCAGGGGCCAGTTCCAGTTGTCCTGATGTCTTGCCACTGGAACTAGATGGCTCCAGATGAGAAGGTGAGGCTGGTGACTTTGCACTTAAATACAATTCACTTCCATTTCATGGCATCACCGTTCTGATGCCATGATCCTTTTCAAGAATGAAAGACAAACCAGCAACAACCCCAAGCTGATCTCAAAGGCTGGAAGGCATGAATTACTCATTTAGATGTTTTAGAATGCTTACATTTCTTTAAAGCTCAGTTCAGCTACCACCTCTTACAGGACTTCCCTGATCAGCCAGATGGCAGGGACTCCTCCTTGTCTTTTCTTTGTATATATTTTGTGCACACTTATACTCATAGGTATATAGATTATTTTCCCAAAACAAATGTCAAATCTGCACAGGCAAGACATTTTTTTTTTTTATATTTTATTTTTGTATCCCCAGATTTTGGCCTACTGAAGGCCTCTAATAAGGGGGCAGCTAAGTGGGGCAGTGGATAGACTGCCAGGCCTGGCGTCAGGAAAATCTAAGTTCAAATCCAGCCTCAGACACTTCCTAGCTGTGTGACAGTGGGCAAATCACTGAAACCTTTTTCCACATCCATAAAATGAGCTGGAGAAGGAAATGGAAAACCGCTCCAGTGCCAATAAAGCCCCAAATGGGGCCACGAAAAGTCAGATACAACTGAAACAATTCAACAATAACAGCAACAATGAGACCTATAATACAACCTTGGGAGGTAGGTACTAAACGCAAATAAACTCAAAAGCTATATATTTCACAAAGCTCAAGATACATGAACCACGTATGCAACTGTACTATACCGGATGGGATCTTGTATTACTTTCTTGTCACTTTATGGCTTACTTTCATATCATCCTGTCTTTATTTTATTTCTAATGGGGTTTTAATATAATTCATATTGATGCAGGGCTTAAAAGACCCTCAAAACTTCAAAAAATCTTATAAATAACTAATTAATCTGGTCATATCAACTAAACGAAGTAGTAAGTACTTCACAATGCATTTTCTGTCAGTAAGGCTACTGAGTTCATGTTTGGCTGGACTTTGAGTGAAAAGTAATAAATGCCAGGGAAATTTTTAACTATGGAAACTGAAATGGATGAACAGATTTTGAATTTTTAAAAGAACATATAGGAAATAGTATTAGAGTTAGAAAAGGATTTGGAGAGACCAGTATCTTCTACTACAGTACACAATAAAATGAAAACAGATACACGATCTGAATATTTAAGATCATACCATTAAAAAACTGTAAGAGAAGCAGATCATATAGTTTTCTCAGTTACAAGTAAAAGATAAATTCTTAACCAAAGGATAGAAGCAACTGTTGTTGTCAGAATGGTTTGCATTTTTTTCTCCAGTTCATTTTACAAATGAGGAAACTGTGGCAAAGAGGATTCAATCACTTACCCACTGTCACACAGCTAAGAAGTATCTAAGGTCAAATTTAAACTCAGGTCTTCCTAATTCCAAAGCCAGGACTCTATTCCTATATCACCTAGCTGTCCTTATAGAATCATTTACAAAAGATGAGAGATATAATTTTTATTTCAAGAGATTAAAAACCTTTCCCAATAAAATAAAAGCTTCCCCTTTAAGAAGAGAAGGTGCCAAATGAGCAAATATTTTTATATCAAATATCTTTGATAAGGGTTTAATGTCCAACATCTATAGACAACAGAAACATATAAGACTCAAAGCTATCCCCCAACAGATAAGATATGAGCGAATAGTTTTTAGTTGTAAATTATTAACAACTGCATAAAAGAGAACTCTTAAAAAATAAAAATTAAAACAACCTTGACATTTCATCTCATACCCAGAAAACTGGCAAAGCTGATAAAGATAAGAATAGTCAAAATCAGGGGGCTATTAGAAGGAACACATTGTCAGTGGAGCTGTGAATTATGGTACAACCATTTTGGAAAGCACTTCAAATACAAGTGGCTAAATTGTTCATACCCGTTGACCCAGAAATTCCACTGCTAGGTCTATATGCAAAGTAGATCATTAATTAAAAAACATTAGAGTATAGAGAAGTATACAAAGAAAGAAATGATACAAGGTAGGCAGAACCTAGAAAATCATATATATAATGTCCATTAACAATATAAATGGGAAAACAAGAACCACTAGACAGTACAAAAAATGAACACACACACACACCCCACCCCCATCTGCAAGAGAACACAGCGAGGTACCATATCTCTTCTTTGGGGTCAGCTTTGTCCACTGAAATTTTGCAACATTCATTTTTTACTGTTTTGTATTTGTACGCTTCTCTGTACTATCATTTTTTAAATTAATGATCTGCTTTCCAAAATGGCTCTGATAAGAGCTGTAGATAAAACTTGATAAAACACTTACTTCTATTTAAAAGAAAAAAAAGCACTTAAATAGGCATAAATGAACCTTTCCTTAATATAAATACTCTATCTGCATATAAGAGCCAGCAATATATATATATATATAATAAACTAGAGGCCTTTCCAATACAAAGACGACCATTATCAATACTACTGCTTGTCACTAAAGTTAAAAGTGCTAGAGAACAAAAAGAAATTGAGATAATAAACATGGGCAAAGAAGAAACAAAATTGTTGCTTCTGCAGATAATGATACTTTACTTAGAGAATTAACCAAAAAAATAATTAAAACAATTACCAACTTCAGCAAAGTACCAATGCATAAAATAAGCCCACATAAATTATCAGTATTTCTGTATACAGTTATTACCAATGAAACTTAGCAGGAAGAAATAGAAAGAGAATTCTATTAAAAATAACCACAGAAAATATGAAATTCTTGGGAATCTCAAGACACATAGGGACTTTATGAATATAACTCTAAAACACTCTTTAAAGACAGAAGAAATATTCATTGCTCGTGAGTAAGCTGGACTAATAATAAAACATTCCCTATATTAATTTATTTATTTAATGCCATATCAAATTACTAAAGAGTTATTTTACAAAGCTGGGAAAATAACATCAGATAAGTTCAAGATGAATACTTGACTCAGATATGAAAGGTCACACCAAAAACAAATTAGTGGTCAAGGAGGAAATTACCTTTCAGATCTATAGACAGGGGGAAGCTCATTAGCAAACAAGGGATAGAGAGGATCAAAGAAAATAAAATGGATAATTTTGACTATATAAGATTTTAAAAGTTTTGCATTAAAAAAACCAATGACGCTGAGACTAAAAGGTAAAGTTAACTATGGAAAGAGTATATGTGGCTGGTTTCTCTGATAAAGGTCAAACATCTAAGACATACAAGGAACTGATTGAAATTTATCAGAATAAAAGACATGTCCCAATTGATAAATGGTCACAGGATAGAAGAGACAGAAAGTAAAGGAAGATATCCAATCTACAACTAACTATATAAAAATACTTTAAACCATTAATAATTAGAGAAATGCAAATTAAAGTAACTCTAAGCATTCTACCATAGGGGTGGCAAAATGACAAAAAAGGAAAATGGTACGCTGAAGAGGCTGCAAGGCAACAAGCACACTAACGCAGTTAGTGAAAGAGCTGTGAACGGTCCATACAGTCTAAGAGCAACTAGAACTAGGCCTCTAAAGTGATTCAGCTGTTTGTCCCAGAGATACCACTGTCAGGCCTATACCCTCAAAGTGATCAGAGAAAGAAGAAAAAGATTCCTATGTATAAAAATATTTTTTTGTTAGTGGCAAGGACCTAGAAACTCAGAGGGCATCACTTAGGGCAAAGCTAAATAAATTATGGTATAAGAACGTAAAGGAATACTATTATAGCACTGCAGAAAATGAAGAGGGGATGGTTTCAGATAAACCTCGAAGACTTCTACGAACTGACGCAGGGTAAAGCAGGCAGAACAATAACAACTTATATAATGACAACACTAAGGACAAACAGTTATGGAAAGTTTAGGTACTCTGATAATTCAGGTCCAACTGCAACCCCAGAGGGCTGAGGATGAAGAATTCCACCCCCTCTCTTGACAGGAAGGTAACAGATAGAAAATGTAGAATGAAACAGTTTTTTGGACATGGGTAAAGTAGGAATTTATTTTGATGGACCACACATAAATATGTAATAAACGTTAATTTTCTTTTTCTTCCTTTCCTCCTCCCATTAAAGGAAAAAGTGGATAGAAAAAATAAATGCTTTTCAACTGGTCATCTAAAAATAAGCAAACAAAAAACAAACCAACCAATAGCATTATCACTGCAGTGCCAAAAACCTGCCAATGTTAGGTTACTTCCCTAAACAGATAATACACTATGAAGTGCCTCAGGTTGTTGCAATTTAGGTAACCAACAAATCCAGAGTTAGGATCATTCATGATGTCAAGAAGATGTGAAGTCTTGAAATAAACTGAATGACAATAAAATTGATGACAGGGCCCAAGAGTAACACTGGTATAATTACTGTATAACTGTTAAAACTTTCCACTTCAATTAACCTGTATATTTTCCACTTCCTGAGTTATGCTTTGTTTCTTAAACACACGTATGTAAATATGCATGCACACGTGTACTTAGTCTTCAGTATATAGATGACTAATTATCGGTGGTGCATGACATGATCTCTATAGTTGACTTATCTGTTCTATAGAGTACTGTTGAATCCTTAGGCATGGAGATGCTATAAAAATGGATTTTTGTCCCTCTTACATGTGAATAATGAGAACAGTGGTTTACAAATTCCTACACAGAGATCAAAAATACTTTCTACAGTTTGAAAATTCTATTTATAGGAGACCATTTTGAAAACAAAGAATACAAACAGCAAGCGCTCATTCTCAAATCACATCAGGCAGTATACTTGGTTGGTGAAGAAAAGCTGGTAACTTGGTTAGAAGGTGTTCTGACTGCCTCTCTCATTTTCTATTACCTCTGATAGTTCCATTGTCTGAGAGCTAAACCCACAACCAAAGTTGGAGATCACCTTCACAGGAAACAATCAAAAATTCCTAAGGAGAAGCAAATGATTAATTCAATGGCCAGTTCCCTTTCTCTGCTACTTGTTATCACTCACATTCTAACTTTCTACATAGTCTCCTTGCCCAAGTCCCCTATTCTACTTCTCTGCCTGTTCTAACTTCCTGACCTCTAAAACTGGCTTCGCTCAGTCTCAGAAAGGCTGCTTTAGAAGAAAATCTTCAGATCATCTAGTCCAAATCTTCTCTGAACGAGACTCCTTTATACAATAAAACCAACAAAGAATCATTCAGTCTTTAATTGAAGGCAGAACCTTCAAAGGGAGAGTCTAGTGCCTCCCAAAGCAGCCCATTCCATTATTAGACCACTCTAAAGGTGAGGAAGTTTCTCCTAAAACCAAGCAAAAATTTTGACTCTTTTGCCCTCTGGGGTCTAACATAACAAATGAAATCTTTCTTTCACCAATAGTTAAGGGAAAAGTGTTATTATCTTCTACCAAGTATTCTATTTAAATCTTGCTAACTTAGTGATTCTAACTTCAGGTGCTATCTCCTAGATAAGGCCAGTTCAGATGTGAATGATCTCATTTGCTGCCTGAAATTACTTTGCATATTTTTTATACTTATATGGATATATGCTATAATCCCTTCATTGAATGTAAACTCTTTGAGGGCAAGGACTCTCTTTTTAGGGGGTAGAGGGTGGAGCTTGTATATGGCAAGCACTTGATAAATTCTTACTGAATTAAATTCCCATGAAATTTCTATACCAATGAGACATTTATGAATCAACTAATCTAGAGATGGGGAACCTGTGGCCATGAGGCCACATGCAGCCCTCTAGATCCTCAAGCGCAGCCCTATGACTGAATCCTAACTTCACAGAACAAATGCCTTTAATAAAAAGATTTGTTCTGTAAAATTTGGATTCAGTCAAAGGCCACACTACCTAGAGGGCCACAGGGTCCCCACCATGAACTAATTAGCGGTCACTGACAAGACGGAGTCCTTTCTGAGAACGGTAACCAAGGATGTGGAAAGAATATGAAATCATGTCATATGAAGAATGGCTGAATGAATGAGGGATGGCTGACCGGAAGAAGAAAAGGAAGTGAGGTAGGGAACATATAAAAAAGGAGGATGTATGAGCTTTATTTAAGTTTGAAGGGCTAACATATGAAAGTGTATTACAAGATCCTATGTGATAGATGAATACAAAGTTCAAGCAGAGAAAAACAAAATGTGGCAGATGAGCACAAAATGAAGAAAAATAAGAAGGAATTCTAGAAAGGCATAGTTTTTAATTCTGTATTATTGTTTTTTGGTTTCTCATGGAGTCATTACTTCCACTTGCCAAATTCTAATTTTTAAGGAATTAGTTTCTTCAGTGAACTTACTTTCCCACTTGACCTACTATTTAAAGAGTTGTTTTCTTCAGTGAATTTTTATACCTCTTTTCCCCTTTTTTGTGCCTCCTTTATCAAACTATTAATTCTTTTTTCATAATTCTCTTGTATCACTCCCATTTCTTTTACCAATTTCTTCTGCCTCTCATTTGATTTTTAAAATCCCTTTTGAGCTCTTTCAGGAACTCTTTTTGGGCCAGACACCAACACATTTTTCTTTGACGGTTCACACGTAGTCGTTTTTGACACTGATGTCTTCTGAGTTCATGTTTTGATCTCTGTCACCATAGTAACTTTCACACTATATTAAGGTTCTTCTTTTGTTTTTGCTCATTTTCCCAGTGTATTTTGTGAATTTTAATTTTATATTAAAGTTAGGCTCTAATATTGGAGTAGAGTGGGACACTGTCCTAAACTTTTGTGCCTGGAGCATAGGGCCTCACAGTTGATTTACTCAGACACTGCCTGCGCTGGAGTATGTTCCCCTTTTATCCTAGTGAGACAGCCCCTTCTTGCAGACCTTCTAAGCTGTATTGGGCTGGAAAACTGTTTCACCCTATCCTTTTATTGGTTCTACCACTTCAGAATGTTTGTGGTGGTAAATTTGGGAGAGTTCAGGTGAGTTCCTGCCTTTCTCTGCCATCCTGTACCTGCCCCTCAAGAAGGCATAGTTGAGTTTACCACAAGGAGGAACTTCCTAACCATTTGATAAGTCTGACTGTGGAATCAATTGTTTCATGAGGTAATAAGTTCCTGAGTGCTAGTGCTATGGTGTTCAAGCAAGGACTGAATTTTAAATTTTGGGAAATGTTTCTGAGGAAATTCATGTATCAGATAAGTACTGGACTAGATAATGTCTGAGGTTCCTTCCCAGAACTCTATAATCCAAAAGACTGAAACAGGATATGGTAAATATAACAACTAGAAAAATCAGACTAAATTATTATCCAAAAAAAGTGATCAAGAAGATATCAAAAGCTATGAAATCTGTGCCTATTTTCTAATAGTTAAAAATTATGGAATACCACAATCTTCAAAGAACCAAAACTGCAGGTGACAATGGAGAGAAGCACGGTGGGGCCATATAAGTTGCAGCATATGACCATAAATGCGCTGAAATCATACAAAAATATCATTCAGAAAACATACTTCCGAAAGAGGTGGCTCAACGAAGTTGGAAAAGCCAGATGCCAGTTGACTACACCAATATGATCCAATGAAGAAGGTGACTAAAAAAAAGATTACACATATCCTTCTAAAAAAGCATGAGATTAATATGTTAATATTTCATGTTTCAAAGGACAACCCATTGAATAACAACACTCCCAAGGTCTTACTTTAATATTAAAAGCACCCCTGTTAGTCATGATCCCAAATTAATGAATACAAACTAGATCCACTCAGATGGATAGTTAAAATATATATATATATATATACACATATATATATATATGTCATTATATATGTACTATGAGCCAATTGTACAGGGTTTTTACTCCCAATAAATTGAACATCTAATACATATAGCACCTGAAAACAATAAAACTGCTTTGCTTTAATACTCTATAATTCAGACTTTTCACTAATTCATATATTTATTTTTAGTGTAATTTTAAAATTTTATGATCTATTTGATAAAGCTATATGTTAAAATAATAGTAGTTACTATGAACATAAACAACTTGTTCATTAGATAGTTCCAGAGATGCTACTAAAATTAGAATAATTTGGCTTTCTTAAAGAAAAGGATATTAGCTTTCACCAACCTCAACAGGATTTCTGTAAAGATAATATGAATCAATACATAAGATAATGCTTGACAACTAAATATACTATATAAATATAATGTAATGTTAACACTTTTACTATACCAACTAAAGTGCTTTGTAAAAAAGTACTAGTCAACACTAGCTATTGTTAATATAAACTTTATTCTCAGTTGAGGTAATAACTTTCTATCCATACTGAGTTAAAGAAACTATCACCAGGAAAATAGCATCATCTCCTCAGTCATTTTTATCTTAATGATTAAGAGATCTGACCAATTTTAACAATTTGAGGTGACTCTAAATAATTAAATCTAAATTTTGATGGTATCATGTAGATCTTGAACTTCTAACTCTTACTTCCTGACTGGATTTCCCCTGGCCATAACTTTACCTGCTCCTGCCTCCTGTGATGAAGGCTTTTGAGGTCTCACAAGACACAAAGGCACCACATGCTATAGGCTGGACCTTGAGGGAAAGACACTGGATAATCTCATCAACTGCTTCCCTAAATCTTCCCTAATTCCTCAGTGTCAGATATTTGGTTTGGGCTCATTTCTCAATGCTCAACAGACTCTCCCATTCTAGTGATTATGAATCCCTGGTTATTGAAGAATAAATCCTGTAGCCCACTCCCAAATGCCCATTCCCTCACTCCCATCCCCTTCAATATTACCTCTGAATTTGGACAAAGTAAATACTCAAATGTGTTTTCTGGAATGCCTGCTTCACAATTAACAAACTTGTTTTCATAGTAAACCTTTCCTTTTTCACTCCTTCCATCTTCCGGCACCCACTGACACTTGGATTCCTCTGAAGCATCCCTGCTACTCTTTCTAGTACTGACTGCACTCTGACTCAGATCTTTGACTTATAGTAAGGTTGGTGTTGGAATATTCCTTGCCTTCTCTTGCAAATTCCATACTCTTCCTATTACTTTGCAACTTCTCCTTTGAGGTTTACACTATTCAAGTAGATCACCCAAATCAGATCCTTATGACCACTACCTATACCTTCCAAACCCAAGTCACCTTTTTTTAAATTTGCTTTTAATGTTCTACAATCACTACCATAAAACTTAGATTTTTTTTACCCCACCACATACCTACCTCCCACCCCCCTCCCTCCCCAAGATGCCATACAATTCTATATAGGACCTACATATACTTTCCTATTGAATACATTTTTCACTATAGTCATGCTATGCAGACGAACTAAAATAAATGGAAGAAATTATATAACAAATCAAAACTTAATACACACACACACACTCAAACATGGTCTGCTACATTCTGTGATTGAATTCCATAGTTCTTTCTCTGAGTGTGGAAGGTATCTTGCCTTAGAAAATCATCGGGAATTTTTTTTTTTTTTAAGTTCTTGAGTTATTACAAAGTTCCTAGTCAACCAGAAAAAACTCTCACACACTGTGGTTGATGCTGTGCACAAAGTTCTCCTGGTTCTGCTCCTTTCGCTCAGCATCAGATCATGTAAGTCCTTCCAGGCCTCCCTGAAGTCTTCTTGTTCATCATTTCTTATGGCGCAATAGTACTCCATTACATTCATATACCATAATTTATTCAGCCATTCCCCACTTGATGGGCATCCCCTTGATTTCCAGTTTTTAGCAAGTACAAATAGTGCTGCTATAAATATTTTAGTACATGTGGGACTCTTTCCCATTTTTACGATCTCTTGGGAATATAGTCCTGGTACAGATATTGCAGGGTCAAAGGGAATGTACATTTTTGTAGCCCACTGGCATAGTTCCAAATTGCTCACCAGAATGGCTGGATCAGCTCACAGTTCCACCAACAATGAATTACTGTTCCAACTCTCCCACATCCTCTCCAACACTTATCATTTTCCTGTTCTGTCATGTTTGCCAATCTGATAGGTGTGATGTGGTACCTCAGAGTTGTTTTGATTTGCATCTCTCTAATAAAAAGTGATTTAGAGCATTTTTTCATGATTATAGCTATCTTTAATTTCTTCCTCTGAAAATTTCCTGTTCATATCCCTTGACCATTTATCAGTTGGGGAATGACTTGTATTGTTGTACATTTGAGTCAGTTCTCTATATATTCTAGAAATGAGGCTTTTATCCCCGAGATTAGCTGTAAAAATGTTTTCCCAATTTACTACATCCCTCCAAATTTTGGTTGTATTGGGTTTGGTTGTGCAAAAACTTTTCAGTTTAATGTAATCCAAATTATCTTGCACTTCATAATGTTTTCTATCTCTTCTTCAGTAAAAAATTCTTCCCTTCTCCATAAATCTGATAAATACGCTATTCCTTGCTTCTCCAGTTTGTGCATGGTATCAATCTTTATACTTAGATCATGTACCCATTTGGACTTTATTCTTGTGTACGGTGTCAGGCATGAGTCCATGCCTAGTTTCCATCACTGTTATCCAGTTTTCCCAGCAATTTTTGTCAAACAGTGAGTTCTTATTCCAGAAGATAGGGTCCTTGGGCTTATCAAACAGGAGGTTGCTGTATTCCTTGCTAGTGTGTCGTGAGTGTGAACTCTATTCCACTTGTCTATCCTTTTTCTTAGCCAATACCAAGTGGTTTTGATAATTGCTGCTTTATAGTACAATTTGAGATCTGGTAGCGCTAGGCCACCTTCCCTAGCATTTCTTTTCATTAGTCCTTTGATATTTGTTCTTCCAGATGAATTTTGATATTATTTTATCCAGATCTAGAAAATAATTATCTGATAGTTTAATTGTTATTACACTAAATAAGTAAATTAATTTAGGTAGAATTGTCATTTTTATTATATTAGCTTGGCCTACCCATGAGCAACTGATGTTTTTCCACTTAAATCTGACTTTATTTGTGCAAAAAGTGTCTTGTAATTATGTTCACATAGTCCCTGGATTTGTTTTGGCAGGTATACTCCGAGGTATTTTATAGCGTCTAACCTAGCTTTAAATGGGATTTCTCTTTCTATTGCTGTTGGACTTTGCTGCTAATATATAGGAATGCAGAAGATTTGTGTGGGTTTATTTTGTAACCTGCAATTTTGCCAAAGTTGTTTATTATTTCAAGTAGTTTTTTACTTGAATCTCTGGGATTCTCTAAGTATATCATCATATCTGCAAAGAGTGGTAACTTAGTTTCTTCTTTGGCTATTTTTATTCCTTCAATTTCCTTATCTTTTCTAATTGCTACAGCTAACATTTCTAGTACCATATTGAATAATAGTGGTGATAATGGGCATCCTTGTTTCACCCCTGACCTTATTGGAAATGCATTCTAGCTTATCCCATTGCATATAATGCTTGCTGAAGGTTTTAGGTAGATACTGCTTATTATTTTATGGAATTTATTCCTATGTTCTCCAGTGTTTTTAATAGGAATGAGTGTTGTATTTTGTCGAAAGTTTTTTTTTTGTATCTATTGAGATAATCATGTGGTTTTTGTTAGTTTTGTTGTTGATATGATCAATAATGCTAATAATTGTCCTAATATTGAACCAGCCCTGCATTCCTGGTATGAATCCTACCTGATCATAATGTATTATTCTCATGATAAGATGCTGTATTCATTTTGCTAAAATCTTATTTAAAATTTTTGCATGTATATTCATTAGAGAAATTGGTCTATAATTTTCTTTCTCTGTTTTGTCTCTTCCTGGTTTAGGCATCAAAACCATATTTGTATCACAGAAAGAATTTGGAAGGACTCCTTCCCCAATTTTCAAAAATAGTCTATATAGTATTGGAATTAACTGTTCTTTAAATGTTTGATAGAATTCACTTGTAAATCCATCTGGCCCTGGAGATTTTTTCCTAGGGAGTTCATTGATGGCTTGTTCAATTTCTTTTTTCAATGAGTTCAGTGCTTCCAGTCTTTTTCTCTTTCACAATTCCTGGTTGCAATCTATTGCCATTATACTTCTCCCTCTCTTTCCCATACCAAATCCTACTCTTTGTCTATATCACGATCTCTGATACATAGATTCTTCAGTTATTTCCCAGGGTTATCACTTCTACACTTGGCATTATTTCCTCTTTTCCCCAACTTGATACCTTGGTGAATTTTAGCTCTACACTGTCCTCTTGAGTCCTTAGCTTCCTTATGTTCAGATTGTGCTCTGCCATATCTCATGCCCAGGATTATTTCCACCATCCACCACCTTTGTTCCTACACATATATGCTGCTGAAGGAAAATAAAGAAAACCATACAAACATTCTGCCTATGCCCATTAAAAATTTCTTACATAACCTCAATTGAGCCCTCACTGCTGTAAGGTAATCCTCTCTTCCCAGCCAACACACTCTGAATTAAGGATCTTGCTTTACAGTTCACCGAAAAATTGAGGCCATTCACCAAAAGCTCCCTCGTTTCCCCACCTATTATCTAAAGTACTCGGACAGCTTTCTCTGCTGTCTCCTTCATTTCCCATTTCCTATGAAGAAGAAGTCTTTATCCTTACCAAGGAAAACATTTCAACATATATCTATGATCCCATCCCATCTTCTCCAGAAGATTGCTTCCTCTTTCACTGCTCCAATGGTAAATCTCTCCTTAACTACTGGCTCTTTCCCTGCTGCCTACAAACATGTCCATGTCTATCCAATCCTTAAAAAACCCTCACTAGAGCCTATCATTACTGTTGGCAGTTGTCCTTTCTTTCTTAGCCGAACTCCTTGAGGATATTATTCACATTGGCTGCCTCACTTCCTCTCTTCTCACTCTAAAATCTGGTTTTCAGTTTCATCATTTAACTGAAACTGCTCTCCTCAAAGTCATCAACTGAAGGAAGGAATGGCTCAAGTATTTATTAAGAGACTACTATGTGCCAGGCACCGTTTGACACCTTCCCTTATTCTCCTTGCCTTCAATCTTTCACATACTTTGCAATCCCACAATATTTGTTGTCTTGCTGTTCTCACAAGATAACCCCAACTTCCCACTTCATGCCTTTGCAATGGCTGTGCCCCCCACCTTTGAAAGTCTCTTCTCATCCCCTCTTGACTACTGACTTCCTTGAAAGACACAGCTCAAAATCATCTCTCTGAAGGAGGCATTTCCTAGTTGTCTCTTCTCTCTCTATTCCATCCTACATCCTTCACCACTCCTTTACTGCTGATGTCTTCCTTCTGAAATTAATTTTCATCATTTCTATATGCTCTTTTTATATACAGAGTAGTTTTTATGTTGTCTCCACCATTAATATATGATCTCACTGAGGGCAGGGACCAAATTTTTGCCTTTCTTTGTATCTCAAGCACTTACAGAGCCTTGCACATAGCAAGTACTTAATAAATGTTCTTGTTTTTTGGTAATCAGTACTTTATTTTTCCTAATTACATGTAAAGATACTTTTCAATATTCATTTTTTATTAAATTGAGTTTCAAATTTTTCTCTCTCCCTCCTTTCCAACCCCCTCCCCAAAACTACAAGCAATCTGATGTTATACATGTGCAATCACATAAACATATTTCCACATTAGTCTGTGAAAGAAACAGAAAGAAAGGGAAAAGCCATGCCAAAAAAAAAAAAGTGAAAATAGGATGCTTCATTCAGACTCCATAGTTGCTTCTCTGGACGTGGATAGCATTTTCTGTCACAAGTCTTCCAGAATTGTCTTGGATCATAGTACTGCTCAAGACAATCATAAGTGAGCATCACACAATGTTATTGTTACTGTGTACAATGTTCTCCTGGTTCTACTCACTTCACTCAGCATCAGTTCATGCAAGTCTTTCCAGGTTTTTCTGAAATTTGCATGCTCAGCATTTCTTACAGCACAATAGTATTCCATTACATTCATATGCCACAATTTATTCAACCATTCCCCAATTGATGAGCATATTCTCAATTTCCAATGCCAGCACAAACCTTTTTCTCTTTTGTATGATCTCTTTGGGATACAGACCTAGAAGTGGTATTGCTGAACCAAAGGGTATGCACAGCTTGACTGCCTTTTGGGCAAAGTTCCAAATTACTTTCCAGAATGTTTGGATCAGTTCACAACTCCACCAACAATGCATTAGTGTCACAATTTTCCCACATCTCCAACATTTACCATTTTCTGTCCTATTAGCCAATCTGATAAGTGTAAGGTGTAGGTACCTTAGAGTTGTTTTAATTTCCATTTCTCTAATCAATAGTGATTTAGAGCACTTTTTTCATTTGACCATAGATGGCTTTGATTTATCTGAAAACGTCCTCTTTATATCCTTTGACCTTTTATCAACTGGGGAATGACTTGTATTATTGCAAATTTGATTCAGTTCTCTATGTATTTTAGAACTGAGGCCTTTGTGAGAGACATTTGCTGTAAAAATTGTTTCCTAGCTTTCTGCTTTTCTTCTAATCTTGGTTGTTTTGGTTTCATTTGTTCACAAACTTCTTAATTTAATGTAATCAAAATTATCCATTTTGCATTTTATTATGTTCTCTATCTCTTGTTTGGCCACAAATTCTTCCCTTCTACATAGATCTGACATGTAAACTATTCCTTAATCTCCTAATTTGCTTATGTATCACCCCTTATGTCTAAATCATGTACCCATTTCGACCACATCTTAGTATATGATGAGAGATGTTGGTCTATGCCCAGTTTCTGCCACACTATTTTCAAGTTTTCCCAGCAATTTTTGTCAAATAAGTAAGTTTTTATCCCAGAAGCTGGAGTCTTTGGGTTATCAAACAGATTACTATAATCACTGACTACTGTGTCTTGTGTACCAATCTATTCCACTGATATATCACTCTATTTTTTAGCCAGTATACCAAATAATTTGATGACTGTTGCTTTAAAATATAGTTTGAGGTGTGATATGGCTAGGTCATGTTCCTTTGCAATTTTTTAATAGTTCCCTTGATATTTTTGATCTTTTGTTCTTCTAGATGAATTTTATTATTTTTTCTAACTCTGTAAAATAATTTTTGGTAGTTTGATTGGCAGAGCACTGAATAAGTAAATTAATTTAGGTAGAACTGTCGTTATTGTATTAGTTCAGTTTACCCTGGAGTAATTGTTATTTTTCCAATTGTTTAAATCTGATTTTATTTGTATGAAAAGCATTTTGTAATTGTATTCATATAGTTCCTGGGTTTATCTTGGCAGATAAACTCCCAAATATTTTGTATTGTCTGTTATTTTAAATTGAATTTCTCTATCTCTTCTTGCTGAATTTTGTTGGTAATATACAGAAATGCTAATGATTTATGTGGATTTATTTTATACCCTGCAACTCTGCTAAAAGTGATAATTATTTCAAGGAGTTTTTTAGTTGATTCTCTAGGATTCTCTAAGTATACCATCATATCATCTGCAAAGAGTGACAGTTTTATTTCTTATTCCTTCAATTTCTTTATCTTCTCTAACTGCTAAAGCTAACATCTCTAGTACAATATTGGGCATCCTTGTTTCACCCTTGACCTTACTGTGAAGGCTTCTATTTATCCCCATTACAGATAATGCTTGCTGATGTTTTTATGTAGATATTACTTATCATTTTAAGGAAGATTCCATTTATTCCTATGTTCTCTAGTGGATGTTTCTGCATTTATTAAGATAATCATATGATTTCTGTTAAGCTTTGCTTTTGATATGATTAATTATGATGATAGTTTTCCTAACACTGAACCAGCCCTGCATTCCTGACATCAATTTCACTTGGTCATAGTGAAATATCTTTGTGATAAATTGCTGTAATATCTTTGCTAATATTTTATTTAAAATTTTTGCATCAATATTCATTAGAGAAATTGGTTTATAATTTTCTTTTTGTTTTGGCTCTTCCTGGTTTAAATATCAGCACCATATTTGTGTCATAAAAAGAATTTGATAGAATGCCTTCTTTGACTATTTTTAAAATAATTCATAAAGTATTGCAATTAATTGTTCCTTAAGTGTTTGATGGAATGCTCTTGTAACTCCATCTGGTCCTGGAGACTGTCTCTTCGTGAGGCAGAGTACTATTTGTACTCTGTACATTAGTGAGTATTGCTGAGCTTTTGCTTTGTTTGAGATCAGGATTCCTACCCCCTGCTTTTTTTTTTTAACTTCAGCTGAAGTGTAATACATGCTGTTCCAACCTTTTATTTTTACTTTGTATGTCTCTCTGCTTCAAATGTTTGTTGTAAACAACATATTGTAAGACTCTAGTTTTTAATCCACTCTTATCTGTCTTCATTGTATGGGAGAGTTCATCCCATGCACATTCAGAATTATGATTACTAACTGCACATTTCCCTCCTTCTTATTTTTCCCCTTGTTCATATTTTCTGTTTCACCCTGTTCCTCCTGACTAGTGTTTTGCTTCTGACAACTGCTTCCCCCAATCTTTTTTCCTTTTCCCTTTTCTCTACTACTTCTGCCTTGCCTTCTATCAGTCCTTTCCTCCCTTTTCCCACTCCACTTTCCTATTTCTCTATACAGTAAGAGGCATTTCTCTACCCAATTGAGTATATATGTTATTCCCTCTTTGGGCCAAATCCTGTGAGAGTAAAATTCAAACATTGCTCACCCTACAGCCTTCTTTCCCTCTACTGTAATAGGTCTTTCATGATCTATTACATGTGATATAATTTACCTCATTCTGCCTCCTCCTTTTCTCTTCACCCAGTACAACCTTTTTTTCACCCCTTAATTTTTTTTTATCATCACATCAGCATCAACTTATACCCATACCCTCTAAGTATACTTCTTCTAACTGCCTTAACAGAGATACTGTCGTAAGAGTTACAAGTAACAACTTCCCATGTAGGGATGTAAACAGTTTGATTTTATTGAATACCATGTTCTTTTTCTTTCCTGTTTATCTTTTTATGCTTCTCTTGAGTCTTGTATTTGAAGACTGAATTTTCTGTTCAGCTCTGGTCTTTGCATCAGTAAAGTTAGAAAATCCCCTATTTCATTGAAAGTCAATCTTTTTCTGGGCAGTCAATTCTTGGTTGTAATCCATGCTCTTATGCATTTCAGAATATCATATTCTAAGTCCTCTAATCCTGTAATGTAGAAGCTACTAAATCCTTTGTACCCCTGGTTGCAGCTCCTTAATATTTGAATTGTTTCTTTTTATCTGGTTGCAGTATTTTTTCCTTGACCTGATAGTTTCAGAATTTAGCTACAATATTCCTTGATGTTTTCATTTTGTGATCTCTTTCAAGAAGAGAGGAAGGGATTCTTTCAATAACTACTTTACTCTCTGGTTCTAGGATATATCAGGGCAGTATTCTTTGATAAGTTCTTGAAAGATGCTGTCCAAGTTCTTTTTCTGATCATGGCTTTCAGGAAGTCCAATAATTTTTACCTTGTCTCTCCTGGATCTATTTTCCAGGTCAGTTTTTTTTTCACTGAGGTATTTTATATCTTCTTCTACCTTTTTCATTCTTTTGATTTTGTTTGACTGATTCTTGATATCTCATAGAGTCATCAGCTTCCATTTGGTAAATTTTAATTTTTAAGGAATTTTTTCCAGCTTTTGTAACTCTTTTTCCATTTGAACAGTTCTACTTTTAAAGCACTTGTTTTCCTCAGTGGATTTTTCCCCCGATTTGGCCAATTTTATTTTTTACAGAGTTGTTTTCTTCAGTCAATTTTTTGTGTTTCCTTTTCTAAGCTGTGGGGTCTTTTTTTTTTTTTTTTCCAATTCTCTTGCTCTCATTTCTTTTCCCTCATTTCTACCCCTCTTACTTGATTTTTAAAATCCTTTTTGAGCTCTTTGAGGACTTTTTGGACTTGAGACCAATTCATATTTCCTTTTGAGGCTTTGCATATAGGTATTTTGACACTGATGCCCTTTTCTGAGTTTGTGTTTTGAAGTTCCCTGGTGCCATGGTAGCTTTCTATAGTCAGGATTTTTTTTTTAGTTTTTTGCTTATTTTTAAAAGTTGAGTACTACTGCTAGGGTAGAAGGAAGATTGTCCCAAGCTGCTTGCACTGAGGCCAGTGACCTGGTCACTGGCTTTCTGCACCAAGGTCTCTGGGGCTGATGGCTTTGCTTTGCCCACTGCACTAAGATGGCTTGGCTTAACTGTGCCTGTTGTGCCCTGGCAGTTTGCCTGCTACACTAAGGCTGGAGGATTCACAGTTGGCCCTGTTATGCCAATACTGCAGAGCCTTAACTACTTATCTGTTCTGTGGTTAAGAGCCTCCCACTGCATTGTTCAGACACTGCCTGCGGTGGGCTGTGCTTCCCTTTTACCCAACTGAGACAGACCTTTCCTGAAGTACTTCTAAGTTATATTTGGCTGGAAAATTGTTCCACTCAGTCTTTTTGTGGCTTCTGTCACTCCAGAATTCTTTCAGAGGGTTGATTTAACAGTTTTTGAGGGAAACTGGTGAAAGCAGGTAACTTCCTGGCTTCTTTCCACCATCTTGGCTCTACCCCTTCAATAAATGATTAATAAATATTGACCGACTATTAGTTCTAGTCATATAGCAGAATAAATAAAATTAACTACAATACCAAGAAAATAAATTTCTTTTTATATTTTTTAGAGAAAGGAAAGGTACAGAAATGAAGCTGAAAATCTAAATATTACTTTTTATTGATTTCACAAATATACAAACTCCCAGTAAGAAACCTCCTTCTAATGGAGAGTCTTACCAGCTCTGAAACTTATATTCTTAAGACACCTGCTTAGTGCCCTGAGACAGTGCATCCGCCGTGAGAAAGTGAATCATTGGCTTTTCTATTCTTGAAGCTGGACAATAATTCTAAATTAAGAGTGTAAAATCAGTTCAAACAAGGTAGTATGCATATTCATGGATGGAAAGGCCCATTCTCTGGAACAAAGATCACAATCTCCTTCTTCTCCAGTTAGAAGAAATTAAATCACAAGGAACAATGTCCGATGTCCTTTAAGGTGGAGATCAGAAAATTTCTAAGAACTGAGTTCTTATCCCACTCCAATATACCAGCCTCACTGCAATGGATCCTCTAAAAACCACTACAAATATCTAGTCATTCCCCAGTTGATATCTACAGTCATATGAAAAAATGCTCTAAATCACTATTGGTTAGAGAGATGCAAATCAAAACAACTCTGAGGCACCACACATCACACCTATCAGACTGGCTAACATGACAAAACAAGAAGATGACAAATGTCAGAGAAGATGTGGCAGAGTTGGAACATTAATTCATTGTTGGTGGAGCTGTGAGCTGATCCAACCATTCTGGTGAGCAATTTGGAACTATGCCTAAAGGGCTACAAAAATGTGCATTCTCTTTGACCCAGCAATATTGCTTCTAGGACTGTATCCCCAAGAGATCATAAAAATGGGAAAGGGTCCCACATGTAGAAAAATATTTATAGCAGCTCTCTTTGTGGTGACCTAAAACTGGAAATCAAGGGGATGCCCATCAATTGGGGAATGGCTGAACAAGTTGTGATGTATGAATATAATGGAATACTATTATGCTATAAGAAATGATGAACAGGAAGACTTCAGAGAGGCCTGGAAGGACCTATATGAACTGATGCTGAGGGAAAGGAGCAGAACCAGGAGAACTTTGTACATATCAACAACCCCAGTGAGAGATGAATTTTTCTGGTAGACTTAGCCCTTCACAGCAAAGCAAGGACCGAAAAAATTCCCAATGTTTTTTTGAGGTAAAACATCCTCCACAACCAGAGGAAAAACTTTGGAACTGGATCGCAGTATGAAGCAGACCATTTATTTTTGTACTATGTTTTGTTTTATGGTTTCTCCTATTCATTTCAATTCTTCTATTCAACATGACTAAGGTGAAAATGTATTTCATGGGAGTGTATGTGTAGAACCCATATAAGATGGCATGCCATCTTGGGGAGGGAGTAGAAAGGGAAGTGCCTGTAGAACACGGAAAACAAATAAAATAACTTAAAAAAACAAAAAAGCAAAACAAAACAAAACAAAATCTAGTGTGCTGCATGAATACACTTTTATCTTTTCGAATTTGCTGAAGCTATGTGTGTCACTGAGTAGAAAGTGCCCACTACCAAAGCCTATCAGTGACTGTCCTGCAACATTCTAACTGATCAAGGTGCCTGGAGCCATGAGGATCAGGTGACTTCCAGGGTCTCCACATAGTCTTCCTGACTCAGGGTGGCCTTGTATCTAGTTGCAGAGTCACTTCCTGAGTTAAATATCACTTTAATGCAACTCTGGGCAGTACTGTTTTAGTTTTTTCTTTGTATTTCCAGGGCATAATGCTCAGCACACAGAAGATGTTAATAAATGGGCAGTACTAACTGGTTGCTGTGGAGATCGTTGGTGAAAGGATCAGTTTCTCACTTCAATAATTTAATAAGCATTAGCTTTCAACTCTGATCCTAAATGCATGCTGGAGGTGAGAACTTCCTATATTCATAATTTAAAGAAAATCATTACAGCTTTAAAACAATAAACAACCTGTAGCAAGCAAAGCATATTCGTAGCGTGGTCAGAATATTGTGAGATTTATATAAGACCACTGATATCTAACAAATAATTTAAGTATAGCCTTTTTATTTTTCTTCATTTTCATTTACAGAAGACCAAAAACATTACTTCATTTACTTGGTCATGTTTTAGGTTACCAAGGGACTTATCCAATTTTTATGACTCAGTTGTAGCCCTGAGTAACTGAATCTTAAATTCTGAATGTAACATATGCAACTCTGGTAGTGGTTATTCCTTCTGGCACAGAAAAAGCAAATCTTTGTCTACCACTGACTATGTGGGTAATTTTTCTTCACAACATTAGAAGATAGCCTAAATTGCATAAATTAAATGTGTAGTATTATCAAAAATGAACAGCAATAAGGTTCTTTGAAATAGCTATAGTTTTATAGTTCAAAGGGAAAGGATAACTGGTTCTTTTTTCCTAAACCAGAATTATAACTGTTCTACTCTGGTTTGATATTTAATCCCATTTGAAATCTATCCACCAGTGGAAGTTAACCCAGCTGTGTTCCTTCTGTGTCTTTTTAAAGATTCATCTGATAAAACTTGTGGTTTATTGTTTTTCAAATTAAACACTTGTTTAAGACATTAACTTCTTAATTAAAAAGCATATTCCATATACTAAAAATCTTTCACAATTAAGAGAAACTGGAGAAATTGTTTTTGATCAGGATGCTCTACTGGTATGATTTCTTGATACTTAAGTCTCCTATGATCTCGTTCTCCACAGCATTATAAACTAGGAAATTCAGTTGATAATATTTGTGAAGTGTTATTTCATTAATTTAGAACAGGCTACATGTATCAATTCTCACTGACCTTTTCACTTGACAAAATTTTAATGTGGTTTTTGCTGAAAAGTTTCTCTTGGGAAACCAATCATACAAATTAAGGATAGGAAATGGGGGAAAGGAGAGGATTGCTGACAGAAATTCTAGTTTAAAAGACCTAAGGGGGGTTAAGTTCACCGGAAAACCAATTTAAAGCAAAGCCATGGTGTGGTGCTGTGGCTAAAAAAAATAATCTAACTATATCTCAAGTAGTATTAGTAGATGGATAGAAATTAAAGGCAGCTCAATAAAAGAACTTCTTAAACATTAACCTGTCAATAAACATTTATGAAGCACCTGCTACAGGTCAGGGACTGTGCTAAGCACTGGGGATACAAAGAAAGGCAAAAACACAGTTCCTTACCTCAAGGAACTCATAGTCTAATGGGGGAGTCTTCCTACTGAAAGAAGCAGAAAAGAGAGAAGAGCAATGTAGCATGATAGGAAATTAAGAGATGGTTGATTCTCCTTAAATGAAGATTCTGGGGAAAGAGGTGCCCACCCTCTAATCAGAAGGAGAGGAGCCCCAGGGGCAGAGGGCACTGATGAGGAAGGAGTGAGTTCTAAGGATGAGGTGATCTTTGTAAGATGAGGTTCCTGTGGAAGAATGGAGAAGTCCAAAGATCTAGTGGGTGAGAAATGAAAAGAGCACACAAAAGCAGAGTGGACTTCACTGGGAAGTAGTGAATTCCCTATAACTGGAGGTCTTTATACAAAAGGTGTATCAACCAATCAACAAGTTTCATGAAGTGCCTACTCTATGGCAGGCACTAGAATACAAAGATAAACTGAATGAATTAACATTCTATAGAGGATGAAAACCACATATTAGGGTTGTAGAAAGAATTCATATTTTTTGTTAAGGAAGGAGTGGAAATGGGACTAAATGACCTCTGAAGTTCCTCCCAACACCAAAAGAACAATGAGTCTATAATTCTGTAATTATACTGTCTGGGTTAATGGAGTTAATAGTCCTGTGGGCTCTGACTCTGTACTGGTCAGGTAACATATGAAATAAAGTTTTAAATTTTCAGTGTCACATTTTAGGAAGGATATTGATAAAGTGAAAGGTAATTTAGTACAGAGTCCTAAAGGACAGTACAGAGTATAGTACAGAGAACATCTGCCTTGATCGAAGGCCTACTGCTGACACACATTAGCCATGTGGCCACGGGAAAGGAATTTAACCTTTAACCTGAAATGCTTTGGCATCTTCTGAAGGAGGGAGTTTTCACATTAGGAATTCCCAGCACCCTTGAACTCATAAATTGGACCAAACTGACAAACGAGGATAGACAGTAAACAGTCTGAAACTTGTTATATGAATAAAAATAGAAAGAACTAGAGAGATTTAGTCTATAGAAGCAAAGTTCTCATGAAGAATATGAGAAAATTCTGCAGATAGCAAACTAGAGTAACGCCTAGAGATTATAAATGCAAATGTAGAACTGATTTAATGAAAAAACTTCCTAAAAGTGGGAGTTATATAAAAGGAGAATGGTCTGCTTTGGGGGAAAGAAACACCATGCCTTCAGCTCCTAGAACCATAGGCCCAGAGAGAATTCCACTGAGACCAAATTCCTATAAAACAATGAAAACCTGCTTGAACTCATTCTTTGATGATTAATAAGCCCCCACCCCTTCTCATTCTAGTGATTAATCTTCTGGGAATAATTATTCAAATCCTAATCTTGGTTTCCCACTGCCCAATCCCTTATTTCCATTTGCTTCAACTCAATTCCCCAGTGTCCTATATAGCTACCCACCCCTTCCAATGTGTTTTCTGGAATGGTTCCACATGTAATAAACTTGCTTTCATCTTAGACCTATTCCTCCACCCCACCTCAATCATACATAAGAATGGCCACAACCTTGATCTTGCTAAGACCCACAAATGCAACACTTTCAAGTTCAAGAACTCTGAAATTCCCTTATCTGATCACAATCTACTGTCATTCCACTTCTCCCTCTGCTTTGAAAACCCAAACCCTGTTCTAATCTCTACACCATGACTTAAAATTGGAAAGTCCTCAGCCCCTCACTTCTTTCCAGAACATCACCTTTGTACTAGCTACACTCACCTCTTGGTGAACCAATTCAACTCTACACAGTTCTCTGTGCATGCTTGAGGCAGACACCCCACTAATGCACCAATAGGTTTGAGAACCCTTGGTTACCCTCAACCTAGTTTGGCCTGTCTGTCAAAGCAGTTTACCAGGGTATGGCCGCTGCACATGCTGCAGCTTCCTGGAGTTAAGAGGAGACAGGTGGACACCAAAGGTGGAAAAAGCCCTGAAAAGTGCTGGATAGACATCACACCAAAGATACTGGTCTTCCCTGAACACACCCTACACCCCTTAGCTGAACTTCCAACTGAAGAAGAGGTTTTGAGTGCCATTAGACTCCTTTCATGTGACAAAGCACCTAGTGCTGATTCTATTCCAGCTGAGATTTTACAAGGTAGGGGGACCACTGCTCATACAAAAGCTGACTGAAATTTCCCCAGGTTATATGGCAAGAGGAGGTTATCCCCCAGGAGTTCAAGGATGCCTCCACTGTCCATCTCTCTAAGGGTAAAGGGAATAGATTGTCCTGTGACAATCATGGGGATCTCTCTCTTAGTCACTGCTGGCAAAATTCTGGCTAGAGTCCTCCTTAATAGGCTGATCCTTCCTTCACCTGGAAGATGGGCATACACCTGAGAGCCAGGGTGGCTATGAGAAAGGGCTGAGGAGCAGTCAATATGGTGTTTGCTGCCCGAAAACTCCAGGAGAAATGCCAGGAGCAAAAGAGAGGTCTATACACCACATTTGTAGATCTGACCAAGGCCTTTGACACTGTTAGTCATGAGGGTTTATGGAAAATTAGGTCAAAATTTGGTTGCCCGGAGAAGTTCACCAAAATTGTACATCAATTTCATGATGGTATGTTTGCCTGGGTTCTGGATAATGGACAAAACTCTCGTGCCTTCCCAGTCATCAGTGCAGTGAAACAGGGCTGTATGCTTGCTCCCATGCTTTTTAGCATGATGTTTTCAGTCATGCTGACAAATGCTTCAATGAGGATGAATATGGCATCAAGGTCAACTACTGTATTGATAGCAAGTTCTTCGACCTGAAAAGGCTACAAGCCAAGACCAAAGTGGAGGGAGTGTTGGTGCATGATTTTCTGTTTGCCGATGATTGTGCACTCAATGCAGCTTCTGAAGTTGAGATGCAACAAAGTATGGATCAATTCTCTGCTGCCTATGCTAATTTAGCCTAATAATTAACAAAATAAATAACAAATAAAACTAATAAATAACAAAAAAACCCAAGTGCTCCATCAGCCACCACCATACCATCCATACATGGAATCATCAGTTACAACAAATGGAGAAGTTTTGAATGCTGTGGTTAAGTTCATTTACCTTGGTAGTGTACTTTCCAGGGATGTACACATTGACAATGAGGTTAAGGCACACATTGCCAGAACTAGCTCAGTGTTTGGGAGGCTCCGAAGAAAGTTTTGGGAGAGAAGAGGTTTAGACTGACTACCAAACTGAAGGTCTACAGAGCCATTGTGCTGACCTCATTGTTACATGCTTGTGAAACATGGACAATCACCAGTGCCATGCCGGGAAACTGAATCACTTCCATTTGAACTGTCTTAGGAAGATTCTGATGATCACCTGGCAGGATAACGTCCCAGACACTGGAGTTTTTGCTCGAGTTGAACTGCCAAGTATTTAAAACTATGCTTCTGTCATGTCCATACAAGGTTCATCTTCCTAGCGCAACTCCGATGGGTTGGCCACGTTGCCAAAAAGACTGTTTTATGGAGAACTTGCATAGTGCAGGCAATCACATGGTGACCAGAAGAAACAATACAAGGACATTCTCAAGATCTCTGTCAAGAACTTTGGATATGACTGTGCAACATGGGAGACACTAGCACAGCTGTGCTCTTTGAGCAAAGCAGAACTGAGACAGTACAAAGTAAATGCAGGATGCACAAATTTGGGATATCCACTCCAAATATTCACATGGACTATCTGTGCCCAACCTGTGGTACAGCATTTCGAGCTCATATTGGTCTGATCAGCCACATTGTAGACACAGTGAAATTTCACTTTACAATGGTGATGTCATTTTGGTCCTCTTCAAAGATGAAAGTCAATAACCACAACCATACACAGTCCTCTACTTGAGTACCCACCTTGCTTGTTGTAGTGCCAATTTTACCTTGAAAAGCTTCAGCCTAGGATCACTTTCACCAACGGCTCCTATACACATCACTGGCAAAAAATCATGAATCTGTGCTGACTAGGTCCACTACAAATTTATATCACATAACTTCAATAGGGCCCTCACTGCTGCAGAGCAATCCTTTTACTCCTACCTAATTAACTCACTCTACCCTTCTCAGTCTTTTATGTCCCCAGGCTCAGCAACTCTGCAATCTTTCTTGCTGTTTCTCAAACAAGAGACTCCATTACTGTCCTCCATGTATGAGACATTCTTGCTCCTCATCGCCACCTCCTGCCTTCTCTGATTTCAAGTGCCATCTAAAATCCCACCTTCCATAGGAAGTCTTTCTCAATCTTTCTTAATTCTATTGCTTTCCTCCAGTAGATTACTTCCAATTTACATATATATCTATATATACCTATATGTATATATACATATGTGTGTGTGTGTGTGTGTATATATATATAAAAAACTAGTGTGTACATTGTTGTTTGCATATTGTCTACGCCATTAGAATATGAGCTTTTTGAGAGCAGATGCTCTCTCTGCCTTTCTCTACATGCTCAGTGCTGAGCACAGCCTGGCTAACAGCAGAATTAATAAATGTGTATTGACTGACTGATGAAGAGAAGCCATCTTCTGTGGCTATCAACGCTTGCTAAATCATTGCTGTTCTGTCATGTCCATACAAGGTTCATTTTCCTTGCCAGAGTAAAAATAAGCAATATATGAACTGCGCAGTTCGGATTTCTCTGTGTTGCCAGTTATCAGTTTCCCATTCACACCAAGTCAAAGTCCAATTTCATATTCTTTTTCTCCCAACATATAAGAAACAAAACAACCAACCAACCAACTGCTCACACCTTTTTGTCTGTAGTTTCCTTAACACCTTTAGCTTATCCCAGAGTTAGTGTTCCTGACACAATTTTAATAATAGTATGGATGCCACATCATCATATACATTCTCTGTTACTTGGTCTTACTTCCATCTTTTGTACATTTATTTCTCTTTTCATTGTAAGTTGGTTGGTGATTAAGCATCCATATCAGCATCTTCAGACAAATCTCATTTTTCCTCCTACTAAAGTTGCTTCCCTTTTTGTTCTCAGAATTTCATCCTTAAGCATCTTACATCTCTTCTGGATAATTTCAATTTATGGAATCTTAACTAGTTTGTCTCTGAACCCTTTGAAATCTGCTTTCCCAAAATCTAAGGTGCACTTGAGACTATGACTGATCGTCTGAATCCTCTGAATCCTCTCACTACACAAGAGAATGGCCACTTCGCCCCCAGAGTTTCTGTCACTTTCACTCCAGTAAATGGTCCTTTGCTGTTAGAGAGAATGAGAACCAAAACAGAACTTTTCCTCCATCTTTTGAAGGATGGAATTATCACTAAGGCGAGGAAAGAAGCTATTAAGAGCTACACTTTTTGGTTCAAGTCTTGGATGTCATCTGTCACCTACGTAACCTTGTACAAATCGCATACTTTCATTAACTCAATCTACATTTTTAATTTATTTCTTGACATAATATATTAATGTACTTCCAAATAGAGATTCCTTTTTTTTTTTTTAACATGCTATGGAAAATGAAAGCATCCAAACTGAGTAAGAAACAAAGTAACAGGCCCAAGGAAGGCTACATTTGATTGAATCAGAGTCTGTCTTGTAAATACGGCAAAAGCTACTGCTTGGGACAACTATTAACATTTCTGACTTTGGTCCTAGATCCAAAGGATTTGTAGCAAGATGACTTAGATGAAAACAACATTCTTCTGTTTCTTAATATATTGCTTGATTGTACTTCTAAGGTTGAAGAGAAAATAGATCCACTGGCCTCCCTTTACCTCTACAGAAGTTTCAGACAGACCATCAGGTTTGTAGAAATCAACACCTTCAAACTTTTATTTCAGTTAGGACCATATGCCTTTCTTTTTCTAAACACATCTCAAAAAACATTACTCTGTGCATTGTTCCTTATTACTAATGTGTTGCTATCTGATTTGGTAACCTCCTGTTTTCCCATCATTCTTATTATCCATACATACATATTGCCCTAAGGGAAAAGATATTCCCTCTTCCACATTTTCCCTCCTCCTTCTTCACTATAGACCTTCTCTTCTCAAACTCTTCACTGTTCTCATCAATCAGTTACCAAGCACTAGAGCTCTGGGATTCAAACATCAAAGTGAGGCAGTCCTTGCCTTCAAGGAGGCTACAGGCTGTTTCCCACTGTAGCCCATCCTCCATTGTGCCTTTGAGAAGCTGTGAAGAAACCTTCCCTATTTTGGGGGGACATTTTTCACATGCTTCATTTGCCTACTTGGTTTCCTTTCATGATATCACTTCTTTCAAAATACTCTTGCACAGTGTTAGAGCCAAAAAATCCTTACAAATAGACTGGTAATACTTTTTCTCACTATCTCATTTCCCCTCTCATGGATCAGAATGTTTCTGGCTCCCAAATACTGCTTCCAAATCATTAGCACAGATCCATGGTCAGGGATTCAGTCCCAATTACACCACTAGCAAGACGTATGGACTTGGGCAGATTATTTAACTTTTCTGGACCTTACTTTTATCACCTGTAAAATGAAGGGGTTGGGACCTTATGTTTATGAAAGTTCTATTCCACTTCTAATGCCATGGCTCACATCTTTCTAAAGTCCCTGCCATCCGATTACACTGTTCTTCCCACCTTTACCACTAACAACCTCCTCCCCAAAGATACTCCCCTACCTTCACCAATGACTGTCAAAGGGATTCATTATTTTCTTCTTTCTCTCATCTCGTGTCTCTACTCTCCATGACTCAGTAGGTCATTAGCATAGAAGCTGAACTCTCTGGTCTCACAGTTCTTCAACCTTCTCTCCATTCTAACTCCACTACAGTGACCCAACCACAGTGCCATACCTTGCATCCAAGTATCACTCAAAACTCTACCACATCTAAGATCAAAACTCTCCAAACCCCTTCTCTTTACTTTCCACTGTTCCTACTCCTTCATTTCTATTGACTCTGAAATTTATATTCTTTTCTTTCATCCTCTTCTCTAAATAAGAAATGTTATTCTTCCTTTCTAAGTCTTCCTTTTATTTGTACTCTATTTCTTCCTCTCCATTTTAGGACTTCTCTCGATCAATGATCTCCTGGCTCCATTAACCTTTGATCTACTATTTTTCTTTAATTTTTAAAAATTCTGAATTTAAAACCAAATAAAATGAGCATTTCTGTACATATAATAAGAACAGAAAAAGAGGAATGCACATGAAATAGACAATTTTTATTCTACAGACCTAGCTTTTCTTTTTAATTATATAGTGACTACCATAGATAAATTCCACAGCTGTTGGCCTGTGATGATGGCTTTCTTTCTGTTTTCTTCTCTGAGTTTTTAAACAAATGCTTCAATGATCCTGTTTTATTTATCTTTCTTTTTGTTTTGGCTATACTTTCCCCAATCCCTCTCCTGCATCCTGTCAAGCCTCAACTGGAAAAAGAAAAATATATCTATAACCCTGCAACAAATATACACAGTCAAGCAAATTCCCACACTGTCCATGTACAAAAGTACAACAGTTGTGTCTTACTCCAAATCTTGAATCCATCAGCTCTGTTAGAAGACAGCACTGTGCTTCATTACTGATCCTCTGGAATCAGAGTTGGTCAAAGCACTTCCATGCAGAGTTCTTAAGCCTTTCCAAGTTGTCTGCTCTACACTGTTGTGGTTATTGGGTCCACTGTTCTCCTAGTCATCTGCTCTGTATCTGTTCACACAAAACTTCCTAGGCTTCCCTGAAACCATTTCTCATTTTGTCACTTCTTATGGCACAATAATATTCCATTACATTAATATATCATAATTTGTTCAGTCATTACCCAATTAATGGACACTCCCTTAGTTTACAGCTCTGTTACTATCAACAGGATTGCTGTACATATTTCGGGGTCCTTTTCCTCTTTTTTTGGTTACTTTTGCTTAGAGACCTAGTAGTAGTATTACTAGGTCAATGCATAGTTAGAGACTTTTGGGGCATAATTCCCCAAATTGTTTACCAGAATAACTAGATTGATTCAAAGATTCCAACATCAAGTACATTTATGTGCTTATAATTTTGTAGCCTCTCTAGTCTGAAGGATGAGGTCAGCTCCTTATATATCTTAGATATCAGACCTTTACCAGAGTTTGTCAGTATGTTTTTTTTCAGCTACTTCCCTTCTCAGTTTTACTGCAATGGTTTTGTTTGGTCAAAAGTTTTTTAAACTGTACATGATCAATATTGTTTATTTTATCCTTTATGCTTCAATTTCTTCAAAAAATTTGTTGATCTTGCTTTTACATATTATCTTCATTTTCAAATATATTGCTTTCCTCCCTTCCCCCTTAACCAGAGCCACCCTTAACAGTAAAGAATACAAAAGAAAGAGGTAGAAAAACTGAGTTTAGAAGAATTAACCTGCAATGGTCAACGTGCATAGACCCCTGACTCTGCAAAGAAGGGAGAAAGATGCAACTTTTAGGTTCATCTTTCCCTCTCTTTTGGGGGCAAGCTCCTTAATCACAGTTAAATAACCTTCAGTTTCCATTCACAGCCAAGTCCCAATTAGTGAGAATAATTAATAATGAATTCCTGTGAAATTTGGATTCACATGTCACATTTCCACTGGACTGGAACTAATGACCATATTTTACTTAGATTATCACCTAAAACAGGGTAACCACATCACTAGAGTCATTATTTGCAGTAACCAGAAGCTGATATAAATTGCTGCAGTCACTGTATATATTGTTTCCTCAGCTCTATATACTTCGTATCAATTCATAATTTTTTTACACTTCTTTTCTAAGTTTCCTTAAAAAATGGAAAACTCTTTTATAAAGGTCACAAGGTCCAGAAACACACTGATTTCCTTTGTTTTACTGTAGAATTGATTTTTTTCTGCTTTCAAATTTTTGCCTGCTCATAAATTAGCAGAAAATGAAAAAGTTTAAGTTATGCAATTGTATAGATGGAAGAGACAGATTAAGAAACAAAAAAGTTTGTAAAAGTCAGCCAAACAAATTACCTAGCAAATTTTTATGCTTTTATATTCATTGTTTCTTGTGGCAAGTAATATTACATTATATTCAGGCACAATTTAGCCATGCCCCAAACAATAGTCATCTACTTTGTTTCCATGTCTTTGCTACTACAAAAAGAGGAACTAAAAATATTTTGGTTTATAAATTACATACTATATTAAATACCTCCTTGGAGTATCTTTTTTAATAATTTTCAAATTTCAAGTGGGATTTCAAGGCCAAAAGGAAAATTTAGATATTTTCTTAATGTAATTTCAACTTGCTTTCCAGAAAACACCTTCATTTCTTGAACAGTAAAAATCTATCTTTCTGTTGTTCCTTTATTTCTGTTTGCCAATACACTATGGTTTTATGTACTCTTTAAAAAAGGACAAAACAAACCTTTCATCCCTTTTAAGCTACCCTCTCCCATTCTATTTCCTTCACTTACAAATTGCACTGCAGGTTCTTTGGACTTATGTGTTAATGCATCATGATCTGGCTACCAGCTCCACAACTATGATGCATTATTTCTCTTGAGATTCTTCATCTTTTGCTCCACCAGGTGAATTTCGTCATTGTTTTTCTATTTCTCTGTTATAGAGTAGTTCTTTGGTACTTTGATTTGTATGGCACTGAATAAGGGAACTGATTTAGGCAATGTGTCATTCTTACTACGTTGGCTTTGTTAACCCATGAGCAAGTATTTTAGGTCTTCAGTTATTTAGGTCTATCTTTACTAAGAGTTTTGTAGCTGTAGTCATATAGTTCCTCTGTGTGTCTTGGTAGGTAGAGTCCAAAGTACCAAAATTATAATAAAAGAACTACTTCTAATGACTTCAGTCACCTAATAATGGCTTTTTCCTTAGGACTTAATCCTCTCCCTGACTCTAATGTAGCTTCTGACACTGCAAACTCAGGCTCAAAGCCTCAGCTGTCACCCTCAGTTCCTCATTTTATCTCATCATCTCCCCTCCCCCACATCCAGTTTGTTGCCAAGGCCTGTTGAGATTATCTTCCTAATATCTCTCTTATACTTTTCTTTCTCTAATACTGTCCCCACTCCTCCTCATTCCTTCGTGCCTGGAATATATTGCAAAAGATCCTGTCCCAAGTTTCTCTCCATTTAGCGGTACAAGTGACATTCTTAAAGTGCAGGTCTGACCATGGTATTATCTTTCCCCAAATCTCCACTCAACAAACCCCACTGGTTTTTATTACCTCAAGAATCTAATATAAAATGTTCTGTGGCATTCAAAAACCTTCATAACTGGGCTCCTACCTGCTCTTCCAGTCTTCTTTTCATCTTCTATATCCATGCACTTTCCCTGGCTGCACCTTATTCCTCGAATTCTGTCCTTCATTGTCACCTCCTGGTTTCTTTCAAATCCCAGCTAAAATCCCACCTTTTAAAAGAATACTATCTGGATTCCCTTTAGCCAATTCACTGTGTATCTCTCTTATTTATACATAGTTGTTTGCAAGTTGTCTGCCCCATTGGACTGTGAGCTCCTTGAGAGAAAAGACTCTTTACCTTTCTTTGTGTTCCCAGCACTTAATGTCTGATAAAAAGCAGGTGCTTGGTAGGGTCTTAATAAAAGATCGTTTGTTGATTGACCATTTCATGTTTTCCCTTGTGTGTGTTCCTGGTCTTCTCCCTGGAGTGCTCTTCCCTTATCCATTCTGTTTGCTCAAGTTCCACTGCTCTTTCCTGCCACGATCTCAAGGTCACCTCCTGAAGCTTTATTTCTAATTATTTCCTAAATATTCCGTCTTCCTCATAGCACTTTGTTTATGGTTCAGTTATGTTACCTAACATGTTTTGCCTTGCATTAGAATTATTTGTGAACGTGTCTTATCTCCCTACCTGACTGGAAGCTCTTTGATGGCAAGTACTACATGTCTTATTTATGATAATTTTATGAGCAGTTATACAGGAAATACATGCTACTAGTTTTTGTAAGTTATTTATAACTTATTGAAGAGCACTAGAGAAATTACATTTTGAATTTACTATTTTTTTCCTAAGTAAAATAGTTCCCCTCCCAATTAGTACTCCTACTCTCCCGCTATGCCCTGAAAATTTTGGAAATTTTATTTCTATACGAACTGTAGCTCTACAATCTTTCCCTCTTTATACACGTACTCCTCCTATGTCCTTCTATCACTTTCATTAATTAGAACTAATTTCTGAACCAGAATCAGTCTGAAATGTGTATACTTAAGTTGTATATACATATGTACAAAACAGTTCTTCCTTCCCCCTCAAAGAAGTAGGTGGCAAAATGACAAAGGGCACACTATCCTTGGGGTCAAGTCAAGCATGTAACATTTTTTTTCTCAATTTAGAGATTGAATGAGAGGTTCCAAGACTTAGAGAAGGTTCCAAAGAAGTGAAGTGAAGTGAAAATAGGGGTTATGATTCTAGTAGGCCAAGTCTGTGATAGGATAAAATTTTGAAAGATTAGGTCTTCTCTTATCCTCTTAGCATGCTTATCAACAGAAGAATAGCTGATTTGTCTCAAATTCAAAAGTAACATGAGATTTTAAAAAGGGTTGGGATCACACAGGTACCTCATAAGCTTGTTTTACATAAGCAGATAAGGTAGAATAGAAATGAAAGAAACTGAAAGATTTAACAGGAATCTGAGTACAGGACAGTCTGGAAAAGAAGATATGCTTGCATTGCATTATGTTGTAGAAGGACCTGGGCACATTTTAAGGGGTATTCTGTTCTATCACGAAGTTATTAATAAAAAATAAACTGGATGCTATTAAAGTAAGGTTTTAAGTGCTGTCACAGTACATTGATGATGACGTGAAATGACAATGATTGAGGGTAGTAACTCTATGCATATGCCCAAAATGACAATAAAGCTCCCCCAAACTCAAACATTAGATAGAAACACAGAATCTCAGAGTTGGAAGGGAGTTCAGATCTCTTCGAGTTCAACCTGTACCTGAACAAGAATTTCTTCTATACTGACCAAAAATGGTTATCTAGTCTCTGCTGAAAACCAATAGCAATGAAGAATTCATAATTCCCAGGGGCATTCCCTGGGGCATTCCATTTCACTTTGAATAACTGTTAGGAATTTTCTTGCATCCAACTGCAACTGTCTGCAATTTCTGAGAGCTCTAAGTTCTGTCCTATTCAACTCCAAATTCTGTTCATAACATTTAAGATAACTCGATGCTGCTAATAGTTTTTTATATGTAAAATATTAGGCATTCCAGGGCTTACTATACTTAAACAACAAATTTCTTCCTCAATCTGATGTAATACAAAAGCTAAATCTGAAGACATTTTTCTTACCTGCATTGGCATCCCCACTTTCCATTGATGGTTTACTCGTTTCAGACGGATTATTCATTCTTGAGTCTGCATTAAAACAGAGAAGAATGCAGTTAAAGGCACTGTGTTAAGTTCTTATTACAAATATATTACCTTATTAATCCTCAAAACCCTCTCACTGGGGTGCTGTTATGATCCCTATTTTACATTTGAGGAAACTAAGGCAAACAGAAGTTAAGTGACTTACTGAAGGTCACACAGCTATTAAGTGTTTAAGGCTGAATTTGAACTCAGGTCTTCCTGACTCCAGGTCCAGAGTACCATCTACATGCTCCCCACACAAAGTATCTCTCCACCATCCCTCCCTTTTAACTTTCTTTCGCCTGTAAGCTCTTTGAGGACAGCAGCTATCTTTCCTTTTCTTATTTGTATCACCAGCACTTAGCACAGTACCTGACACACAAAAGGCACTTAATAAATGTGTTGTGTTATACAGAGAAGTCAACTAAATAACAGCAATGTTAGGGACAAAAATAGGTCATTTATTTAATAGGGAAAATAATTTATAATAAATAATTTAAAAATCACTCCTGTACTAGTCCTCACCTTTAATGTTTCACAAGTAAGAAATTGAAATACTAAAACCATGTTGGACAAAGGGGGCAAGGGAAATCTAATACATAAACACAAGTCAAATGTCTACTGGGAAACTAGAGGAATGACATATAAGAAAAATAAATTTTCTATTAAGAATCATGACACTTTATTAAAAGAAATAAACTTCTGGTGAAAACTGAGTACTTCACAAGTAAATGATTTTCAACTGAGTGCTCACCAGTAGAGAAGTGTATCAGTATGTCTTTCACAGTCCTCCCTAACCTAAATTCAATTAACTTGCAAGTCATGGCATCACCTTCCTGATGTCATGGTCCTCTTTGAGAAAGAACAAACAACAAATACATCAGTAAATCTATGAATGAGATAGGACATTAACTTAACCTAATAGAAAAAAATAATGCCAGCATTCTAATTTTGGTATAGCAAAATATTATTTCTGAATCAGAATAGATAATCATACATACTAATCTCAAAAGAAAGACACAACGTAAAGGAACCATTTCAGATGATAACCTTTCCTTTTCAAATTAAACAAATACCAGTATCTTTAGGTAAAGGATTTTTCACTTGGTTGATTCAGATCATTTCGACCATGAAAGACAGGTGAACATAGCTGTCTTGGTTCGCAAGGATAACAAAATGCTGTTATATGTAGCCTTGTTAAACCCACTGACTTGGGTATTTTTCTTTGTGTGTTTCTTTTAATTAATGCTGTTTCAAAAGATTTTTTTAAGAAGTAAAAGAGGGAATATATGCAATGCAGTATGAGAATATTCTCCTACTCTTTACCTTTGAAAGTGTCATGAAGCAAATATGTTTCAAAAGAATACCTTTACTCTCTATATGTACTAGAAATATAGCACATTCATTCTCAAACAAGTTGCTTTTCTCCTACTGGGAAAAACTAGTTAGTAGTCAGTTATCAATAGACAATGCTCTTGATTTTGATTTTGTGAAAATAGAAACTTTAAGTCTTTTTAACTGATCTGCCAAAACTTGTAAGTGGGAAACCAAATCCATCAATACTTACTGGGTGCCTAGTACCTATGAGGGGCTGTGACAGGTAATGAAAATTTAACTATGGCAGCAAAGCACAGGGGAAGTGGCCTTGGGGCTTCAGTCAGGGAAGGTCAGCTTGAATTCCCAGATCTGGGGCTTGGTATTTGTCTGATCTTAGACCAGTTCCTTCATTTCTCTGGACATCAATTTCCTCAACTGTAAAATAAGGGACTGAGACTAAATGCTCTGTTAAGGTCCTTTCTAGATCTAACTCTATGACTCTGAAATATTTGTTCCCAGTTGCTGAGCCATATAACCTTCATCCCTATTATCATGAAAGTTTTAACTCCAAACTTGATGGATGAGAACTTCAAAGATTTTTCAAAAATAAATTCATTTTTTCCCCAGAGATTTATGTGATATGGTTATTATTTTTGCATACAAATAAGTCCCAAGCATCTTTCTCTTCAAAATTCAAAGGGCAGCTTGAGGTCTTACATCCCTCAAGTCACTTTAAGACATTAAGAAAAAAATCTATTCAGAAAATGACCCTAAATGTTATCTGAAAACATGAAGTGCTAGGACTGAAAGCAGCAGGTGCTTGAGTCTATGACTAAAATCTAGCTTTCTATATGACTTAACTAAAGTTTTATGAGACAATGTAGAAAAACATAAATGCAATAGGAAGTATAGACAGCTACTACTCAACGTCATGTATGAAGTTAGGAAGAATAACTGGAAAGATGATGAACTGGCATTAAGACTTGAGAAGAGTGTAATCAAAAAAGACTTCCCAAGTAGGAGTGGAATGATATTGGCAACCAATGAGCCTGGAAGCAGTAGTATCTAAATATTACCTGTACAACACCTTCCCAGGTAAACTTAAACAAGTGCCTTAATCTTCAATTTATGTTAAAGATAGCCACTGGGGATCTGAAAATATCCTACTATGTTTTCAAGAGTTTCACAATCATCACATCAAATCATGTCACTAGAATTTGGAAACCAAGAGGGACAGTGTACAGGTAGGAAAGAGTGTTGGAAAATTCTGATTAATTTATTTTTCTGGCTTAATGAGAATCATGAAGAATAGGCTTCTAGTTTCAACCTTTATTATTTAAAATTACTCTAAATGATATTATTTTTTATTTCTGAGCAAATACAATGCCTTCTCTCATGGTTAAGGATCTTACAGGGCCCCTAAGACATTGTTCTAAGCATAATTTCTCATTGGGTAAAGCTGAAAATAGATAATCAAAGAATTCAAAATGATACAGGAAATTGGGCTGAAGGTACACTGTGCCCTAGGCATATCCTAAAAGTTGCTGTTTTTAATAAATGTCTCATGTGAACATGTTTCTTCTTAAATTCCTCTTTTTCCTCAGAGGAAAGGGAGCCTTCTAGGCAGGCTGAGTGCCAGATACACTAGAGGGTCTTAGTGCAATTTTATTATCATGTCAGGTTTATGAAGTGATTCTTTTCTAAAAGGATGAAAATGATTTTTCTCTAACCATATTTACATTATTTTGAGGAGGAGACACAATACTTTGAGGAGGAGACATAATCATAATGAGGAAACAGGAATAAAAATGTTAAGGGACTTGTCATAAGTATGATCACAACCAGGATCTCTGAGGTTCCTTCCAGCTTCTGATCCCTAATAAATGCTTCTAGACTGACTGACTCTATAAAGCCCTATGAGTCTATGACGCTAACTCATACTATCCTTAAAACAGGTTTCCAGCACCTCAGCGATAGTTTTCTCTGTTAATATGAAAATAACCATATATCTGAAAACCAAAGTGTCCTGGATATCCACTTTAAAATATTGGCTACTGAAGAGGGTTCAAATGTACAAAACCAAAACCCCCAAAGGACTTTCTGCAATATAAGTTGTATTTTGCAGACCCTAAAAATAAAAAGGTCTGAAAAAAATATCACAAAGCAAAAATCTCATCCACAAATGTAAGATATTTGCTGAAAATGTACTCTGAACCAAAAGAAAAAGAGTAGCAGGGAGAGATTAGCTACATATATGTGTGAGCAGTAGCTTTGAAAAAGCTTTTCCCTTTAACTCTCCCCACCTCAAGTAGTTGCATATGCGATTAAGCATTTATGCATGTCATCCCCCCCCCCCTCTATTTCCATAATAAGCTTATAAAAAAGAAGTGAGTGGGTACCCACCTAGAACATAGTCACTGCAGTCCAGCATTGCTCAGAAATCCTCTACAGGTTATAAAGTCCAAAGGAAGGAAGAAAAAGCAAGGAGATTGGGGAAAGGAATGGTGTCTCACAAATCTATACTATAGCTCTAAAACAGAATGAGAAAGGGATGGGGGTTAGGAGTGGAAAGGGGATGGGAAGAAGCAAAATACAACTTCTACAGTTACACCATAGCAATCTTCAACTGAATAAGGAAACTTCAGTTGCTCTGGGGAGTTTTAGGCTCTCCTACTAGCTAGGACTGACATTGTCAAGGCAACTGAAGCATGAAAAGTTCCCCTTTTTGTAATAAAATAGAAACAAAGATTGCAGCTGGCAGTTTCCATAATGAAGCTTAATCAGTATGCGCATGATTAGGGCCTTATGCAAATTTCCTCTCGTTAGCACAGCAGCCAGCACTTTGAAGTCCAGGAACAATTCATTTGCAGAGTACACTGAAAGCACTCCCTGCATAATTTAAATCACCACATAAATATTTATCAGCTCATTTGCATATTAATTGGCAGTGCATGAAGAGAAAAATTATCTCCAGAGTGCCAGCATAATAATTAGGAGAACAAAATGAGATTTCTTCCAATGGCTTGGCTTTTCAGACCTACCTCAGCACAGTACCAAGGAGAGAAGGAGGGAAAAAAGACAGAATTCTGTTAAAATGCCACTGAAATGACACGTACAAATTAGAAACAACTCTACAGACTTAAGCACCTTTAATCTTATTCCTGCTGGCAACAATGACTTCAATAATAAAAGGGATTTGCCAAAAGCTTTCTACACAGTCCAAATAATCCCAAGGAAACAATTAGCAAGGTAGATGCAGAACCACTGGCCACGGGATGGTAGTAGTCTTATCTCTATGGAGTTTCCTAAATGTTAACGTGAACTGTCAGGAGAGGATCCCACTTAGAATAAGGGCAACATTAGGAACCTGGAAGCAGACCAGGTCCCATATAAATTGTCTGAGCTCCTGGCAATTCGTTATCTGTTAATCTCTTCATACTATCAGGTTAACAGCAAGAGATTAATAAGCAAGTGCTATTATTCAGTATCTTAAAAAAAAATCAATGCCCACTGATATGTAACTAGAACAGAAAATAGTATGATAGTTAAGACTGGCAAACAGTCAAAAAACAGGAAATACCAACTGAAGAACTATCTAACATTTCTGATCACCCTCATCCAAACAACATGTGTTTATACAAAAAACACTTGACTAGGTTACACCAATTTTGAGTGAATTTAAAAGCCACAACTCCAAACTATAATTGTTCAGGAATTATTGACACCAAAGAGATTCTTTAAATTTTTACCTATAACTGAGAAAAAAAAAAAGCTAATGATCTTCCTGAAAACTGGTTTCAGATATAATCAAAATATTTATCTGGTATCTCACTTTTTCTGTCACCAAGGAGAATTTTTATTGCAACTAAAATAAAAAGATCTTCCTGAAAACAAAACTGTCTTTCATTTTTCATACTCCTTCCAAAAAGATGCATTAATTCTTAAGAAAGGCAAAAGAAAAATAACAAGGTTTCATTTATGTAGCATTTTAAGGCTGACAGTGTTTTGCATAGATTACAAGGTCACTTCCATTGTATATGAGGTTCAATTAAATGTAAGGATAAACAATCCATGGAAATGTACTCACATAATAATAAAATATCATTTACTATATGTCATGGAAACCAAGAATTTCAGCTTGATATGAGTGACTTTCACAAGCAACTTTCTGCCACATTATCAATTAGCAATAAGAAACGGTCAGCTGCATTCCTAAACTAGTGGATGTCTATGCCCTTCTATAAAATATCAATTCTTTACTCAAAATTATTTAATATGAATCAATAAATGTTTAATGAGCACCAAAAGTATATTCTGTTAGCCAGTATAGGCACAGAAATAGTAAAACATAGGATCTCTTGTCCATAAGAACATTACAGTTTGGCTAAGAAGAAAAAAAATACATGTAATAGCAAATAAAAATGGCATATAACTACAAATTAGTATGTTACGGATTATAAATGTTATCTCTGTAGTCACAGAAGAAAGAGCAAGAACTGGGGTAGTAAGAGATGTTTTTTATAAATGTAAGGACAATTTTGAGTAGAATTTAAATAGTTGGGGGTGGGGGGGTGTACATATTAGCCTGCCCATATATCTTGCAAGGAATCTAGGGGTGGGGGAAATGGGGTTGTAAAAAAAGCTTGGGAAGGAAAAATGAGCTTTGGTCCTACCCTGAATATGGTAAATAATGGTGGATGAGAATGAAGTGTAGAAAGTTGAAAATAGAGAATGTTTGCGGGGTTGGCAAGACCCTTACCATGATTAAACTATTATGATGTTTCTCCCATAAAATTATTAATTTCATTTAATATTGATTTTTTTCAGTATTTCTAGTGTTTTAGAGATTTTTACACACACTGGGTGGTTAATTGTATATTTAAGTTCAATATTCCCCAAAAGAAAAGTTGGTTGATAAACATTAAGTGTCTACTACATGCCATGTACTCACTACACTAAGTGCTGGGGACACAAAAGAAAGGTAAAAGTGAGGAAAAGACAGAGGAATTTGTACAAGATTCTAAATCAATGCTGTGGCAACAAAACTGAAGCATCCTAATTTTTAAGTTGTGTTTTGTTTACATTAATTACTTTTCTATGTCCTGAATGATAACAAGATTACATAAGAAATAAAAGGTTCCTTGGGGAAAGGAGATAGGCCTTTTGGCATAGCTTTCCTAAATTTCTTGAGTTATTAGGACATAATGAAGAATGTCTTATTTGATTAGGTGGGAATGAAAGGAAAAGAAAGTAGAACTATAACTGGAGAACTATTTAAAAATAGCCTGAACAAAGTTGGAAGCTTAACTCACAAAAATAAACTTTTCATGTGATTTTAGTCTTCTTTCATTTGCACAGTCTCTCATAAGTAATTTTGAATCTTTTACTTCAATTCTTAAAGGATCCTCTAATAGAGCAGATCATATTGAATCTTGTCTCTAAGAGTTGCAGATGCTGATGAATTAAGTTCACCAATGTTGTGCAATGCCTCTCCAAAATTTAGGTTGGTGTCCAAACTTAATAATCCATCACCAGGTCCATGCTTAGTCTATCTGGCTTACAAGGATTTATCAGAATTTACATTCTTCTGAGAGTCATCTCCATGCCCTAATGAGGCATCAGAGTAAGGCTCAAGTAGGATACAAGGACTTTGGTAAGAAAGTTTTCCATCGTATTTAACTCAACTCAAAAACATTTATTAAGAACTCTCTGGGTATAAGACAAAAAGTCATTGCCTGCAAGGAGTTTCACTCTCTGTGGGGTTGGAATACACAGATAAACAGAAAGTAATTTTGAGGATGAGGAAAGTACTAAATAACTGGGGCTCGGTGAGAGACCTCATGGAAAAGGCAGCATCTGAGCAGAACTTGGAAAGGACTGAAGGTTTCCAAGAAGCAGAGAAGGGGAGTGAAGCAATCCTGAAGAATTCCCTGTTCAATGTCATGCATGAGGAACGGAAAGGTCATTTTGGGTGGAAGACAGAGTATGTATTAATGTGAAAGCAGTCTGGAAAGAAAAGTTGGAGTCAGACTATGAAGGGAAATAGGAATTTGTATTTTACCCCAGAGGTGATAGGGAGACGCTGAAGCTTCCTCAGCCGGGGGATGACATGGTTAAACCTGTTTTAAAAACATCAATTTAGCAGCTCAGTTGAAGGCAATTTAGGGAGAGAAGCTGGCAGAATAAGAAATTCCTGCAATAACCCAGGTCCTAAAGAGTCTTCCTTCTTCCTCAGGAAGCTGACTGCTACCATGTTTCAGCAGTCTTTTCAAGGTGGAAGTTCTTTCGGGTTCTGGAGAGCCCCTCTCCCCCTTTCAACTATCTTTTAGTGTCATCTTCTACCATTAAAATGTAAGCTCTTCTATCTTTTTTACTTCTCTTTTTATCCTGTGTGCTTAGCACAATTCCTAGTACTTACTACAGTGATTAATAAATGCATCTGAACTTGAACAAGAGGAGTGATTATGTGAGTAAAGAGAAAGGGGCAAATGCAAGAGATGGTGTGCAGGTAGAACATATCATAATAGGAGTGGGGAGGCTGCGGCCTTGAGGCCACTTCCACAGGCTCCCCACTCCTGGATTAGAATATCCAAAGAAGTAACGCAAGGAGAATAAAAACTTGATGACTCCAAGCATCAACGAGATCCAGGATGTCTAGAAATATGGTGATGTCCTTGAGAGAAATAGGGAAATAAGGAAAAGGGAAGGGTTTACCCTTAGGTAAAGATATAAGTTCAATTTTGGACATACTGAATTTGGATGCAAATTAATACAGTTCAAGATGAGCAGATCCACAAAGTAATTAATAATGTGAAGCTGGGCATGGGAAAAGAACTTAAAACAATACAGGTTTTCCAAACAAAACAGATAACAGTGTAGATCTAACTTAACCTTACTGACCATTACTTATTATTTATTAACCATTAAAAATGCCCAAACCAGTTGTGACAAATTCTCTTTCAAATATTATTAAAAATAACATTACTAATAGAAGATATAATTCTATGCTTTAAATCACATGTAAATGCAAAACAAGTACCGATAGCTTCCCCACTTGTAATCAGCCCATATACACATCTGTTTCTATCCCACCTTCCCTCCACTTCCTCATTTCTGAAAAGAACTCTCCCTTCATGCTCCTGACAATAATGAAAGCCTATTAAAATGTGAACTTGGATAAAGAAAATGGGGACGGGATACAGGAACTTTAGAAATTATCTGGTATGAGACACTAGACATTCATTTTACAGATAGATAAAAAAGGCAGAGATAAAAATGAAAAGCCTATAGTTAGTGTTATAAAATAAGACCTAGAATTCAAACCCTTCTAATTATAAATCCAGAATGAATCCTCCATACCACCGTAGACTTCCATTCTGCGCTGCGCCTCAACTTTTTACTTTTTTACACTGCTTAGCACTCACCCAATTACTTGTTTGGTCTAACAAGCCACTCTTGTTAGTCCTTCGTTCTCAAAGAGAACCAAATGACATTGTGAGAATGAGAGTGATTTGAACTGGATGAGTGAGGGAGAACCAAGCAAAGTCACCAGCCTCCATCTTTCCTCAAGTCATCAGAGTTCAGTGGCAAGACCAAAGTCAAGATAACTGGGAATGGTCCAGTATGCAGTGCATCCTTCCTTTTAAAATGCACCGCAGTCAGAGTTGCAGTACAAAGAACACTGGATTTGTAATTAGAAGACCTCAATTTGAACTGTGGCTCTGCCTCTTACTAGTACAACCCTGAACAAATTATTTAACTTCTATGAGCCTCTTTTTCTCATTTGATTGGGTAAGATTTCTAAAGAATTTTTAAAAAATCTAAACCCTATGACCCATAAATTGGCATTAATTCTCATCAGCTAATTGTTCTCCCTTTAATCTATAGATCTAAAGAATTTTAAAAGGAAAATCAGGTCACCTTTTGTAAAGTTTTGCCCAGTTTGGTCTTGCACCCAATGATGGGGGGGAACTTTCACTACTCTTCCTTCCAGCAGAATGTGGTGGACTTTCTGGAGGCAGAAAGTTTTTTCTTTTGTCCTGATTGCATTTGTACTATTAGTATTATTCTGATACACTTTACATTGAATTGGTGCTGGTGGTTTTATCGATTATAAGATCATAAATTTTAGAACTAGAAGGGATAGTTGAGGCAAACAGGTTCAATCCACTCGGCACAGCATTTCCCATGGTCACACCAATGCAGGATTTGAACCCAAGAACACCTGATTCCACAAGTCCAGTGCTCTCTATCTACTATGTCAAGCTCAAATAGCCTGGAAACCTAACACGTCCTATGACCTTATTTCCATTAAACACTTCTTTAGAAGTTCAAACATCTTTAAACGAACTCTGGATGAACTTAAGTGCTCACTAGAAATGCTTCTAAAAAGAACTTTCAAGTTATACTTGATCAAGCAAGCAAGCAAACATTTAATAAGCACTTACTATGTGCCAGTCAACAAGCATATTAAGAGCTTTCTATGTGACATGCACTGTGCTCAGGGCTGGGAACACAAATACAGATAAAAAGAAACAGTTCCTACACTGAAGAAACTTACATTTCAATGGGAGATAATGCATCAAATGAGGTTGAAAGGGGAGCAATAATAATGGAAAAGTCCAGAATGCAGATGGAGAGAAGGCTGGCCTGGGTGGACGCCTTACATGCAGGCTCTGGCAGGAGACCGAGGGGCAGAGGGTACATGTGTCAGGCACTGTGCTCAACAACAGGGATACAAAGAAAAGCAAAGGCAAACCTGATCTCAAGGATATTTTCTTTTTCATATTCAGATTATTATTTATTTCTTTAAAAAATAAGTTTTTATTTTTATTTTCTATTTCTGACATCACTATAATATTTCATGTATCCTTCCATCTCTCCCTCCTAAAGAGCCATCCCATTGACAAAAGAAAAGAAAATCAGCACAAATGATTGAAAAAAAAAATCTAAAAACAGATGCACTGTGTAATACCTATGGTCTTCCCACCTCCCCAAGGGGTGGGCTGGGGGATGGGAGGAGGCAGCGGAGTATCTTCTCATATCCCTTCACTTGAGTTTAGCTTCACTTACTTTTTTGATTCTTTGGTGTACTGTTCTCTTTTCCATTTACATTGTTTTGGTTAGAGTGAATACTTTTTTCGCTTAATTCCACTCTGTATCAGTTCATAGTTTTTTCTTAAAATACTTTTCTGTATCAAACACACATAGGTCATTTCTTACAGCATAGTTAACACTCATTACATTCACACACCACAATCTGTTTAGCCATTCCCAAGTAATGGGCATGTACTCCATTCCTAATTCTTAGCTATCACAACAAAGGCTGCAATAGATGTTTCAGAGCACATGGGAACTTTCTCCCCAATCAACGGCTTCCTTGCAATATCAGCTCAGTGACAAGAATCTCTAGCTCACAGAATATGGATATTTTAGTCACTTTATTTGCATAATTACACATTGCTTTCCAATGGATTGGTGTGCCTATCTTTCCACAAACCCTAACAATGATTATTGCCATCCTGGGGGTCTCTTTTTATTTTCTTCAATTAAAAAAGGAAATTTTAAAGTTTTGAGTTTCAAACTCTTTCCCTTCCTCACTCCCTCTTCTCCTCCCTGAAACTGTAAGCAATCAGATGTAGGTTATACACGTGCAATTGTGTAAAACATTTCCATAACAGTCATTTTGTACAAGACCCGAAAAAAAGAAAAAAATGCAAGAAAGAGAAAAATAGCATGTTTTGGTCTGTATTCAATCAATAGCAGTTCTTTCTCTGGAGGTGGACAGTCTGCTTCCTCATGAGTCCTCTGGGATTCTCGTGAATCGTTGTATGGCTGAGAAGGGCTAAGCCATTCTTGGTTCTTCATTGAACAATACTGCTGTCACTGTGCACAATGTTCTCCTGGTTCTGTTTGCTTCACTATACATTAGTTCATCTAAGTCTTTCCAGATTGTTTTGAACTCTGTCTGCTCATCATTTCTTACAGTATAATAATATTCCATTACAATCATACATCAAAACTTGCTTTAGCCATTCTCCCAATTGATGGGTAACCTTTCGATTTCCAATTTTTAGTCACCACAAAGAACTGCTATAAATATTTTTGTACAAATAGGTCCTTTTCCCTTTTTTTTGGAAGTTTTTGGGATACAGACCTAGCAGTGGTATAAATGGATGGGTATGCACAATTTTACAGCCTTTTGGACAGAGTCTAGGGTCATTTCTGCCAATTTGCAGGGTGTGAGGTCAAACATCGAAGTTGTTATGATTTACATTTCTCTTATTATTAGTGATTTAGATCACTTTTTTCCTGTGGTTGTGAATACTTTGCAGTCCCTCATTTGAGAACTGTTTATTCATATCCCTTGACAATATCTCCTGTTGGGGAATGGGAATATTGTTTTCTAATGTAGTAAACAACATGTAAATGCATGTGGAATATATGAAAGGTGAGTTTGGAGATGAGGGGAACTGCAAGTCCTGCTTCAGGGTGTTTCTGAAGACAACCTGGAAGGAAGCCAGGAATTCTAAGAGGCAAAGGTCATGGGGGGGGGGGGGGGGCATTCTAGGCAGGAGGACAGAGTAAAAACAATAACAAGACCAACAGAACTGGATCAGAGTGTGAAGTGTAAGAGTGAGGTGTAAAACCAGAAAGTCAGGAAAGGGCTTATCTGTCTGATTACGGAAGTAAAAGGGAGGCACTCGATACTTGATGAGCAGGAGGCGAAAGCAGCAGGACAGCAGGGTCACAAACACTCAGAAGGTAAACAGAAAGGATGACCAGGAGGAAGAGGAGGAAAAGGAGAGTGAAGAGGAGTAGGATGAGCAGTAGCAGAGCGCATTTATGAAGCACAAACGACGTACCCAGCACTAGGATAAGGGTTTCACAGTTATTTCATCTGATCCTCACAACAGCCGTGGGAGAGAAGTGCCATTATCATCTTCGTTTTACAGTTGGAGAAACTAAGGCAAACAGAGATTAAGTGACTTGACCAAGCTCATACAGCTAGTAAGTGTTTAAGGCCAGGTCTTCCTGATTTCGGGCCCCACACTCTAACTACTCCACCAAACTGCTGTCTCATCACCTTAACCACTTGGTCCCTCAACCTACTCCTCTACCCTTTCCTCATTCAAAAACGGTCATATCCCTGGGCTTGCCATCTTTCACAAATGCGCTGCCTCCATGTTCAAGAACTCTGAAATGCCCTTATCTGACCATTCATCTCTCTTTAGTCTTCCCTTACAAAACCCTTTCAGGGCTGGGGAACCTGCAGTCTTGAGGCCACATGTGGCCCTCTAGGTCCTCAGGAACAGCCCTTTCGCTGAATCCAAACTTCACAGAATAAATCCCCTTAAAAAAAGGATTTGTTCTGTAAAACTTGAACTCAGTCAAAAGGTCGTACCCAAGAATCTAGAAGGGCACATGTGGCCTTGAAGATGCAGTTTCCCCGCCCCTACGCTAGTAACTCTCTCCTCTTTTTCCCACCTTAACACCTGACTGAACCAGTTCAACTCTATTTTGTCCTCCTTTCTTACATCTCTAGCTCCCATTTCATTTCATCAATTACAACCTACCAAGCCTCAGCCCGTGGATCATTCTCACCATTTGCTGACTTCATTCCTATAAACATGCAATGTGGAGAAAGTCACTTCACTGCTCTGACTGGGCCCACTAAAAATATTCTGATATGCAACATCAACTGGGCCTTCTCTGCTTAATAAAAAAAAGGTATTTAATAAATGTTTATTAGTTGATTAAATCAGAAGCGAGACCACAAATAAAAATAATTGCACTTTGAAGTCAAAGCTTAACAGGGAGAACACATTTAGAGCAATTAAAACCTATATACACTATCAGTCTTTTAGCTCAGTAAAATGGAAGACAATAGATCTAGAAGGTATTGAAATAAAAACACAGGGCCCATCATCTCAAATAGTCTTAAGAGACATTAATACCTTCTCCTCCTCAAAGAAGACTGACAGAAGTTCTTAAGAGCACACAATAAACAGGATAAAAATTTACAAAAAATACTTTTGGAACAAAGAAACCTCATGTTGAAAAGTACCAGCAAAATCTTACAACAGAAAAATGTTGCACTGAATTTGTTCAGTGTGACCAAAATTGCTTTATCTCTGAACAGAAGCTATAAAATGTCTAGGATCCAACAGAGAATTCAAAAGGTGCTTAAGGGGGGTGAAATCCACATGAACTCAACTTACTACATGCCAACAAAGAAGCAGTCAACAAATGGAGGAGCTATGAGGATTGATTAATAGAAAAGGAGAGTTTTATGAGTTATCTAGCATCAGGTTACTACCAGAAGAAATTACAAACAGTATATGCTTTCCTAATGAAACGCAGATTAAGCGAGGAAGGGCTGGAAACTGTGACATGTAATACTGCAGGTGGCAAAAGTGTAGCATCTATCAGTTACCCAAAAAGGCATGGGCAAGTGGCTAGAATGACATGAGATGCTCATTATCCCTTATAAATTAATTTATGACAAATGCTACAAATACAAACCCTAACCCTGACAACTGAACAAAGAGTTGTACTGGTGCCAGAACATCATTACTCACAAACACCCTCATATAAACACTGATGCAACAGAAAATCTAACAAGTTTTTAATAGGTATCAGGATACCAAATACCCAATCTCCAAGTTAAGTAGAGTGAAAAGCATTCAAACTATAGAGACCTAATAAAAGAAATCAATCATGTAGAAAGAAGACGAACCACATACCATTCCACTTGCTACTAGAGTTAGCCCAGCAACGCTTTCAGTCATCTTACAGAAGATGAGCATAACATATACCAATACTTCTGTTAAACTCCAAAGTAAATTAAATTTATTTTACAAATTTTGTTAAATATAAATAACATTTTAATGAAATAAATTGCAACATATAAGATATTTAATATAATAAACATGAAAACTTAAGTTGCTTTTTTTTTTAAAGTTTCAACAAAGGTTTGCAACATTTGGTTCAATACCAGACAAATATAGTCTTAAATCTGGTTCTGCATTAAGTTTCTGTATTTTAATTTAAAACAAAAATAAAGTGAAAATGGCCTCTCACACAAAAAAATGCAGTGGAAAATGGTAGGTGAATTTTACAAGCCCTCCTTGCTGAGATTGGAAATTCACTTAATTTTAGTCACCTAACTAACCAATAAAAATAATAGCTAGTTATGATATAAGAATTACTTTTCTATTGACTAATGACAAGCACCATATTAAATTATAAAAATACTTAAAAGTTCAATTACACATATTCCTTTATTTTAAGAAATGTTTATATATAAACTAAACTTTATAAGGAAATCACTTCAGATGTGACCCTCTTCTCTTCTGCTAATGACATATATGCTACACTCTAATGTAACTGATTAGTGTTGGCAACAGGTTAGCTGAAAATCTGCCAGATAATAGAATATTAGCAAAAGGAGACAAGCTGCCTTAATCCTGCAATGAAAGGCAACATAAAGTTTTTTGTATAGTAAGTTATGTGAAAGTCCATGATGGCTTTTTGTGCATATATCCAGCAATCAAGTTTTCAAATGGCCTGACATATGGACAGCAATAACATAAATGTTCCTATTATCTTGATCATGTGATTACACAGCCCATGAAGGCAATTGAAGGAAATGAGGAAGTTACTCTAGTGTATAGTATACAGTATGCAAATGAGGGGATGCCCATGCACCTGACCATGTGAATCTGTTTGCTCCTTGATAGTGAATCCTTGTGGCATTTTGTAAACAATTTGATAACAAGTTGAGAAATTACAAAAATGCATCATGCTTCATCAGAAGTAGTCAAGAGTTTGACATAACAGTAGCACAAAAACCAGAATCACTGTGTGCATGACCATGATGATTTCAAATCACTGCAGAAATAAATCTGTGATGCTTCAAACAAGCATATAAATTGTTGTCACAGAGGGAAAATATACTTGTAATATAACTAGACAATTATTTATTGATCAAGTTTCCATTTAAGAATTTTTGTGACACCACTAAAGGGAAACTAGTGGCCTAGGGTGACAACACAGTTTGTGATTGAAATGGAATTGGAAATCTTATTTAAGAAGCTAGTTTTCTAATAATAATAGCTAATTAGCTGGCACTAAACCTCTTCAATTGGCAAAATATATTCCAAAATGTACAGTCCTGTTGATTAATAAAATTATTAAGGAAGTTCTTATTCCCTTTTCCAGCTTGCTTTTATGAAATGAAAACTTCAAACAGAACCACATATTTAGTTTTTCCAAACCAGGGCTTCTTTAGTGTCCTATTAACACAAAAAATACTTGATGACAACGTTTTAGTCAAGCCAGAAAAACTGGAATAATTAGCAATCATCCCATAAGTAATACTTTATGTTCTAGTTCTTTGAGAATAAGAAAGAAAAAAATGTGCAACTAGAATGGAATCTTACTGTAAATCACTAATGAATAAAGGAACTGAACATGTCCTTTCGGACTTAAAACAAAATATCAGTTCTAGAAAACAGAATTCCTTGAAGAGGTAGCTACATGTTTAAAAGCCAGTGCGCTGTCAATAAATTAAAAACATCAAGTTTCTTTAATATCCTTAGTATCTTTAGTACCAAAAAGGGAGTTTATTTAAATTGTTCTTTTGAACGCATTTCTTTCAGGAAGGCAGGTCTATGCTCTCAGAAATCTATTCAGCATTTCAAATGAGTGATAATAAAAGTTTCCCAAACATGTTGAAACAGGAAGCATCAAAAATTATTCATGTAATCTAATAAGATCATAAAACAAAAGAGTTCTTCTGCTTGGTAATAATATGGCTCTTGGAACTAATCTCATCATTTCTGAAACAAAGTACTAATAATATAGAATATCTTGCATATGAGAAATCCTCAGTAAAAATTTGCTAATTGGTCTACATACATTATTCAGAATCAACAAAAAGGAGTTTTAATGAACTTGTAAACTTTAATAAATTCTCATTTTTTCACAGAAATAATCAATTTAGAACCCATAGGTTATTTCTGTCACATGACTTGGACTTCCATCTTCTTTTAATTAAGCAGATTTATTCCCAATCCCAAAAGTTTCCAAGACTATCTACTAGCTTTTTAACCAAATAAAAATAAGACACTAGACATTTAATACCTATAACATCATTAAATGAAATAAAGCTGAGTAATGGTAATTTAAATGGGAAGTTCTTTATTATTCATTAATAGGGACATGTGACCTGCTTAAATCACATGGAAGCCTAAGTCACATGTGTTGGGAGGAGCTTGTTGAAGGGGTGGACAGGAAAGGTGAAGCAGAGCTGGGAGGAAGTTGGTGAAAGCAGTCAGATCCTGGAGAGAGAGAGCGCAGGCAGACCTAACTGTGGGTGAGAACAGGGCATTTTGCTTGAGAGTGTCTATTATCTTCCCATATCTGGGAAGGCCAGATAATGTCTATAGATTTCTTGGCTATTATGATTTAATTCTTTGTTGCTATGATGGATTTGGTTTTCTGGTGTTTGAATAAATGTTTTGGTTCTGTCTTCCATGTGGAGAGTCTGATATATTTTGCATTTAGAACTGTGCTGGCATATTCATAGTTGTGCATATCACATTGGCACTATAAGCTGTCATGCAGATTTAATTAAATATTGTATGTACAAATACTTCACATCAAGCACTAAATAACTGCACACTGTTATTATAGTACCTAAAAACAAGAGAACAATAAAAGTTTTTTAGTGGACTGGTCAAATTTAAGACAAGACATTACACCACAAAAAAGTGTTCTTTATAATGAATCATTTCTTGGGAAAAGCACTGTAAGCTATTTGATAGGAAAGTGTAAAGAACAGGCAATATAAAGAATCAAAAATGAATGTTACAAAATTACAAAAACAAGGTTAGCTCCAGAGACAACACCTCTTCCAATTTCTTTGCAGAGGTGAGAAATCAATGGCTATAGTTAACGTCAGATTTTTTTTTCAATGAGAGTATTGCTTGATTTTGCTAATTTATTTTCTCTTCTTCTTCTTTTTCTTTATTTGTTCCTTCCCAAAATTCTTTGTTATAAGAGTTGGCTTTCTGGAAGTGTTGAAGAAGAGGGATACAAAAGGAAATTTAGGCTTGATTAAAAAAAAATAACAAACATCTACAAAAGTCTAGGGTTTTTAAATTCTCCATCAATACATAACTAACAGGGTCCACCATCTGAAATAAGGAAGATTTTATTAAGACAGAATTTGCCACAGTTCCATGAAAGTATTCCAAATCACAACTAATATCAATTTTAAAAAATAACAACCAAGTATTACCTACCAATTAATGTTTCTGTTTTAGTCTCATACTAGAGTTTCAATTCTTTCCACAAAAACATTAATACAAGAAAGTGTGTGTTAAGCATAAAAAACTATGGAATTTGTAGGCTTATTTAAAAATGCTAACCTACATGTTAGAGCAGTCATTTTTACAAATTCACTTTTTAAGATCCTAATTTATAATGACCAGTAATAACTTAAAAGATTGGCAGAAAAATGGAAACCAAAAATTTTATAGGAGAAAAACATTAGTATTCACTCTGCTAGAAGTTTTTTAAGGACGTAAAATTTTCTATTAGAGAAGGAGCAATAGGAAAAGTCTTTTTCTTTCAATTAATCAATGAGCATTTATTAAATATCTATTATATGGTAGGAATTATGCTAAGTGTTAGGGAATACAAAGACACACATGAAACAGTCCCTGCCCTCAAGGAGTTTATATTTATATTCTATGGGGAAGTAAATACACACAGGTCAGGGGTTCTTAAGTAGGGATTCATGAATAGATTTCTGAGCATCCATCACCTTGGATGGGAAAAAAAAAATCACATCTTTATTTCAATAGTCTCCTTTATAACATGATATATTTTATATTAGCCTTTAAAAAGAAGTATCCTGAGAAAAGGTGCGCTCTTATCTGAAATGGACAAAGTAGCATCTGATAACTATATGGGTCCACACCTACTTACAAATGGTACAGAAATACATCGAACTCAATAAGGAAAAAAATGAGGAGGAGGGATAGTATGAGAGAGAGAATAAATAATATCAAGAATATTCATATGCAAAACAAGTTTCCAGATCCTGAAGAAGAGTAAGATGGTGCATGTTTGTGTTTGTGTGTGTGTGTGTGTGTGTGTGTGTGTGTGTGTGTGTGTGTGCGGCACATGCACACCTAGGCAAAGAACGAGAATCCAAGTGGGTGTAGCACTTGGACAATGGCACTACAAACTGTGATGAAAGAATGAAAAGGAATATAATGGCACCATAAGAAACAAAGAAAAGGATAACCCTGGAGTATCCTGAGTAGTACAAAAATTGAGAGGAAAGTGAATGGAAGCATGACAATTTATACAAAGGTAACAACACTGTAAAGAAGTAACAATTGTATAACAATTGTATAGTATGTCCTAAAGAGGTCTGAAAGACTTAAAAACTCTGATCAATGTAACTGTCAACCATGCCTCCAAGATGACCTATGAAAAATGTCACCTATGTCCTAACAGAGAAGTGAGGGTGTCCAGAAATGGAATGAGACATATATTTAGGGATATGGTAACTGTGTGGATTCATTTTGCTGGAGTGTAATTTTTGACAAGCTTTCCTTTCTCTTGGTTTTTTAACTGGGGAAAATGGGGATATTGGAAATACTAATGCAAAAAAGAAGGGGGTTACTTCAGTTGTTTTTTTTAATGCACAGAATGGGCAAACTGGCAGGCAAGGGGTGGGGGTGTGCAGAAAAGAACTAAAAACTATTGTCTCATAGATAACTAAGAAGTGGTTGACCAAATTATAATATACGAATGTAATGGAATATTATTGTACCATAAGAAATAATGAACCATTTCAGAGAATCCTGGTTAAATACAAGCTAATGAGGAGTGCAGTGAACAGAACCAGGAAAACAATATAGACAAGGACAACACTGTAAAGAGAAACAGCTTTAAAAGATTTAAGAGCTTTGATTAAAGCAATGACCAACCATTTCTATAAAAGACAGAGGAAGTATGCTACCCATCTCTTAGGTGAAGGGGCTATATTTTAGGATGCACCCACTATGGTGATTTGTTTTGTTTGACTATGCTCGTTTGTTATGAGAGGTTTTTTCTCCCTTTCTCTCAGTTTATAAGGGAAGGAGAATATAGGGAGTTGAGGGGTTAGCAGTAGATGCCAAAAAAGAGAGCCCTTATAATATTTTAGCTGTCAACATAATTTTATTTATATTTATTATATACCTAAAAATATATTATATACCTAAAAAAACTACTAAGTAGTGTGAAATGGAGATGCATGTTTAATACAGAATTCGTGTGTGTGTGTTTGTATGTGTATTCTGCTATGTTTATGGATTAAATGCTCTTTTAAAAGTGTTTTAAGCTCAGAATAAAAGAAACAAACTTGGTTTTTTATAAAAAAGGTTCAGTGATCTTTGGGAATAATATAGCACAGCAAATAAGAAAGTAATAAATCTAATATAATTTTCATCAATAAAAGAGTACAGCATACTCCTTGGCTCCTCATCTCTACCATGACTTACAATCTTTGCTCCTCTGAAGTTCAGTCTATCTAAATTTGTCACCTAACCCAGATCCTGGTGACCACTGTTTACTGAGCCCCAAGATACTGTTTCCTCCTTCAATGAATTCAGTGCATGGATCACAACACAGTCTCTTCAACTCAGCATCTGTCCTACACTAGAGAACTTCAATATACATACAGATACTTCTTCAAATAACCTATTGCTCTAACCTTCCAGGTCTTCATTCTACTCCGTTCTCATAAGGTACCCCTTCACTCCACTTTAAGTACATGGATAGTAACACTCTCCATTTCACCATCTGTAACAAAAGTCCTACTTCCATGATCAAGAACTCTGAAATTCCTTTTTCTGATATCTCTTCATTTCATTTCTTACTATGCCACATTCTTCTGAAACCTATTCTCTGAACTCACTATGATTTCTAGTCTTTTTACCACTCAGTACTTTGTAAGGTTATTTTCCCAGCTCTGGGTTGCATTTTTCCCAAAACTGACCCCATCAACTGTTCACTGTCCTTTATTGTCTCCGTTCCCTCGTTCTATTGCTATTTAGGTATTGCCAAACATCAAACCTGTATTATTTCCATCATCCACCTCCTTTATTCCTGAAGAAGATAGAGGAAGTACTCAGTTGTGCTAAGTTTATTACAAATTTACAGGCCCTCACTAAAGCAAGGCAACTCTTTTATTTTTCCCTGACTGAGCTTCTATCTCACTCCTCACACTTTTCCAAACTTATTTTCTTTTTAAATACACTGTCACCTCCCCCTTTAAAATGAAATCCTAAATTTTATATTTATTGAGAAAACTGAAGCCATTCAAACTTCTTTTTTATATTTTGGTCTCCTCATCTTACAACACATTACCTTCATCTGCCCTATTTGCTGTTTCACTTCATCAGTCTTTGGTGAAGAGGTGACCCCATTTCCTCTCCTGCACGTACTTTCTTGACCCCATGCCTTTTTTTTGTCTTCGTCAATAAACTAACCCCCGTCTTCCCTAACTTTCTGCGTATACTCCTTTAATCCTTTGTCTTCTTCAGCAAATAAATCCAGCGATCTTTCTTAAAACTTTCTTAAAAGTCTCTCATTTTCAGTGTTTCCCAATTATCTGGCTTCTTCACTCACCTTACAAACATGCCTAAGTCTCCCTTAACCCAAAAAAGAAAGCCCTGGCTAAATTCCACCACCCCCTACTGTCATCTTAGAACTCTCCCCTATTAGTTAAAGTACTTGAAAAAGCCATGCACATTTGTTGTGTCTAGTTCCTCTTCTCTAAATGCTCTATATTTTGGCTTCTGATATCATTCAAATGAAATTCCCATCTCCACAGTTACTACTGATACCTTCTTTGCAAAACTGAACAGCTTTCCTCAACTGATGGACTTCTTTAGCTTTCTGCAGCACTTGACACTGCTGACTCCTGTCTTCTCCTGGGTACTTCTGGGGTTTTCTTGATACTTGTTCTCTCCTGGTTTTCCTTTGAACAATACTGACCTTTGTCATGATCCATACAAATCACATCTATTTGTCATCACTATGAAGATCACTTTCTTATCTATATCCACCCCTACTCTCTCTTCGGAATTTCAGTTCCCCGTTACCAATTGCCTCTTGGATATGTTAAAAGTGAATGTTCCATGGCCATGGAACAGAACTCAACAGAACTCACCCCTCTTCCAAACATTCTTGGTAATGCTGAGAATCCCACTACACTTCTAGTCACCTATGTTCACAATTTCTGTAGTATCCCTGATTCTTCACTGTTACCCAACCCATGTATTTGGTTACTTGTTAAATGTTGTCATTTCTACTTCTATGTGATCTCTCACATATATCTCTTTCTCCAAATTTCTATCATTATTACCTCATCTCTCACCTGTACTCTTGCAAAAGTCTTCCAATTGGTCTCCCTACAATAAGCCTCTCCTCACTTGAGAATCCATCTTCCACATAAGTGCCAGTGCTCTTCCTAAAATGCTGATATTTTTACACTGCCATCCTACTCAGCAAATTCCAGTGACTCTTTATCTCAAAAATCAAATATAAATTTCTCCACTGGACATTTAAAGTGTTTTACAACTTGGTCCCTTCCTATCTTTCCAGTTTTCATACATTTTTCTTTTCTACCTGATAGTCCAGTCATACTGGAATTTGCATTCTGACATCTGTATAGGCCCTTGCACTGGCTGTCCTGTCCCCCATGCCCAGAAAGCACTGCTTCTTCATCTTTTCCACTAAGAATATCTGGTTTCCTTCCAGACTCTGCTCAAATGCTATGGTCTATATTATGCCTTTCTGATCACCCCAGATACTAGGCACACTCCTATCCAAAAGTACATGGTATTCATTTATATATTCTGTGTATATTTACTTAAATACATGTTATTTCTGCATAGAATATAAAGTACCTAGAGGAGAGGAACTAATTTAATACTGTCTTTGTAAAGCCGATACAAATAGGAGCTTAAGGAATGCTTATTAAGTAAGTTCATCATTCAAATGAAACTACTCTTTCCAAAGGGCTCAATGTTTTCTTTTTTACTCAACTGGAACATCACTGGTCTTTACTCAATTTACATCCTTTTGACTTCTTTGCAGCATTTGATACAGCTGACCACTCTCTAATCCTAAATACACCCTTCTCCTTGGCTTTTCCAGAAACTCCTCACCACTGATTCTCCTCCTCCTAGCCCCCATTCTCTTTCACGAGCTCCTCCTAGCAACCACCTGCCTACCAGCTACCACTAACGTCGGTAGAGTCCAAGGCTCTCTCCTGGGTCTGTACTCTACCCTTCTTTCTAAAAAATATTTCTCTTACGTCCTTCATCAGCATTCAGTTTCATTTATCATCTTTAAACCAAAGAGGCAGAGGGGAGGGGAGAGCACATTCTAGGTACAGATGTGGGAGGTGGAGTGTAACATGCAAGGAAGGTAGCTGGATCCTAAGTGTGTGCAGAGGAAGTAAAATGTGTAGAATGAAAAGCAGTAAGGGGCAGGTTATGTATGAAAGGATTCAATACCAAAGACAGGACTTTACATTTGTTCCTGGAGGCCACAGAGAGCCCCAGGAGCTCAAGGCTTCCTAGATGTGCGCATTACTGCCTCCAATGTCTTTAGCCCGTGTTTTCCCTTAAATATGCCACAGACATTCTATACAGTGTAATGAAGCTGGCCAAGAAAATAGTCTCTAAGCACAATGGAAGAATAAGGATTATAATTTCTAATTGGCAAAATATATTTTTGGAGTACCTTTGAAAAAATTTCACAAATTTCACATGGGAACATCAGCTTTAGTAGAGATTAATCTGGGTGCCAATAAAAATGTAAATTCTCAGAATAGCTGGATGTTACTGGAGCAACCAACAATTACTCCTTTATTATACAAATTAAGAACAAATAATAAATTTCAGGAATAAAGGTGAAGATGTCAAGAAATACATTTCTTCTTAAATGAAGTCACAGTAATGAGTTAGAGAAAAACATGTTCATAGGGTCATAGGATTTAAACTGGAAAAGCCTTTAAAAATAATCCAATCCAATGCCTGCATTTTACAGATCAGGGCATCAAGGCTTACGGAGGTGAAAGAACTTGCCCAGGTTTCTTGACGCTAAGTCTAGTGCTCTTTCCACTACTGATTAAACAGAGGACGTTTAGATTGACTGAGAAATACAGTTTGGGAGTTAGAAGTGCAGAAAAACCTATTTTTCTTTCCCATTTCTACAAATAAATAGGAAAAGAAGATCAAATTGAGATAGCTGTGATACTATTTAAAGGAGAGTCAACATAATAATAAGGGACTTTGGTTCTAAAGTCCTGGCTTCACCACTGCGTAATACCTACCAAGTCACTCGATTTCTTTGTGTACCATTTTACTAACAGGAATAATTATACCTGCCCTACAGACGTACCAAACCATATAGAGCAAATAAAATAAATATCTTAACAAATACAAGATCTTCAGCATTATTTTAAATTTCTCAGGTTGATCTAGTTGGACACTGTTTTCATAGTGACCAGAAGTTTAAAGAACTTAAACAGATTTGCTTATTGTCAAAACTTAGGCTGAAGAAAAGCGTCTTAGATCACCAGTTTGTTGAAAATGGAGCTTTTTCTTCTTTATCCAACAAAACAATTTACACATAGGAAGCTGTTTAAACAAATGTATTACTATTTTAGTAACATAAAACAAATTTAAATGTCTATCGTCTTAGGTAATGACTAAATATAGCTTATCAAAAAAAAATTACCTGATACCCTTATCAATAATTATTAATTATTATTACCCCTGTTGAATTAAAAATGGCTTGCTTCCAACTGATTAATGAGTTTAACAAATAAGATGAAAATGCCAACTGCTTTTATACTGTAGCTGAAAAAAATTAATCTGAAAAATACTTTTAAAACCTATCTTCAAATTTTAAGTTTTCTTTTTTTAGACAGTATGCATTATATCATTTCCTGAATTATAAATATAAACTCAAGGTTATGAGAACACACACATTAAGAAGTGGTTAAATTGTTTCTTATAAATTAAATCACTTTAAATCTATTTACATTTTATGTATGTATACTTAAAGCTTATACAAATGGCATATATGATTTCATGTTATATTTATAACTACACCTCAGGAACCACTTAGTGTCTGCCAATGACTTAAGGTCAATATTTCAAATAGAAAAAAAATTCTTGGAAATTGTTTGAATGCCTTCTTAGAAAGAAAATGTTGGTTATTATAAAAGAATGGGGTCATAATGACTAGAATTGTTGAAAAGTAGAGACTAAAGGACAATTCTGCCTTAATTCTCCCACTGTGCTCATAACCACAGTTCCACAAATTAATATTATGAAACACAAGAAACTTAACTTAAAAAAATCTAGTGTTTAGAAATTTTGTGTTCTTTAAAGCACTTAAGAGCTATCAGATTTACTGGGAAATAGTAATATTGTATTACAACAAATAAGCATAAAAAACTGCATCCTAATTTAAACTTGAATAAATACATCACAAATGCTCAGAAAGCCATCACCCTTCTTTCCCTCTTTAGTCCACTGTGATGGTCACAAAATGACAAGCCCTTTCTGGCTGCCCACTGACAAAATCTACACTCTCTTTTTCTTCTTTTGAATTTCCCCCAACTTAAATTGAATGCAAATAAGCCAGGTGTGGTCCTTAGCACAGTAATCACACACAGACCCCACTGAGTTCCCATAGCAACATACACAGCTGGCAATGGGAAAGAAATTGAAATGGTCTCAGATTGGTTAAAAAAAGTTTAAACACTCAGTGAATGAAATGCCAATTATAGTATCTTTTTAAAAGAAAATCCGTCCCCCACTCCCAATAATAAATCCCATCCCCTTCCTTGACAAATCAAAAATAAAGCCATGTATTTTCTGATAGTCTAACAACTAATCAAAATCTAGGAAGGGCAACAATTAGTGTTCCCTCTGCAAATTAGAAAGTACCAATTACTAGAGAAGTAGCCATGTTTTTCATGAAGAAATTTGATTTTAAAGAGATTATTCTCTTTGGGTCAGGTTAAATGTAGTGATGTAGTGATGATCAGAAACATCACAAATTCTAACCTCACAGTGATACTAACTCATTTTCTACGCATTTCTTTCAATTATCAACCAAAATTGACCATGCTTTCTATTAAAAGTAAAGATTTTATAGTAGCAAAGATTAGGAAAAAAACTGAAATTTGAAATAAACAGTATGTCATTGTACCCTATACCCTCCTCAGAACCAGGTAATATGTAATAATTAAAATAAAACAGAAAAGAGAACTCACAGGCCTCAGTTGAGTTGATGTCCCATCTTCAAAATAATATGTAGTGATGACCACTCCCCTGGCTTTGTAGTTGCTGTTTTTGTTTTTAAATTAAACTATTCCCATTCATATCAGGCACCCAAGAGAAAGCTGAAAGTGTCCATGATCAGTTAGGGACATGAGGGTATTCACTCGCACACACAGTACAGTACTCCATCAACCTCCTACCATTCAAAAGGATTGCTGCTGAGTCCTTCATTCACACAGCACCAAGTCTGCAAATGCACTTAGTAATTTATAAAAGAATAATTATTTTCACAAGTGAGACTTAATATGTATATAAGGATGAGAAAAGTTGAGTCATCAATGTTATCACTGTAACACCACTTGTAGGATTTTTTTCTTAAATAAAGGACTTCTCTAGTATATAATCCATTGACACAGTTTCATAATTCTTCATATCACAGAAATCAACCTGCTACTTTTTGCTTTAATTTCTCCCCCTCTATATATACTTGCAATTTCTTCCTATATTTCCTTTCAGGCTAATGGGCAGTGCTTCAAAGAAACAGCTGAGCTAGTGACATTAAAGTGACCAGAGACACACAGAGAGATTTAATGGGGTACAAACCACTGGGAAAGTGAAACATGCCATATGCTGTTAAAATAGATGAATTCAAGCCAACAGAATAAAGAGTTTTCTGCAGCTCATTATTAAAAATAAATTACTAAATCCCTTCAGGAGAGGGCTGGCACAATTTATACTTCTGAAAATACAACATAAGAAAATTTAGAGACACGTCTTAAATTAAGAAAACCCAAAAGGTCACACTAAGTTTTTTCCCCTTGTTCATAGTTCACTTTGTAAAATAATTTATGATGAAAAAAATGTGATGATACTAACAAAGAGGTCAGATCCTTCACTTTAAAAATGAGGCAGAAAACAAAGAGGGCAAGTATTATTAGAGAGCTTTCTGCAGTTTTACTAGACTTTTTTCTTTTTAAAATTACAGAAGAAGGATACAAATGTGAGAACGAAAACCTTTTGATACATTTTTACCTCTGGCAACCCCAAATCTCAACATTTAGGCACTAGACTTTTACTACCTAGACTCTAGCCAAATAAACTGTTAACTAATATTTTATTCTCATGGAAAATCAAATGAAAAAACAAATCTTGGGGCCAAAAGGTCTAAAATCTTGAGACTAAAAGAAGTTTGACATGCTTTGTTTTTCTATATGAAGATAACAGAAGAGGAGGGAAAGGAACGCTTATACAGTGCCTAGAATGAGGCAGGTGCTTCGCTAAATGCTTTACAAATGTCATCTCACTTGATTCCAACAACCCTGGGAGGCAGGTGATGTTGTTGTTAACCCATTTTACAGCTGAAGAAACTGAGGTGATGAACTAGCTGCATTTGAACTCAGGTAGGTATTCCTGACTAAAAGTGAATAAAAAGAAGGGGATTCTAAAGAATGAGTAGAGTTTAGTAAAGATAAAAGCCTCTAACATCCAAAAATTTAAATCTAGAAATTAAAATTTCTTGAATCACAGAGGGATTAGATATAAACAGGTCACTTTTGGGTAATATCTATATCCTGTTAGGGAAAAACAGGGGTTCCCCAAGCATACAAAATGCTAAGCCCCTCGAGGCCAGGAATCATGTTATGTTCATTGTTTTATCTTCCACAGCTTTTAACGTAGTGCCTTACAGAGAACAGGGACTCAATAAATATTAAACTTGAATAGATGGGTAGACTTTTGAATAGATGGTTAGACTTAGCCACACAAAAGTGTGCACTCAAATGACGAGTTATGTCACTGCTTCAGTTTCTTTATCTGTAAAAGCAGGATAACACCTCTGGTACTGACTTACCTCACAAGGTTCTTACAAGACTTAACTGAGAACTTATGAAAAGACCTTTGCAAACCTCAAGGGACTAAATCAATGAAAGGTATTTGTTATTTATGGGATAAATCGATAGCAGTTGTCTTTACCTTTCCCAAGGTCTTTTGCTAGGTTTCTGGAATCTGACCAGGGACCACTAGGTAGTTGGGTCATCCTCCTCCTTAAAAATGTCCAAATGCATCTTAACACACAGGAGGAGGAGTCAATTTTCACACTATTTTACTTTAAGTAATTACACACAAACATGTAACAGTTAATTGTGATGTCCTTCCACAAAATGAAGGACTGTATCTTATTTAACTTTTTAAATCTCAGCACTTCGTCCAGTGTTCCACAAAGCACTATATCTCAATAAATATTTCTTGGATGAGTAAATGAATGAATCCTGGCTTAGTATTTAAATCCTAGTTGAAAGCCTCTAAGAAATTTCACAGAGAAAAGACCACAGAATATAAGACAGATTGGTTAAGAGAGTGCAGCACTAGTCCAAGCAAGATTACTGTAGTATTAATAATTAACCATAATAACACTGAGAGGCCAAATAGAAAGATGAATCATAACATTTGCTTCATTTAACTGTGAAAGCACTCCATCTAAGTTCTCCTTCTATTTTATGAAGAATGAAAAATAAAGTAAAAAGTTTTAATTAAAAAATTACATTTAAAGAGATACTTTAACATGGGTGAAAACCATTAAGACAGTACAGAAATCATGCTAAATGATGGCAGCACAAAGGAGAATCATACAGTGATTCCCTCACAACAATCATATGAGCCAAGTACTGTCATGACACCCCCATTTTACAGAAGCCAGTAAATGTCAGGGCCAGGACTAAACCTAGGTTTTCCATGTAAGTCCAGCCCTCCTTGCATTATACTATGTTGCTTTTCAAATGGCTAAATCTCAGAAGCTATAAAGTAACAGAACCTTTTTCATCTAGGTAATTGCTTCAATAATCTGCACCGCCCCTCCCTCGCCCCACACCTTGGGTAGCAGAGGGAAAAACAAATGACTTGATGGATTTTTAGAATATATTTTGTCTATTGTCAGAATCTACAATACTGGCAGAGAACCTTTCTCTATTTTTTTCTATTCAGGATAGTGTTTTTGGAGACAAAATGCTACTGGATTGATAAAATGTCTCCAATCTTTGTCCACCCAACAAGGATGGCACATCATTAAACAGATTTTTGCTTTCACCCTAGGACATTTTACTCAGTAGAAAAATGGGAAGTGAAATGTGGAGAGGTAATTCAATTTAAAAAAAGAGTCATCTAGGTCAAAGTTGTAAATCACAGGTGTATGTCAGTGTATAGGTTCCAAATTGGATCTGTCCCCAGAATTTGGTGTCAGCCAATAAACAATTATTAGGACTTACTATATGCATTGTACGAAGCAATGGGGATACAAAAGGGGGCAAAAAAAATCCTGCCCCCTAGGAGTGTCCAAGCGAATGGAGAGACATCAAACAAACCGATATGTACCAACAAGCTATACGCAGGAGAAACAGGAAACAAGAGGGGTTGGGAAAGGCTTCCTACCTATAAAAGAGGGGATTTTAGTTGGGACTTAAAGGAAGCCAGGGAAGCTAATGAGTACAGAGGAGAAGGGAAAGTATTCTAGCCATGGGGAACAACCAGAGAAAATGCCTGGCGTGGGGAGGATGTGATGGTCATGGAAGAGCAAGGTGGAAGAAAACTGGATGATGCTATGTTATGAAAGGCTTTGACTAGCAAGCAGAGGTCAAGGTTAGGTCAAGTTAAACCAACTAGTATTTATTAAGAGCCTACTATCTACCAAGCACTTTACTAAGAGTAGAAAAGTACAAAGAAAAACAAAAAACCATCTCTCCCCTCAAGGAACACACAGTCCAATAAGAGACACAAAACGCAAACATCTAGGTACAAATTAGACATATGCAGAATAAAGTGAGGGTAGTCTAAGACTAAGGAACACTAGGAAACAGCTTTTTGAAGAAGGCACGGACTTTAGCTGAGACTTCAAGGAAGCAAGGGAAGCCAGGAGGTAAAGATCTGAGGGAGGGAGCTATAGACATGGTGGACAGCCAGTGCAAATGCCTGAAATAAAGAGATGGAGAATTATGTTTGAGGAACAGCAAGGAGATCATTAGCAATTTCAGAAAGAGTGGCTTGGGTTGAATGATGTCAGAAAGAGTGGCTTGGGTTGAATGATGATGAGGTTGGAAGCCGAACTGCAAAGAATTAAGAAAAGAATGGGAAGAAAAGAAGTAGAAGCACCTTAGCCACAAAAAGGAGAAGAACAGATAAAGGACAATAGCTAGTGAGGGCAGATGGATTAAATGAAGCTTTTTTTGAGGATAAGGGAGAATTGGGAATGCTTGTAGTTCACAGGAAGTGAGAAAGTAGGGATGACATAGGGGACAATATGTGGAGAAGACAGGTTAAAAACATTCACACTAAAAATCATGCTTATTAAGAATCAATGTAAGATAAGTAAAATTAACCATCTGAAGAAATAAGAGACCACAGAACAATGGTGTCAAAATCAAAGAGAAACAGGTTCTTACGGGCTGCACACTAATTCAGAAAACCACAAATTAACATTATCTATTGTATTGTATTTTTATTAAGGGTGGCCATCTGTTAGAGGATGGCTAAACAAATTATGGTATACTAATGTAACGGAATATTACTGTGGAAATGATGAAATGGACAGTTTCAAAGAAAACCTGGAACACTCAACGAACACACACAAAGTGAAGTGAACAGAAATGGGGAGCCTAATTTATAAAATGAAAACAACATTGTAAAAAAAAACTTTCAAAGATTTAGAAGTCTAATCAAAAGAATGATAAATTATGAGTCCAGAGAATTGAAGATGAAGCATGCCACACAGCTCCTGATTTGGAGGTGACAGACTTAAAATTCGAACTGACAACATGGGTATTTGTTATATATCTGTTATGAGAGCTTTATTTGTTAACTTCTGAAAAGGGGAACATGCAGGTGAGAAGGTATTGAATGTGGCGAAAATCAAAATACAAAAAAAGGTAACTTACTAATGAAAAATGCAACTAATGGAAGAAAAACTCTAAATTTGGGAATTTTAACACTTCTAGTATGAATAGGTATTACAGTTACAGATGTTGCATAGTCACTGTCTCAACTTTCTCACCTTCCATCAATTCATCATTCCCTGTAAGTCTGGCTTCTAATTCTCATTATCCTACTGAAACTACTCTCTCCAAGGTTATCAGTGACCTCTTAATTATTAAATCAAATGGCCTTTTCTCAGTTCTCATTCTGCTTGACATCTCTGCTGAATGCAGGCATTCACAGAGAACAGGTCAACATATCCAGACCCATATGGCACACACTCTATGCATACCTATGATGTTGCTTTAAACACTGTTGGCCACCCCCACTTTATCCTGGATACTCAATCTTCTCCTATGATGTTACACCCTCCAAGTTCACCTCTCTTATGAGGGGGACCATTCCTTTCAGGTTTCCTTTGCTGAACTATCATCTAAGCCTCATCTCCTAAGGTGGTGAGTACCCTCAGAGCTCTATCTAGTGCCCTCTTCCTTTCACTTTCCATATTTTACCTTTTGGTAACCTCAATGAGTCCCAAAGTTTCAATTATCTTCTCCACAAGAATGAATGCTAGATTTATGAATACAGCCCTCATCTCTTGAGTTTCAGTCTTATGGCACCAACTGTCTTCTGGACAGTTCCACTTGGACATTTCATAGTCTTCTTAACCTCAGTACGATCAAAATAAAACTCATCTTCTCCCTAAATTTGTTTTTCCTTTAAACTTTTCTATTTCTATTGAGGATACCTATCATCTTTCTAGTCACTGAGATATATAATCTTTAATTCACCCACAACTTCTCCCTCATCCCTATATCTGAACAGTTGCTAAGAGCTGTTAATTTTACTTCTATATCTCTCTTGAATCCAGGACCTTTTCTCTGCTCATTCAGTCACAACTCTTGTTCTTGTCTAAATAATTATAATAACCTCCTAATCGGACTCCCAGGTAGTGAGTAAGAAAAGAGTAGACAAAGTGAGGAAATGACCAAACAAAGGAAAACTACTAATACAATGAAAAAATGCTCCATATGATATGTGTCTCCGAGGATAAGAATAGGAAGAGGAAGAGAATAATTCTTCAAGAATTCCAGAAAAGACTAAAGAATGGCCAAAAAGACTTGATGAATGGTTTAAAGCCTTAATAAAGGAACTGAAGGAAAAGACAAGCAGTGGAATAGACAACTTAGAAGGGAACTTGGAACTCCTTGGCAAAGAGCTGTGGTCAGTTTGAGGGGAGGGGGAGGTAGAACGGAAGCAGAACAGTTCAATGGTACAAAAATAGTCATTAGAGACAAATTCAAACATGTGAAATATCTACTCTCAAAATAACTGACCTGGAAAACCAGTCATGGACACGTAATTTAAGTTTTGTTCTTTTTAATCAAATTCTATTAAAATATTCTCTTATCTCCTTCACCCTCTCAGCTTTAAACTGTCATAATCATGAATGTGAATGAGATTAATTCACCCATAAAATCGAAGAGGGAGACAGACTGAATCAGAAAGCAAAACCTAAGAATGCTGTTGACTGAATCAGCCTTGGTACTCACAGCTCATTAGTACCCTCTGATACTATGACTGGATCTTTTGACTGGAGGGCAGGATCATGGGAGCCAGTCAGTCAATAAAAATTTAGTTTTAATTTAACCGGAAGCCCTAGGGCCTCCACTTAAGGAGTCTTTTCTCCACTTCTTACCAGCTACTCTGTTTTTAGACTTCTTTCCATTTCTCTATTGCACCTTTCCTTCCCCAAGAAATTCATCTTTTGGAAATCTCATTGTCCTACAAGACTGAATCAGTCTTGTACTCATACTTTATCAATATCCTCTCTCTGTTCCTCTGATTGGATCCTCTGACTGGAGGGCCCCTATATAAGGAGGTGGGTGAGTACAGACCTCTCCAAATTTCCCACTAGCTGCACTGTTTTTGGATTTCTCCATCATGCAAGTACCTTATTTTTTGTATGTTGTCCTCCCTCATTAGATTATTAAAGGGCAAGGGCTGCCTTTGTTTTTATTTACATTTATATTCCAATATCTGGCACATAGTAGAAGAAGGAAATAGTAAACCACTCCAGTATCTTTGTTAAAAAACAACCCCTGGACCCCATAGTCCATAGGGTCACAAAGAGTTGGCACATTGACATCAGTCAATGTTTACTGACTGATTATAAGAAAATGGTTAAAACATAAAGATTCACAGCAAATTTAAAATGAAAAGTCAGAAGAGAATTTATTCTATCAGCAGAACCTTAAAAATAGACTATATTTCATAGAAGTTATTGGTAAATATAGAGACATTAAAGAGATCAATGACAGGGTTATATTATATACCACTGCTAATGAAACTATTGTTCAGTGTTTGTCCTTTGCTCTCAAAGAGGACTATGATGTCATGAAGGTGATGTTATGATTTGTAAGTGAACTGGATTTTAAGTGAGGGAGGACTGTGCAAAGTCACCAGCCTCACTCTCCTCCAGGGTCATCTGAGTCCAGTGGCAAGAAATAGATCAGGGCACTGGAAATGGCCCTGGATGCAAGTGGGAGACCTTGGCCTTTTGTTAAATTAGGGTCTTTCCCAGGTCTCAATCTGACTGAGGCAAAGCCCATTCAGTGATATGCTGAATGACACATCATGTAAGTACTTAAAGCTAAAAGAATTAACAAGACTCAGCTATTAAGTCAATAACTGTTGAGACTTCAAACAAGTTACAAAACTAACAGTTAGGAAGAATTATTGATGTGGGGGCAAATTCTAGAGACCTAGCAAAGATTCAGCCATCATCAATTATAAAAATGATATCTGACATTTACATAGCCTTTTAAAGTTTACAAAGCACTTTACAAACATTATCTCATTTGAAGTTCCCCCAACCGTACGATGAAGCTAGCACTATAAAAGAAGTGAATCTTAGACACTATTTCTAAGATCCCCTCCACATATAAAATTCTGTGATTCTACTAAATTACTGGGGTTCTGTAACAGAAAGCAAAACATTCATAAGACAGAACTGAGCTTAGAAATTATATTTCAAAGAAAATGTGACTGCCTGGCCAACTACCTAGAGAATACATCATGAGTTGGCAACAGAACCTCAAATGCTTCCAGCCAAATATGTTTCAATATAATCATAGTGGAATCCTGCTAAGGAATGATAATGAAAAATGAAAATGAAATTAACACTGGAGTTATTTATCTGTAACCTGGCTTGGTGCTTAACAACCAGTATGATTTTACAGCTTCAAAGAATCAGTCAACATTTATGCTAGGCAGTGAGGATACAAAGACAAAAAAGAAAAAGTCCTTGCCTTCAGGGAATTTTTCTATCGGTGCAGATGTTTACATAGGAATACATACATGGAACCGATTATTTGAAATGAATATTAGCTATTTGGGGGAAGGAAAAAATTAGGAGCTGGGGAGATCAGGAAAAGGTGGTGCTTGACTTGAGATCTGAAGGAAAGAAGGGATTCTAGGAAGCACAACTGAGAATATATCCCAAGGACAGCTGATAGCTAGAGAAAAGGAATGGAGAGGAGAGCAACAAAAGTCCAGGTTGGCTACATTTCAGAGTGCAAAGGAAGTGGAATAACAGATAATAAGTCTGGAAAAGTATGCTTCAAACAATGTATAATATTCATGTCTTCTGACACACATCACTTTTGTCTGTGTGCCTCCAAGGCTTAGACTAGCACCCACCACACATTAGGCCCTTAACAATTATTTATTGAAGAACTGATCCACTCAATTGTGTGTCTTCCCCAGTGAGATCAATGAAAGAAAAGGACCTAAATAAACAAAGTAGTCATGGAAGCACTGTGTTATCAACAAAACCAAACCAAACCAAAAAGACAACAAAACAATGGGAAACAGTGTAGCACCGGTTGAGGAAAGGCTTATTAAACTGTTGTATATATTACATGGGGCAGCTGGATGGCTCAGCAGACAAAGCACTGGGCCTAGACTAAGGAAGGCCTGAATTCAGATCTGGCCAGAGACACTTAATAGCTGTGTGACCTTGAGAAATTCACTAGAGAAGGAAATAGTAAACCACTCCAGTATCTTTGTCAAGAAATCCTCCTGGACCCCATGGTCCATAGGGCCACGAAGAGTTGGACAGGACTGAATGGCTAAACAGCAACAATACATATTAATATACTGGAATCTTACTATATAGTAAAAATGATGAAAATGAGGAACTCAGAGAAAAATGAGATTTGTATAAAATGATGGAGAATTAAAATAGAACCAAGAAAATCATATACATGAATAATAACACAAACAGAGCACTAAAAAAGTAGCTAAATTATGATGGATTGTCATGAATCCTAGAGAACCTAGAGACCTGAAAGAACTTATTAGGAAAAAAAAAGTATACTGTCCTTCTTTCAGTTCAGCCAAACTGGCCTTCTGTCTGTTCCTCATATACAGCACACTACCTCCCATGACCATGCCAGAAATGCATGTCTTCCTCACTTTTTTCAACACTCCTACAAAGCCTTCAAGTTATTACCTTCTACACAAAGCCTGTCCTGACCTCCCACCCCATACCACCTCTTCCCCAAATCTCTTCTATTTAACTCATTGCCTAGATTTTACATTTAATATTGTATATATTTAATTTAATATTGTATATACTTGATAAATCTATATGTGTACATGTATACACATGTGGAGCTGAGGGGTACAGTATGATCTACTGGACTTGGGAGTCAAGAATACCTGAGTTCAAATCTAGTCTCAGACACTTTCTAACCATGAGCTCCTGGGCAGCCTCTCAATCTTAACTTTCCATCTGTAAAATAAGGTTAACAAACAATAGCCCATATCCCTCAGAGCTGTTGCGGAGATCCAGTGAAATAACACGAACAGTGCTTGGCAGACCTCAAAGCACTGTATAAATTAGCTACGTAAAAAAGCTAGCTATTATACACACACACTCACCCTACAACAAGTAAGCTTCTTGAGATTAGGGATTGTTTCATTATTTGTCTTTATTCACCATTGTGCCTGGCAAATAAAAGGCACTAAATAAATGCTTCTGATTGACTGATTTCAGTTGAGTGATAGGGACTATGGATATGCAATGTGGTGGATATTCTCTGCTTTACTAGTTGGTTTTGTAAATGAAATTTTCTTTGCTACAGGAAGTGTTAAATGGGAGGGGAGGAATTTAGGGGGAAATCACTATAGTGTAAAAGGGAAAAAAAATTAAATTAAAAAACTGATTTATAGATGGTCACAAAATGAATTAAACAATCCTGCAGGCCATTAGAATTGAGATTAAATTCAAGGACCAATTTTGGCTCCCGGGAACTGAAAATGATGATGTGTACTTTCAGTCTTTTGGTAGAAGGACTGTTGCACATACCTTGTCAGATGCTGTAGCTGGGATGGTTTCTTTTGTTTAAGGGGTATTCATTAGTACAAGGGAAGATTTAATTTGAGGGAAAGTTATTAGGAAATGGTAGTGATATTAGAAACATAAACATCAACAAACCCTGAACAAAATAAATATGGGAGAATCAAGGAAAAATTACGAGGGCTCTTTTTCAGAGCCAAAGATCTGTAGCATTTAACTTTCTGATTGAAAAACTGTTGCTTCTTTTTGGTAGAGGCTTTACTGGTCCTCCATGTTTGCTCCTGATAGCACAGGGTTGGCTACATGACACAAGAAGAATAAAGGATTAACCCTGACACAGAGTCTTCCATCTCTGAGTCTGAACTGTTGAGGTCGAGGAGTCTTGGGAACCCAGAAATGCAAGGACAAGATGCATGTGTCTGCCTCAAAAGAATTCAACCATTCAAGCTTCCTTTCAGCCCACGTAGCTTATTACAACAGTGGGTAGCATGAGCAAGCTTATTTTTTAAGTCTTCTGCTTTTCATGTCATTGCTAATTTTTCCTTAATTTTTACAAATTGAGGACATCTTTCAGAACATATTCTAAAGTTTTCCTTTTGCCACTTTAATTTGGTTCTCTAAGCATACATTCTCAAAATGTGATACTGCTCCCCACGGAGCACTGGAATGATGTAGGGGAGTGGTTAGTAGCCTTGGATGTAATTGGGGTGTGCTGAATAAAAATAAGAGGCAGTGGAAGCATGAGGAAAGAAGTAAATTTTGAAAAACCATTCATACATGTTTCATCTGTTGCGTAACAGAGCTAATGTAGTAGAGATTACATTATTTTCCATTAAACACAGCAAATGTAAATGTATAACCTATCAGTGGTCAATGTCACTGACAGGTCTTAACAAGCAAGTGTTGACAGGCAAGCATGGAGCTTTGGGAAACCCAGCAGGCACTGGCAGTGATGAAGTAGACACTCTGGAACCTCCTTGAATCTTGAATCTTCCTACTTACTCTGGCCTTTCATACTCAAATCTATTACCCTTAACCTAGCCTGGCCCTCCACTGTCTTGTTACCTTTGGATTGCCCCAACTGCTTCCTATCCCAGCCCCCCATTATCCCATACCTCCCAATTGTCTCCAGTTGTTTCCTACCCTTGATTACATCACTAGTTACCCCACTCTCATCAAGATCCTCCTTAGACCCTCCTCTCAAGACTACTAGACCACCTCTAGATTGTCATCTCTCCCCCTCCCCCCCAATCTCTTTCTGTATATAAATTCCATCTCACCTCCACGAAGGCACTCAGATTCAATCCATCTCCGATTCTGTCTAGCTGAGATTCTATCTGGCCTGCTTGACAATACAAGCATCACAAATGGTTAGGCTTCTTAAGAGTCAACCCAAAATGGCGAATCTTTAATAAACTTTGTTTTACTTTGGCTGGAAGAAGTCTTGAGTCAAATTCATTCGGCAGGACCAGACATGTCCATATTTTGGGGTCCTGAGCACCCCAAACCTCAACATTACGGTTCCCTGATCTCAACAGCAGGAATATATGCATGTAATGACTTGTTTACAACACAATACTATATGGTTACATGATGCGACGTTGCATCATCAAGATTTCAATGCAGGAAAAATGTACTTACAATAAATTATTAAATTTAAGGTGTATAATTTCAATTTTTTTGAAAGGATGCAAATCTTAAAAAAAAAAAACAAAAACCAACAATAAAGGGTTAAAGAAAGTAGATTTCCAGGGGAGCAGAGTAATTTTTTTTTGAGAAGGGGGCAGTAGGCCAAGTAAGTTTGGGAACCTCTCCTCTAGAAGATTTTATAAAACTGCAATTCTTCATTTTGCTCATTTTTATTTTAGTTTTTTTCTTATCATTTGTTTTGGGTTCTATGAGGAACTTGAGTCCTTTAATATTCTGTTTTTGTAGCTTTAAAACCAATTTTTTTTTTAGTTTTATTTTGCTAGGTATTTATATTTAAATATCAAGATCAGTTGTTTATTTCCTCTTAACATATACCTATTCTGTATCCTTTAAGTTGGGCTCCAACTAACATTCAAACTGAGAGGTTATGATTTTATATTTGTCTCCCTTTTGGGAAATTTAGAGTAATTTTTTATATAATCAGTAACAGCCTATAATTCTTCTTTTAAAAACTGTTCACATTCTTTGTTATATTATCCATCGGAAGAATACTTTTTGGTCTTATATTTTTGTCAGTACATTTATGTATTTTGGATACTGTACTGTTATCAGAGGTAGTTGATACAATAATTTTTCCCCAATCTATGCCTTTCCTTACCTAAGCTGCGTTGGTTTTGCTCCTACAAAAGCTCCTCAATTTCATATAATCAAATATAGATCTTATTTTTTTTAATTTCCCCTTTAATTCATTTGGTTTTAAGAATTTATCTGCAGCTGTATAATGTACCTAATCTTGTCTTCTAATTTTTTTAAGGGTGTATTATTTTATAATCAGGTAGCCATATCTATTCTTAGCTTGTTTTGGTATATAGTAACAGAAGATTATGGCCTAAACTTAATTTCTTCCAAATGGCTTAAATTTTTCCCAACAGCTCTTTGACAAATAAGCAGTTCTTCCCCACCCAAGTTGTTTATATTTTCAGTTTTATCAAACATTTGTGTGAATTCAGTGGTTGCTATTTCTTCCTTATTTATCTGTTCCAAGGGTTTAACTTTATATTTTAAATATTAAACAGTAGTTTTAATTACTAATCCATTATTGCTATTCCTCCCTTCATTCAACCTTCAACCCCCCCCACTTCAGCCCCCCATGATTTCACTTAGATTCTGGATCTTTGGTACAATCCAATGAATTGTTATTCTAATTCCAAAAGGTACTTCCATGGTAGTTTGATGGTGTATTGCTTAAGCTTAAAGTAAACTTGGGTTATATTATTATTTTTAACATGTTGGTGGAACAGTGACTACCCCATCCATTATTTATAAATCTTCAATTTATAAAATGCTTTGTAACTCTATTTATATAACCCTAAGTGTGGGTTAGGTAGATTCCCAGGTTATTTATTTATTTTATTAATATATCCTGTCGTTATTTTGAATGGGATCTCCCTTTTAACATTTCCTCCTTAATTTCATTATTGCTACATATAAAAGGCACTGATTTTCTGTATTTTGATTATGCTACTATGCTGAAGTCATTGTTATCATGTTTGTTTCGCTAATCATCTGGTGCTTTCTACAAAAAGTCACGTCAGTGATATATAGTATTTACCTCCTTTCTAGTGTTTATAACTATTTTTTCTGATTATTATCACTAGCATTTCCAGATCTGTCAAATAACAACGTGGTTAGAGGACATCTTTATTTTATTTCCATATTTACTGGCAAAGTTTTTAGTATTTCCCTATTTCAAGAAATCCTACTTGTTTTTTGGTGTAATACACATTATGTATGCGTTGCACAGTGGACAGATTGCCAGCCCCAGAGTTAGAAAGAGTTCAAATTCATCCTCAATTAGACATGTGACCTTGAGGAAAAGGGAAAGGAGAGTGGAAGAAGGAAATGGAGAGAGTTTTCTAGTGGGAGCTTATTACTTTTTTTTTTTGCCAATTCTTTCATTCATATGTCTCATATAAATATTGATAATGCCAATGAACTGATATTGATAAGTTTCCTTTATGTTCTACTTATTCAATTTATTGTTTGAATCCAAATAAAGGACTCAATATTCCCCCTGGGATATAATTTCAGCAGTTGTAATCTCACTTTGGTCCATTATTCTGTCATCTAACTTACAGTCTCAAGTCATATATAAATATGCTCTTTTCCCCCACCAAAATTATTAGAAAAAATAAGTCAATGAAGTAACATTATGCCCCACCATTAGAATTCTATTTTTAAGTTTTTATTGATGTCCTTTGTTTTACATCACCAATATTTCCATTATTCTTAAAATTAACAAGTACTATTTTTAAAGACAAAAAGAAAAATCAGCATAACTGATCAATACCTCACAAAAAAGTCTGAAAATATGTTCAGTGTATAATAGTGATGGACCTCCTGAACCTTTGTAAAGGGATGAATCAGGGGTATCTAATCTTTCTTTGAGCCATGCTTATTTTACATAATTCTGCAATATTTACTTTTGATTATGTGTGTATGTAGTTCTCTTCGTTTCTGTTTAAAGGTTGTACATTGTTTTCTTGACTCTCATTACCTGACTCGGCACAAGTTCAAATCTTCAGCAAATTCATCTTCCTGGTTTATAGTAATATTCCATTACATTTGTGTATCATAATTTGTCTTTCAATTGATAATCATCTATTTTGTTTTGGTGCAAACAGAGACCTTCTCAGTGCCCTCCTTGGAATATAAGACCAAGGTAATAGACATTTTACTCAATTCTAAATTGCTTTTTCAAATGGTTGTACTGATTCAGAGTTCCACTAACATCCTTAACCCACAACCCTTCCAACATCATATGCCTCATCTTTTATCAATTTTGCCCATTTGCAAGGAGTGTAATACTTAGGGATATCTTAATTTGCATTTCTATTTTATATATACATACATATATGCAAATATATACATTACACACACACACACATATATATATACACACACCTATATGAAACATTCCTTTATGTGGTTTATAGTTTGCAGTTCTTTTGGGATCTTTTTGTTCATAGTCTGTATTGGGGGAAAATCCAATTTTTTACATAGACACACAGGTATATGTGGTTTTTTTACATACATAGGTATATGTGCCAATTATTTATATATCTTGGATGCTGGATTCTTATCAGAAAAATTCAACACAAAGACTTCCCCCATTCAACCTCTTTCCTTCCTTAGCCTAGGTACACTAATTTTTATCTATACTAAAACTTTTCAGTTTCATGTATCCTATGTATTTTATGTTTTTAAATTGCTTCTATTCCTAGTTTGGTTGAAAATGTATCTTTTAACCATAGCTTGTGAGAGGCATGAGATCTGCATCCTTTCTAATTTTTTTAACATATAATGTTCAATATTAAAGGTCATATCTACTTAAAATGTATGATATAATGTGTTGATCTAAGCCTAATTTCTGACAGACCGCTTTCTAGTTTTCCTAGCCATTATTAGGGAATAGCATATGAAGCAGTATAGAGAATGATCCCCTATTAAATAATTTCTGTTGTCTAGTTTACTGAGCTTGAATTCCATTGTCTACTCTGTTCCACTGATCTACTTATTTTTTTTTAGTTACTATCAATCACATAGCTTTGATGGCTGCTGCTTTACAATATAGTTTGAGATATGGGAGTGCTTTTCTCCCTTCACTTCTTTTCATTACATCCCTTTATATTCTAGATCTTCTGTTTTTTTCCAAATGAATTATTCCTTCAAGTTCTACAAAGTATCTATTTGATAATATGATGGGTAAAGCATTAAAAGCTGCTTGTATTGTTATTTTTATTATATTGGCAAGGCTCAGTCAAGAGCACTGGATATTCCTCCAGCTATTTAAGTTGCCCTTTATTTCTTTAAGGAGCACATTAAAAATTTAATCTATACAAGTACTTGTGTGCTTTCATAGATTACTCCCCAGATACTTCAAGCATTTTGTAATTGTCTGGAATGGAACTTTCCTTTCTATTATGCCTCCTGTTATTACATAGAAATTACAGTTATTATATGTAGTTATCTTTGAAGGTTAATTTTGTAGCCTGTAACTTTGCTGAAGATATTATCTTTTTTAGTATTTTTGCTGATTACCTCCAAATTTCTTCCCTGGGTCCGTAACTCCCTACTGTTCTTGCTGGTTTGTTGGGTCTCACTAAGCACAAAGTCCCAGCAGATAATTCCTAATCCCCCTTTAAAGAATCTCGCTCTCTTCCAGTAAGAGAATTCATCAGTACTACATTCTCCCATCACTGAAACAAGACCCACCCCCTTTCCAACCCCTCTTTGCCTCCTTGCCCTTTCTCATACAGGTTCTCTTCTTCCTTAGACACTATGGGGGTTATTTTCCTTTCACTGTTAGTCTTTGACTTAATTAGGGTACATCAAATATTGCCTTCTATCTCCTTCCTTCTTTCTCTCTTTTAACCATTTCCCCCTCCATCTGTAATTTAATCCTACCAAAAAAATAGGTTCACTACTAGTGGAATGTCATGGAGTTTAGTTCATGATGAGTCAGACATGTTTCTCCACTATTACTTCTATTTGACTTCAAGAAATTTCTCAGTGCTATCTGTTATTATTTCTTGGTTATATTATCCTTGGTTATTGTATTTATTTATCCTTCTTGTATTTCTGTTGCCTAGGGAGTTTGTGAAACAAATAATTCCTTCAGGTCTGGTTTTCTTTCTACACTGTTTTAAACACATCTTTTTAAATTCAATGCCCATCTTTTTTTATTTGTGGTTATGCTCAGATTTACAAGGTTAGTCATCTTGCTTGAGCTGTATCTTGAGCTCCGTTGCTCTTCTGAACACATAAAATAGAATATTATTCTATTTCTTCCTGTGATTTCTTGTGGGTTCAGAATAACTTTGTTACCCAAATTTCTTTTCCTTTATGTTAGAAAGTCTTTCTCCTGGATGCTTGCAGAATTTGGCACTTGTATGTGGTATTATTAAAGTTAACCACTATGTGACTAAGAGTTTGAAGCAATGGTCCCCCATTTTCCATGAATTTTTTCAATTGGAACTTTATGTTCAAAAGTTCCAGCAGTTTTCTTGCAATGCGGTGGTTCATGTTTTGTGACAGGTGCTTCTGGGAGACTTTTAATACTTTAATGTCTCTACACATTCTCTCTTTGAGGCCTATAGACTTTTTGCTTTGTACAGAGATCATGGTTTGCTTTAATATTCTTGCTTTTTGTTTCTCTTCCTTTGTACTTAACTTCCATGTTTTTGCATCCCCAATCAATTACTCTCTTTTGTTACTTTGGTACGACTTGCCATGGTGGATTCAAGCTTTTCTTTCCTGCCAATTATTTCTGCTGTCATCAGTTTGGCTTTCACAATTCTTAGTCTTCTTTTTAACCATTCATGAACATCCTGCTGAAGTTCCACAGTTAGGGATGGAGTGTTCTCTGCCTCAGCAGATATTCAATTCATCTTTGTCTTACAAGACTTATTCATAGATGACTCTTTTCCCTAATCTGGAGACCATACTTCCTTCTGCTAGTAATATTTTCCCAAGTTGGCTTGTTAGCTTATATTCAAAGTTTTAATTGAGTTTTCTTTCCTCTCAGAGCTTTGGTAATTTCAGGCTCTTCTCTATTTTCTCCTATTATTCACTTTCTGACACTCTCCCTTCCCCTTTGATGGTGGTTTCGCTTCAGGGTTAGATTTCAAATAGCCCATCTTGGGCAATTCATGGTTCACTGCCCTTGTTCTTTCTCAAGTAATTTCTGAGAAGGGGAAGTAGGGAGTGGGAGTAAGAGTGGGGAATAGAACTAGCCCCAGCTTTAAGTTTACTAGAGTACATGTGTCCTACCCCATTCTCTCTGTTCCAAATTAATCTGGTCCAGTGGCACAGAGTACTGCCACAATATCACAGCCTGAATATAGATTTTTGTTGTATGGAGTTTGGATCTTGGAAGTAGAACTGGGTAGGGCGGGGGTAGGGAAGTGTCCCATAAAGTTGAGTTCCACTGCAAACATGGATGTTCCTCTGTTTTCTGGACAAGTTCTATCGTGGCATGTATTTTTTTATTTGTTTTTAGTTTTCAACGTTTACTTCAATAAGATTTTGAGTTCTAAATTTTCTCCCTCTCCCTCCATTCCTTCTTCTCCCAAGATGGTGTGTAATCTGATATAGAGTATATATGTACAACTATACTAAACATGTTGCCATATTAGTCAAGTTGTAAAGAATAATTAGAACCAAAGGGGGGGAAAAACACGAGAAAGAAACAACAACAGAAAAGAAAATAATATACTTCAATCTGCATTCTGCCTCCATAGTTCTTTCTCTGGAGGTGGGCAGCAGTTTCCATCATGAGTCTTTTGAAACTGTCTTAGATCCTTGCATTCCTGAGAAGAGTTAAGTCTATCAGAGTAGGTCACTGCACAATGTTGTTGCTACTGGGTGGGACAGCTAGGTGGTGTAGGAGATAGAGCACCAGAGCAGGAGTCAGGAGGACCTGAGTTCAAATCTCACCTCAGACACTTGACACTCACTAGCTGTGTGACCCTGGACAAGTCACTTAACCCCAATTGTCTCATCTTGAGTCATGTCTAGTCATCCTGATGAACATCTGCTCACTGGATTCAGATGGCTCTGGAGGAGAAGTGAGGCTGGTGACCTGCACAGCCCTCCCTCACTCAAAACAAAGTCAAGCGCAAGTCATGTCATCATTTCTCTGATGGCGTGATTTTTGGCAATGAAGGACAAACACACATTGGGTATAATGTTCTCCTGGTTCTGCTGACTTTACTCAACACCACTTCATGTATGTTTGTCTTTCCAGGTTTTTCTGAAGTCGCTCATCATTTCTTACAGGACAACAGAATTCCATTACATTCATATACCATAACTTGTTCAGGCATTCCCTAATTGATAAGTGGTCAAAGGATATCATTGTACATACTACTTCTTCTTGCTGCTGGTTCTACTTCTATTGCTGAATTCTGAGAAAACTTTTACTATTTAGGTATCTGAGGCACTGGGAAAGGAGTAGGGGATGGGGAGTTATCTACAGTCTAAAAGTGCATGGGTTGACTCCTGTAGCCCTATAGCAGGCAGTATGACGTATGAAGTGCTGGGCATCAGGAGTTAGGAAATTTGCCTTTGTTGTGTTTAGTCAATCAAGTTTTAACCTCAGTTTCTTGGCATCCTCAATTAAGGAAAAAATTGTAATTGCTTGCACATAATTTCTATTTCAAGGAGGTAGTGAGGACCAGAAAAATGTCTAGTTCTCCATCCTGTAGGTCATATAATCTAGAAATGCTCATAACTTCTTTTGCATTGATCTGCTGAGTAACTGTCTAAATCACTGTTAAACTAGTTTCTATTCCACCTAATTAAGCCATTATTTAGGTTTCTTGATCTTGTTTCTATCCTACGCTCTCAAAAGCTAGAAGAGCCTTTATATTGGAATCACCTCTACAATATAATATCCCTGAAAAGTGGTATCCTGATTCCACTTGAAAACTGCATAAGGGGAATCCATTGTTGTTCATTTCATTATAGCTTTAATTATTAGTAAGTTTCTTCCTTAATACTGAGTCAAAATTTCTCTTCAACTTCTGCAAGTTGTTCAAGTCAGTGAACATCTACTTAGTGCTGCCTATTGTATTGATAATGCATTTTTTGTTTTAGTGTAAACAAGTATGTGGGTGATTGTCCTTTGTAGCTGAAGAAGACCGTGCCATCAGAGAAATAATAATATGGCTTGCACTTGACTTTGTTTTGAGTGAGGGAGGGCTGAGCAGGTCACCAGCCTCACTTCTCCTCCAAAGCCATCTGAATCCAGTGACCAAATATTCAGTGCCTCTGATTGAATAATGTGATTAAAGATCTTCCCTACCCATTAATGGGCCTGGGAAGATTTGTAGCAAGGCCCACACCTTTTGTTAATGAGGCACAGGTTCTCAAGGGCTGTGATACCCTCTGGTTCTAAAAAACGTATAAAGACTCTGAGGTGAGGTTTTAATTTGGGGCTTAGTTTTTGGAAGAAGGTTTGTGTGCCAGATGAGACTGGTAAACTGCTAAGCAGCCTTCCTGGCTTTGAAAACCTAAGTGCTGGTGCTTCTCTCTCTGGCAATCATGTATGTATGGTCAGATAGTTATCTGTCTGTTGATTTGTGATGTACGTATTGCTTACTGTCAGGCAGCTGGAAGCACTCACTGTCTGATGATTTTGATTTCTCTGTGTTTTCTCTGAAGTTCAGGATGATGACTTTTCCCCCTGAACTAAGTGAATAATACATATGCTTGACTGAAGTGATTGTTGACCCCTTCAAAAGTTGCCTTTCCTTTTAGAAAAGCAGATCTAAAAATAACCTGTGGCAGCAGGTCCTCTTCTGTATGTCAGAGTCCTTGCTTTTACACCTATATATGCAGGGCACCATGCTAGACAGTAGAAACCCAAAGACTAAAATAAAACAGGGCCTGCTCTCAAGGAGCTTACAACACCAGTCTTAGAGCAAGCACAGTGAAGTTAAGATGCTGAGTATTATCCAGGGATAAAAATTTTAAAGGTCAAGCAAGCAACAGACACTAAAGCAGTTAACTAGTGGAGTCCAGAGGGCACACTGGGGTAGAGAGACTGAAGAACGAGTTCCCAACAAAGGAAAGAACAGGCTTACTTTGAATGAAACAAGATAAACTGTGATCAGAAAGTAGAATTTCAATGCTTCACACCTTGGAGGTAGAACAGGATTCTAATGGACAGAAAATCTGGACCCCTGAAACTAAGAGCAGGTCAAAATCCTTCTAAGTGAAAGTCCTTTACATACTTGAAGAGAGTTGACATTTTCTCCTAGGTAACCTTTTCCTCAGTTTAAACATTCCCACTCCTTTCACATTTATGCATCTCTCTACCCTGGTTCCTCTCTTTTGCTTATGCTCTGCTTTTAATGTCCCTCCCAAAAGGTGGGTTCCAGGGCAAAGTATAGCAGCTCCATCCTATGTTAGTTTAGAATTAAAAAGGCTTTAGCCTTTGTTTGGCAGCTATGTTATAATGTTGACACTAGTTAAGATTACAATCAACTAAATTTCACATAAACTATTGTCGAGCCAGAGCTCCCATATTCTATATTTATGTAATTGCTATTTTGGACTTAAATTCCAATCTCCCCTACTTCATCAAGTCATACTCTGATTCCTCACTGTGACAATGAAGTAATGATGGTATATTGTGAAAGAGTTAGTGATGTTTTTTGCATAACTCGAAACTGTCTTCTGGAATAGTTGGACCAACTCACCTCCAATGCATTATTTTTTTTTTATTTTTTCCCATTTGATGGGTGTGAGATGAAACCTCAGGGTTGTTTAAATTTGCATTTCTTCTATTAGTAGTGATTTGGAAAAATATTTCAAATGATTATCATTTGCACTGCTTTTTGTTACTTCACAGCTCACAGAAATGGTACTTAGTATTTCTATGTGTGTCAAATTCCTATGTATCTGAGATAAGAAATTTTTATCAGAGACATTTGATTACAACCCTCTTCTCCAACAGCTTCTTTTTATTTGAGCTGAACTGAATCTATTTAAAAGCCCTTTCATTTTATGTATAAAAACATAAACACACATATAAGATACAAGATATAATAAAAACCATCAGGATTGCAGCTTATGATCGAGATGACTCTTATTTGATTATGAATTCTCCCCAACCCTGTAAGTCCTGATTGTGTCCTCAGTAAGTTAGCACTTAGATATTTTATGCATTTTCTAACTTTGAATGGAATTTCTCTTTTTGTTAAGTACTATAAAGAAATACAGATGATTTCTGTGGCCCTACTTTGTGTCTTACAGTGATTCTTTTGTCTCAGTTTCATTACAATGATTCTCTGCTCCTATCACCTGCAAATGAGGATAATTTTGTCTCTTCTTTGCTCGTGTTCATAACTTTTATGTCTCTTGCCTTATAAGGACAGAGTGCATTTCATGGCATTGAGAAGGAGGATCTTTACTTGGTTCCATGATAACTGAGAATGTTACAGTGTTAAACATTGCAGATGATTAAGGTCATAATAACGATCATGGCTTTATACAGCACTTTCAGGCTGGGAAAGTACTTGACGTACATTACCTCATCTGATCAGATATCAAGCTGGAAGGACACTTTTGAGAGTGGGTCTGACCCCTTCATTTTACATGTGAGGACACTAAGGCTCAGAGACACTAGCTGATTTATGCAGATCACCCAGACTAAGTTTGAGGTGGGCCTGCCTTCAATTCTAGGAGGCACAGAGATGGGAGATCACCGAGTATCAAGTCTGGTTGTGAGGGTGGGGGTGGGAAAGGATGCAGAGAGGGCCCTTTCAAGTCTAATAGTTTAACCAGAAGCAACAGGAAGCTACTAAAGTTGGTTAAGTAGGGAAATCACATGGTCAAATGCATTCAAGGAAATCACTTTGGCAATGTACATAGGACAGACTGGATTGAGGAAAGACCTGAGGTGGGGAGACCATTTAAGAAGCAGTGGGGAAAAATCCAAAACTGAAACTGAACTCAGAGAGCATAACTAATTCCTGGTAAGGAGTTAGGATGTAGAAGAAATCAAGCTGAAGATGTGTCAGAAATGGGAATGTGACCTACTATGATTCCAGACAATCAACATCTACCACTACCTGACAGAAAGATAATAGATTCAAGATACACAATAAGACATATATTTTTGGACCTGGTCAACTAGGGAATTTGCTTTGTTGATCATGCATATTTGCTAAAAGGGTTTTGTTTTTCTTTTTGCATCCCTCTTCTAAAGGAAGAGATGTTAGGATGGATGAATGGGAATAAGGACTGGGTAGCCAAAAAACAAAATAAAAAACTTAAGATGAAGCATTTTTTACATGCAGAAAAAAATAGAAAGCAGGCTAGAAAGAATTACAGCAAAGGTAGGGCAGCTTTGAAAGTTACATGCTGAATTCACCATATACTTTAAAATAAAAATAAGCTGTATACAACAAAAATTCAGTTTCTGGCCTCTAAGGCCAGAAATTGCAGAGAATACAGTACCCACACATTGGTACTTTCCTTGGGAAAAACTCTAATAACAAAAGTACAGGCCCACTCTCCATTGTGTCCTATTTTATAGATGAGTTCACTGAAGTTCAAAGAAGTTGTAGCAGTCCATGGTCATTATCTAAAAACTGGTACAGCTAGTGGGGTTTTTGAACCTAAAATCTAGAAATCCAATAACATGATGTTCAGAAGAAGATTCCTTTCCTGAGTCATAAGAGCAAGCCTGGAGTTTTCTTTAGGGTCTAGATCTAGAGTTTTTTCAATGTGAGAATTCTCTCAGACTACACAGATTCTAATCCTCTATAACAGATAGTTACAGTCTAAGAGTGACTATCCGTGTGGCCAGTTGTATAATGACTTAAAAACCACAGATTACCTTTTCTAAGTAGTACTGTATTTTTATTTTATTTTTTAAACATTTCCCAACGACATTTTCACCTGATTCCTCAGGCCACTCCATGTTTAACATCACTCTATAATATAGTCTTTACAAGGTGCACGATGCTCAGAGGTGGAATGAGTTAAGGTCCTATTTAAAGACAAATGCATAACTATACATATAGCATAGACCAGGTGTGCTAACACACCCTGGGAAATGTTCACTTCCGCACTTACTCTTTACCTTAGGAGGACAAAAGGAACATCAGTCCAGAGTGCACTGGCACACTTGCACTTTATGATGAATATCTACGGTAAGGAGAGATTTTGTAAGATATGAACTAAGCACTTACTAAGCACAACTCCAATACTCTACTCACTATGCTTTTATGTAGGCTGAAGTGCTTTTTCCTAAAAACATTATGCTACACTGGCCCACGCATTATTTATCATGATTCTATGCATGATTCTTGATGTTTATCCTTATCAGCTTGACATGTCACTTGCCACCTTGGATGTGCTGTTCACTGTGCAATCTGTGTTCTAGTTACTACCACTGTCACTACGACCGCCTATCACCTGACATTTATTATTGTTTTAACATTTATAAATGTTTTGTATTTGTAAATGTTAAATAAGATAAGGTAGGGCACTTTAGCAACACAGTACTCTTTCAATCTAAATCACTATCTGTTTAATGCTAGACGTTTTTTGGTCATATCTCATTTAAAGATAGAACATTCTTCCCAAGTTCTAAAGAGACTGAATCTAAAACACTAGAGCATTTTCCTTAGTTTCTCCCACTGAAGACAAAAGTTTTGTATTAGTAGCTGTGAAAATTTTGATAAAATGACTTGCAATTCTAGTTTTGAAACCAACAAAGGCTTTTACTTTCTTAAGAAAGCACTTAGTATTAAGGTCATATAGAAGGATACTTAAATAACTATCTTGATGATAGTGATTATTTTTAATATCTAAGATAATAATTTGTAAAAATCTATCTTATGAAGCATGTCGGATAAAAAAGAAACATCTTTTCAACTCCATACAAAAGGCTTAAAAAGCAAGCTGAGGCAATGGAAAGCACCAATGTCTAAGAAACCAGCAGATAAAAAGGTTCAAGGGATTTCCAAGTACCCAAATTAAAATAATTTTAAAAAAATTTTAAAAAGCAAAATTGGTTTATGTTATATCCTAACATTTACCTTTGAACAAGGTGAGGGTCACATAAACATGTTGCTAAATATCTTTTAAAGGTGACTCATGAAACTATACCTTTAAGTAATTGTGGCTATGTTAAGCATAAAACAGCTGACCAAAGAAACTGTTTTACTAAGAATATAACACAATGATTTTCTAATGGGGTATGTTCAGAGTTGACATTTTTTCATTTTTTTTTTTACTGTCTAGCTAGGAAAAAAAATCTCTAAATAATAGTAAGAGCAATAAAACATCTTTTTAAAATATCAGACTTTATTAGCCTTGGACATCGCCTTTAACAGAGTAACATCACGATTTTCCTGTTCCTACATCTGATTTCTTTCCTTGCATATCAGAAAAAAACCAACTTAAGCTTACATTTCAAAGTCCTCTACTAATTATCATTCCCTTTTTGCATAATATCTCATTATTTGGCTTGAACAGTTCACCCCAAGCCATTGTTGGTCCCTATAAAAAGCATTTGAAGAATAACTTTTTACCAGGAGACATCATGTTTCTCTCCTTCACCTTTAAAATTCTACATAAAACTTTCGTCTCTCATGAAGACTTTTGTGGCTTCCATAGTGCTTAATTAGCTTCAAATTCCACTCAGTCACTCATGATCTGTTTGCAATCATTTCTTTGCAGATTCAGCAGAAAGTAGGAACTATTTTGCTTCTACCTTTATATGGTAGTATCTTGCTGTAGCAGCATGCTGTGACCACAGCAGGGCTTTAGTAAATGTTTGCTGAAATGAACTGAACATCCAGAGCCCAAAGCGACTCTCTTTTATGTCAAGACAGAAGTCTAATTTCAGAGGCAGGTAACTCAGGGAGCAGAACTTCAATTAGTATAATCAGAGTCCATGTCCTTGTTTGAGAAAAGATCACCCTAATCTGAAAAAAGTAAACTCAGTTCTCAAATGTACAACAATACAAGTCATTCCCCAACTGATAAATGGTCAAAGGATATGAACAGGCAATTTTCAGAAGAAGAAATTAAAGATATCTATAATCATGAAAAATTGCTCTAAATCATTATTGATTAGAGAGATGCAAATCAAAACAATTGAGGTACCACATCACACCTATAAGATTGGCAAACATGACAGAACAGGAAAATGATAAATATTGGTGAGGATGTGGCAAAGTTGGAACACTAATTCATTGTTGGTGAAGCTGTGAGCTCATCCAACCACTCTGGAGGGCAGTTTGGAACTAAGCCCAAAGGGCTACAAAAATATGCACACCCTTTGACCCAGCAATATAGCTTCTAGGACTGTATCCCCAAGAAATCATAAAAATGGGAAAGGGTCCCACATGTACAAAAATATTTATAGCAGCCCTCTTTGTGGTGGTCAAAAACTGGAAATTAAGGGGATGCCCATCAATTGAAGAATGGAGGAATAAATTGTGGTATATGAATGTAATGGAGTACTATTGTGTCATAAGAAATGATGAACAAGAAAACTTCAGAGAGACCTATAATCTGATGCTGAGTGAAAGGAGCAGAACCAGGAGAACTTTGTGCACAGCAATGACCACAGTGTGTGAGAGTTTTTTCTGGTAGATGTGGATCTTCATAGCAATGGAAGGACATTAAAAAAAAAAAAATTCCCAATGGTCTTCTAAGGCAAAATGCCTTCCACATTCCAAGAAAGAACTATGGAATTCAATCGCAGAATGTAGCAGATCATTTTGTGTGCGTGTATTATCTTTTGGTTTGTTATATGATTTCTCCCATTTATTTCAGTTCTTCTACACAACATGACTATAATGAAAATATATTCAATAGGAACGTATGTGTAGAGCCTATATAGAATTGTATGCCATCTTGGGGTGGGAGGACGGTTGGTAGGGGGAAACAAAATCTAAGTTTTATGGTAGTGATTGTAGAGCATTAAAAATAAATAAAATGAATATATTAAAAAAAAAAAAGTAAACCGAGTTCTGATAGCATGGCTTCACTGAGGCTCAAGTTATAGGGACAATTCCTAAATGAAATATTTAGCTTTATAGAATAAATAATCTGCAGCAAACTTCTCAGGTCACAGATTGTACCCCTAATTTAGAGATTGCACCCCTAATTTGTCAACTATCTCAGAAATACATGTCATGAATTTTAGAAATAACTAAATTTAATAATTATTCATCAAGTGTTTACTAAGTGCAAGGCCTAGAGAATAAAAACAACAAAAAAGAAACTGCCTCTATCCTTAAAGATCTAGATTTTTACTGGAAAATAGAACCTTATACACATATAACTTAAGATATTGGAGACGGAAGGCATTGATAAATACGGTGAATCAGAAAAGGTTTCATGAAAGAAGTGGTAACTGAGTACTGAAAAAAGGTAAGAATTCTGAGAGTAGGAGATGCAAAAAAGGGAATTCCAAACACGGAAGATATCATGTGTACAGAAGTGATGAGGGCTGCTTAGTCGGGGGAACAGCTGGGGAATGAATTTTCACATAGTACAAAGTTACAGTAGGAAGGAAAATAGAAGACGGACTGCAGAGGGCCTTAAATGACCAGCTAAAGACTTTGTGGGTATTTTTGTTTGTTTTTTCACAACAAGCAATTAGGAAACACTAAAGACCATCTTTGGAACATCAATATGGCATGTGAATGCATTAAAAAAATACATTTATTGTGTTTAACTGTGTGCCAAGTGGGGCAGCTTGGGGGTTTAGTGGACAAAGTGCTGAGCCTGCAGTCAAAAAGACTGACTCATCTTCCTGAGTTCTAATCAGGTCTCAGACACTCACTAATTTTGTGACCATGGGCAAGTCACTTAATCCCACTTACCTGTTTCCTCATTTGTAAAATGAGTTGGAGAAGAAAATGGCAAACCACTCCAGTACCTTTGCCAAGAAAACCCCAAATGGGGTTACGTAGAGTCAGACACAACTGAAATAAATAAACAAATGTACCAAGGTCTCTTAAGTGGAGGACCGTGGTATAAATCCCACTACCATTACTATCTTCTCAAAATATATTGACCGTGATTATTAACCAAACACAGTTTTCAGGGAGAAGATAAAATGGAAGGAGGGGATGGGGAGAAAAGAAACATGTAGAAAGGAGAAGGAAGAATGTGTCCTAAATTTGGAATAATACAGAAGATAATTATGTTTATCAAATTTTCAGAAGGCACAGATGCTAGGAAAGTAATTAAAGAATCAAATTCCAAAGAGATCAAGACAGGCTGGAGTGATGGGGCAAATAAAGTGAAAATGAGATCTGATGTAAATGACATGATCAGACCTGCAACTTTAGGAGTATCTATTTGGCAACAGTGTGGAGAACTGATTGAAGAAGGAAGCGAATGGTTGCAAGAACAAATTTAGCCCTACTGCAATAGTCCAAGAGAAATATGCTAAGAATTTTGGCTTAGGAGGCTGTGGTTTGAGTGGAGAGAAGGGAACAGATATAAGACATGTTTAGGAAGTAGACCTGACAAAACCTAGAAAATGACTAAGCAGTTTAAGGGTAGTGAATGAGAATGATGACTAACATTCTAAACTTGAGCACCTGAAAGGAAGGTGATGCCCTCGACAGAAATATGCCAGTTTAAGAGGATAGGTGTGTAAAGATAAGGAATTTTGTTTGAATACGCTGAATTTTAATATACAACAGGCAGACAGAGACTTGAGATAGGACTTCTGGACAGAAGTGAAGAGTGGACATAGGGACCTGGGGTTCACCTGCACAGAGATGACAGTTGGATCCATGAGAACGGATTAAATCATTGAAAATGAGAAAAAAAAACCTAAGCTAGAACCTTGGGAGTTCATCCATGAAAGATAAGGATGATTTTGCAAAAGGGAGTAGTAGTAACATAAAAAGAACAAATATTGAGACAAATCAAAGCCCACCAGAGTTACAAGCCAAGCAAAGAGCTTTAAATGTCTTAGACTTAAATAACAGTCAGGATGAACAAGACATCCTGCTACAAGGAGGCAAATTTAATCTTATACACGTCACTGAAACCTGATGGGATAAAATCCATGACTAGAATATGGTACTATGTACTCATATTTTATTCGAAAGAATTGTTGCTGTTCAGCTGTGTCTGAATCTGGGTGATTCCATTGGGTGTTTTCTTGGCAAAGATACTGGAATGATTTGTCACTTCCTTTTCTGGCTCATTTTAGAGATGAGGAAACTAAGGCAAACAAGGTTAAGTGACTTGCCCAAGGTCACAAAGCTACTGAGTGTCAAAAGGCCAGATCTGAACTCAGGAAGAGTCTTCTTGACTGTAGGTATAGTGTTCTAATCAATGCACCATTTAGCTGCAGCTAGATTCAAAAGAAAGAGACCAGGTAAAAAGGGAGTAGTGATATGGGAGAAAGAAGAAACTAATGACAGAAAGCATGCAGTAAGCAATTTACTATATGCTAAGAACTATGCTAAGTGTTAGGGATAATGGAAAAGACAGTTCTTAAATCACATTTTTAAGAGAGAGGATTGATACATAGGAGAGATTCCAGCTCCAGGTCAGATGGAAAGGCCAATAGTCATTAAGATACAATGATATGATATTTTCTTCAATGCTATTTCCATTCATAAAACTCTTATCTATTTCTGAGGCTGAACCATTTGACAGAGTCAAGAACCTTGCACAACAAGAAAATTCTTTTACAGGTTTTTGGTATCTATCATTGTACCTCCTGCAGAAGCGGATGTCAAATCCAATGTTTCAAAGAATTTATTGGCTGGGACATGGCTGAAAGTTTGGAGGTTATTACTGTTCCCCAAGTTCCTGGACAGCTGGGTGGCATAGTAAAAAGAGCAGTTGGTGTAGAATTTGGAAGAGCCAAGTTTTAATCCAGTCTTAGACACTAACTATATGACATTAGGCAAGTCATTTTAACCTGTCTGCCTAAATTGTCTCAACTCTAAAATGAGGGCAATAGCAGTAGCTATCTCTAAGGTTGTGAGAATCAAATGAGATAATATTTGTAAAGCCAGGCACACGGCCTGGCACACAGTATGCAACTAATTAATGTATGTTCTTCATGACCCCCTCCCCCTTCCCTTGCGCTTATCTGCTAGTCGATGGCAGTAGTTTAGTGGTGGGGACACTAACACAAGACCTAATGCCCTTGATGATGGCTGCAGAAGCTAAACTAGAAGTAGGATTAGTAGTCTGCAGGGGGGCACTTCTATCCCCAAAATTTTGGAGCTTGCCTGTCAACTTGGTGCAATTGTTTGAAGGTTGGTTATTAGTCAACAAGAATTTATTAAATGTTTACTATGTGCCAGGCACTGCCTTCAAGGAACTCACAGTCTAATGGGGGAGATACCAAGAAAACAACAATGCATGTACAAGATATATGCAGTATTAATATGGAGAGATAATGTCAAAGGACAAATCTTAGTAGCCAGGGAGACGGCATTTGAGCAAAATCTTAAAGGAAACCAGGGAAACAAAGTGGTTTTGACAAATGGAAAGAACCTACTAGGCATAAGGTACAGCTAATACAAAAGCATGGGGTCAGGAAGTAGAATGCCAGGTGCAAGTAAGAGCAAATAGAAAAGCATAGCTGGATCATACAGTGCATGGAGGATAGGAAGGTATAAGAAGAATGAAAATATAAGAGGGGATCAGGCTATGAAAAGCATTAAATGGCAAATAAAAGACTTGATATTTATCATGGAGGCAGGTGGGGGATATGGTCAGACCCGAATCTCCATTCAGCTGGACTACACACGGAGAGACTTGAGGTGGGGAGGAAAGCTCAAGAGAAAGATGAGAAGTCGTGAACTAATGTTTACATCGCCTATATATGTCCCCTCCTGTCCCCTCACACTCATGGGATGTTATAAAGACGGAAACTAGATCTGGCAATGAACTGAGTATGTGGGTGAGGGAGACAGCGGAATCAAGAAAAATACAGACAAAAGATAGTTCAGACAAAAGATCCGAGCAAGCTTGAGTGACTGGGAGAATGACTGTACCTTCAACAATAACAGAAAGGTCTGGAAGAGGGAAGGGGTCTAGGAAGAAAAGATAATGACTTATATTCTGGCAAAATTTACTTTGAAGTAAATGCCTATGCCTTTGAAGTAATATGCCTATGCCATATTCAGTTTAAGATATCTAAGAGGCAGTTGGGAGTGTAGGATTATCTCAGCAGAGAGAACAGGGCTGGATACAAAGATCTGGGCATTATTTACACAGAGATCATTGAACTCACTCGAGCTGATAACTAAGTGATATAATATGGAGCAAAAAAGAGTTCCAGGTCTTAGGAGACACCTACAGTTGGTGGGCATGACAGACAAAAGAAACAGATTGAGAGAAAGTGGTCAGCCAGGAAGTGGTAACCAGAAGAGTAGTGGTGTTGATGAAATGAGAAAATCCAGGGGCCAAAATGGGGAAACATGAGGGTTTATATTCGGTTGAAAATCAATAGGTCAATTGAGGGATAAACAGAAGCGATGTTATACCGATACAGTATGTTATCATTTGGTCAGAGAGAAGCAGAATATGTGAAGTTCAAGAGACATGATCACAGTTCTAGCACAGACATGATCACAGTTCTAGCACAATGGCATCATAAACAGCAATGATGTGGTGGCTGAATCATTTTAACTATGACTGACTCTTCATGACCCCATTTGGGGTTTTCTTGGTAGAGGTATAGACTGGTTTGCCATTGGCTACTCCACTCATCTTACAGAGGAAGAAAGTGAGGCAAACAGTGAAGTGACTTGCTCAGGGTCAGATCTGAACTTAGGAAGATGAATCTTCCTGACTTCAGGCCGAGCACTTCATCCACTACACCACCTGACTGCCCCAGTAACAACAATGGGGAACTTAATTACTCAGTCATCTGCTAGATCTCTTTGCCAAAAGCAGAGAAGATAATACTTCAAGCCTTGTCCTAATGATAATTTCAGCCTTCAAATGGCAGAGCAAACAACAGTGAGAAATTATACTCTGGACCTGATTCTCACTATCAGAGAAGAATTGACTGCTGCAGTAGAAACTACCACTACCCTAGAATATGGGATAAATAGAAAAAAGGCAGAGACAGTCTGACAGGGATCCTATATTTTAGCAAAGTGAATCAAAGGATAGCAGATTTAGAGCTGGAAGCTTCCTTGCAAAAGACCATCCTGTTCAAATCCCTTATTTACAGCTGAAACTGAGGACCACAAAAGCTAAATGACTTGAGCAAGGTAACACAGAATTGTGTTACCTTGTGGCAGACTTAAGATTTGAACCCAGATGCCCTAACTCCAAATCCAATTGCCTTGAGATGTGTGCAAAGTTAACAGAGGCAGTAACAAAAATCAGGATTTGAACCCATGTTTTTTTATTTGAAATCCAATGCCTGCAAGAGGTATGGATTATTACTATTCTGCAGGGGAAGTCAGAACAGGTAGAATATGAATTCTCCAGATTGAAATGATGATGACACAAAGGCTAATATTCTGATGAAGACAGGGAAATGAGAAAAGATCAAAATGAATGCACAGAAAACTCACCAACTAAGTAAGACTCCAAAAAGATAACTAAAGACAATAGATGCAAAGGCAAGTAATAAAGCAAAAACGTGCTATGGTCCTCTAAGAATAAGGTCCAAAGTACTAAACTCATAATGGAACGCAAAGATAAGCAAAGTCGAGGTCAACAAAAAAGACTGTTGGTTTTGAATTCTTGATACTCAGAGGGAAAGAGTCATATCATGGGTCAGGGTTGATGAGATAACAATAAGAAACAACAAAGAGAAAAGCAGAATCACTGCATTCAAACTCAGGTCTCCTGACTCCAAACTTAATGCCTCTATGAAGATAAGCAAAATATAAATTCTTTTGTTCATCAGCATTTCTAAGTCCTTAATAATGCTTTGCTATATGCTTGTGGAGTTAATAATTTTATACTGAAAATTACAGAATTTTCAGTAAAAACATAGTTTTAAGGATTAAGAATAGTGATTATGATCCTGATTTATGCTTCTCTTGTCCAAGATGAACTATCAATTCCTAAAAACTTTTGTAGAGTTCCAAGACTTTCCAGACGCCTTCAAATCAATTTTCACATTCTGTTGGGAATAGCAGGAGACACCAAAGTAACAGTGGGTAAGGCCAAAAGGAAATTAGAAGGTCATATGACATGGTCATGTTCATTGTGATTTCACTGCAAATTCTTAAAACAGAGAAAAATTAATGTGAGTACAGCTCAAAGACATGTCTAGAATGGAATACCATTTGATTAACTTAAAGTAGTAATGGCTTATAGATTTTGGATAGTAGTGTATTTCTAAGGAGTCTATAGGACTACGGGTGTGTGCTCATCCTTCGTCAGTGAAGACCGTGCCATCAGACAAATGATGACATGACCTGCACTTGACTTTGTTTTGAGTGAGGGATGACTGTGCAGGTCACCAGCCTCACTTCTACTCCACAGGCATTTGAATTCAGTGACCAGGTATTCATTAGGATGACTGGAGATAACCCAGGATGAGGCAATAAGTGACTTGCCCAAGGGGTCACACAGCTAGTGAGTGTCAAGTGTCCGAGGAGAGATTTGAACTCAGGTCCTTCTGATTCCTGCACTGGTGCTCTATCCACTGCACCATCTAGCTGCCCCCTATAGGACTAGAATGACTTCATAAAAGGTAACTTTCCCTGGAAGATGTGTAATAAAAATTTATAAAATCAGCAAGTCATCATCACAACAATATTTTAGAAAAGGAGTTCATTTCAAATGAAATTTAAAAATTCAAATGAACTGAGACTCTCCATATAATAACAGTACTGTACATTACTCTTTTGACATTTAGGGGATAAAATGTGACCTCATTCTGAGGAGAAAAAAAGACTAAAACAGCAGTTTTCTGGTTAATACTAAAATCTTAGACAAATTAAAGTAAGAAAATAAAACAAGTCTTAAATATAGTTTTGTCTTCAGTTTCCTGGTGAACAAGTAATACAAAACCTGAGCCCACTGCTGACTCTGAGAGCCAAAACCGCTACAAAGAAAAATAAAATGACTAAAATAACCAATACGCACTTTGGACAGACTTTTTGGAAAGGAAATGGAGAAAAATTATTTCTAAAAAATGTAGTAGTGGCAATCACTTTAAGACTCAGAGAAAAACTATTTTAGTGAACACTTTGTTCACCCAAAAATACAACACTTTTGAATATAGTGATCCCTACTTTTCTTAGTGAGCTTGGGCAGGTGGAGGAAATTATATATGAATATAAACACTAACTTCCTTTGGAGTTTATGGGGTGTTCAGGAACCACTAGCACCTCTGGTGTAAGGGCTTACTGAGCCCTTTCAAGGGCTGCTCATCCACCTCTGGTGTGGCACTTTGACTCTAATCTGTGGCTCCATGCAGCTGTAATGTAGTGGCCACATACAAGTAAAACTGCCTCAACAGATGGGTTAAAACCAGGTTGGAGGCAAATGAGACCTCAAACCGACCAGTGAGTTGGGGAGTGTCTACTCTAAGATGTGAAGATTTTCCCCGCCAGAATGGGCAAATAGGAACAATTTGCTCTAGTGGCCACGAACGCAGCTAAAGCTGTGGAGCGCTTACAGCTTGGTCAGATATCCAAGACACCAAGGTCTGCATTACAGGCCACTGCCAGTCTTGTTCTTCCACTACAATGATTCTGTAAGAGGGAGATAAGGTTGACCACTCTGTGCAACTCTGGCTCACTTAAATACAATTCACCCCACGTCAAGACACTTCCAGTGATATCGCTGGTCCTCTTCAAAAATGAAGGATAAATAACAACTTACTTCAGTGAAATATTCTGAAGATCTTGTCTTTACAGGACTTCTGCAGAACTTTTAATTACCATTTGTTCCCAAGGAGACAGTGATTCATGTCTCCAAATAAAAACCCACCCATTTCAGAATTCAAGTCCCACTGACCCTTTTACTCTTTCAGTTGTTCCATTCATTTCAATGTTTCCCCATTTCACTCTCCTAAACTCCTCTACTGTCCTAAACTAAACTAAATTCCCTTTCAGGGTCAATTCAAAAACAAGAGTTGTTTGGTCAACATAATTATGCCCTTAATGGACACAATGAAATGCCTATAAGATTTTAGTCAAGCAGGCTACGCCTGGTTGAGAAAGCTTTCAAAAAATGAGAGGTCTGACTTGATGTTCTCTAGGATCTCTTCTAGCTCTAAATTCCTACGATTCTATGGAAGGTTTAGGTTGTAAATAATACCCAATGTTAAGACAATTCCAAGAAAAAAGTAGTAACTGTTTCGAAAAAGTAGTTAACTAACTCCGAAGGAAACCTGAGGAAACAGTCATTATCATTATGACTCTAACATTTAAAACAGAGTAACATTAGAATACCTTAGAGAAGCATGTTATTAAAACTTGAAATGTAAAGGGAAATTATTTACTTAATGTAAGTAACCCTAGACATCAAAACTGTGGAAATGTGTAGCTTCCTCCCATACTTTGAAACTAACATATAAGAACGTGAAGAATCAATGAAAAGCCAAGTTATACAAAGAGTATTCTTTAATGATGATCAGGAGATGAAGCAAAAAAAGAAAAAGACTTCCCTCTTCATCCCTATACAAATCTTTAAATGCACCTCCATGAAAATTGTTCCCAAAGTGAATTCAGCTCAGCAGTAACAGCCAAAATGCCTCAGTTCCACAATCCCTGCTTGACTGTGCAGTGACTTCTCTTGAAGACAGATGCCACTCGCAGGAACAAAAGCAGAAAAACAATCCAGTGTCTAAAAGATTAAAACGGAGAGTCTCTTTCCCCTTGGAGACTCTTAGGCTGCATCTTTAGAACATCCTGAACAGACAACAGAAATGGTAATTTCCCAAACCCTGTACAAAGCATGAGGCTCAAGCTGCTTTATTCTGTAGCAAAGACTTGAGACCAAAGCATTCCTGCTGACTATGGTGCCCCTCCCCACAAACCTCCCTTTTCCTCCCACCCTCAACACCAAGACATCAAGTAAGATGGTTCCTGAAAAGCAAAATGCTAAGACCCACTCAAGGTCAAAATGAAAACATTTTCCAAAGCAGTTTACATATAAATTTTTACACAGATGTAATGGCAATTTTTCACTACCAAAGCTATGGAATCAGAAAGAAAAAAAACAGTTTTCAAGGGTGACTATCTTGTTCAAAAAAATGGCCCTGAGAAATTCTTTCTACAACATATTAAAATTTTATTATTTCTATGCAAGACAGTAAGGCTTTTGTTCTTTGTATTCCTCACTTTTTCCCTTAAATCCCAGCAATTAAACATTTTATCAAGTGCCTACTGTGTGTCCAGCATTAGGCAAAGTGCTAAGGATACAAAAACTAAAATGAAGCTGTCCCTGTTGTCACTGCTTCAAATCAAACCCTCTAAAAGAAGTGAGGCCAGAGACCCAACAAACTAACGGGAATTTGAGGGTGGCTAAATGAAGGCCACAAGAGTTCTCTGCCAGGCCATAAACAGCTAGCCCACAATCAACAGTTTAGAAAACACCAGTGAAAAATTGTTTACAAATTCAATTCCAGGTTAAATGCAGACCACATATGTTGCTTATAGGGAAAGACAGCCTGGCTTCAATACATTAAAAGAAAAGCTTTAAATTAGAAATTTCATTTACAGAAAGAGCACCAAGGAAAACAAAAAATCCATTTCCCCCTTCTTCCTACCATCCCTCACCAAATTCAGGACTATTCCTATTCCCTTGAAGGAATTAAAAAACAAACACAATTACAGTTACAAAACCTATACAGTTCTCAAAGTGGATTTTTCAGTATTACAGTAAAAATGAAAACATTTCCCCTATGATTAATAGAAAGTACACAGCTTCTCCATGCCAAAAGCAGTTGGGATTTGTCAGGAATGTTAAAACAACTGTATAATAGATAAATTAATTACAAATGTCAGTGTTTTAGAGCCTGAAGGTTCAACAGTTTTTCTCAAATTTTATGTTTCATTCTACACAGGTTTCTCTATTTTTATATCCCTTTAAAACTTTCTAGGTAGTACACCTCCAATGAGCAGTAATTTCAAGCCAACAAAACTACAGTCAAAGCTATCCACATTAAACTAAAAGGCAAATATGCAATGAGGAATGTAAGCAGATTAGCAAGAATTTCTCATGACCAACACAAAATCTGTTCTCAGAAACGAAAAGTGGTCCCATTTGTCTGTTTTGTTGCTTAACCAAATAGAAGTGAAACTAACTCACCTACCTACTAACTCATCAATGACAAATATAACAAAAATTAAGGAAGAGGATGCTTAAAAGTATATAGTAAAGGAAAAAAATCTGCATGGCCTTTAGTTCCTTCTACCTGCCATAGATTCTAAGCTATAATTTCCTAATAGCTATTTTTCCTCATTTCAGGTCTTTACACTAGTATGTACTTTTATCCACTTCCATTCCTACCCCTACAGTTTTTTAAAAGGAGGTAAAGTGCCTACATAAGAATAACTGTAAGACATCAAAGACATAAGGTCCTACTGACTGTATGTGGAAATGGCTTGGTAGAGGAAGAAAAGGAGAAAAACGTGAGGTAATGAGGATCTACTGTATTTACCTTATGTGCAGGGCATGTGGACAACAATAGAACCCATGTAGGGAACACTTTTGGTCAAAAAAGAACAGGGCAGCCTAATGGGAGGCCTTTGTTCTTCCAAAGGGTCTCCTTTTCCCCTTTTGTGCTTCGCTTAATTCATGGCATCCGAGCTGCTCTTGAACTTGACAGACGGGTGAGAAAGGGAGGGAGGAGTGAGGGGTAAGCTAGAGACACAAAGAAAAGAAAAAAGGAAGGGCTTTAAAAAGATTTCATTTTGAAAAATACAATTCTGTTGCTTCTGTTGATTAAGTTTCTTGGCTTTAATGGAACCAGAAAAGTATGAACCGTGTGATAAAAATCATGTTAATATTCTCAGAATAATACAAGGAAGACTATCCAAAAAAAGGATAAATATAACAAATTATTACCTTTTAAGAATTTTCCAAGCATTTTCTATGAATCTACAGATTAAAACAATGCCAAGAAAACAAGTTGACAGTAAACTAAAAAGATTTTTTTTTTTACGTAACAGTTCAATTAATTAAAAAATTCCCAGCACGGCAATTTTTACTTGAATAAAAGCTATAAGGAAGTCTAAATAACAACCAGCGCCATCTGGAGGATGTAATGTATTATACTGAATTTTTCAAAAGAGCATTTTAAAGAAACAAAACAAGTATTTATAATTAACCCTTGATATATTTTTAAGTAAGCACAGAAAAACTTTCAAACTATAATAAATTAGCCATACGAGATAACAGACAAGCAGTTAAATGTCTACAATGTTCTAGCAGATTTTAGGTATTAAAATTAGGAACTCATTCCCATTCCACTCCTTAAAAAAAAAAAAGCAAAACAGTATTAAGAGGGGCTGATAGTTTATGGAACATGGTAGTACTAGTAGTTAATCCACAAATAATGAAATTGTTTAAAATGTAGACGGAACCTCTAAAATTATGTATCTTCAGAAGAAAAAAGATATATATAAAAGAGCACTCAATGAAAAATAAGATTGTCAAGTCAGTCAGTGGTACGGGGGGAAAACACTCTGAAGTCCAAGAATACGGATGACAATCCCACATCTTACATTTATTTCTTGAGTGATCTTGTATAAAGGGACTTAAATTCCCTGGGCATCAATTTCCTCAGCTACAAAATAAGAAGGTTGTGTTACAGTCCTTTCCAGATGTAGACATATGATCCTATGATCATGTTATCATGACACGTTTGGAAGGAAAAAGGATACCAGAGGGACCTAGATTTATATTAAAACCTTTTCAGAATTAATAGGTTCCATTTTTCAAGAGTTATTTTAGGTGCCTATATATATATACCTATTCCAACGAAGTTCCTACTGTTCAAAATAGTCTATGACAACCGCCCTCAGCACTTTTAGAGGCTACACAAGGTACCTGGTCTCATTACAGGAATGCCCCCTTTAACACTATTAATTGGTTGCACAAAAACCCATTTTTAAGCGAAGTGATGAAAAGAATTGTCAGTTCCATAATAGGAACAATGCTACGATGCTACAAATGGGAAGTCATGAGAACATTAAAGGGGAGTTTTGTGTTATAATGATATTTACGAGACATTAATTAGCAGCTTTGTGAAATGTTTGGTTCAGGAAACATTATGCAAAGTATCTTTATAGTTACATCTTGTCCTATTATTAAAGTAATCTGATCAGCATGATTATCCACCTACTCACCAGATATAGCCAAAAATTTTACATCTCCAAAAATCAAATCCACTTTCAAAAGATGAAGATTTGCCACTACTAAGAATATTCAGTATGTGCCAAATATGAACGCAATTCCAAGAGTTACAAATTCTAACCATACTATAAAGAGAGAAAGGGAGTTAGGAAGGGAGGGGAGGGAAGGAAAGAAGGAAAGAAGGAAGGAAGGAAAAGAGGGAAAGAGGGGATGGCTTGATTAAGCTTTTACTATGTACTAGGCAAGGTGCTCAGCACCTCACAAATATCTCATCTGATCCTCCCAATAACCCTGGGAGATAGGTCCAATTACTACATTTTATAGCTTTTTTTTTTCTTCCTACAGTGAAGGAAACTGAAATATAGTTTAAGTGACTTGCTCCCCATGTGCCCTGCATTATACAGGAAAACAATATATATGCAATCACTACAAAAATGAAACAACCAAAAGAAACTGAATACTGTTTAACTACAGTGACCATGAAGTATAGTTAGGTGGTAGTAAAAATGGGTGGTGCCATCACCACCACCCCGCCTTTGAATGTAAGCTTCTTGAAGGGTTGAAGGACTCTTTTAATTTTTTGTATCCTTAGCACTTAGCACAGTTCTTGGTATTTCCTTCCTTCTTTTGCAGAAGTAGAGGATCATGGGTACAGAATATTGCATAAAAGCATAAACTGCCTTACTTGGTTGATGTATTGGTTTTACAGAACTCCTCTCTCTCATATTGCACAGAAAGGCATGAAACATAGAAGCAATGTAGGCTCATGTCCTATGAACTACTTACTAGATCTTCCTTTTCTAACTGCCTCTCTAAATGCAATTTCTGTGCACTGCAAAGGCCAAGGAAATTAGTGTTGCAGGTGCTCCCTTTTCCCGATAGTCCAGCTACCAGATGATGAGTCTCACACTAAACATAGCTTGGCTGGTCTTGAGACAAAAGACTGAAAAGTCCATTCAAACTGTTAAAATCTAACAATCCATCAACAAACACCTACTAAGCAACACCAGACAGTTCTGGCTTCACATCTATTATTCCACAGACCTCTATTTTACATAAATCGAATTTGTCCACCGTCATGGAGGCAGGGAGAAAGCCACATGCTGTTAGAGGGACAGTTCAAGGACATACAGGTGGCAGGGACAGATAAGTGGAGGAATAAAGGTACCAGCCACATGGAGGGCCTGACCAGAACCAGGGAAGAACAGGAGAGAGAGGAGAGAACATGCAGCAAGAAGAGGGACGGAACGGGGGGGAGGGAAGGGAAACATCTGGGCAGGGAAGATGAATGGGGCAAAGACCTCTTCTCTTGGTCTGGAGGCCTCAAGTCAAACATTGGATCCTGGGGCAGCAGAGGCCACCTCTCCCCAGTTGGTTCTGCTTTTCACTTGGGAGAATTTTAAGTTGGAATTTTTTTGGGGGGGAGAGGGGAAGGTGAGAAGCTGGAGCATCAGTGGAGGTGCAGGAGTGGAGAGAAAACACAGTATTGTAAAGTTAACATGGGTAACTTTTGGAATGTGGATTTTTTTCAGAATTCTTTATGTCAAATCAAATTCACATAAAACAAATTTACATTAAGGGTGAATGGTTTTACTAAATACCAAGAACTATGCTAAGTACTGAGGATACAAAAAATTAAAAGAGTCCTTCAACCCTTAAGAAGCTTACATTCAAAGGCGGGGTGGTGGTGGTGGTGATAGCAGACAACTCTATATATAATATATTCATAAAATATATACAAATTAGATAACACTAATTTGGAGGGAAAGCCCTAGCAGTTAGTGGGATCAGGAAAGGCCTCATGTAAAAAGTCAAGTTTGAACAAGGCTTTGAAGGAAAGAAGGCACTCTAAGAGGAAGAGAGGTGAGGAGGGGCTGGTCTCAAAGCATTTGGCCAGTGTTACTGCACAGATATGAGAGGTAAAACACTGCACATGTGAAACAGCAAGAAGGTCAAACTGTCTGGATCACAGAACACAGAAAGGGAATATGTACTACAGTTGTTAAAGCTGGAGCATTTACAGTAGATAAAGCTGGACATGGAGTAAAGAAGAAGTGAGTCTGAATTCTATTTCAGAAACTCAGCATGTGACTGCAGAAAAGTCACTGAACCTCTGTCTTGGTTTGCAATTCTATGAAACGGGGATAATAAAAGCACCTATTTCATAGTGTTGTTGCAAGAAACAAATGAGATTATATGTCTATAGTGCTTTATAAAACCTTGAAATCCTGTGTATGTGCGAGTGTGTATGCACATATCTAAGAGCAATTTTATTAGTAGTATTAAAGCAATTTGATACTATAATGTTTAGCCCTTTAAGGTTGAAAAGTGTTTACAAATATTGTCTCATTTTAATCTCACAATGACACTACAGGTTATACTAAACATAACACTAGGTTGTAAATAACTTTATATGCCAAAGATGCTTAGATTTCATCCTAGAGGTGATTGGAAGTCACCAGTTTACTAAGAGGCGTGACATGGTCAGAATCTCTCTAGGAATATGGCTTTGGCAACTATGTAGGGCACAGGCTGGAAAGGAGAAAGGTTTGAGAGAGGGAGACCAATCAGAAGAACACAAGACTAGTCCAGAACCTAAGCTATGATGGTGACTGTGTAAGTGGAGAAAAGATCAGATACAACAGATGTTGTAGAGGTATGAAGGTCAAGATGTGGCTAATGACTAGGTAAGTAGGATTAAGCAGTGAGGAGTAGAGGAGGACACCAAGACTGTCAAGTCGAGGCTGCTGTTATCAGAAACAGCAGTGTGGAGGAGGGGTAGGTTCCAGACAAGTAATTCCGTTTTGAACCCACTGTCTGAAATGCCTATGTGGATCCAGAGCCCAAGGGTGAAAGAAAGTAGGGTTTGATATATACATCTGGGAGTCATGCTCCTAAAGATGATTATTAAATCCAGGGGAGTTAACACCAAAAGAGTGAGTGTAGAGACAGAAAAGAGACCAGAACACAAAGTATATGACACATCAAAGTTAGGGAACACAAGGCCACTAGACAAATAATGGAAATGAGAGAAAAGGCAGTGGAGGAACAGCACAGCAGCAAGCTGCAGGCTTTCTTCAAGAAGACACCTAGGGAGAAGACTTCAAGAAGCAGCAGACATGTTAAGGAGTCAGCACTTCCATATGTGCCTGTATTTCAGTCTGTTTTCGGCTGAGGTGACATAAGAAACCAGCGAGGGAGCTCATTCACTTTGCCTGGTATATTCGAATGTGTAACTTTCTGATTCCTGTGTTGTTTGGTTAAAAGGGATTATTCACTTAAAAAATATATATATTTATTATATACTTTTTTAAAAGCTACAGTTTTTCATATGTGATCTTTTCTATTCTCCTTTGTAAATAGAAATATTCATATTTGATGATGTTTGTCAAAAGCAAAACAAATAATACTTCGAAAAAAAGTTGTTTTTTTTTTTAATTGGTTAACTAAAGGGTAGGGATTAGGAATGGAGGAAAGTGTTGCCTTAGGAGAAATGATGGCCTAGAGAGTACTGATGACTGGAAGGATGTGAGGTCATGATAAGACAAATAAGGTATAATGACAGATGGAATAATCAGAGGTTACAATTGGAGAAAATTATTTCAGAATTCATATAAAAGAGCTAGAGGGGACTCCAGGATTCACCTAGTCTCTAAGGTCCATGGAAGGCAGAGACAGACAGAATTTGAACCCAGCTTCTCTAATTCAATAGACAGTATTAATTCTCAATCGTGAAAGTAGAATTCTTATGATGTGTATGACCATTCCTATGTGTAGCTGAGGAAGAATATAGGAGAATAAGAAGCTGATAAGATTGAGAAAACAGCAGTGTAGTGTTTACACCCAAACACATCAGTTATATTGAAAAACATAATACATAAAAGTGTTAAGGAACTTTGAGTGAGAGTTATTTGAGAAAGGACAGAGAATGACCTAGGGGCCAAGAGATAACAGCCACAAGGATTTTATACTAGGGGATAAAATTTGTATAAACTAACCCTCAGAGGGGATATTGCTAAGTAATGATGGTAGGAGAGAGAGAGAGCAGCTTAGAGATGACAATGGGCAAAAGGAAGTCTTGAGTCCCCTCCAGGACCAGTGTGTTGTAGGGTGGGTTAAAAGAGAAAGTAGAACCAGTACAACAAGGCTAACCAGGGATGCAGAACAAGGTCTCTGTGAGTTCCAAAAAATTGAAGAAGAATGAGAGGAAGTGTTTTAATATAAAGAGAAGTTGGTTTTATGGAATAGGAGCAGCAGAGGATACTGTGAAAGGGACATGCAGAATTAGGAGGGGAAGGGCTGAGGTGGACAGGTAGTGATAGTAGGGGAGAGGCAGCTGGGAATTCAGGATCACTAGGCTTGGGGGAGCAAGAAGCTAGCTATAGGGAAGAGAGCAGCAATAGATGAAGGAGCTCTGCTAGTAACAGCAGGCAAGTAAAACAGTCCCAGTTTCAGCTTCTCCTCAAGCCTAGAACATACTCCCTTCCTTCTCTCCATTTACTGAAATCCTTCTCTACAAGGCTCAGCTTAGGTGCCACTTCTATAAGCCTTCCCTGGCTTATACGCCCAAGAGAAAGGTACTGGTTCCTCTCAGATTTTTCCAGAGTGCCTGGTCTGACCCCTTGGTTCTTATAGTCAACCTTAAGGTTTACAAAGCAGACTGATGAAATCACAGATCTCTGAAGTAATGAATTAATACTAGTCCAACACAAGAATTTGTGTACTAATCATAAAGTACTTAATAGTCACATGAAAATGCTTTTAACTGTAGTATTCCTATTCTTGTCATCTGCTATCCAAATATCTCAAAATTTTATATATATATATTTAGATAAAATTTTTACATATACAGAAAATGAAGAAAAAGAAGAGATCTGACCATGCCCTTCCCCTGTTCAAGAAGCTTCAGTGGTTCCCTAATGTTTCTAGGACAAAATGCAAACCCTTGTGTGTGGTATTTGATGCCCCTCACAATCAGCTCCAATCTATCTTTTCACACTGATTTTATTTAACTTCCAGACGTTCCTTCCCCCACAATGCCTTCTAACCAAATTGTCTATTCCTGCACAACATTCCATGAACTGTCACCCAAGCCTGGAACGCACTCACTCACCTTTAGTCTTTGTGCACTGCTCTGGTTTAAAACAACAACCAACAAAGGAAGGAACATGTCACATTGCAGACAACTGCCTTGTGATATATTCCTTTGACATGAACCAGACTAATCCTTCAAAGGCCGATGTTCTCCGTAGTGACTGCACTTCCCAGCTTGACAGAGCAAGACCAAGTCTGAACTCTCCTGGCATAGTTTCAGGAACCCAGAATCACCTCCTCACTATGATAAATCCTCCAAATCAGAACTTTAGTAGAGATGAACAGTAAGATAATTGTGTTAGAATTCTATATTATATTTCTTTGTTCATCTTGAGCTGAGTGGCTGATGCCAACCTACTATCTCAGTTTGGGGGTTTTCTAATCCATTCTGAGATGGAACTTCAAGGTTTAGATATTATTTACTCCAGTTTCCTTATTTGATGGATGAGATAACTGAGGGCTGAGGTGTCTCGCCCAAGGTCACATAACATTCAGAAATAATTCACACAAGCCACAAGGACAAGGAGCAGACTAGACCAGCCCTTTGATATGGTGATGGGAAAGTAAAGTGGACCAGAAAATTCTGAGACAGGAAGGAGAACGCCAGCAATCCCATGGTTTTTTTGGCATGAGGGAATATCTCAACCCAAAGGTAGGGGCAAATTTTCATGGTTGTCAATAGTCAATAACCTTATTGTATTCTTTGTCATATATAATAAACTTGTCTGATACTGGATAACTTGCTAGCCTGGTGCCTACAAGGGGACTACAGACAGACATCTAGATGAGTATTAGAATTAATAGAAGAGACTCTGGAAGGGGAACCTCTAAGACTGAACCTGGTCCTGATCTATCCAGAGTTTTGGTTCTGAGAACTGGTGTTTTAAAATAGGCATAAAAAGAATGCGATTGCATATCACAAAGTACTAAATTTAACAAAGTCCTGCTCTAAAATATGTGGTGGAAGTGGCACAAGCAATCAGGGATAGAAGTGATTAACTCTTGTCTAAAGTCAATAAAGAAGACTTCATATAACAGAAGTAACTTAAAAGAAATGGTAAGATATATACAGACAGCAGGTGCTGGGGCCAAAGACCAAGTAGTTTCCTTTCAATTAATCAAGCAGCTTGGTCTACCCTGCCTCTCCATGGTGCTGACAATACCTAATCTCTGACTTTTTTTCTATTCTATGCATCTTTTCTCTTGTGGGCACTAGATTGATAATGCTTACAAGTATATAAGTCACTGAATATATTATGAAAAATAGAGCAACAAATGAATTATTTAAAAACTCAAAAGCTACCTCACTTTCTAAAGGGGTTAAAAAAAGAAAAAGATATGACATGAATCACTGCCTCAAAAGGGCCAACTTAGACTCAGGCCAACTCCATTAGGTCCTATACTACACTCGAAACTAGCTCTCCACGGTTACAGGCAAAACAGACTCAAAAGTGGCAAGGGCTATGAAAGAAAACTTACTTTTATAATTACAAAATAAATTCTGGTTTCCAATGGTACCTAGAAGACTAGTAATTTCTGACTTTTTCATGCTTTGGGAATTGAAACAATACAGCTCTTCTGCTGGGAATCTAAATATTCTATTTCTTCTAATACCTTTAGGCCTAAAACAGCCAGTGATACAATTTTTGCTTCATTTGTCTGCACAACTCCCCATGTGTGACCTATGTCTGCATCAATGAGCTCTACATTTTCAACTCTTCCAGTTGTAAATGGATACTCAGAATCTAAGAGAAAAATTTTTACTCCTGGAAAAAAGTTTTTAAAACAAATTTCTGACATAAGTTTCCCAATTCTAGTTCTAATCATTTCATTATTTTATGCTATTTGCAATTCCTTCTCATTTCTAATGTCACAATAAATCTTAAAGGATCAAAGGCCTAAATGAAGTTACTTTTAAACTGTCTTGTCTTATTCACCTCCTAGTTTTTCAGTTTAAATCTAAGAAAAAAGAGTACTGACACATTTTAAACTTAGAAACAATATGACGGCCAAAATGATACCTGATTCCCTCAATACTAGTCTTGTACAAAATAACAAATGTCTCCCTGAAGGACAAAATACACAATTCTTCCACCCAATTAATATCAATCAACTCTAAAAATAACCTCAGTACTAGATAGCAACAAAGTAAAAGGTTCTAAGAGAGCACAGTTGGACCGTAAAATGGGGCTTCAACAAAGAAGGGTTACACTGTCACAAAAATTCATAAAGCAACTTAAAACCATACCTACTACAATTAAGCCAAGATTTATATAGAACCAATAAACCTGGACCACAACAGAGTGGGTTAACTGGTTACATGAAACTTTTTGAATTTATTTACATTATCAGCATGTATTTAAAACTGTTGGATTATTGAATCCTATCAGTTTACTATGTGCCTGACACATAGCAAGCACTATTAAATGTTTATTTTCTCCCCTTTACTGCTCATTGAAAACAAAGTGCTTTATAAATGATCAACTTACATATAAAGGTGAGTTATTATTGTCCACTGAACAAAGTAGTGCTCGTCCTAAGTTTACTGGCCCTAGTCATACTGGTTAACCTCACTATACTGTCATTTGCTCAATTAACCCAGGTTCACCCTCTCCTCTCTTTTTATAAGATAACTATACAACTATTAGCCATCATCTTTCCTGAGTCCTCACATTTTTAGTCTGTCAAATAGCAGCACCTCTATCATTCTGATCAGTTAGATAATTCAACAAATACAGGAATACTATAATCTACGAGGCCATGTTAGCTGTTATTTTTTGGTTCTTTTGTAACTTTATATTATCTTTTTAAACGTACAACAAAAATTACACATATTAAAGGTGAAAACTGCATTATAGATTTGTATAAAAGTATTTTGTTTCCAGCATACCATCATATATCTAGTCATTTTTGTCCTTTTGGGCTATAATAGCACATACATATTGTTCTCCCCACCTCTAGTATCTGTTATCAACTTCTCTGAACCTATACAAATAATGACCAATATGAAAAAAATTAAACTGAAAAGTGAAGACATGATGCTGCTTTATTCAGAACAATAAGAAAAATTACATTACTCAAAGATTTGCAGATTCAAATCAATATGAAGAAAGGCAGCATATGATAATACAGCCAGGGTGTGGAGTTAGTAAGTAAGACCTAGGTTCAGATGCTGGCCTTGAGATCCTCAGGAAGTCCCTTAGCTTCACTAGTTGGCTGGGATATACCTAAATAAGTTATAAATAGATTTTCAGCAAATAACAGATTTAAAAAATATATATATTTTTCCATTTTTAACACAGTTCATATCACATAAAACAATTCCAACTTTTGGTCAGGTGATACTTCTTTTTAAAAGCATTTACAATCTAGATTACAAAAGAATTTTTTTTAAAAAAATATTAACCAACTGAGACACAAATAATATTTATGTATGCTAACTTCACAAGCCCTTGACCTAATTGTCTTCACAATATTACTAAGAATTAAGGATCCTAACTTATTGTTGTCGGCCTAAGCCTCGTAGCTTAATTTTAGACTTGGATGTTTAACCTTGGATGTTCCCCTATCAACAATCTATAATTTGAACAGATCTCGTATTAAGCTTACAAACCTTTTGACTTTAGGAAATTGCCACTAAGAGGAGGGACATTGCAGGGAACCAATATCTCCCCAACTTCATGTCAATTCCAGTTAGGAGTAGACTATCAACTTGCATTCAGTCAGCTTTAAAGTCTGCCAGGTGTCAGGGGGGAAATTGAGTCAGGAGAATCCTACCTCAGCCCAGGCTGAACAGCCGCTCTCCCACCCTTCTCATAAGATCACCTTTTACAGTTCATACCAGCATCTCACATGCTTACTGGCATCATGGATTGGAGGCTCAGATTGCCTTTCTTGCCATCCATACCTGGAGTGAGACTCAGAAGAACAGTCAGTTAGTAGTCCCATAGAATCTTAAAATAGCAAGTTCCAATAACCAGGTTTCAAATATGACTATAATTTCATTTTGATAAAGGAACATCTTTTGAGGCAAGTCTTAAGTAGCTTACATTCCTTTCTATACATGTTCTAGTTTCTGATTAAATAGCAATCATAAAATCAAGTTTACCATTAAAACCTTAACTTTTCCATCAATGTCAAATTTTACCCAACGTTACCTGTCTCTAGGAAATTTAGACTAATATTCTTTTCCCCAAACTAAAGATGTCTTTGATTTATTTTCAGTTATTAATTCAATCAACTGTTTTAATACTAATTGCTTTTATATCATGTCCAATTTTTCTCCCCATCACTCCCTTCCCCCTGCTTCCTAATACCTTGCATCCTGATTATTCCTTCCCTCAATGTACCCTCCCTTCTATCACACCCCACCCTTCCCTTATCCCTATCTTCTCTCTTTACTTGTAGGGCAAGATAAATTTCTATACCCCATTCCCTGCATTTATTTTCCAATTATATGCAATAAAAATTCTCAACGTTCTTTACTAATACTTTGAATTCAAACTTCTCTCCCTCCCTCTCCATCCCCACTGAGAAGGCAAGCAATTCAATACAGACTAAATATGTGTCATTTTGCAAAAGACTTCCATAATAATCATGTTGCATAATACTAACTATATTGCCCTCTATCCTACTCTATCCCCTCTTTTTTTATTCCCTCATTTGACCTTGCCCCCTTCTAAAAGTGTTTATTTCTAGTTACTCCCTTCTCCCATTTGCCCTCCCTTCAACAATGGATGTGGGCTACTGCCTGCTTTGGGAGCCCCATCCACTGCTGCCACCTGAGGAGGCCTGAGTTAGGGGGACACCTTGCTCCCTTCTCAGCCAGCTGAAAAAACCATCACTGACAACCCACTGCCTGTGGGTTGAGGGATCACCACTGCTGCTGGAGATTCTGTCCCTGAAGCCTGGTCCTCCTGGTACCTCACAGCCAAGGTTGGGCTGGGCTCTGCTTTACATTCAGTGCAACAGACCTTTCCCATTGGTCTTTCAGGTCACTCTAGGCTAGAAATCTCCTCCACTCCATCATTCTGTGGCTTCTGCTCTAGAATTTGCTGAGAGTCCTTCTTTACAGGTATTTTATGGGCTGTGAGGGAAGAGCTAGTGTAATGCATCTTTCTACTATGCCATCTTGGCTCTGCTCCCCTAAAAAATATATTCTTGCTACTAACTACCTTTAGATGAGAGTCCAAGAAGGACCCTCTTTATATTTATATTGTATAACAAAATTTCTGTAATGGGAAAAGATTTTGTTTGATTGAAGAAACAAATACTTTTGTTCCAGGTGATGAAAATTTTTGCAAGGCATTTTAAAATATGACTAGGTGTATTTGGAATACTTGGGAGTAAAAGTGAGGCTAATGCCATAGTCTAAATTATTGGTATGGACTTTTTGGAATCAGAAAGAGAAACTTGTGTGGCTATAGCTTTCACCTTTTATGTCTCATCCACAGAAGAATATCAAATTTGGAATCAGGCACCCTGGGTTTGAATCCTGGCTGTGCCACTTGTTACTGGCAGTCATGGCAAGTTACTTATGGAATCTCTAGAATTCCATTTCCTTATCTGTAAAATAGGTGAGCTGAACAAAATGACCTCTAAAGTCCTTTCGAGCTTCATATATGATCGTCAGGAGGTAGTGCTTTCTCCCTCAATTGGAAGTCTTTGAGCAAATGCTTTAAGACGTCTAACTGTCAGGGATGATGTAAAGGGACCTTTCTAATGGTACAGTTTAAATTCAATGTCCTCTGAGGTCTCTTCTCTCAGATCCTATGAACCCATAATTCGTTTGGTTATTGTTGTGCGGTTGTATCTGGTTCTTCATGACCTCATTTAGGAGTTTTCTTAGCAAAGATACTAGAGTGGTTTGCCATTTACTTCTCCAGTTCATCTTATAAAGAACTGAGGCCAACAGCATTAAGTGATTTGCCCAGGGTCATACAGCTGCTGAGTGTCTGAAGCCAGATATGAAGAATCTTCTTGATTCAGGCAGGCACTCTATCCAAAGCACCGATACTCAAAAGTTAGGTAGTACATGTGTAATGCTAACTAGATCTTCCCTGTCCATTAATAAGCCTCAAGTGCCTTTTATTAATTTCCTTTGAGGCACTGGGTTAGTGTCCTGCCCTCCAGCTCTGAAAAGTGTATAAATACTCAGAGGTAAGGTTTGACTTTGGGGCTTAGTTTTTGGAAGAAGGTCTGTGTGTCAGATGAGACTCTGGGAAGCCACTGAGGAGCTAACCCTCCCCCCACTTTGAAAACCCAGATGTTGGTGCTTCTCTTTCTGCTAACTATGTATGTATGATCAGACAGTTGCATTCGCCTGTTGATTTGTGATGTATTTATTGCTTACGGTTAGACAACTGGAAGCCCTGTCTGTTGGGTGATCTTTGTTTCTCTGTATTTTCTCTAAGGTTCAGGGTGCTGACTTTCCCCCTTGAACTACGTGAAATGTATTATATACATACGTGTGTGTGTGTGTGTGTGTGTGTGTGTGTGTGTGTGACCCCTCTAAAGCTGCTTTCCTTTTAGAAAAGCAGATCTAAGAACCTGTACAGCAGGCCCTCGTGGGTATGTCAGGGTGCTTACTTTTTACAACATTCTACTTAATAAGGTAGGGAAGAACTTCAAAAAGATTTTCAAAGAAGATACATGGGTTCTTCTCTTAGATTTACCAATAACCATGTGTCTCTGAAAGATTTACTAACAAGGATTTGTGTTTCTAGTCTATGCCAGGTACTTTATTAGGTACTAGGGATACAAAAAAAAAAATGAAACAATTCCTGCCCTCAAAGTAGGTAATATTCAACAAGAGGAGACCAAATGTATGCATAAATATTTATACATTGTAAATACAAATTTTAAATAGCAGTTTTTGGAGAAAAGGCATCAGCAGCTATAATTAGGGAAGGAGGGAAAAAATCAAAAAAGGCCTCACATACTGGGCAGTGAGAAGTTGAGCTTGTTCGAAGCCACATAAAAGAATTTGAAAGCAGGAAAGACTCTCAGTGGCCAATACATGCAAGCTATAGAAAAAAAGAATCCATACAATAAGATACCAAACTAGGGTCCACTCAGCTTCTGCCTGAATACTTCCAGGAAAAGAAATCCACCAAGGCAGTCAGTTTCACTTTTGGACAGCTTTAATCATTATGAGTTTTTCCCATCATCAAACCTAAATTCACCTTTGTAATCTCCACTCATTTCTCCTGGGTCTGCCTGCTTGGGCAAAACTCCACATGACAAGCCTTCAAATACATGGAGACAGTTGTCATGCCCCCACTGAGTCTCTTTTCTCCAGAGTAAAAATGCCCAACTCTTAGATGCTCCATAAGACATGGACCCTTCCACCATCCTGTGACTGCTGTCCTCTGGATAGTCCAGCTTAACAAAATCCTTAAACTGTGGTGCTCAGAAGTGAGCACAATGCTCCAGATTCTGTCTCCTTCCTCAAATTAGCTCGTGCTGACTTATCTGTGTAGGCTTCTGGAGGTCAGGGACTCTTTTTGGTTTTATTTTTTATTTTCTTTTAATCCTCAGCACTTTAAATAAATTATTTCCAAACTGAATTGAAAGACTGGAATGGCAGGTAAGTCAGAGTCAGAATGCTGAGGGCTCTAAGGTGAGTTTTCAATGTCTACTTAAGTCTTCTCTTTTTCAAACTGTGTCCTCAACTGTAAAAAATGGGAATAATCATATTGCCCACTTCCCAGGGCAGCTGTGAGGATCAAATGGATACTTGTAAAGCACTCGGCAGAATACTTGGCACACAGTAGGAACTTTAAAAATGCTAGCTCTTATTTTTTTAGCTTTGCCTCAAAATGACAAGTTATTTATACCCCTGGTTCCTATAATCTATCCTCATCTGGCAGAGTTTCTAATTCTTACCCTTCTGTGGATGCCCTCTATCTTAAAAATATTGCTCAAAAATGGGGCACCAGAGGGGAGGAGCCAAGATGGAGGAGTGAAAGACTCCCATATGCTAGCTCCAAACCCACATCCCATAAAATACCTGTAAAGAAGAACTCCCAACAAATTCTGGAGCAGCGGAAGCCACACAACAATGGAGTGGAGGATATTTCTGTTCCAGAGAGACCTGAAAAACCGACACCAAAGGTCCCTCGCGCACCGGACCCAGAGCAGAGCCCAGCCCTGCCTTGGCCACGCAGCACTCAGAGGAGCAGATCCAAGCAGGCTTCAGGGATGGAATCTCCAGCAGTCACACCGGTCCATCCACCCCCAGATGCCAAAGGTTAGTGAGACTTCTGGGCTGGCCAAGAGGGGAGAGGGTTGTCCCCATAACTCAGGCCCCCTCAGGAGGCAGCAGTGGACAGGGGCTCCCAAAGCAGGAAAGAGCTCAAATCCATTGTTGAAGATCTAGCAGCTTCTACATTAAGGGATTGAAGGGTATGGAATATGATATTCCAGAAGTCAAAGGAACTAGGACTCAAACCAAGAATCACCTACCCAGCAAAACTGAGTATAATACTTCAGGGGAAAAAATGGTCTTTCAATGAAATAGTGGACTTTCAAGCATTCTTGATGAAAAGACCAGAGCTGAAAAGAAAATTTGACTTTCAAACACAAGAATGAAAAGAAGCATGAAAAGGTAAACAGCAAAGAGAAGTCATAAGGGACTTACTAAAGTTGAAATGTTTACATTCCTACATGGAAAGACAATATTTGTAACTCTTGAAACTTTTCAGTATCTGGGTAGTTGGTGGGATTACACACACACACACACACACACACACACACAGACACACGTGCACACACACACAGAGACAGAACACAGAGTGAATGGAATAGGATGGGATTATATCTTTAAAAAATGAAGTTGAGAGAGAAATGTATGGGGAGAAGAGAGGGAGAAATGGAATGGGGTAAATTATCTCTCATAGAAGAGGCAGGCAGGAGACTTTTTAGTGGAGAGAAAAAGAAGGGAGCTGAGAGAAAAACATGAAGTTTACTCTCATCACATTCGACTAAAGGAAGGAATAAAATGCACACTCATTTTGGTATGAAAACCTATCTTACAATATAGGAAAGTGGGGGAGAAGGGGATAAGCAGGGTAGGGGGGATGATGGAAGGGAGGGCAATGGGAGGAGGCAGCAATTTGAAGTCAACACTCTTGGGGAGGGACAGGATCAAAAGACAGAATAGAAGCAATGGGGGACAGGATAGGATGGAGGGAAATATAGTTAGTCATACACAACATGACTATTATCCAAGTCATTTGCAAAACTACACAGATATGGCCTATCTTGAATTGCCTGCCTTCCCAAAGGGAATGGGTGGGGAGGGAGGGATGGGGAGAAGTTGGAACTCAAAGCTTTAGGAACAACTGTCGAGTTTTGTTCTTGCTACTAGGAATAAGAAATACAGGAAATGGGGAATAGAAAGTTATCTGGCCCCAGAGGACAAAAGAGAAGATGGGGACAAGGGAAGGGAAGGATGATAGAAGAGAGGGAACCCAAAATTTTGTGAAAATGAATGTAAAAATTTAAATAAATAAATTTAACTAAAAAAAAAATGGGGCACCAAATATGGACCGTCATACAATAGTATTAAAAACTCTGATTGCAGATGGCACTTCTAATGTAACCCAAGAACACATCAGGCTTTTTGGAGCCGTAGGGCTAAGGATTAATGCTGCACTTTCAAGATGATGAGACTTCCCAATGCTGAATTTACTGGAGGTATAGTAGAAAGGCCAAAAAAATCCAAAGTGCTACTGTGAGACATCAAATCCAAAATGAGGACAGCCAAGAAACCAAAATAGTTTGAAATTGGTGCAGCCAGGAGGAAAAAAGGGACATGATTACTAATAAACATAATCACAAATAAGAGAAATGTAATTTTAAAAACTTAAGATTTTACCTCTCAACAATCTGGCAGAGTTGACACAAGATAGGACTACCACATCTAGAGTCAGATGGAGTCGGAATGTAGAATACAGCAACTATTTTCTCCTTTATTATGTTTTGTTTTTCTCATGATTTCACCCATTCATTTTAATTCTTCTATGCAACATGACTAATGTGAAAATGTGTTTAATAGGTATGTATGTAGAACCAATATAAGACTGCATACCATCTTAGGGAAGGAGGGGAAAGGAAAAAGTAAAAAATTTAGAATTTATGGAAGTGATTGTTGAAAACTGAAAACAAATAAATTAATAAATTTAGGGGGGGAAAAGATAGAACTAGTCAAACAGGACAGGTACTGCAAAAAGACTGGTACAAAACTACCCAGCTGGTGTGGCTCTGAGTTGATCTGATCATTCTGTAAAGCAACTGAATTTAAACATCCATACCTTTTGTCCCAGTGTCAGGCATTATAGCTCAAGGTGATCAGACAGAAAGAAAAGTCTTCAATAAAACAAAATGTCCACAATGGCACTTTCTGTTGGTAGCAAAGGACTAGAAACAAGTAGATGTCCATCAAAAGAGGAAAGGGTAAACAAACTATGGAACATGAGTCTAATGGAATACTTACAAACTGTAGGAAATAATGACTAGGAAAAATTCAGAGAAGTATCGGAAGATTCAAGTGAACTGATTTGGAGTAAAGTAAATAGAATTAGAAAAATGAAACAGAATGACAGCAACATAAATGAAAGGAACACACACTGCACACACAATCACAAATCCTTAAATATGCTATACGATTATAAGGATCAAACACGTCACTAAAGGAACAATGTGAAAATGCAACTCTCATTTCTTTGAAAAGCAGTACTGAAAGTTGAAGATACCATCCCATGCAGATGATGTGTTAGTTTTCCTAAATTGCTGTCCCATCTTCTCTTACTAGTTTTAGTTATGAAGGATAGCCCGCTAGGTAGAAAGTGAGGGGGGAATTACTGAGAAATCATAGTGCTGCAAAAACAAAAGATAGCATAAAAATTCTAAATTTCAGAAAAAGGACCCTTTAAAGACCTACCACATCATTCATGATCAGTTTAAGAAGTACATACCATGCCTGTGTCATCCGTGCAGGGAATTTAAGGTAGAACTTAAGACTTTTACACCGGAGATGAAGGAGCATCAGATCTTGTCATTTTCAGATTTACAAAAGCATCTTTCTCACTTTTTGTAACATTAACACTAAAGATTTTCCTTCTAAAAAAGTGTTATCTAAGTTTTAGAGTGCAGAAGACATACTCAGCAAATCATAAAAATATTAATATTTAAATTGATGAAGGTCTTTTCCCAATAGATGTTCTTTTGGTGTTAACAGTCTGACAAATGAGTAGTAGTACACGTACACACACACAACACACACACACAACATACACAAACTCATTGGCACAAGGGACTTTAAAATGGCCAGAGGGAAATTTTCTGGCCTTTGATCTACAAAAGCTGACAATAACCAATGAAACTAAATCAAATTCTAAAATATGCTGTTTTTTAAATTGTCCTAAGGGCTAGAAAAAAATGAGCAAGATGAAGAATGAAAAGGATTAATGGTAGACTAATACCTTAAACTCCTTGAAGGAAAGGATTATTAACTGTTTTTTTCTTTTTATTTTCATTACTGAACATTACTGTGATATAATAGAGGCAATAAAACATTACAGAACATAGAGGCCCCAAAACTTTGTTTCTGGTAAAAGTTTTGGATGAGAGGACAGAGAAGGAAACCTAATATTACAAAATTTTACTAACCATCAACAAGCACTGTAGCTTGCTCTTTAAAGACAACTTTTTCAAATATATGAAATCTCTTCAACATCCAGTTTGTTCAAAAATTTCATAGGCTTTTTTTTTTTTAGAAAAATCTTATTATATGCTCTTTAGCCAAAGTTATTTTAAAATATACATTACAATAAACCCTGTAATACTATAAAATAAAAGTCAATTTTTTTAAAACCTCAAGGTCCAATTAAGTTATGGAAATATATATGTGTAAATGTTCATGTAAATCAGGCCCAGCGCTACAGCTTCTGGCAACAGATCGCACAATCCTCTGCCCAGAAATGTTGATGGCAGCATCCTAGAGGGACAGTTGTTTTCATTCCTGTTATCATCAGATACTAGACTGGAAGTTAGGAACCAGTCATCCATGTCATCTGCCCATACCATGTACAAGAAACTATTAAATTCTGCCTTGCTTTTAGAAAATAAAATTAACTGTTTAAAAAAAAAAACCTCTTTCTAGACTTGAAATACTTTGGTTAATTTAATTAGCAATTTGTTTGTATGTGTATGTATGATCTATATCTCACTACTTGGGAGGTTGAAAGTTTAATCCTTGATAAATCTTCATATTTTATAACTGCCCATTTAAAATAAAAACTGTCCTGGTACAGTAAGATATTTAATTATGCAACACTGTGAAACATAGTCCTTAAGTAAGAAATCGTGTGGCTAACATTTTCCAAACACCACGGGAGTATTTTTCCATACACTGTGAGAAAATTAAGTTTATCCCTGAATCCTAGCATGTCAGGTGTCCTGACTCAAAGGTACTCTTCATAGGGGCTTCCCCATCTTGGAAAACACAATGCTGTGGCAGAATGGAAGAAAATCTTGGATTTGGGTCTCTGAACCTTCTCTTTTCTTAAAAAAAAAAAAAAAAAGGTATTTTATATTTTTCCTCAGTTAAATGTAAAAACAATTTTTAACATTCATTTTTAAAACTTTAAGTCTCAAATTCTCTTCTTTCTTTTCTCCCCTCCCCACACCTGCTTCCCTACACCACGAACCTACTCTTTAAGAAGGGAATTAAGGTCATGCGTTGGGAAGGAGCTCACATCAGGTAGAATCCAGAAGAATTCACAAAGTATGTGATCACCTTTACTTGAAAAGATTTAACAAACTCCAAAAGACTCATTTGTCAATACTAACTAGAATATTCTTTCCATAAGCAACGTTCCAATGGCATAGAGAATGACTTTCTTTTAGAAAATTTCCTAAAAGTAGCTATGAGCTTTCATGTATAAGATACAAAAATAAAGCTAAAAAAAGTACATAAAAGAAAAGCGAAGAATTTGATTCAAATTATCAAGTTGAGTAGAAAAATCAGAAAAGCAGCAGCAGTGAAATTTCTAATAGCAGAAGTAATCAGACTCAATTTCATTCAATCCTTAAATAACAAAGAAGTGTTTTGTTATTTTATAGTGTTATCCATTAGGCCTTCAATAATATCACAAAGAGTAAACACAAATTTTTTAAATTATGCTTTTAACTGTTTTGCTAAACCAAACATACTCTAACACTAGTCTAATTTTCTGGAATCCTAAAGACCAACAAGCCAAGGCGGGCATATCAGGAGATGATCCAAGAGCTGTGTATGTTCAAAGGAAAATTTCCTAATGTCCTTTCTCCTTGTCTATTAGGGCTCAAACAGAAATATTTAAATTTTAGATGCATTATAAACTATATTCACATTGGAAACAAAACTCCAACAGAAATTTACTACCAACACAGAAACAGTAACACTTTCAAGTGAATTTGAAAACTTTTATTGGGAAAAAAAAAAATCTATTCATTGGACAAAAATTAAATCACTGAACCTGATAAAGAAGAGTAATCTATGGTGGTAAGTCTTCCCAGCATCATAGATTTTGAACATTATGAGACCTCAGACTGTGGTCTCGTCCAATCCCCAATTTTCACAAATGAGGAAACAGAAACCCATCAAAGTGAAGTGAATTGCCACCCAGGTGGTCCAGCTTCAGAAGCACAATGTGAACCAGGGTGATCTGACTCCAGAGTAAGCTGTCTTTCCCTCATACCATGCTGCTTCCCTAAAAAAGTCTCAAATGCAAACTAGTTGTTATCACATAATGTTCTCTAATGAAGCCAATGGTGCAAACATATACTCACAAAGATTGTCCCGAACTAGACGGAGTTACCACTTGCATAACTGAGGCAGTATTTAAGTTTCTCAAGAGACTCATTAGACAAGTCAATAGGAACAATAATTCTCACTGAGGCTCAAAAAATAAATTATTTCAAAGCAAAAAGAGAATCTCTCCTAAAAAGGAAGAGATCATGACAATAAGGGAACAAAATTTTAAGAGAAAATTAAATATAACTCACAAAAGACAGTTTTAAAACCTCTTACAGAAGTATCAGAGATAATGTACTTCTCTCGCATGAGAAAACTGACGTGCATAAGAATATTAGTCATCCCTCCACATTTCACATTTGTGGTGTTGGTTATTTGAAGGTTGGCTATTGATAATTAAATGGGAATTTTTGGAGATGTACATCATACTGCAGAAAAATTGCAGGTGCAATGTTTATGCAAAGATAACTGAAAAAAGTATTAAGTCATAATTGCATGAATATGGTATATTAACCTATTTTTATCATTTACTACCTTAAATATACATACATAAATGTATTATAACGGCTAAATTTTGCTAAAACTTTGGGTGCACCAGAACAGTGTGCTCTTTGGAAATGCTTCCTCTGTCTCTACCATCCCTGATTTTCTCCCTCAGTAATCTTTATATCTTGCACTTTTCTACAAGAAAAGTGAAGCTCCACCAGCCACCGCCTGGACTCTGCACAGTATCAGGGATACTGATCTCTCGAGTAGAAAGTACAACTTTTTTATGGGTGGAGGGTATTGTTTTACCTCTTTTGTGTGTTAAATAATGTGTTAAATATGAGAATTATTAAAAAATAAAAGTTTGGGGAAAGGTTTTGAGTTATTCATGTTTTTTTCACATTTGTGGGGGTCCTGTGCTTCTATTTCTGCTTTGGTGTCTTATGAAGGAGTAATATGGATAATATCTATTTCCTAAGTTTACTGGAAACCATTTTTTTGAGTCGATTTGATCAACTCAAGTTTAAAAAAAAGTTTCAAGATTATACTGAGTTTATAATAACCCAGAAGTTTACTGAGCTGAAATACACTTGTTAATAACGTACTACACATCTTTTTTGGCACAGCACCAAAAAAATAATATTCTATCTAGGGATGTAAAGTAGTTCCACTTTCTCTCAAGATACGATATACATCTACAGACATATATGTATGTCCTGACAATATCAAGGGGACAGTTCCCCAAAATAAAACTATTACTAAACTAGTTTTCTTGATATCTACTCATTGTAACATTTTTATTCCAATCGAATACTTAAATAAGTATAATTCTGGATTCTGAATTGGAGCCTACAGCATTTGCACTACTTCTTACTCTTACCACTACCCTAAACTACACCGGCTGCCCATCTCCAATCACCCTATCCACTCCCATTTTCCAGCTCCCCTTTATGTTTTACCTTCCTCTGGCAGAATGTCAAGAAGGTCCCTACTCTAAGGAGATTAATAAATGCTTCATCTCTATCTAGACACCTGTTTATCAAAGTAAAGAAGGAACACACTAGAAGTAACATTGTCAGGACACATTTCCCCAAACCCAAGGGAATAGCCCTGTGGCCAGCACTCTCATTTCCCCACTACATGGTCAATGATTCCTGTACCAAAAGTACACACAGGGAGGGAGGAAGGTATGCCAGACACTGTTCTCAGTGCTTTTTATGCTACTAGTATTCCCATTTAATAACTGGGGAAATTGAGACAAGCAAAGGTTAAGTGACTTGCCCAGAGTCACACAGTAAATGTCTTGGGCTAGGTTTGAACTCTGGACTCCCTGATTAGGCCCAGTGCTCTATCCACTACAACACCAGTTGCTTCTATATGTAGGATTTGAATTTGAATCCAGGTTCTAATGTTGACTAGCTATCCATTAAGCAAATTAATAACTTCTCAGCATCATCTGTGAAATAGGAAGAACACCAGTTATAGATCAAATGACAAAATGTGCAAACCTTAAAGCACCGTATAAATGTCAGTTATTATCACTCTTGCGATTAGTAACACCAACTGTTTGCTAGTCATCTCCACAGGAATGTTCCATATGGAACTAAAACACAACATTTTGAAAACAGAATTCATTCTTTCTCCTCCCAAACTCACTTTCCTCCTAAATTCTCTACTTCTACACCATTCTTCCAAGTCAGCCAAGTTACCAAGCAATTATCCTCAACTTTTTATCCTGCCCCATTACATGTAGCAAATTGCCAAATCCTGTTTATTTTAACTCCCCCACCTTTCTTTCTGCTTTCATCTTAATTCACACTCAGCTGCTCTTTTCTGTTTTTTTTAATTTATTTATAGTTTTCAACATTCACTTCCACAAGATTTTAAATTTCAAATTTTCTCTCCATCTCTCCCCTTCGCCCACCCCAACACAGCATGCATTCTGATTACCCTTTTCCACAAGTTGCCCTCCCTTCTCTTATCCCCATCCCCTCTATTTTCTTGTAGGGCAAGATTCAACTGCTCTTTTCTAAGAGCATCCTAAATGGCTGCTTGCTGCCTCCAGTCCTGCCCTTCTCCCAATCCACTCTCCATGGAGCTGTCCTGTTCATGTGTCCACAGCACAAACCTCCTGGCCAGTCTCCCTACCCTAAAATCTTTCTCCCCAATCCAGTCCCTTCTCCACTCCCCTACTAAAATATTCTTCCAAAAGCACACATCTGATAATGTCATCCCTACCTTCTCCTGACTGAAAAAACTCCATCGGTTCCATTACCTTCAAGATCAAATATAAAACCTTCTGACTTCAAAAAGCCCCTTCTAAGCTATCCCTTTCCTCCATATCTTGGTACACGTTACTCCCCTCTACTTTAACTCAAAGACAGTAATCTTGCTTTTCTTGGCACAAGACACTCCATCTCTCTACTATCTGCATCTTTACTGGCTTCGTCCTATGCCTGGTGTTCTGTCCCTCTTCACTTCCTGGTTCCCTGACTTCTACAAGAAGCCTTCCCCAAACTCCCTCAGTACTAGTGCCCTTCCTCTGAAATAAGCTCCAATTTGTCCTGTATCTCTTGTATGATGTACATAATTGTTTGCATGTTGTCTCCCCGGTTATAACATGAGCTCCCTGCGGGACTGTTTTTGCTTTTGGTACTGTGCCCAGAACACAGCAATAGTTAATGGTTATTGACTTGTTGACTTGATTTCATGCACTTGGTCTTTTCCTGAGTAGAAGGCCAGACCAAAATCCTTAGAGTAACTCTGCTGCAATTAGTCTAGCATCAGCAGGCAACAGGAGCATCTCGAGAATGCCCTTGTCTACAGATAATCTGCCCATGACCTGAAATCTGTAGTGGCTCCATACACATAGATCCCCATTTGATGTCTTAATGTGTACATAATATCAGAGGGGAATGAAACATGAGTATTTGTCATATTTTTTTGTGAAATCATGAATGATTCATTGTGTCACTTGACTGGCAAAATTCAATTAATGAAATTTCTTCCCAAACCCTCCCCAACACTGAGGGTTAGAAATAAAATAATCAACATCTGATAGGGTTGTTGTTACCTAGTGCTTGTTCAGTCATTTCAGTTCTGTCCAATTCTTTGTGGTCTCATTTTGGGGTTTTCTTGGCAAAGCTACTGGAATGGTTTGCCATTTCTTTCTCCAGCTCATTTTACAGATGAGGAAACTGAGGTAAACAGGGTGAAGTGACTTACCCAAAGTCACACAGCTACTCAGTGTCTGAGGCCAGATTTAGACTTAGGAAAATCAAACTTCTTGATTCCAATCCCAGTAAAACCTATCAGCCACTGTCCCCACTGTATGTAGTGTGGTTACTAATTATGAAATCTCAAATATATCCCAAAAAGAAGGGGAAAAAGTCTGTTAGAAAGTAAGAAATACTTAATTGGATTACAAAAAGCTGGGAAAGAGTAAAACTAATATTTTATAATAACTAAAATTAGGATTAGGGAATAAAGACCAGCTTTGGTCTCCCCTCACTCCATCCACAAAATCTGATCGACTACAACAAGTGCTAAGTGTTTGACAGCCTAACTCAAAGTAGGATTTTTAGGTAAATTCTTGTTCAGTAAAATATGTCTGGGACAAAATAAATGTGCAAACTGGGTCTAGTCAGACATGATAAACCACTATCAAAAAAAATCTCTAACAGCAATATGAACCACAAAAGAAGCTATTACAGAGTAAGACAGAGACCAATGCTATGTCCCACTACGATTTTCCTAGGACTTTGCCCTAGGTAGTAGAAACATATACTTGATAAGAATTTGGTTGGCTTTTTATTGCTTATCCATGAATTGACAAGTACACAGACATTCCAAAATACAAGACATGACAGAAAATAAGAATTAATAAAATAAGACAAAATATTTTCTTTCTGGGTCTGTGCCCTTACCTGTTGAGGGAGCCTTCTCTAACAAAGCATGTCTATCCCTTTTTGCAATTTACAGTCTTTGGAAATTAAGTCATGGCCCTGAAGGTTAAGGCCCCTTCCTTCCCTAGTATGTCTCTGTCAGAGAAGGGACTTGAATCTATTCCCTTCTTTTAGATTTGGGAGGGAGGCTCTCTGCCCAGCATGCATGTTTATCTGTACTGTCTCTAAAAAAAAAAAAAAAAGTCTACTCAAAGATATCACTACAAAGTTATATCAGTCTAGCTTAAGTTTTTGCTGAACTTACTCCACTGGCATATTTTGGGGGAAAGAAGTGGTACCAAAATTGGGTGAAATTTAAATAAATTAAAACAGAAAATTTTGAGTACATAATTTTTCTCAAAGTTTATAAATAAATATGAATCAACAACCCAATAGACAGTGATGATTTTTAATTTCCTTTTCATATTTGAACTCTTTTTATAGTGAACTCTAGATAACAGATGACCTAGAATTATGTGGCCCTCTAGGTCCTCAAGTGTGGCCCTTTGACTGAATCCAAACTTCACAAAACAAATCCCCTTAAAAACAGAATTTTTTCTGTAAAACTTGGACTTAGTCAAAAGGTTGCACACAAGGACCTAGAAGGCTGCATGTGGCAACAAGGTTGCAGTATTCCCACCCTCAGCTAGATACTTAGCCAAATCAATTAAGATAGATATTCCCCAGTAAAATGGTCAACTAGTGAAAATTATTATACATGTTGACATTCAAGATCATAATCAGATGACTAGTCTTAGACTTCTTGTCAGAACAACTCAACCTGAAACCCAGCTTCCACAATGCATTAAGGTGATGCTGGTCAAACCAATTAACCTTAATCCATCTGGTCTTACCCAACAGTAATAGTCAAAGTTCAGTAATAGTCAAAGTCCAAAATCTCCAAAATGAAAACTATGAGCTTTATCACCAGGTTGGTCACAGAGAGATAGATTTTTCAATCACAAGTCTCAAAATTATTGATCCACATCATGAAGGGAGTAGCCATGAAGTAACATATTCTTCAAGTACTGAAAACACAAAATTACTTTATTAAAATCAGTGTTCACATCATAAAATTAAAAAACAATGATCACTTACTTGTGAAAGGGAATATAGCCTATTGGATAAAGGGTCAGGTTTGAACTCAGGAAGTGCTAAGAAGACCAGGGTTTTAGTCCTACGCCTGACAACTCCAGCTGTATCACCAGGGGCAATTCACTTAACTTCTTAGCGTCCTAAGCAACCCTTAAGACCGACATTTCCCAGCTGATATATGACCAAAGAATATGAATAGACAGTTTTCAGAGGAAGAAATCCAAGCTAGTGATGAAAAAGTACTCTAAATCACTAATAATTAGAGAAATGCAAATTAAAACAACTCTAAGGTACCACCTCATACCCATATCCACCAGATTGCCTAAGATGACAAAAAAGGAAAATAGCAGGAAAGGACAAACAAAGGCTGTGGGAAAATAGGTATACTAATGTACTGCTGGTAGACCTGTGAACTGGTCCAACAATTCTAGAAAACAACTGGAACTCTACCAAAAAAAGCAACTAAATTATGCATATCCTTTGACACAACAAAAGTGCTTCCAGGGTTATAACCCAAAGAGATCAAAGAGGAAAAAGACTCACAAGTACAAATATATTTATAGCAATTCTCTTTGTGGTGGCCTAGACCTGGAAATCGAGGGGATGCCCATCAATTGAGGAATGGCTAAAGAAGTTATGGTCTATGAATGCAATGAAATACTATTGCGCAGTAAGAAATGATGAAGGGGATGGTTCCAAAAAAACCTAGGAAAACTTGTATGAATGGGTGCTAAGTAAAAAGGATTAGGAGAACAATTTCTACAATAACAGCAATATTGTAAAGATATTCAACTTTGAAAGACTTGGTAACTCCAGTCAACACAATCAACAACCACAATTACAGAAGAGTAAGAAAACAGGCTGTCGACCTGCAGACGTACAGATACAGATATGGCTGAGAGAACTGAAGTACAATCTGAAGCACATTTTCATCTCCTTCTTTTGTTCATTCTTGCTGGGGAGACATGGCTAGGATGAGAACTTGTTTTGTATGAATATACACATTTATAATAGAATATGGTTGTTTTGCTTTCTCAATAGGCAGAAAGGTTCAGAAGGATGGAGAGAATTTGGAACTGAAAATAAAACTGAATGATAAAAAAAAGATGAGTTACAGACTAGTTGTCAATATGCCTAATATTGGATGCTGCTTCCACAACAGGTGAAATGAGCTCACAGATTTGTCCACCCCAAAAAATACTGCTTCAACATAGTTTATATAATAATATACAGGAGATATTTTCCCTCATTTTGTTGCAGCCCAGCTCCTCTTCACGTGTTGCCTCCCCCCCCATTAGAATGCAAGCTTCCTGGGGGCAGGGACTGTCATATGTCTCTATTTGTATTCCCAGTGCCTGGCACATAGTGCTTAATAAATTATTTATTTAGCTGTAGTAATAACCTCCTCAACGTCAAATGGCAAGGCAAGGGAGTCTCCTCCAAAGTGATAAACAGCAAGGATTTTGTGTGTTCTGAGACTGCTACGGTAACTGGAAAGGCTTATTTGGAACTCTGAAACACCAGCCAATTCGGCTGCGGTGAAACAATTAGGTTAGTACCCAAACCAGCATAATGAAACTGCTCTTGTGAATCCAAAAATATACAGATATAGAGGGTGGCACAAAGTTGTAAGATGGCCCTACTTGACAATGAAGACAGCAGATGAAATCATGCACCTTCCTTTCAAGATAACACAAGAAGGCAAGGTATTATCAGAACAAATGAGAAATAGCAATGCCCCAACTTGCAGGAACTGCTTTGGTGCAAATAGCACTGACCACTAAAAAGTAGGCAAACTATGAGTGTGAAATACAATATATGAATACTTTTATTATGCATATTGCATTAATACATTAATACACCATTATAGGTGGTGCAGTAGATAGAGCACCAATGCAGGAATCAGGAGGATCTGAGTTCAAAACTCACCTCAGACACTTGACATTCACTAGCTATGTGACCTTGGGCAAGTCACTTAACCCCAATTGCCTCATCCTGGGTCATCTCCAGTCATCCTGATGAATATCTGCTCACTGGATTCAGATGGCTCTGGAGGAGAAGAAGTGAGGCTGGTGACCTGCACAGCCCTCCGTCACTCAAAACAAAGTCAAGTGCAAGTCATGTCATCATTTCCCTGATGGCATGGTCTTTTTTGGCAACAAAGGATGAACACACAATACATTATTATATATTAACACCATATCATAAGAAAACTAGAAACAGATCCTACCAGTTATAGCCAAGAGCTTCACTCTGGGTTTTCTGGGATTTTTTTTGTCAGCAAAATACTCAGCTCCACATTGCCCTACACTGAATTGCAACACACTGTGTAATGAAGATATAACTTTATTCATAAATCCAGATTGATTATGAGAAAAGAAATCTAGGCATTATTTAAAATAGTAAAAAATGCTATACCAATCAAACTATCAAAAAATTATTTTCTAGAACTAGAAAAAATAATATTAAAATTCATGTGGAAGAACAAAAGGTCCAGAATATCAGTGGAATTAATGAAAATAAATGCTAAGGAATGTGGCCTAGATATACCAGATCTTCAAATGTATTATAAAGCAGCAATTACCAAAACCACTTGGTTCTGGCTAAGAAACAGAGGGGTAGAGCAATAGAACAGGTTAGATATACAAGACACAGTAGTCAATGACTATAGAAATCTGTTTGATAAACCCAAGGACTCCAGTTTCTGGGATTAAGAACTTGCTGTTTGACAAAAATTGCTGGGAAAACTGGAAAATAGTGTGGCAGAAACTGGGCATAGACTAGAATAAAGTCCAAATGGTTACATGATCTAGGTTATAAAGGCTGATACTATAAACAAACTAGAGAAGTAAGGAATAATTTATTTGTTAAATTTAAGGAGAATGGAGGAATTTATGACCAAACAAGAGACAGTGAACACTATGAAATGCAAAATGGATAACTCTGATTACAACAAACTGAAAAATTTTTGCACCAACAAAGCCAACACAATCAAGGTTAGGAGGGAAAACAGCAGAACGCTGGAAAAGAATTTTTACTAGGGTCTGTGATAAAGGCCTTATTTCTAAAATATATAGAGAACTGAGTCAAATTTATAAGACTACAAATCATTCCCCAATTGATATATTGTCAAAGCATACAAACAGGCAGTTTTCAGAGGAAGAAATTAAAGCTACCTACAGTCGTATGAAAAAATGCTCTAAAAATCACTATTGATCAGAGAGACACATATCCAAACAACTCCGAAGCACCACATCACACCTGTAAGATTGGCAAACATGACAGAACAGGAAGATGACGAATGCTGGAGGAGATGCAGGACCCTGGAACACTAATTCGTTGTTGCTGGAGCTGTAGCTGACCCAGCCATTCTGGAGAGCAGTTTGGAAGTGTGCCCAAATACCGAGCATTACCAACCGAGCATTACCGCTTCTAGGGCTGTATCCCAAAGAGATCGTAAAAATGGGAAAAGGACCCACATGAACAAAAACATTTATAGCAGCTCTTTTTGTGGTGGCCAAGAACTGGAAACTGAGGGAATGCCCATCAATTGGGGAACGGCTCAACAAGTTGTGCTATGTGAATGTAATGGAATACTGCTGTGCTAATAAGAAATGTCTAACAGGTGGACTTCAGAAAAATCTGCAAAGACTTATATGCACTGATGTTAGTGAAGTGAGCAGAGCCAGGAGAACATCATACACAGTAACAGCCACGCTGGATCCTCACAACAACCTTGCAAGATAAGTACTGTTACTGTCCCCATTTTATAGTTGAGGAAACTGAGGAAAACAGTAGAAGTGACTTGCCCAGGTTCACATAACAAGTAAGTGTCTGGGGCCAGATGTGAACCCCAGGTCTTCCTGATGCCAGGCCAAGTACTCTACCCACTGAACCCCCAAGCTCCCCTAGAACAAAAGATATTACATTCATTACCCAAAGATGAAAAACCCTCCCAAACATAGCAAAGTTATGAATTTATGCACTTTATATGCAGCATTTACATCTTGTATAGCTCATAGCTCAAAAAAAAATTTACAAGTAGTTATAAGAAAATAATACACAGGTCAAAAAAACAAAAGAGTAATTCAGTACTGATTCAGTGATTACTGAACAAGTCATCTAAAGGTGTCATACCATTTACACTGCTTTGAGTAATTACTGCAATACTTCTAACTCAATTCCACACTCAGGGCTTAGTTAAGGTTCTACAGATAAAGAAAACAGATCTAATCATAAAGAAAATGGTAGAATACTTAATGTCCATAGGGAAAACCATTTTCTATCTAAAACAAACTATGAACAAAACAGCACCAACAACTGATGTAAAATGTACCAGCTTCCCCATTTAAGCTGGCTATTATTCTTCTCCCTACCCTTAAATCTATTATCACTCCTGAGTAAAACAGTTAAGCATGGCTTTCAAATCAAAGAAGCAGCCATATCGAAACACTGTATTAATCACTTGATGCATAAGGATGATGACAAATTATATGTTTCAACTAAAAAGCATATTAAATAGTTTACCTCATCATATGAAAACCTGTTCGGTCATATAAAAATGTCATCTGAACTCAAATGTAAAGTTTTTAGTACGTTCTAAGGAAGAACAGAAACTGAAGGTTTGTGGGCTTAAAGGCTGAAGTCAAAGTGAATCAATGAACGTAATTTAAAAACACCTTAGTACCTTGGTCTTCTCTAAACAGGAGAGATTGATCATAAGACAATCATGTCAAGGAGGAAACTTGCGCAGTACATGTTAAGAGACTAAAGTCAAATGTAATGGGAAGAACATATTTAACCCCTGTGCAATTGGCAGTCAACGTATTGTTTTAGGTACGTTAAAAGAAATAACAATGGATCTAACTGTATTCAAACAAAACCCTGTACAATGTTAATAAAACATATGGCTTATCACATCCAAAAAGACATTTCCTCATTAAAAAAGAGAAAGGAGACAAAGGTGTTCTCAGAGCTCATCATAACAAGTTAAACATGTACAGAAATACTTCTGAAACAAACTTACAAAGCAAAGTTAAAGGTTAACAGGAATGCATAAAGCAACTGGACCTGTCAAATGTGAAAGAAAGTTGTAGATCAGTGTATAAAACAGCTAAGATTCATGAGTGGAATCAAACATCCACATAACTCTACCAAACATGATTTAAAATAGATTTCAACAAATGACAGTCATTAAGATTTGTTTATATAAATAAAAGTTTTTGACAGCAATTAAAGATCAAGCTATTACTACCAAATATTACAGAAAAGTTACCCTTATAGAATCCAAGCTTACTGAATAAAGCAGATTCTGCAATGTTTCTGAATGTTATGGAAAAATGTGACATCTGTCAAACATCTAGAAAGACACAATCAGGTGGCTAGAATTATATAACACAACCTACCTCTTCATAAACTAACATAACAAATCCTAGTACTAAAATTATAAACCTAGAAATATCCTTGAGAAATCAGAAAATAATGGACCAAATAAGGACCAAAGCATCCTTACAAGCATAATTTGTCCACAACTGACCAGACCTAACACTGATCCCTAAAAATTTAAGAACAGTTTGAAGTAGTTATCACCATAAAGAATATTCAGCCTCCAAACCACAAAAAGTCAAAAGCTTTCAAAATATACAGAGATTTAGGAGAACAAATCAAATCACATGAGAAAAAAAATGAAATGTCATCCTTATTCCGTCTACTTGGGAGTTATATTCCCAAGAATATCTTCAGTGAGTAGATAAAAAATAAGTTTATATGCCAACAACTCAGTTACAAAAAAGTCATTTTTATCTACCTTCACAGTAGCCCAAAGAACATTACATTATTTCACCTGATTCCCAGAAATAGACATTATTATTATCCCCATTAAGTGATTTACTCAATGTCACACAGATATTTCATATCTGAGTCAAGATTCAGTCAGGTTTTCCTGATTACAAGTCCAAACCTGTATTAATTTTTAAAAATGCTGCCTGGTTGAGTCATTTAATGAGTAAAAAAAAATGTGTTGGACAGGTACTCATAGATCACAACAGCCTATACTAGAAAAATCTATCCCAACATCAATGAATAATTAATAGCTAGCTATTTTTTTCTTATCAACATCATGTTCTTTAAAATTGCTAATATAATTAGAAATACAAAAGGCTGCCAACTACCCAAATATCAGTTTTCCAGATGATTGGGTAGTTGACCTGACTTCCCTATACATACCAAGTAGTAGAATAAGAAAATTAGAGATGACCCTATTTCTCCATTTAACCATTCGGTCATAAAAACAAAACACTCAATAGTCCTAAAATAAACACTTTCTGTATTATTAAATTCGCATTTAGGACACAATGAATAACATAGTTGTGAAAGAAACCCAGATGCCAGCCCTTAATCTTCAGTATTGGCAAGTTACTGTTTATCAGTGCTAGTATAACAAGTTGTTTAGAGCAGATTACATAAGCATAATTAAGAACTACTGTGGCCCCTAGAAATAAACTGCACTTGTTCAGTTACGATCCAAATCAAATACTTATTAGAGAGTTAAAATATAAAATCCACAATCGCAGACTAAATAGTGCACGATTTTGCTCAATTTCAAAGTGGCACTAACTTAAATTTAAATATCAGACTAGTTTAATATTTTTACAATCTGTCTTTCCTCCAAACAAAAAGGAATCAACCAAAAATTTTTTTTTTACCATCATTATCATTACTCAGCACTGAATAGTAATCTTACCTAAGACAACACAGAATCTCCAGACATCTACAAACATGCATGCATAAGGGCCATGTGTTTGATACCTCTGTATTAGACAACAGAAACACACAAATAAAATATATATTTGGGTACCTTGAACAGCAAATTTAAAAGTAACAATATCACCCCACTGTTGCATAAAAATCAAAGTGAGAGGAAGCACATAAAGAAATCAGTTATGAAGTTTTACTAACCAATTATAATAATTCACAAATATGGGAGAGGGAAAGTGGTGAATGGGACCAGTAAAAACAACAAAGAAAATATCCCAAATCAAGTCTTTATGTGTCAAAAATCAGTCAAGGAGCATTTTCTTATCACTGCTGCATATCACGCCTAAGGAAGCAAAACATTAGCATTTACAAGCTGCATGTTAGCTTTTGTGAGACAATATGATGCCAAGTTTTGATTTTCTATTACGAGGAAGAGAAAAAGCCTATAACATGTAAATACAATACAATAAAAAGGAAACTGTATTAGTTATTTAACTGAAACATCTGAAAATCCAACTTTTCATTACATCTTTTACAAAAAGGGGGGGGGGGGGGAGAAATGGAATTTTTTTTCTCTTTTTCTGTTCTCTCATCCCTTTCTTCCTTCTCGTGGGAATGTTAACTACAAGGAAAAAGAAAACAACGAGTTAAGCAATGGAAAAGCAGAAGTGACAAACAGGCCATAAACTGAATAAGGCAGCTCTAAAAAAATGAACTTTGGTACCAACAGGTGGTAATAGGAGGGATATCCAGAGGTCTATTTATTTCTTCAGGAAAGTGAATATCTAAACCAGCTAGGAAAGAGAAAGAGAGACAAACTATAATGATAAAGTGATGAGACAGGTCCTTTTAAGCATGACAGGATTTACACATCCAAGAGTTCTTTGTCAAAGGAGCCATTTTAGGAAGCTACTTATTCCAATAATGCTGCTGTTTCTCAATATACTTTTGGAAATGCCTTCAAGGGCCAGTTTCCTAACAAAAAAAACAATCTCCTTACTATAATTTCACCTCATTTTGAACCATAAGTAGTATACCAAAAGATCCAAAACGCATTTACATTTTCCCAAAAAGCAAAAAAACCAAAAATTTGGTACCATCTAAAATACAATGTATTACCATATAAGGTTCTGAAGACAATGAATAAGATAATGAAAATGTTTTAAAATTCTGTCATATTAAAATCCCAACCTTACATATGTTTAGTTCCTTAAAGCTTTTCTAAATCATTTAAGACAAAAAAGCGGCACTTGACTCAAAATCCAGTGTTTGAAGACTTATCATAGTGCCATCTCCCTTTCCTGCCCCACTCCATCTGCTCAACTGCTATCTCACATCTTCAATTGTGTTTTAGACATCTTCGCTAGATGTGTCCAAAATGGAACTCATTACCCCCTTCCCTTCCCTATTAAGAAGATGGCACCATTCTCCCATCCCTCAGGCTCAAAACTAGGATTTGTTTTGGATTCCTCTCTCACCACTCTGTCCTGGCCCTCCTCCCACCCCCGCTCCATCCCCACAAGCTGTTGCCAAGGCCTGTGATTTTACCTCTGCCACATCTTCTCTCTTGATACTGCCACCTTTCTAGCACAGGCCCTTACCACTTTACACCTGGACTATGGCAACATCCTGCTGGTGGGTCTGCCAGGCTCCAGTCTCTCCCCACTCCAATCCATCCTTTATTCAGCCACTAAATTGATTTTTCTAAAACACTGGTCTGATCATGTCACCTCTCCTATTCAACAGACCCCAGTGACTTCTTCTTGTCTCCAGGATCAAATATAAAATCTTGTTTGACATTCAAAGCCCTTTATCATATAGAACCCTCCCCTACATTTCTAGTCTTCTCATACCTTACTCCCTGCCACGTACTCTTTGATCTGGTGACATTGGTCTTCTGGTTCTTCTCCAAACAAGTCATTCCATCTCTCCTGGTTCCAGACATTCTCTGTAGTAGAGGTCTCCTATGCCTAGAACGTTCTCACACCTCTGCCCCAACTTCTGACCTCTCTGGCTTCACTTCCCAAAGAGAATCCTAGCTTCCCCAATCCTTCTTAATTCCAGTGCCTTCTCTCTGTTAATCTGATTCTGTATATAACTCGCTATGTGTATACTGGTTTGCATACTGTCTCTGCCACTAGGCTGGAAGCTCCTTGACTGTTTACTGCCAGTCCTTTTCCCATCCACCCCCATGTAAGGGGTGCTTAATAAATGGTAATTGACTGATTGCCTCTAAAGAATTTACAGCCTAGTTGGGAGGTCAAGACCTAACAAAAAAAAAAAAAAAGGAGAGCAGATAGATGGACAGATAGAAAGATATAGATAGATATCTCTTATCTTTGGCTCAGAATAAGCACTATATATTCAATCAGAGAAGAATGGGATTAACTTTGGACTAAAATAGTTCAGAAGTCTTTATTCAAAGAGGTGATGAGTCCTGAGTCAAATTTCAAGAGTCAATTCAACATTTACTAAGCACCTACTATACCTCTAAGGCATTTTATGAGACAATAAGAAATAGGAAAAAAAAAAAACAACAACAACAGTCCCTACTTCCACGGAGGTTAACTCTCTGGAAGGATACAAATATTTACATACACAGGTAAGTAAATACAAGCTAATTTAGGGAGGGAGACAAGAGAAACAATAGAGGCTTCAGGGATGGACTGGGTAGAGGAGGGGGCACCTGAGCAATTCCAGGTACAGGACAACTCAAAGAAGTAGAGTTAGGAAGGAGTACATTCAACTTACAGAGTCAGACGTTCAAAGCATAAAGAGAGGAGCTGAAATGGAATGTTGAGTTCAGAGAACAGATAAGTAATCCAGTTTGCCTAGTCAATCAATGAATATTTTAAAAGTGCCTACTACATGCTTAGCACTGGAAACACAAATACAAAGATAGTCCAGTCCCATCCCTCAAAGAGCTTATAATCTAATGAAGAAAGACAACAGACAAAAAAAAAAAAAAAAGATGAAGCAGGGAGAAGGTGACTTGGAGACATGGTAGAAAAGCCAAAGAAGTCCAAAGTGAGCGCAGGCAAGTGAGAAATGAGAAGTCAGAGGAGTGCAGTCCTGTTCTCTTCCTTAAGGACAGATGGGGTACTAATGCGGTGAGAGTAATAAGGCTGCCTGGATTTTGCAAGACAATAAGATTGCCCAAAGGTAAGTTTGCTGGGAGTATGGTGGAGAAGATAAAAAAAAAAACAACCAAGTGAGTGAAGTAGATTGAAAGGAGAAGATACCACGCTAGTATGGAGAGTGTGAAACAAGGCCAGAAAGATAAATGAGAGGTAGACTGCAGAAGACCTTAAATGCCAGACTGAAGTATTTATTTTCTTCTAGAAGCTGAAGGTTTTTGTTCAGCACAATGACTCAGACCTGTCTCTCACTAAGATTATTTCAGGAGCTTCATAGACTAACTGCAAAAGGGGAAACTGGAATGAGGACCAGCGCAAGTGAGAAGTAATGAGGTAATGAAGTAGGGTGTGGTGAAGGAATGGAAAGTAGGGGATAAATGCTAGAGATGTTGAGTTGGATTCAGACAGCCGAAAAGAAAAAGGCATTCAAAATGGGAGAGAAAATTGATAGTAGCTAGGCAGCTAGGTGGTGGCACCGTGGATGAGGGCCAGGACTAGAGAATGAGGAAGACTCCTCTTCCTGACTCAAATCCAGCCTCAGACACTTACTAGCTGTGTGACCCTGAGTAAGTCACTTAACTTTGCTTGCCTCAGTTCCCTCATCTGTAAAATGAGCTAGAGAAGGAAATGGCAAATCCCTCCATTTTCTCTGCCAAGAAAACTCCAAACAGGATCAATGAAGAATTGGACACAACTGAAAAATGACTAAACAACAGAGCATGGAGACTAGTCCAACTGGAATAAAGGATTAGGATTATACTAAGCAATGATGCAGGTAAGGACAAATAACCAAATGCCCAAAACTCAGCACAGCATCTTACCCAAAAAAGTCTGTTTTCCAAGTTCTCCAGTGAAGCTAATGGTGCGATCACTCTTTAAGTAATTCCAGTTCAAACTAGAGTTATCTGCACCTTCCATTCCCTATGTCTAATAAATCAACAACTCAGAGAATTGTAGAATTTTAGAGGTCTACTCCAAATCTCCCATTTTTTCATGAAGGAACTGAATCAGATGTTAAATGAATTGCCTAAGGTCACACTTTTACACATTTAAAATCCAAATCTTGCCATCTAGCCTCATGCAAATAAACCCCTCACCTTTATTCGTCTCTCAAAAATGTCTCTCCCTCATATTCATCCTATCGTTCTCACTGGCACCCTCATTTAGTCAGCAAAAAGTTACTGAGTACCATGAACAGTTCAGATCTTCCTCACTGAAGAATAACTCATGTCTGAATTATTGTGGTAGCCTCCTCTCTGACCAAAGTCATCATGCTTAATACCACTCTCATTACCACCACTCCTCTGTTTTAAAAGCCTCCAGTAGGCTTCCCTATGGCCAACAGGATAAAACTTGGCATTCAAGCAATTAACCACTCTCTAAGATCTGGCATAACTAGGCCTTTATCACCCCATCTCCCATTACTTGCCAACCTAAACAAGAAGAGTTTGATTATTATCCCCAACACAAGCTACACTCAGTTCCTAAATTTACTTTTTCTATGCTCACCTGGAATGCCCATTTCTGTCCTCCATGGTTTCACCTCCTTCAAGCAGTAATCAGAGAAAAAAGTACCAGCTAGGGAGTCAGGAGTTTTCCAATGTTTTCCAATGTCTACATAACCCCTGGCATGTTGCTTAATCCCTCGGGGCCTTAGTTTACCCCTCTGTAAAAATTATCAGTGGTTCTCAAAGGGTGTGCCTGGATATGCAGCCAGAATTTCTCTGGGTCTGCTCTGAACTGCTGACAACTGACATGTTCACTGGATTTCTCACAACAAAGAATAATACTGGGACAAGAGCAAGAAAAAATCTGAAAACATCAGACTGTATCATCTGTGAGACCCCTTTAATACAATTCCACAATACTCCAAGCTATTTCCACTGCAACCTAGTCTGATCTAATGAAATGAAGAACATGTTTTACTAGGTTCCCTCAGTATTATAGATGTGCAGGCCCTGACCAGTTAATGACAAAGTCTCCAAGGAATGGACCTTCTATTTCTTGGACATCACTGCAGGGACTGATAGTTACTCAATACACAGTATTTATTTACTCAATACATATGCAAAATTTAAATACTGAAAAGATGCAAAGGTGAACTAAAAACACAGAATTTTGATTATAATATAACCTCTATGGGATGTAGAGAAGAAATTGTTTTTTCATTGAGAAATTGCAGTGTTAATATAAAAAAAAGCAAGCAATAAGCAAGTGATTGAACCATTTTACCCTTATGTTGGTAGAATATTTTCCCTTGAGCACTCCATAAACAAAAAACAAATCAGTAAAAACCCAGTCCTTCAAGGAATAGTGCAATTGAACACAAATGAAGCCAAGTTTTTCATGGTTAAAAATAAACCCTGTCATAATGCTTATTTTCCAGTCATATGTTGTTTGCTTTTCTCTAAGAATTCACTATTTGAAAGAAACAACTTTGATTATATATAAAAAAAGAATCTTTTTACTTTTGCAACTTTGCACAACAGTTCAAATTCCAGCATAAGTCTTGAGAGCCCTTTAGAGACAATGAATACAGGTGAATTAGAAAATTCAAATTTAAAGTCTGCCATCTAAATAATAATTTTCATCTATTTGAGTGGGATAGGCAGAGAAATAAGTGGTTCTACACTCAAATTATAAGAACATATCTTCAACTACAAAAATACAGTTTAAAAATGTCTTTTAAATTGATGTTTCTTTTTCTGTCTGAATTTCTAGATTTTCTTTAAAAGATAATTCTGATAAACTTAGAAATCTGCTCATTACTTTTATGGTTGACAAAATTTAAACAACACTAAAAGCTTTATTATTTTCTTGCAGAGAATAAAAGAAGCAACATGCAGCAGTCACTGCCCATCCCAGTGTTTCCAAGCTCAGTAAATTACCAATCTATCAAACTAAAATACAAACAACTTCATAAGCCATATACATTTTAGTAGAGAGCTTCATTTGATAGTAGTTGTGAAATTTAATTTATACAACTAAATTCTAAACCTAAATTAAAGAGGATCATTTAAGCAAGCAATGGCTCTCTTCTACCTATTACCATTCATTCACCATTCTTTGAATTCCAGATGAAAAATGTGTACGCTGGGATCATGATCAGAAATTTTTCAATTTAGAACAAAACAATTGTGCTTCTAAACAGTACTGCAAATGTATAAAATTATGCAATGATCTTCAGAAAAAAATGTACATAATTAGAAGAAATCTGGACTCATTTTAAAGAAGTAGACTGCTTTTTTATATTGACCATAACCATTCTTAGTAAGGTACTAAAAAGTACCCTGAGAAATTAATTCATCAGGTACAAGTGAAGAAAAAAGGTAAGGCTAAACTAGATTATGCAGATAATACACATAAAGCTAAGGAAAAAGGAGAATATGTCCCTAGGAGATTTTGGTACCATCACAGCATCAAGATATAGTATGTATCAGATGTGCCCTATCAGATATATCACTAAAGAGAACTAACTAAGTATGGGCCTTAAATTCTTTCCACCAAGCAGTAAGTGTTGAGAAAGGGAATGAAAAAAGGGAAGAAGTGGCTTACTGTATATGCTATGACAAGATTAAAAAAAAAAAAAAAAAAAAAGGATTCATATAAAACAGAATCTTATGTTTTGTTTTTTAAATCTCACAGGTGACCAAAAGGGGGCATGCTTCCTGTTTTGTTTTAAAGCAGCCCACCTTCCGTTCAATACTCCTTTTTCAGTTTTTCAAAACTCAATCCTGCATTCTAATATGATGAAATGAATCCCAGGACAATAGAAGGCTCCATAGTGACAGGTACATTATTTTTATTGAACCTGTAATCCTCATACAAACTCTTCAAATGAAATAAAGTTGCTACTGTTTAAATAAAAATTAATGGAGTCAAACATAGTATTTTCAAAAATAAAATTATTTTAGCGCACCCAAGGGAAAGATTAAGAAGTAAAGTTGATATCAATATATTTTTAATTTCTTTTTAAAAGATCAGTAAAAAACAATTTTGTATCTAATAAAATAAAGCAATCACTACTTTTTCCTGCTGCATTCAAAGCACAAAGGAGTAAGAAGAAACCCATGAAAACATGACCATCAAAAACAGAAATGATACTTACAAAAATGGCTGCTTCTCACTGGCTACCAGGCTTTAAAAACAGAGAAAATACTCTAGCACGGAATATAATTCTAGTAACTGACAAGAAAATTGATTGTCTAAACTTATTTACAGACCAAAGTAAAGGTTCTAAATTCAAAGACGATGTAGCTGTGTTTTAGTAGAGGCAGCGAGGCACGGTGGACTGCGCAGGACTCAGAGGATGGTATGGAATCTCAACAGTCCCTGACCTAGCTATGCGACTGTGGGCAATTCACTTCATCTCAGACCCTAAGGTGTCCAAATTGGTCAAAGAAGATACCACAAATCTCTCTAAAGGGTTAAAATTCAAAATTCTAGCCCAATGTTACATTTGCTAGGGGAAAAAATTCCAAGTCTCCTTTTCTTCTTAAGATCATTTCCCCAGTTTACAGAAGGAAAAGAAGTCTTATGAAAGTCATCTAATGAAGCATTCAAATTTCCGTATTTCATAGTAGTCTGTTGAACTTTTTGATGCCACTACAAATACGTAAGTTATCTGAGCATCCTGCTATACAATGAATCTAAAATCCCTCTGCCAAATAACCTAAGTCTACAATCACTTAGATTTGTTCTCACTAATCTCTTTATATCATACTTATTATAAGTCAGTAAATTCAAGCTATGCAATAATAAACTACAGTATAAAAAAGGAAAATCTGTATTATTCCTTCCTTAAATGTATTGACACTGACAATTTTAAAAGAACTTCAAGATGGTAATTTCCAGATTATTTCAACAATTTGATGAAAGGAGTAAAAAAATGTGTTTTGACCTTAAGACCCTTTTAAAAAGTCAAATATCTAGTTTTTTGCTGTGTGATAGTCAAGATCTAAATTCATAAATATGACTAGAATGAGATACTACAGGTGGGAAAGTAGTGGCACTGAGTTTTCTTGAAAGCTGTAAGTGGCCTCAAAGCTGCCTGAGAAAGTAGATAGGCCAGTTTTGAACTCCACTTAATTTCTGCCTCCGAGCCTCCTAACATCCACCTCTTTGTAATGTTTACATGTGACTGTAAACATCTGCATATTTACAGATACAGAAACTGTCACATATCTCCAGGACACCAGGATTACTTTAAATTAACTAAAGAAAAAAGACTACATGTTACCAACATTTCAGACAATTAGTAGGGGTAACACTATGGAATAACTGAAAGATATTTTGTAAATTTTAATCAAAATAAGGGGGAAAACTGGGTCTAGATTGTGACAGAATTGAGGGGAGAACCTCCACTCACCATGAAAATTCAATTAGATGTATGTATTTTAACCTATTTTAAATAAGTGTTTTCAATTTAATAACAAAATGTACAGCACTAACTCTCAGCATCACTTGGTTCCTGTAAGCAGAGGTCTAAAAGCAAAACAGTCTACTTGGTTAGCTTAGGATTGTAGTAACCTATTTAAAACAATCCTTTTATAAAAGGGTGGAATTAGATCTGAGACTTTTATGTTTACCCAATTCTTCTATTTGATAATTTCTACAATGGCACAGAAAAGCAAGATAATAAATCCAGCTGTGCCATACAATATAATACCAAAATTCAACAATTCCTCCTTTTCCATATTACTAACATTGTCTGTGAAGTAAAATTTTGTTTCTAAGATGTGATATACATTTTTATCTTCTTGGATAAAATATCTACAGTCTCAGTAGTGGTTAAATTGCAGCTATAAAGGAAATTGTCCTGAGATAAATGGTTTCCCTATGAGAAGGTTTCACTGCTACACTTCACCTCAGGCCAATAAATCAAATTAACCGCACCTTGTCCTCTGTCCAATGACATCATCAGCTTGACCACATCTTGGGAAGCCAGTACAAAAACATATACTACTTAAGGAATTAAATCATATCGGAGTTTTTTGTCCACTCAACCTCACCCTGACAGTATCTGAAGCCCTCATACACCTGAACACTCTCACTAAAGCTAAATATTTCTTTCTTTCTTAGCATCATTCAGGATTTGTCTTTACCAGGAGCAAAACAGAAAAAAAAAATATGAACAGCTTATCTGAAAATTGAATTGCTTAAGTTAACTCAGAAATTTTGTTATGAATTAAGGAGACATACTTTGATGATTACTGCCAGGAGCTGAATGTAAAATCTCTTAAATCGTTTTCATGCTGCTGTAACAGCATCAACAAAACAAAACAAAAAACAAGCAAACAACCAAGGCTCTCAAAAGAAGTCTGGCTGTCTACTATTTTCCTTCAATATCAAATGGATGGTCACTAATGAAAAAGCTCTACCATTTAAGCATATCACTAAAGTCACAAAATAAAATGAAAACAAAAATTTGCCCAAGAAGAATCTAAATCAAAATGATTATTACTTCCAAAGAGTATGAGTTAATCGTTTTAAAAATAACTCCACTGTTTTTACCTTGACGAAATTAATTCTAACCACTTTGGAAGAGGAAAGGAATAGTAAAGTCCCAGGAGCCCAGGAGCCCATGCACACACACACGCGCGCACACACGTGTGCATGTATACATGTGTTTTTCCCCTAATTTTTGCCCACATGGTATAGCATAAACAGCAAAGAAAATACTCCTATTTTCAAATATTTCCTACATTCAAGTATTGAAAATATACACTTTACAAAGCACAAGATATTACTCTCCTTTTAAATTAGAGTGAAAGTAGACAGTACTGAGAAATTCTTAAAATGTTCCAATATTACTATCGTGAAATGCCTAAAAATCTTAGGATTTCTCCTATCTCCTAGAAAACTTGGTTGATTTGTACAAGTACAAGAAAGATCTTTCAGGGAGTGAAAGTGTTAATTAAACAGAAATAGTTGTCCCCCCAAACTCTACTAAAGAATGAAAGCATCTTACGTGTTTCAACTTCCACTAAAAATGAGAAAATAAAGCCATTTTTCTAAAACGTCTAACCGTTGCTTAGATTCTATGAAAACCTCCTTTAAAAAGAAAACAACACATCCCAGAGCCCCGGGCTTAGCTGGGAGCTGAGCGGTCTGGAAGCCGGTCAGCCCCAGGGGGGTTTTGTTTGGGCCGCAGGGGGTGGGCGGCGTGGTGCGGGGGGGGGGGGGGGGGGGGCATTTTGGTTATTAGTAAATAAATCAAGCGGCAGAGGACGAGGCCTAGGCATCTGCTGGAGGAGCCCGGGCCTAGCTCTCCGCTTCTCCTCTCAGCACAGCCTGGGTTTGATCTTGGAGCCCTGCGGATTGCCAAGAAGGAAAAAAAAAGAATCATATCGAACCACAAAAGCACATGGGGCGAATGTAAAATATAAACACGGCGTTGGGCTGTGAGTGGCTGTTATTAAAGGTCTGAATTACTAAACATGAGAGGCGGGGAAAGCCAGGCGGCCATTTCAATAATATAAACCTCCCCGAATTAGACATTATTCAAATGAGAGCGGTACCGAGCTGGAGAGAGCGGCGGGACCCGGGCACCAGCCCGGGGAGGGAAAGTCCCGGCCCGAGCGGGGCAGTCAGGGATGGCACCGGGCTGGGAGCCGCCGGCCCGGGCACCCCAGCGCCAGGCGCTGCCCCCCGGGACCCCGGGCCGGGGAAATGAGCCTCTTGGGTACCCTCCCCCCAGCGTGCCCGGGGGCCGGCACCCACGGGCAAGGACCCAGGAGTCCTCCTCCCAGCATCCCGAGGCCACCGAGAGCGGGGAGGGGGCGACGGCGCCAATCCCTCCTGCCCAGGTGGCTCTTCCTGGCTCCACCTTCCACACCCAGGTGAGCCAAACCCACCCCGGCACGGAGAGCTCCGCGCCCCCTCCCCCAGCGCCGAGGTCCCCCCGCCGGCCCCCGCTGACCCTCGGACAGGCTCCCCGCCCCGAGAGGGGCCCCCCAAGCCCGGGTCACCGGCGGCACGGCCGCGGGAGCGCGTAGGGAAGCAGCAACCTAAGGATTTTAAACCTCAGACCCACGTGCGGCGGGGCGGGCGGGCGCACGGACGCGCGGGGGCCGCCCCCGCCCCCCGCCTCCCCGCCCCCGGCCAGGCGTCCGGCCCGCCGGGGTCCCGGTCCTTCCGCGGCCGCCTCCTCCCCCGGCCCACGGCATTGTGCTCGCCCGCCCCCTCCCCCGGCGACACACCCCCCCCGCCCCCAGGCCGGCCGGCGCAGCCTCCCGCCACCCGCCCGGCCGATCGCTGATGAATATGTAAAATGTCTTTATTGTCCGCACCCGCGGCCCCCGGCGCCGCCGCCGCGCACCCGGCAGCCGGGCCGGGAGGGCCGGGGCGCCGACGAGCGGGGGCCGGAGGAGCCGGGTGGCTCGCCTCCCCCTTTGCCCCTCGCCTTCCCCTCCGCCTGGACGCACCGAGCCGCTTTAGCCCTTCGCTCGGCTCCCGGCGGGGGCTACGGGCTCCCCGGCCCCCCATCTCCCCGCCGTTAATTATAATAATCCTGAGTACTAATAAATTATGCTAAGTCGCAGGGGGGGGCAGCGGGAGCCGGGCTTGAGTATGAATATGAATATGTAAAATGCTGTAATGATTACCTGCTGCTGCTGCCGCCGCGGCTGAACTCTCATCTTGACTCGCTGCTCCTCCGTCCGCCATTTTGAATATTTTAACCAAAATCGGCCGGTCGATAAACCCTCCCTCGCTCCCTGCTCCCCTCCCCCCTCCCGCCCTCCATGCCTCCTCCCTCTACTTTCTCCTCCTCCTCCCTGCCTCCTCCCCCCTCCCCGCCCAGCTCTCTCCTCACCCCGGGCGCGCGCCAGGGGGCGCGCGAGGCTGCTGCTCGCCCCGCCCCGCCTCCGACCCCGATCCTCCCCCGTCCGCACACACCCTCACGCTTCCGCGCCTGCGCGTCTCCACCTCGCGCCTCTTCACATGTCCTCTCGCTTCCCCCCACCCCCCCCTTGACTTTCTGGGTCTCTGCGTCACTTTCTCTTCGGGAACCTAGAGGGATTCGGGCACGCACATGCGCAGTCTGTGCCCTCTCGCCTCCGACCTGGCTAGGTTTCCCGTGTTCGGTTGCTTTTCTTTCATTCTGTCCCCTCACCCCGCCCCCTTCGCTCAAGCGACTCCGAAAACACTCGCGTTTGCGCAGTTGGCGTGAGCAGGGCACGGGTTCCGTTGCCCGCCCCAGCTTTGGGAGGGAAGTTTGTGGACACACACGAGGGAATGGCGTGCGGAGCGAGGGAGTCACGGGCCATTTTCTCCCTCCCACTAGCGGAACGGCGCCACGGCGTCCCCGCGTTGGCTACCCTGCCCAAAAGTGCAAGAGCGCCCACGCGGCCGGCCGCCCGCGGACCAATGGCGGCCGGCCTTCCCTCCAGGCCCCGAGGCCGCGGGAGCGCGCCCGCGCGGCCTACCCGACGTGCCCGCGGCGTGCTCGTGCCCGCGGCTGCGTGCTCGTGCCCGCTGCGGCGCGCCGCCCCGGGGTCCCCGCACCTGTGGCGCCTCAGGTGGCTCATCCCGCTTTAAATTTGAATTCCGTACTTAATCCCCGCCCCCAAGCCCTCAGCGGACCCAGCCCCGGAGCGCTCGGAGACCGAACGGGCTGTGGGGACTTTGCAGCGTGCTCCGTGCCTCCGCAGCTCGCATACAGTAGGCGCTTACTGTATGGGCCTGCCTGCCGCGTCCGCTCCTGTCGGCCCCTTGCCGGCCTCGCTCTTCCCTGAGCGTCCGCGGAGCCGAGGCCCCCTGGGGACCGCGAGCGGCCCGGAGGTCCGCGCCCGGAGGAGCCTAAGCCGGGCGTCCCTACCCCTAGCCCGCGGACCTCCAAGCGCAGCCACGCGCCGCCGGGCCTCGTCGAAGGCTTTCCATTGTGCGCACCGCTTCTTTCACTTGTTCTTGATCTGCTTAAGTCTTCCTTTGGGGCTGAAGCTGTCCTTGGCCGCCCCCCAAAACGTTAATTATTTTAGCCTGAGCCGGATCCTGCGGACACGGCTGGGGGTTTGGTGTAGTGTTTGTTTTTGGTAAGAGAAAAAATACATATATTTTGTAGTGCCCAAAAGAACCCCTTCAGCCCTGTGCTCTCTGAATTTCGCTTAAATTACCATCAACATTGGCAGATCTCAAGTCTGCGTTGGAGAAGGAAAAAGAAACCAGCCCTTATGTGCAGGGAAAAGTTACCTGGAGAACGAAATGTTTAGTAGGGTAGAAGAAAGGCTGCCCGCGGAGCCCCGGCTCTGCACTTACAGCTCACTTAATTTCTGTTTCTTTTGAACGAGAGGGCCTACGGGAGACTTCCAAGGTCGTTCCTCCCGGCCCAGATTTTGTGGTTCTGTGAAATTATATTGAAGACTACGATTTTAATTGATGGATTAATTGCCCCTGCGCAGGAAAGTTACCCACAGTGACGGCGAATGAATATGAAGGGACCGCCCTAAGACTTGTGCAGGATAGACTTGTTGGGATCAATGGAACAGGCTCCGTTAAAGACCCTCTCCATGCCTCTGTGGCTTGGTGGCTTCTCAAGGACTACGCACGTGGCACCCAAGTTCTATCAGATCCCACCGAAGAGCTGCACGCCTGACAGCAAACTGTGGTCCGAGCCTCCTCAAAGTGATCTGGAGAGTAGGGTGTGTTCGTGGTTATAACCCTGATTTATGCTTCTCTTGTCCAAGATGAATTGTCAATTCCCAAAACTTTTATAGGGTTCCAAGACTTCCCAGACACCTTCAAATCAACCTTCACATTCTGCTGGGAATAGCAGGAGACACCAAAGTAACTGGTGGGTAAGGCCAAAAGGAAGTTAGAAGGTCCTGTGAGATGCTCACGTTTAATGTGATTTCACAGCAAATTCTTAAAATAAAGAGAGAAAAGTTAATGTGAGTACAGCTCAAAGACATGTCTAGAATGGAATACTCTTTGATTAACTTAAAGTAGTAATGGCTTGTAGATTTTGGACAGTAGTATATTTCTAAGGAGTCTATAAGACTATGTGTGTGTGTTGCTGAAGAAGACCATGCCATCAGAGAAATAACGACATGACTTTCACTTGACTTTGTTTTGAGTGAGGGAGGGCTGTGCAGGTCACCAGCCTCACTTCTCCTCCAGAGCCATCTGAATCCAGTGACCAGATATTCATCAGGATGACTGGAGATGACCCAGGATGAGGCAATTGGGGTTAAGTGACTTGCTCAAGGTCGCACAGCTGGTGGGTGTCAAGTGTCTGAGGTGAGATGTCTATGTTAAGCTGTAGGAAACTGAATCAACATGTAGTGAATTTGGCTATTTCAGTCATTGGCTTCAGATGATAAGCATTGGGAAAGCAGTGATGGAGTTTCAACTTTTCTTTCTCTTGACTAGCACCAAGCACAGTGCATTCTTGATGCCAAACTGGCATTTCAACTCAACATGAACAAAGTGAAATTAATCATTTTACCTCTTAAACCTGTGCTTTTCTACAGACTTCTTTATTTCTGTTGGAGGAGCTATCATCCTAAGTAGATTCATAAGCATGGAAGAGTCTTACATGACTCTTTCCTCTTCTTTTCCCCCTCAGTCCCCATATTAAATCATTTACCAAGTATAATTCATTTTCTGTACCTAAAAACTTTCTCATTGCTCCCTTTCTCTCATATCCCTGCTTCCCTAGTACAAACCATTTCTCATTTGAACTATCTAATTGAGGCAGCAACGTCATGAAGTCAAAGGAGCCTCGGGCCTGCCTGAAGACAATACCTGACTTCAAATCCAACCGCAGGCACCGACTAACTGTGTGATCTGAGCAAATCTTTTTAATCTCTGCCTCAGTTTCTTCAACTGTAAAATAGGATAATAATAGCACTTACCTTCCAGGGTTTCTGTAAGGCTCAAGTGAAACAATATTTGTGAAGTGTCTGGCACGTAGTAGTTGCTATATAAGTGCTAATTGATGCCCTACTTCTAATCTGTCCCTCTCCAAAGCATCTTTGACGTAGATGCCAAAATCATCTTCCTAAGGCACAGGTCTAACTTCCTCACTCTCCTGCTGAAAAAATTCTACTGCTTTCCTGTTGCCTGAAGAAAAAAATGTGAGCTGCTACCCAGCCTAGCATTTTATATCCCTTTACAATTTGGCTCTAACCTACCCTTCCAGCCTCATTATATATTACTTCCCTTCTCACATTTTCCAGTCTAGCCAAAATGACTTCCTTGTTGTGTCTTACACGTGACACTCAGTCTCCCATAGCCATGCCTTTGCAATATACTCCTTTCTCATCTCAGCCTTCGAACTGCTTGCTACATGATCCACCCACCCCAAGCTTCTGTGTTGTCACCGTTTATGGTGACTAAACCTGCTCTAAAAAGGAGTAGGGATGGGAGGAGGGGGAGAGGGAAGAGAATGGGGAAAGGTTTCATTTAGACGTTGGTGCTTTAGCTGAGTTTTGATGGAAGCATGGGATTATAAAGGATTATAAGGAGAGGAACAACTGCTTTCCAAGCATGGGAAGTAGCCTGTGCGAAAAGCATGAAGACAGGAGGTAGTAAGGAGGCAGGAGATTCTATACCCTACTCTATTTTACCACTAGTTGCATTACCTTACACAAGACAACTCATTCTGCACTTCAGTTTTCTCACTTGAAGGCCTTTTGCTCTTCCTTCTTGGGATATTCATAGTCAATGTTTTAGAGTCCAGGGAAGCTTAGGAGGGACCTGCTTCCGAGCAAGCTTCCCCCAACTCCCCAGTAGAGCATAGACAGGTATTCTCCAAATGTTTCCTGATAGTGTACTGGGTGGTAATGAAAAGCCTTTCAGTTGGTTGCTGAACCAGACCTCTATGGGTGAACTAAATAGGGTGATCCCTAACCCCCATGTTCTTCTTTAAATCTTTCATAAAGGAGCATCCAATAAAATGAAGGCCCTCCTGTAGGTCTTTTTTTCTGTTATAAGGGTAATACTATCGGTCATATAGTCATTGAAAAAAAGAAAACCCCAATATGTCACAAAATATTTATTACAGCATTTTTTAGTAGCAAAGAACTGGAAACCAACTAGATGCTGATCCTTTGGGGAATGTCTAAACAAATCATGGTACATAAATGTTATGTATTATTATTACTTTACTGGTAAGAAATTATGAATATGATGAATCCAGAGAAGCATGAATAGACCTACATTCACTGATACAGAGTGAAGTAAGTAGGGCAAAAAAATAATATGCACATCTACAACAATGGAAATGGAAAGAACAATGACCATAGAACAAGCATGAATGTTGCAAAATTATAAAGAACAAGCATGGCCCTGGAGAAGATAAAAGACTTCCCTACCCTACTCATCTGAAGAGGTTAGAGCATCACATGTGTTTTGTGTGTATTAAAATAGATGGGGGGTTTTTTGGGGGTTTGTTTTTTTTTTAGTTTAAAAAATATTTTTGGTTATATAAGATGATTCTCTGGGAGGGAAAAGGGCAAGAGGAAGAAAGGGAAAAATAATGGGAGAAATTTTGACAATGTATAAACAAGACAGAATCAAAATTTATTTTACAAAACAAAAGTATATAGGTACTAATGCAGCACACTATAAAAGTAAAGATTTTCTTAAAAAAAAAAAGATTTTCTTTCCTGTGAAATACTGTAATGTATCATTTAATGAATACACATATAGATGTATATTTCTTGATTTCTTTTGTTTTTACCTCAGTCATATCTCACTCCTACCTCCTCCATATCGAATACTTACTTATGAGAAGGAAAAATGATTTAGTAAAATAATCTGACAGTCTGACATTCTGTCCTAGTAATCCCCAGTCTCTCTTCTGTGAGAGAGGAGGTATGTTTCTCTAAGATATTTTAAACTACTGACTTAGAAGTTATTTTACCTTCTAATACAGCTTATAAGACATTTATCCTTCCCCCTTTGGTCTTCCTCCTCTGTTCCCTATCCTCATGTGGACCTTGAATATAGACAAAAGATGCCTTATTCCTCTGGGAAATAAAAACTGGAACTGGTGACAAAAAGGAGTATATCCTCCAGGGACAGCTTCTAAACAAAAGACTCTCTAGCCAGGTTTATTTTGTTGTTTCGTTAACTTTCTACCACCAGCCCTCAAGGATTAAGGGGTGGGGGAAAGGAAGGGGGGCATGTTTTGTCTCCAGTTCCCCAGCCTTCCCCAGCTTCTCCTGAAGTCCCTGTCTTTTTCTTTATAGTCAGTTCAAGTGCACAATTTGAACTGGGCTGGTGTGAAACAAGTCAGAGACAAACGGCATACGGATGAAGTAAATCACCAATAGGGGCTCATATTACTCAATTTTCTTGGCACAATGTCAAAGGATTAAGCAGTCCTTTCTAGGCTTTCCTGATTCTGTCCACTCATCCCCCTTCTAGCTTTGGAATCCCTATTCTTTTTACAAAAATGACCTATTTCCATTTAGTTCCTTTTGGTGTCTGGAGAAGCAATATCTTTTGCTAGGGAGACTCCTAGCCCATCTTGTGAGCACTATTCGGTGGACACTTCTTGCTAGTCTTTTCTCCTGCTTTGGGACACTCAACTTCTTTCTCAGTTTCCCTAGAATGGACTACCCATTTTTAGTCCATTTTCCTTATTTTCATTCCCTCAAACTCTATTGTTTATATTTCCTTTCCCTTGAGATGAACTGTCCTGTCTGGTGAGTGAGGTAGTGCAAATTCACCTAACTGGCAAGATCTACCAATCCCAAGCCATGCTTTCCATTCCATTCATATATCCTTCAAGAAACCCAGAAGTACTAGGGTATCTCACCATCTTTCCTGCTTCTACACATGTAGCTTACTTTTAACTGCCCCCGGGACAGTAATCAAATCAGTACTATATTCCTATTGGAAAAGGCATTACTATCAGCTTTGTGATTTCACTCACCACCCCTCTGACTTTCCAGACCAGAACATCCATGACCATCACTCTCCTATATGTATTATCTTCCCCCACTATAAACTTCTTGAGGCCAGGGCCTATCTGGCTTTTATATTTGATTCTTCAGTACCTGGCACATGTCATATGCTTAGTAAATGCTTTTTTATTTTTAGAAAGTTCCCCATGGCAATGCTGGGGGTGGGATGAAGTAGGTATAGTGCTAAAGAAAATATAAATGCAAATAAGACACTGTTCCTTCCTTCAAGGAGCTTATCATCCAGTAAAGGACTGAGATAAGTACACAAACATATATGGAGGGTAGTAATGTGAGCTAAGACAAAAATGTAAGGTGGCATCTGAGTGTAGAGAGCCATGAATGCTAGGCAAAGGAGAGTAAAGTTTATTTCCCAGGAGATACAAAACTACTGAAGATTTTTGAGTTGAGGAGACACATGATCAGATACATGTATAAAGATTAGTTTGCCAGCAATATGAAGGAGAGTTTAGAAGGGGAAAAGTAGATATAATCTAGGCAAATGGCAGTAGAAGTTTTCTGCTATAATAGTAGAGAAGAAGGGTGAGGTAAAATCAATAGAATCTGGTAATTGATTAGATCTGAAAGTTGAGGAAGAAGGAAGAGTCAAAGATAACGAATGCTAAGATTTTCCAGCATAGGGTTAGGACCCTATCTCCTTAATATTGTATCTGATGTTATACACTAACAAGTTACCTTCTGTCTGTTTGGAATGAGGGTGGGGGTTGTCATAATAATATTTCACCTTCCCCCCACATTCATGTCACAGGCCTGTCAGGAAAGACTGAGAACCATTTTAGAGGATTAAATGGACAGGGTTTGTTTTGGTAATGAATAGGGCAGTTTACTAAAAACTGACTTGTTCCTTAGAAAAGGGTGCAAAGAAATATTTCCACTGACCTTCAGGACTAACAGATTTTAGAATGAAGCCAAGCCTCTAGAGGGCAGAGATGAAGGGGATGCTAACAAGAAGGAGCATGGGACCTAACCACAGGGTAAATTTTCTGGAGTCACATTAACTCACTATCTTCTTTGCCTAGTACCTAGGACAGTGTAAATCTTTTAACTGTCTGTTCTGGAGAATAGACCAATAGGAAGCATTATGGATATTCCTTTCACTGTGGACAGCAGTAAATAAAAGATCGCTCTTCTGTTGGAAGCAAGTAACCCTATCTCCATCTTTGTCACTCTCTCCCCCTATTCTTCTTTCTCTCCTTTTTCCTATTAAGTCCTATTTGTGAACTTGTGCCAAAGCCCAGGAGAGGTATCAAATTGACATGCTCCCTTCAGAAATAATTTTGTTTCTTATATTCCCAAGAGTGTTAAGGATTTTCCTCTCATTATATAGGAATCATTTCAATAGATGTGTATATTCACTTAATCAACTATCATTTGTTGAATGTCTATTATGTGCCAGGTACTGAGGTAAGTGCTAGGGATATAGAGTATGTACTTGGTAAGCCCAATTAAATGCTTTTGTTACTTCTTCACTTCTTTCTCCTCTTTACTTTCTAAAAATTGTATATGTTTATTTAAGGGGGTTCACCCTAAAAGACACATTAGTGGCCATCACTAGTAAAGATAATTGTTGGAGGAAATCAGGCAATTTTGGTAGCAATGAATAACTAAATGAATTTAGTGATAATACTAACAAAATGAGTAGTCAGAAAGAGGAGCAGGTTTAGTGGGGGGAAATAATAAGCTCTGTTTTAGTTTGAGATCTGGACAAGTCATCCAGGTAGATGGATGAAATGTTCAGTTAGGAAAGAGCCAAGGGAATGAAGATGGAAGATACAGAGGAAATGTGGCCAGAGCAATCATCATACAAGAGTCAGGAGAGAATGGAAGCAAGGACACAGATTAGCCTTGATGAAGAACAGGGTTACCATTCTTCTAGCAAAAAAGGAGGATAGAATTGGTTACAAAAGTGGAGAAGTTTAAGAAATTGAGGAGTTGCTGTTGGATGGAGCTTTGGCTAAATTATCTGCTGTAAGTTCACGAAGGGAGTTATGCTTGTAGACTTGAGGAGAGAAGAAAAAGTTGGAAACAGTCACAGTAGGAAATGAAATAAACCAGGAATTGAAAATTTGTTGTTTGTAATTGATAATGAGTTTATAATACTATTTGTTTTATGCATTCAAAAACATTATTCTGAGAAGGGTGGTCCAGAGGCTTTACCAGATTGCCAAAGAAGTACAGGATGAAAAAAAAGGTTAATACCTTCCAAAACAGAAAGTCAATAAGAGTAGAGTAATTTGTGTGATACTCCATATTGTTCAAATATAGGCACTGGCATTGTGATTTCATTAGGTCATCATCACCATTGAACAGAGAAGGAAGAAAGTCCATTCACTAATTGAAATCAGAACGTTTTTTTCCCCTAATCATTGCCAACTTCCACTGTCCCAGGACCTTATTACAAGTCATCCCCTTTTCTCCTGAATCTTAAATCTCCCTTCCTTGTTCCTTCCTAGTCATCTCCAAACATGCTAATATCGCTCTACACAAAAAACAAAACAGCCACAAAAACAAATTCCCCTGACCCAACTGTCTCCTCAAGCTAGCATCTTTTGTCTCTACTACCAAACTTATTGGAAGAGTTGACCTTATTTTCTGCCTCCACTTTCTGACCCCTCACTCCACCTTTGGTGTCTAGCAGCCTGGTTTCTATTCCCACCAGCCTACTGAAATTCCTTTCTTTAAGGTAGTAATTGAACTCTCATTGCCAAATTCAATTGCCTTCTCTCTGTCCTCAACTTCTTTAACTTTTCTGCAAAAATGACACTGAGGAACTACTGCCTCTTCCTGGACGTTCTCTTTTACCTTGATTTTTGGTGGCTCTTCTTTCTTCTTCTTCAAGGTTATATTGTGGACTTCTCTTCTCACCTTTTAGCCTCTGCCTTAGTAGGCATGTAATAAATGCATGTAGTAGGCATGTAATAAATGCTTGTTGATTGATCATTCTCATCCATTCTCAGCTCTTTTTCTCTAGGAGCGACTTTAGGCTTTACCTCACTTGAGTACCGAACTCCAGAATCCCATTTCCAATTGCTCCGTTTGGAAGTCCTTCTGGTATTGGAAACTCCACATGTCTAAAATTGAATTTTTTTTTCTTCTTATTCATTAAAAAAGATTTTTTTCAACTAACAAACATTTATTTTCTCTCCCATGTCCATCCTCTCCCCACCTCTAAGAAAAGTAACATTTTTTTGTCATTAGTACTCTGGAATACTGTTTGATCAGAGTTCTCAAGTCCTTCAAATTTGTTCACTTTTACAACGTAGTTATTATTGTATAAATTGTTCTGTTCCCCTTACCCTAAATCACAAATTCATTATGTTTCTTTGAAAACCTATTCTTCTTTGACTTCCTTATTTCAGCTCAAAGTCATTCCGTGGCCTACTAAATTGAGTCCAGACTCCCCAGCCAACTCTTCAGGGTTCTCCACAATTTGGATCCAATCTAACTTTCCAGCCTTTAATATACTGTAGAGTCCAGCCAAACTAGGTTATGCTTCTCTTTTGCTTTGCTTCTTTCGTACTTATGTTTATGTTTACCCACTCGCCCATCTTTTCCTAATGAAATCTTACCCATCTTTTAGGCTCAATGTAAATACCACTTTTTCTATGTTTCCTTCCTAATCACTCCAGTCTAAGGTGATCTCTCCCTCCTTCAAACCTCCATAGCATCTTGTTTGTACTCTTGTTATGCATTTACTATATTCTATTTTGAATTGTAGTTAAATGGAGGAAAGATTTTCTAAATAAGTTTTTATTGATGTCTTTTATTGTATCATCATACTCTTCCCTAGTGTCCCTCCTAACTCCTCCCAGAGAGCTATTCCATATAATAAATACTATTATTTTGAAGACAAAAAAGCAAAATCAGCAGATCAGTACATTGAAAAAGTCCAAAAACATGTATAACGCTATGAATCTTCCACCTCTGCAAAGGGGTAAATGGTGGATGTCCTTTCATATCTCTTCGTTTGAGTCATGCTTACTTTATAATGTTTCTACATCCCCTTTTGATTTTTTTGGCAATTACATTAGTAGAGTTGTTGTAGATAATGTTTTCTAGGCTTAGCTTATTTCATTCTGCATTGGTTCATGCAAATCTTTACATGTTTCTCTGTATTCATCTCATAAATCATTTCTTAGAGCATCATAATATTGCATTACATTTATGAAACCATAATTTGTTTAGCCATTCCCCAATTAAGGAGCATCTATTTTGTTTCCAGTTCTTTTCTATCACTAAAAGCACTGCCGTAAATAATTTGGTGTATATAAGGACTTTATTCAATGGCTTCCCTGGAGTATACACACACACACACACACACACACACACACACACACACACACACAGACACACACACGTATACGCACGTTTATTTATTTATTTATGTATCTTGATACCAAACCTTTATCAGAAAAAAATAATAAAAAAATTTTTTCCCATTTAACCATTTCCCTTCTTATCCTTGATGCATTAATTTTGTCTATGCAAAAAGCTTTTCAGTTTCATATGATCCAAGTTATCTATTTTATCTTTCACCATTGACTCCATTTCTTGTTTAGTTAAGAATACAAATGCTTCCATGACTGTGAGAGGTATATGATCTGTTTGTCTTTTTCTGTAGTATGATCTTTAATGTTAAGGTCCTGTATCCACTTAGAATGTATTGTGGAATATGGTTTTAGATATTCCTCTAAGCCTAATTTCTGCCAATCTGATTTCCCAGTTTTCCCAGCAGTTTTTATCAAATAAGGAGTTTTTCTCCTAGATAATTTATATATTTTTTTACTTTATTACACACTAGATCTGTGAGTTCCATCTAGAATAGACAGAAAGATAAATCAAATCCAGAAAGGGGTGCAAAAAATTTTTTAAAAATTAATGAACAGGACTAATTGAAAGGGATGAGAGGAATGGGAATCTACTAGATTGAGGGGAAAAGGAGATTTAAATGATAAGATATAAGTAGGAGAAATGAATGTATAAGCAAAACTCCAAAGAGAAATGGATGGCAATATCCCCTCCCTAGGGCCTCTCTATTCTCTATAATCTTCATGGAATCAAAACTTGCAAGATATGCATTCTAGGCTTTCCACCTAAACAGTTCTGCCTTTGCCTTGTAGAGCTTGCCCCATGGATTCACTCTCAGAAATATGCCAGTTTCCACAGGTGTTTAAAAGGACAAAATTCCCCCATAGTATTCTCAGTTATACTACCCACTACTGATTTATTATACCTCACTCTGCCTTTGGTTACTATTTATTCCCCATTTAATCCAAAATCTCTTCCTTGAGTTGATGCCCTCCCATTCTCCAGGCACAAGTTGCCAGCAAGAACTCCAACTTCTCCCCTCCTGAGACAGGATGAGTGGTCTTTTCAAGCACCAAATTTCTGCTGACAACACTTGGCATGAGGTCTCCATCTCCCTCCATAGAACATCTCTCTTCAAGCATGAGAACATTCATCAGTAGAACTCATCCCATCTACAAAGTAAGGCCTCCTTCCAACCTCTTTTTTATCCTTCCCCTGCTTTATCACCCATCCCACCCCTCAGGCTGTTCTTTTCCTGAGAGACCAAAGGAGTGACATTTCCTTCACTGCTAACGCTCAACTAGACCAGGTCACAGTACACACCACCCCTCAGCCTTCTTCCTTCCCTCTTACCTTCCATGTGTCCTCCCATTTTTAAATTTAGCTTCACAAAATAACAATAACAAGAAGCAAGCAAACAAAAAACACTGATCCATCTGTAGGTGGAGTGCTGCGAGGTTCTCTCCATAATGCCTCAGGCCTGCGTCTACACCATTGCATCTACCAGGTTTCTGAATTTTGTACATTTAGAAAGAAATCTCTTACTAGTCTCTCTCCTGTCTCTCTATTGCTCTTACTGTTTTTGGCTGATACATTCATTCATTCCTCCTACATTTCTGTTATGCAAGAAGCAAATAATCTCTCCAGGTCTGGTTTTCTTTTTAAGAGTGTTTTCAATGCCTCTGTGTGGTTGAATGTCCATCTTTTTTTCATGTATTGTTAAGACAGGTCACCATGCACTGCATCCCAAGCTCCATTGCCCTTTAGAACACATCATTTCATTCCCTCCAGTGCTTTCTTGTGGGTGCAGAATAGTCTTGTGTTATTCAAATTTTCTTTCCTTTGTATTTGACTGTCTTCTTCTTGATCATTTGTAGAATTTGTTTTTTCTGAATTGAATTGTTAAATTTAACTACTGTGTGTCATGAAGTTTGCAGCCTTGCTTTTGTTTTTAGAGGCAGTCTTTGGATTTTTTCAGTTGGCATTTTGACTTCTGTCTTCAGAAGTTCCAGGCAGTTTTCATGTGTTATTTCTTGCATTGCAGTGTTTAGGTTTTTTGACTTGTCGTGTTCTTATGGGAGACCTATTATCCTTAGTTTGTATCTATGCATCATATTTTCGAGATGAATGTTTTGCCTGAATACAAAATGTATTTTAATATTGTTCATTTATATTATATTTTATTATTATACAATAAATATTATATTTTTAATATTATTGCTTCTAGATTATCTTTCACTTCCATATATTTGCAGTTGTCTTCTTTTTTGTTTCTTTGTTGAGATTTGTCATAGTAGATTTAAATTTTCTATTTTGCTAATTATTTCTGATGTGCAGGCCATAGATTCTGCTCTCACAATGCATATTTTTCTTTTAAACCATTCAAGAACTGTGTGTTGTGGTTCCATGTTCTTCCCAAACTCCACAGGGTCCTCTGTCTCATCAAGTGTTGAATCATTTCCCTTTGTTTGGCACTATTTATTCATAGGTTCCTGAACTTGTTTACTAGATCTGGAGGCCGTACCTCCTTCATTATTAACGTTTTTCCTCTTGGTTCATCAAGGTCTTTGAGGTTTGTTTTTTTTCCTTCTAAGATCTTTGGTAGCAATTTGCACCTTGGTATGACATAACAAATCCTGAGTATTCCCTTGGTAGGCTTCCCTGCAGTGTCAAGGAGGTAGGATGCTTTGTCAGCTGAAAGAAGAAATCTCTCTTAGCTCAGCCATTCTTACTTTGACAATGTATGTGGCATCATACAGATCCAAAACTGTTAGTAAAGGGTGGGGAAGGTCTCAGCCTCATGGCAACTGGTGAAGGGAGAGTCACTAGTGGAGCTTATGCTTAAACCTCTGGCTGCTTTTGCTGTATTTTTGTTTGTTTGTTTGTTAACACACTCATTTAGTTGAATGAGTAGTCTGCGTTGTACATGTTTAGACTTGAGGGCAGTTTTGTGAGTTCAAGGGGTTCCAGAGGAATTGGGTCCCATTAGTCATGTCCAACTTCTCATGATCCTGTGAAACATAGCACACCAATGCTGTCCATGGGGTTTTCTTGGAAAAGATACTGGAGTGGCTTGCCATTTCCTTTTCCAATGGATTAAGACAAACAGATTAAGTGACTTTCTCAGGGTCACATAGCTAGTAAGTGTCTGAAACTGAATTTGAGCTCAGGTCTTCCTTACTCGAGGCCCAGTACTCTGTCCACTAAACCACCTAGCTCCCTTATGTTATTCTTGTGGGTTGGAACTGAATGATGGATGGCAGAGAAGGAGATTAGTAAATATTCTAATATTCTTGGAAAAGATGGACACAAATAATAGAACTAGCATAAGCCTGTCCTGTTTACCAGCAAACATGAACTGGATATTTAAATAAGGTGAAATATAAGGTGCTTAATTAACACTCCTGTAAATTGCTTTATGTTCTAATGAAGCAGATTGTAACAGCAGTTGTATTCCTCTTTTTAAGTCATTCTATCTTATATGTTTAGCATTTCTTTGTCTATTTTTTTTATTATTGTCAGTTCTAAATTATCTCCCTTTTATCCTCTCCTGCTCCCATGGAGGGTATAGGAATAACTTACTTATTCCATATCTGATTCATATTGTATATGGAATATTTTTTCCCTCCCACTCTTGGGGAAAAAAACAGAACCATTATCTAATCTATGAGTGAAGTTGTCTCCAGAGTACTGGGATAGGTGTTTAATGAGCCAAAGAGTGTAATAAAAGGGAGCCAAATCCTTCTCATTGGAAGCCAGGGTTCCCCAGGGCTAAAGATAGTACAACTCCATGCCTAGACCTAGAGCAGAGGGGCCCTTTAGTGTAGAAGGGAGTAGCATAGTACCCCAGCCCTTGGAGACCTAGCACAGCAGTTCCTCAAGGTGCGTGCATGCGCGTGTGTAACACTGATGGTTTTTGGTTTGTTTGGTTTTTTTTTGTTTTTTTTTACTAAATACCATCAACTGACAGGTAATCCCAAGAGCTTCAAGAGTGGCAGCATCCCTTCAGGCTATCGGTCCTGCTTCTGACTCAGATCCTACAGCCATAATCTGGGGAAGTAACTCCTATGGAGAAGAGGTCAGCCCATCCCACCAAATGCTGACCAACTGCCATCTATGAAGTAGCCAGGCCAGATCAGTGGAGGCTGCCAGTAACCCTGAGGGAAAGGCAGGAAGTGACATGGGCCAGGTGAGCTGAAACGTCACTACCACCTTCACCACCACTTCACCAAAGATCCTAGTAGGGATAGCTCAGTACTCTGAAGTTAAGGACCTTTAGAGAACCATAGGCCTCTGTGCAGATGTGATCTGACAGCTCTGACTATGAGTACTTGAGCCACAGCTGCTGAAAAGCTGGAGAAAAGCGCTCTTGACACCCAAGTCCTTGATGTCATCAAATAGTTCTACATCAGAAAATGATAGCATTTTACCAGTGAGAATGACATGAGTAAAGAAGCATTACCCTTTCCATCTCCCTTGCAACTGAAGCCTCCTCTGGTGCTTTGTCTTTCCTTTTTTTTTTTTCAGTTTAGTCTTTTTTTTAATTAATTTTGTTTATTTTCAGTGTTCTGCAATCACTACCATATAACTTAGATTATTATTTTTCAATCTTTCCCCCCACTTCCCCCCTCCCTCTCTGAGATGGCATACAATTTTATATAGGTTCTACACATACATTCCTATTAAATACATTTTCACTATAGTCATGCTGTGTAGAAGAATTAAAATGAATGGGAGAAATCATCTAACAAACTAAAACTCAACACGCACACCAAAAATGATCTGCTACATTCTGCGATTAAATTCCATATATCTTTCTCTGGATGTGGAAGGCATTTTGCCTTAGAAGATCACTGGGAATTTTTTTTTTAAGTCCTTGAATTGCTACAAAGTTCCAAGTCTACCAGAAAAAACTCTCTCACACTGTGGTCATTGCTGTGCACAAAGTTCTCCTGGTTCTGCTCCTTTCACTCAGCATCAGATCATATAAGTCCTTCTAGGCTTCCCTGAAGTCTTCTTGTTCATCATTTCTTATAGCACAATAGTATTCCATTACATTCATATACCACAATTTATTCTGCCATTCCCCAATTGATGGGCATCCCCTTGATTTCCAGTTTTTGACCACCACAAAGAGAGCTGCTATAAATACTTTTGTACATGTGGGACCCTTTCCCATTTTTATGATCTCTTGGGGATACAGTCCTAGAAGTGATATTGCTGGGTCAAAGGGTATGCGTATTTTTGTAGCCCTTTGGGCTTAGTTCCAAATTGCTCTCCAGAATGGTTGCATCAGTTCACAGCTCCACCAACAATGAATTAGTGTTCCAACTCTTCCACATCCTCTCCAACATTTATCATCTTCCTGTTCTGTCATGTTAGCCAATCTGATAGGTGTGATGTGGTACCTCTGAGTTGTTTTGATTTGCATCTCTCTAATCAATAGTGACTTAGAGCATTTTTTATATGACTATAGATATCTTTAATTTCTTCCTCTGAAAATTGCCTGTTCCTATCCTTTGACCATTTATCAGTTGGGGAATGATGCTTTGTCTTTCCCATTAAAATGTAAGCACCTTGAGAGTAAGGACTTCCTTGTGTTTGTCCCTACCACTTAACACATATGCTTTGAAAGTGCATTCTTATTCATTCATTCACTCTATGTATATACATTTTCTGTCCTGAAATCTCAGTGCAGTGTTTCTCTAGAGCTACCATGGGTTTTGCACTCCAGGCAAAAAGAAGCATGTGGAATGAATAAAGAATTACTCCATATGTCAGTTTACAACTGTATTTCATTGTGTGTTGGCTTATGAGAATGATAGACAGGACTGGGAAGGGGCCTGTGAGGTCATCTAATCTAACCTCATACTTTTGCAAATGAGGAAACAGGTCTAGAGGTGTTAAGTGATTTGTCCTAGAGCACAAAGGTAATAAGTATGATAGCTACACTTCAAACATAGGTCCTCTAACTCAAAAGCTAGCACCCTTTTCATTATACCGCAACGAGTAGTGTTGACAGTTTTAAGAAAGTCACATTAATCATTATCTTACTTTAACTAGACTTTTCTTCTTCATATAGCCAAAAAGAGAAAACTCCCCTGAAAACCAAGTATGTGTTAGACTTTAGTCCTTTTTTCTTTTAAGGCAAATTCCTGAAAATGTCACTGGGTCTATACACATTCAATTCATTTTATTATGCCTTTAGTCTGCCATAAGAATTGATGTTCAAAATTATCATGTACACCGCCCCCCCCCAAACACTTCCAAATCCTCTGTCATTCAAGGAAGTTTAAATGATATCCTTTACCATATTTTCTAAGGAAAAAAGTGACCCAATATATTTTAGAAGGATTTTTTTTTAACACATACTGGAGCTCAAAGCTGGGGGGGTGTTGAAGGGCAAAAACTGTGTCTATAATCTTCAGTTAACCATAAAATCCAACTAACCAGGATATACCACTCCCTGCACATTCCAGTTAATTCAGGTTTTACTGTAGTGCCTTAAGATTTCATCTTTAACACAATTCAGAAGAAATAAAATTGTGTACTGTAAATCTGACTGCCCAGCGGTTCTTGTAGCCATTCTCCTACTTAGCTATTTCAGATTATGATAATGTTTTCCTGGAATTGAATGATATAATGCTAGAAATGGAAGATGTTTATTCACCACGAAGATTCCATAGGCTGGCTTCCTGTCATGATCAAGTACAGTTACTCACATCATTTATGATTTCCAGTCTTCCCTGTAACTCATGCTGCGCATTTTAGGAGTTCTGGGTTTTATTTATTTATTTTTTTAAAATTGAACCTTCCTGTACTCAAAAGGAAAACAAAAACAGGCTGTGTGTGTGTGTGTGTTACACTTTTCTGATATTTACTAAATTGGAATGTTCTCCTTAAATTAATTTTCTGGGAAGCTTTGCTTGTAATAAAGGATAACATTTAAATGATATTGTGTACATTCTCTCTTATAACAAGGCATAGCACTAAAACACTGCCATTCTGTTTGATCCACATGGAATAAATGTAAATATTAAGACTAGGTTCTAATAAGTCATACTCTGCAGTATTAAGATTTATAGGTGATGAGGTGATTTTATTCAGACTGAGATGGTCATATTTTACAATTTTAATTTATGATGTCATGAAATGAAACAATGTTGACCAGGCTGTGGTAAAGTGACTCTCTCTTAATAATATGTATAATAACACTTTACATTTTGGGTAAAGTCCCTTATCTGGCAAACAACTTTTCAGAATGTAATTAAAAACCAGAAAGGGAATGAAAATGGCCTCAAACTCATTAAGGAGCTGAGCCTCAGAGAAGTGAACTTACTAAGACAAGGTCACACAGAAGTTAAGTCAAAACCAAGCCTTCTGACTCCAAATCTTTATTTCTTTTCGTACACCAGGATATGGTGTTGAGTCCTAAAGTCAAGAGCTTGACGTATAAGGGAGCACCCCACCCAGGTTTCTCTTAGACCTTTGTACTCTTCCTTCACACGTAGTTCTAACAAACTTTGTTATTACATTTACCAGCTATTAGGGAAAAGAACATAGGGGAGAAAGCTCATCAAATTATAAGATTTCAAGTTGAAAAGGACCTCAGATGCCGATTAGTCCAACCTATATTTGAGGAAAAAGCACAAAAGCAAGGGAGAAAACCGTAAAACTATAAAAAGCAGAACTAAGGACTCAAAAAGCATTGCCCTCTGGGAAAATTACTATGAAGAATGCATATCTTATATATCTCACTTACCTTGAGAGCACCCTTATTTTATATTTTAGTATATTACAATTATTGAGGCTCATGTAATGATAGCCTTTGAGTGTTCAATTAAACAATTATTGAACATCCTCTTTGTATAGGGCATTGATAAAAGATTAAATTATATTCTATATATTCACTTAAAAATGTTATTAAACAATTAGCCAAAGGCAAAATGCTATGTTAGGATAATAGATGGGGTTGTAAAATTTCAGCTAAGACATAGCTGTCTTATGGACATGTCTCATGGAGAGATAATGATACTTGGACTAATTTATGATGCAAAATAATGTATGATGAATGCATAAGAAAAATGCCAATTAAATTTTATGTAAGTTCTGACTGGGAGGATCAGGGAAGGTTTTCTGGATGAGTGTGGAATAACCTTTCAATGATGCATAGGAATTCACTAGGCAGACTAGCATGGGCATGGAGGGAGGAAAGTACAGAGAATGTATGTGAGACAGTGTAGTAATAGGGAATAAAGCTAGAAAGAACCGTGTCATCAGATTTCAGAAGGCCTAGAATACCAGACAAAGGAGTTAATCTTTATTCAGTAGGAATGAGGAGCCATCAGTGGGTTTTGAGCAGAGTATATGACAATAAAGAAATGCTTATTGAATTGAAATACTTGTTGAATGATTAAATCTGTGTATAATTACAATCAATCTTATAGCTATCTGAAGGGTGCACTACAGGAAGGAGAGAGAAATGGAAGAAAGACCTATTAGGAGTCTATTACAATAGTTTAGGAAAGTGGTAATATGAACCTGTGCTAGGGGGTGGCAATGATAATAGGGAATGGCAGAGGCAAGAGAGATCACAGCAATAGAAGAGAAAATTGGTAATTGATCGGCTTTGTGGATAAGGGAGAGGGAAAATTCAAAGATAACAGAAAAGTTTCAGATACAGAATACTGGTTGATTTAGTGAAGTCAGAAGAAGTAGATTTGGAGAAAAGATAAGAAGTTCCATTTGGGAACATGTGAAATTTGAGGTGCTCATAGAACATCCAAGTCAAAGATGCAAGTGTGGGGACTTATAAAAGAGGTCAGGGCTAGAAATGTAAATTTAGATGATATGTATAGTTGTGATCATTGATGTCACGGGAGTGAACAAGATTCCCAAAGAAAAGAAGAATAAAGACATTTTTGAATTGAAGAATACCCACATTAAGGGATTAGGGAAAAGGATGAGGACCAAGGAGCCAAGAAGGTACGAAGAAAACCAGGAATATATATTGTATCTTAAACAAAAGAAGGAGAAACTATTTAGTAGGAGGAAATATTAAACTTCTCAATTGACGCAGTGAGGTCAGGGAGGAACAGGATTTTAACCCGATTAGGTTACCGGGACGTCATGATAAAATTCAAGAGAGTATTTCCATTAGCATGGTGAGAACAGAAAGATTGCTTTGGCTCAAGGAAACATCAGATGTGGACAACTTTTTCCAGAAGTTTGGCCATGAATCATAAATAAATAACAACTTCAGAGTTGGCAGGCATCTCAGCAGCTCTCCAGTCCAAATCATGCCCCAAAAAGAATCCCTGCCACAAAATACCCTCAAAGTGATTATACAGCCTCTTCTTGACGACTTCCATTGTGGAGCAATCTCTTACCTCCTGAAGTACTTCATTCTACTTTTGCATAACTCCAAGTCTAAGGAAACTTTTCATAACACCAAGCACACATTTGCTTCTTTGGGACTTCTATCTGTTGCTGCTAATTCTGCCCTTTGGCAAGCAGAAAAGTCTAACCCTTTTTGAAATGATAGCCTTTCACATATTTGAAGACAGCAAACATATTCAGTTCCCTTCACTACTCTCACCTGAACCATCCCAACTTTCTCTTCTCCAAGCTAAATATCTCTCTGTGGACTCAAGGCCCTATACCATTCTGGTGTTCTCTTCAGGGCCATCTCCAGTTTATAGATGTCCTTTCTAAATATGGTGCCTAGAACTGAGCACAATTATCTAGATGTAGTCTGACCAGGACAAAGCAGAGGGAGGTATCACCTTCTCATTCTTAGAACTGTACTTCTCTTAATGTACTTTATTAGTTGATAAGAGCTTGTTTGGATGTCATATTATGTTATTAACTTATATTAAGATTGCAGTCTACTAAAACCCCTAGACAAATTGCTATTCTAGCAACTTTCCCTGGTCCTATACTTGTGAATTTTTCTTGAATCCTAATATCACTCTAAGTTTATTCCTATTAACTTCATCTTATTAGATAAATTTCTTACTTCTAGCCTATTAAGATCCTTTTTCATCCTATCTCTATTACACAGTGCATTTAGTTTCCTAGCTTTGTGTCATCTGCAAATTTGATAAGAATTCATGCCTTTATCTAAATCTTTGATAAAAATGTTAAACAGCACAGGGCTGGAAGAGCCTAGACCCATATCAACAGAGACTTCTTCCAAGTTGATATGTTACCATTAATGCCCCTTTTTGAGTCTGGCCATTTAACCCATTATAAATCTATTTTATTTTACTGTTGTATAGCCAGTGGTACCTAACTGATGGTTTGTGAACCCAATTAAGTTACAAATATATTTTTTTCTCTCTGTGACAATAATCACATGCTTGTTTGAAATGTTATTGGCCTATTTCTGTAATGATTTTAAACCATCATGATAATGCACATAGTGATTTTGGTGTTCATGCAACTATTAAAACCAAAATATGACCCCTCTGACTAAGCACTATTTGTTCTTGCAATTTTTCAACCTGTCATCAAATTGTTTCCAAACCACCATAAGAACTTGACTTTCAAACACAAATAGTTTCCAAAACATGGGATGCATATACCCTCATTTACATTTTGTACAATGTATCACAGTAGCTCTCTCATTCCCCTCTGTTACCTTGCAATTGTACCCTATCAGCTATGTAATCATGTGATCAAGATGTAATGAATGTTTGCATTCTTATAACCCATCTATTAGATTGAAATCATGATTGCTGGGCATGTACATTACAAGTATTCTTAAAACCATCATCATCAAATGGATCATCAAAACTGTTCTGTGGAAACAACCTTAAGTTAGCTTTCATTGTAGTTTTAAGACTGTTTTCAGATGTAAACTTATCTTCTGAGTATATTATTATTCTTCCATCTGGAGAATTTTCAAATGAACTGTTTGGCAACATTGGTCAATTGTTCCATGGAGTTTTTGTGAAAGTGTAGCCAGCATGCCTATAGTTAAAGGGAGTAAAGTCATGTCTGAAGAGATTCCTTTCTTTATAAAACTTAGTTTCCATATAAACATCATTTAAAATGAATCAAAATATGTAATTGAACATTTAAATACATTTACCATTTAATATTCTTTTCATTAGCTGGAAGAAAAGGAAATATTTCACATCATAATGAGCTACTCATTTTTAACAATTGTCAGAGTGGCTAAAAATGGGTAGAAATAAATTTCTCTCTCTCAGAATATTTGTATGAAAGAAGCATTTTCATTTTATTCTTGCTTTATTTAAATCAGAATGCAGAAATAAACTTAATGTGGAACCATATTTAAGACTGTGTTATCCTGGTGTTGAGATAAATACTACAAATCTTCATTCAGATTTTTAAAAGTCCAGAATTGAAATTGAGCTTATATATGATTATCATATTTTCTAAATATCTTCAAATCTGCAACTTACTTCATTAAAATGTTACTTATATTCAAGAAAATTTATAAAATAAAGAAATTTAATATGAAAACTTGCAGATAATAGTAAGCAAATGTTATCTGGCTGTATTCTTTCAATTTTTACATACTGTTCCACATAAAATAGTCATAATCATTTCATAATTTTATTTTTAGAAGTTTCCTAACTGTAGGTAGAGTAAAAATGTCTATTTTATAGGTATATTTGTGATGTAAATTTAACTTGAAACTTGCTTGGTAAAAATTTAATTGTAGTTATTATAAAGAATTAGAGAATGAATCTAAAAGAATATTATGGATAGTATATTCAGTTATTCTAGAAGTTCATACACCTTTTTTGTTGCTGTTGAAAGGAGTTTAAGGAACAAAAAAAAAATGTTGGAACCACTGGTCTAGATATAATTTATTCATCCTTTTTATAAAAATAGCAGGAGGTATTTTGCTCAATGCTTTACTGAAAGGGGAAGAGAAAGATGGGACAATAGCTAGATAGGATGGAATGATCCAATGAAATTCAATCTTCTTCTCCTCTCTCCTCCCTTCTCCTCTACCCTTTTCCTTTCCCTCTCCCCTCTTCTCCCTTCTCCTCCCCTTTCCTTCCACCTCTCTCTCTCTCTCTCTCTCTCTCTCTCTCTCTCTCTCTCTCTCTCTCTCTCTCTCTCTCTCTCTCTCCCCGTCCCCTCCTCTGTTGGCAGCAATGGAGACAGCAAGATAGAAAACGAAGATAATTACTAGAAGGTATTCCTAGACAATTTTTAGGGAAGCGGGAGGCATGAGAGAGAGAAAAGGACGGAAAGAATTGGATTAAGAACATGGGAAGAATTACCTGTAATAAGAAGCAATGTTCTTTACTTGTCAGTATAAACCAGTTTCTAGTTTATACTCATCTCAAAGAGAGTAGGGAAGGAAATTCTGATATCATGGTTTCTGAGTTTTGAGAAAGGGAGGAAGGAAGGAAGGGTGCTGCCAAAGAATAACTTCAACCTTCTCAATGAGGCAAAAGATTAATTTATATGTTGCAACATGTTGGGGGCTTTAGGAGAAACTAAAATGTTCAGAATAGTCACTGTGGCAAATAAGAAAGTCAATAAGAATGAAAGAATATACTGGAATCACAGAGTAAAATCAATGAGTTTAAGAAGGCAGTAGTCTGAGTAATACATTTTAGAAAGATTTCCATTCAGAACAATTCAAATAAAACAAGTTTTGTTATTTAAAGTGACAAGTTTCAATTATCTGGAAAAATCATATATATGGGACCAGAGAACACATTCTGAATGTTGTGACTTAACCAAGAAGGGATTTGTCAGAACCAATCTGGGACCATACCAACAAATCAGAGAAGGATGTTGTGGTGAACCCTTAATGCTGCCATAAATGACCAAAGACCAGGGGAAGCAAGATTATAACAAGCAAATAGACATTTTGCCAATGGTCCTGGTACTGTACTTCTTGATCCCATGAAAACCTAAGTGGAATCATAGAATTGAGGTCTAGTAAGATCCTTAGAGATAATTTTATCCAACTCTTTCATTTTGTAGATAAAGAAACTAAAGTGCATAAAGTTCAGATGATTTGGCAAAAGTTAGGCAAATGGTAAATAGGAAAGCAAGGACTCCAAATTTAGTACCCTCTCTACTTCATCAGAACCTCTCCTCAGCTTACTATGTCTGTGTCAGCCCATTAGATTTTGATGCCTCAGGAAACCCTAGTTCCTGACCTAGTCCTACCTCTGGTTTATATTGGATACTGAATTGATGCCAACCCTTTTTCTCCTCAGGAGGGGTCTTTCCTTCAGTTGCCATTATTGCTTTAATTACCAGCACATACCAGACTCCTGACCTTTGGGATTATAATTGATTTTTTTTCATTTTTTTCTTAGCCTTGTCCACCACCCATCATCTCACCTAAAAGGGATTCATTCTTTTAAAATAACCCAATTCAAGGACTCACAATACATATTTCCATATTACAAGAAAAATCCAACTTATCTAGAGAAAGCCTCATTTTCCTTGTGTGTGCTACCACTTAGAAACAGCCATTTCCTTAGAGGGTAACATGGCTGGTGGTGGAGGGAGCTGTCCAGCTGCAAACAATTTAGGGAATATTGGAAGCTTGGTCTAACCTTGTGTGGTAGGGGCTGCAACTCACACAAACACTTCCCCAGGAAATTGACTATGACAAAGTGTGTGAACTTTCTGTGGAACTAAGACCTTTTCAGTTATCTCAGTACTGAAACCAAGCTTGATAGGGAGCCCACACCTCTTTACTCCCTCTCCAACCTTGATTTTTAGTGCCATCTTTTGCTTCTGATCCAGACATTGTTTTCCACATGCTTTGACCCCTAGTGATGATGTTGCTACAGTAACTGACTCTGGCTTTTTACAAAATCACTGGGATACTTCAAACCTCTTACAGAACAGGGACCTTCTACCCCCACAGCCTAGATGGCTTCATACTTCCCTAGGAACAATTAAATCCTACAGATCATTAAGTGGTAAAGACCTCACATGTACGTCTTAACACACATTTAAAGCCTCAAAACTCTTTGTCTGGTGTATAATCCATAATACAGAGTCTATTTTAAAATAAAAGCATCATTTCATTTCACAAATTGGAACTAAAGAAATAAGACTAACATTTATATAGCACCATAAGGTTTGCAAAGTTCTTTTCATATGCTATCCCTTTTGATCCTTGCAATGACCTTGTGAGGTAAATATTGCTATTATCCCATTTTATAGATGAGAAAATGGAGTAACTTACCCATGGAGGGAGGCTCATCATCTGTTGTCTTGACTTTTATCTTGCCACTGGACTCTGATGACTCTGGAGGAGAGAGTGAGGCTGATTACTTTGTACTGCTCTGCCTCACTTAAATCCAATTTACTTGCCAGTCAAAAATATCACTCTCCTGAAGTTGTTGGCCCTTTTTGAGAACAAAGAACTGACAGATTTACTCACATGGCGAGTGTGGTATCTGAGGCAAATTTGAACTCAGGTCTTCCTGACTTTGGAGTCCACTTGACATCTAGCTGCCTTAATTAACTGAAATGTTATAATTCCGCTATCAAGTAGTCTCCTCCTTGAGGGCAACAACTGTCTTTTGTTCCTTTGTGTTTCCTCAGCTCTTAGCACAGTGCTTGACACTTAATGTGTGCTTAATAAACGCTTATTGATTGATTGATCCGGTTAAGTGGATTTGAAACCTTGAGTTTACCAGCTTGTAGCTAGTCTGTATCCTAAGATTTTTTTCTCACAATTAGGTAAGCCAAAATTTGGCTTTAATCTCTTTTTCAATTCAACTCAGTGAAGCCAACATATAATGCCTATTATGTAAAATTCATTAGCTAAGTGTCTTGGATACAAAGATAAACATTTCCTGTCCTCAAAAATCTTTAAATCTTAGTTCTGTGTGGGTGTCCCAAATAACTGTGCACAAATTAGTAAATTCACAAGGAGATCAAGGAGATTCAAGGAGGAGAGAACTCTTCAAACAAGGGTAATCAGAGAAAACTGATGGAGTAGGTATTGGACCTTGAAGGAGGATCTCAATGATTGGCAGGTTCAAGGGGAGTACTGTCTATTCTAGGCATGGGAGACAACATTTACGAAAGTGCTGAAGTAAGGAGAGGCAGGATGAGACTGTAGTCCAATTTGTCTGGAAGAGATGAATACCATGGAATAAGTGTGTAAAATGGAGCCAGATAAGGAGAACCTTTAAATGATAAGTGAAGTAATGCTTATTTTATTTAGTAAATAATAGAATATCATCCAAGTTTTTTTAACCAGGGAAATGACATAGTTGAAAATTTGGTTTAGGAAAACTGTTTGGCCAGTGTTGTGGGTGAGTGGAAGCAGGGAAACCAGGGTACTTTTACACCTTTTGCTTAGAGCAAATTCAGCTGATGGGAAGTAGCCAGGCAGAGGACGACCTGCCCTATAAGCAGCTATATTGGGAGAGGGGTTAGCCTATGGGAGAAGGGCCCTGAGAAAGGGAAACCACAACATTAGGATCCTGGGAGAGGGAGGGAAGGTGACTTGGTGCTCGAGTTGGGGGCGAGGGGGGGAGAGGCAGTCATGCTCTGTGGTATGTGCCAGTCAGCCAGAGGACAACCACATTTCAGTAGCTGGAGTCAAAATTGCCCTGACCTACTTACAATAGTTCAGGTGATAGGTAATAAAATATTATTATGAAACCTGATCTAGGGTGGTTACAATGGAAAGAATGAGATGGAGTTGAGAGCTGTTTCAGAGGTAAAGATGACAGCGTTGTGGTTTCATGGTGTGTTGTAGAGGTCATCTCATAGAATTCAGTCAGGCCACCTCTAATCCAAGTATTGGTATTTATTGCGGATTAATGCCCCTCAGAAACCAGCTAGTTTCTAACAGGAACCAGCAACTTGGTAAGACAAGACAGGCAATTTTATAGTGCAGTGATGCTGATTACCCAACAAATTATACATATTGAAAAGGCAGGAGGGATTTGTTAAGGGATTAGGTAGTGGGGAGGGGTCCCTTCTATGGTTCAATGGTCAAACATCCTGATTGGCTAGCTATTAGGGTCCTGTCTGGTCAAGATGGATAGTTAGGTATTGTGATCCTGTCTTGGACTAAAATGGATGATGTGATTGTGGTTGAGTTCAAGAATACACCTGTTCAAATATGTGAATTGGATCTGGGGGCAGTGATTGTATTAAGTCTGGGGGCACCTTTATTAGGATTCCATCAACAGGACTTGGCAAATGATTGGCAATGGGGAGCAAAGTTGGTGAAGGTAAAGAAAGAATTAAGGATCACTTTCAGCCCTTGACTAGGAAAATGGTGATAGCATCAGCATAAATATGAATGTAGAAGGGAAAGGTTTTGAAGGGAAGATGACCTCAGTTTTGCGTTAGTTTTGGTGTATTGAATTTGAGACATTCAGCTGGAGATAACAATGAAAGGACTGTCTAGATAATTGCTACCATCCCTTGTAGCTCAACCCTAAGAACCTTCAGAGGTATGTATAACAAACAATTGAAAATTCAGGTCTGAATTTGCGGAGGTTGGAGTATCTAAGTTCACAGTGGCATTGCTAAGTGGATAAGGGGCATTGGCCTGAGTCATTAGTCAATGCCTTGGTGGGGAGGGGGTACCTCCTTTGTGGATTATTGGTGCATTATGTTCAGACTCTCTCCTTTTTCCTCAGACGTAGATTTTTTCCCCAGGTCTGCTCATCACCTAGCAAACCTGGGCATTCTATATTACTAGCAATAATAGGGGCAAAGACAATCTTTACATTTTCACAGGCCTATGGAGGGGTTATCCATATAGATTTTCATTTTTGGAAACTCTAGTTTGTGCAATCCTAGAAAAATTATCCTTTTTTCCCCTCTTTCCTTTCATTTTAGACTGTTATAATAGCTTTTTCCAATGTACATTTTTCTTACACGTCAATTCCTTTTGAGGTTTGGTGGGTTTTTTTAGTCTTTTTCCATTAGTTGATTTCTTAAATGTTTAAGTGTACTTTCATGCCATTTTACTGAATCCTATACAAGTATTGATATTAATGCTAATATAAAAAGTATGAAGTTTCCCCGATATTACAATGCTAGTATCTAATTGAGAAGTGTTCTTTTTCCATTTTAAAGACTTTGACTGCTTGTTTTATTGTGAGATCCTTATACACTGAACATAGATAGGTAAGATTTGCCTGCTTGCCTAGAAACCCTCAATTAATTATACTTTTGTATTTCATTCCTTTTTTGGGAGTTCTGTGTCCTTGGATCTTTTTTCCAATTGAGCCTATCTGTACTATTATGGGTGAGTTTGAGCTTTCAGTAAGAATGTCCTTATAGTAGCAAGGATCCACTAGAGGAAATTTGGAAGGCCTTTGGAATCCATAACCAGAGGATATTTGCATGGATCTCCAAGGGCATCTTTAGGGTAGAGGGACCGTTAGAGACATTTTGGTGTGCCCTGTGTAGAAAGGAACCCTTAGAAATTTGGCTAGACCCCACTTGGATGGCTTTACACCAGACCAGCATAACTTGGCAGCAGGTAAGGGGACAAAATTAAAACAGGCTAGACTTTGGTTGCAGGTAGGTTAGACTAGAGACACACATTGACAATGGCTGGTTTCTGTGGGTCAGGAGACAAACAGAAGAGAGTGTGCTGTGACAGCCCTACATTTTTCACAGCTCTTGGGTTTGTATGTCGTGCGGGTCTGCTTTATTCAGTGAAGGAATCATGGAAGGGTTTTCAATCAGAACAATGCAGTTTCTCACCTGAGGATGATAAGGTAATTTACAGTCAACCTCAGATCCCTAATCCCTTTGTGGGGGAGTCCCACATGCTCTGGAATTTTGATGGGGACTCAGCTTTACTGAGATGGGAAGCTTTTCTTTTTCTTTGGAGTTTCTCAATTATTAACTTACTCTGTGTGTGGGTGTGGATCCAAACTAGAGAATGAAGGAGGGGGAAGGGGAAGGTAGGCAGGCTCTAGTAGAAGAGGGAGATGGGAGAGGAGGTACCTCATTCAGGAGGAAGCACCTCCCCCCCTCCAGTGGATTTATAAGCACCAAGCGAGTTGATTTGGTTTCTTAACCCAGGGTAAAAATTGACTTCCTGTTGACCCCAGATCTTAAATCCCTTTGGGGAGAACTTCATATGGTAGAAGAAACTCCATAGGGAGCTTCTGAGACAGGAAGCCAATTTTCTTTTTTTCTTCTTTGCCTTTGGGCTGGGCAAGGCTGTTTAAAGCACCAAGACCAGCTCTTGTTGAGTATTAAGTTGGCAGTTGCTCTGATAATCTTTTTGGAAATGTTATTTGTTGAATCTGCATAACTTTATATTTTGTGGATTCAGTGCAGGGTCACACAGCTAGGAAGTGTCTGAGGTCAGATGTGAACTCAGCAAGATAAATCTTCCTGACTCTGGCCAGGGACTATATCCACTTTGCCATCTAGCTGCCCATTTTTACAATTTTACCTCTTGGCCATGTCAGACACAACAAATTGAAGTTATAATCTGCCTAAAGGAGGCTGGGGTCTCTTTGCTGACCTGCTTTATTGAACTCACCAAGGGGATGGATAGCTATTATCAATTTCTGCTCCTTTAGCAGCTCCAAAGCATTCATAGACTAGAAAGCCCAAAGTCAAATTTTGAAAACTATTGTCTGCTTTAGGAGACTAATGGTCAGTGCAACATCAACATGGCAATACACATGGTAACAAGATGGAGGTCTAAAAGAACAGCTGTTGCAACCAGTCTCTTATTTGTCTTTGTGACCAGGGCTTGTCACAGATGGCACTTCCAGTGTGTGCTTGGTAGATTCTGACGGAAAAAATAAACGCATCAAAAAACTGGGGAAGATCAAGAAAAATAAAGAGAAGCAGGCCAAGAAGGACAGATATTGGTAGCACAGAAATAGCAAGTGAATCCACTTGGCCCATAGCTATCTTAAATGACTGTATGTACAGCCCTTGAGACCCAGTGACAGAGCCATGAACTTCCACCCTTTCTACAAAGAATTGCTAACCAGAGAAGAGATTATGCTTGTCCCCAGGGTGAATCAGGCCTCAAGACTTTGTAGTCACCCACTTTACTGTCAGCTGAGTCATCTTTGAATACAAAGGATGAGGAGATGGATGGTGTATAGTTAGTTGTGGGTCAGCAAAGGTCAAACTGCTTTTTCCTCTGGCTGGAGCAACCTGCCTATTTGTACAGTATCCAGGGCAGCCCAGGGGCAGAGTATATCCACCCCTCTACTTAGTTCAGCAGCCACCTCTGAAAGAGGCGAGAGAGTTTTCCTTGAGCTTTCTAGGCTGCCTTTGTTAGTAGTTTCCAAGGTGACAAAGTGTTTGGTCTTTTGCTGTAAATAAAGATAGAACCAAAGAGACGTCTCCACTTTCTTTTTCTTTATTAGATCCTGTCATGTTCAGAGGCATGCTTCTTGGGGCAGGGGTAGAGGAGAAGGGAAGGTTTGGGTATGAAAAAGGCAACAAGTATTGGTTAAACTCCTTGCTATGTGCAAGGAACTATGTGCCACAAGCTGGGGAAACAAAGAAAAAAAAGAAAGACAGCCCCAGCTCTCAAGGAGCATGAATGAAGGTAAGTGATTTCTATCCAAAATGGAGGCCTTGGGAGGAACCTACCAATGGGAGATGGAGGCTGGCATGGCAAATGAATTGAGGAGACAGTGAATTTTTGGCTCCATTCCTCAGGTACTGTTTGATTTTTCATATAGATCTGGAATTTTGCCATCAAGGGGAGCCTTATAACTGATAGTATGGTGCTCAGTTGAATCAAAAGAGGGAATGAGGGAAGGGGAAGAGAAAAAGCATTTATTAAGTGCCTACTGTAGGCACCTTGCTAAGCACTTTACAAATATTATCTCATTTGATTCTCATAACAACCCTGAGTGGTTAAGTGCTATTAAGATGCCCATATAATAGTCAAGGAAACTGAGGCAGATAGAGGTTAAGTGACTTGCCCAAGACCACATAGCTAGTGTCTGAAGATGGATTTGGACTCAGATCTTCTTGATTCCAGGCCCAGCACTCTCTGTATTGTGTCTCAGGAAACCTGATTTTTAGACCCAGCTCTGCCACTAGCTTCCTCTAATACTTTGGGACAAACTACTTATCCTCTCAGGATCCTCAGTTTCCTTGTGTGGAAAATGAAGGTGTTAAATTCCAAGATTCTTAACCTGTTTTGTTTCAAGTATCCCTCTGGCAGTTTGGTGCTCAGAAGATTCTTAATTTTTTCAATACTATTTTATTTTTCACAATTATATTTCAAGATAATATTTAGCATTCATTTTTACAAGATTTTTGAATTCCAAATTTTTCTCCCTCCCTTTTTCTGAAAAATGATAGGCAATGTGATATGTTATACACGGTATAGTGTAAAATTTTCACATTAGTCACAGTTGTGAAAGAAGAATCAGATCCAAAGGAAAAAAGCACACAAAAAAGAATAAAGTAGGTGAAAAAAGTATGTTTCAATATGCATTCATAGTACAACAGTTCTTTATTTGGATAAGAATAGTATTTTCCTTTGTAGGTCTTTAGGAATTGTCTTGGATCACTGTGTTGCTAAGAAGGGCTGGGCCATTCATAGCTGATCATCACACAATGTTGCTGATACTGTTTATAATGTTTTCCTGGTCCTGCTCATTTCACTTTGTATCAGGTCATACAAGTCTTTCCAGGTTTTTCTGAAATCTGCCTATTCATCATTTCTTATTACTCAGTAGTATTCCAATACATTCATACACCACAGCTTGTTCAGCCATCCCCTAATAGATGGGTATCCCCTCGATTTCCAATATTTTGCCATCATGGAAAGGGCTGCTATAAATATTTTTGCACATGTGTAGCAGCAAACACCCTGACACATCCAGGATGGCCTGCTAGCATAGGTTCTTAGATCCTCTTTTCTAAAAGGAAAGCAACTTTTGAGGGGTCAACAATCTTCTTTAATTACATATACCAACAGAGAAAATACAAGCAGAGAAATAAAGACCGACAGGGCTTTTAACTGCCTGATCATAAGTAATATAAATATAAATATATATATATATATATATATCATAAAGAGATAGCAATAGATAAATAGATCAATAGATCCACCTATCTGACCATTACATACATACATACATACATACATACGTAGTTACCAGAGAGAAGCACAAACATCTGGGTTTTCAAAGGAGGAGGTTCCTTAGCAGCTACCCAGAATACCCAGAATATCCTTCGGCCAAACAAACACTTTCAATGAGTAAACTCCAAAGTAAAACCTCACCTCAGAGTATTTATACACTTTTCAGAGCTGGAAGGTATGACCCTTGTGACCCAATGTCTCATTAGAAATTAACAAAAGATGTGGGCTTTCCTACAAAACAAGTCTCTAAAATCTAGTTTACCTTAATGGGCTCCACCTGAGGTCTATTAATGGGCCAGGAAGATCTTTAAGTCTCATTAACATAAATGCCATTACCATTACAAGATGTAGGTCTTTTTCCTTTTTAAAGATTTCTTTGGGATGCTTGGTGTTAGTGGATCAAAGGGTACACACAGTTTGGTTATCCTGGGGCACAGTTCCAAATTGCTTTCCAGAATGGTTGGAACAGTTTACAACTCCACCAACAATGTATTAGTGTCCCAATTTTCCCACATCCTCTCCATTTTTCGTCTTTTGTCATACTAGCCAATAGGATAAACAACCTCAGAGTTGTTTTCATTTGCATTCCCTAACCAAAAATGATTTAGAGCACTTTTTCATATGCCTATAGATAGCTTTGATTTCATCAGAAAACTGCCTGTTCATATCTTTGACCATTTATTAAGTGGGGTAATAAATTTATATTTATACATTTTATAAATTTGACTTCATTCTCTATATATTAGAGAAATGAGGCCTTTATCAGAAACACTTGCTGTAAAGATTGTTCCCCAGTTTTCTGTTTTCCTTCTAATCTTGGTTGCAATGGTTTTGTTTGTGCAAAAGCTTTTCCATTTTATATAGTTAAAATGATCCATTTTACATTTTGTAATGCCCTCAATCTCTTGTTTGATCATAAATTCTTTCTTTCTCCATAAATCAGACATGTAGACTATTCCTTGCTCTTCTAATTTGCTTATGGTGTCATCATTTACGTCTAAATCATGTGCTATTTTGACCTTACCTTTGCATATGGTGCAAGATGTTGTTCTGTACTTAGTTTGTGCCTTGAACATATCTATACCCAGTCTTCTAGTTTCCCCAGCAGATTTTGTCAAAAAACAAAACAAAACAAAACAAAAAAAACCTGGGGTCTTTGGGTTTATCAAACACTAGGTTACTATGGTCATTTACTATTGTGTCTTGTGTACCTAAACTGTAAAGTCCATTGATCCATAATTCTATTTCTTAGTCAGTACCAGATAGTTTTGATGATTACTCCTTTATAATATAGTTTGAGATCTGGTATTGCTAGGCTACCTTCCTTTGTATTTTTTTCCCGTTAACTCTTTGGCTATTCTTGACCTTTTGTTCTTCCAGATAAATTTTGTAATTTTTTCTAGATCTATAAAATAACTTTTTGGTAATTTGATTAGTATGGAACTGAAAAAGTAAATTAACTTAGATAGAATTGTTATTTTTATTATATTGTCTCAGCTTACCCAAGAGCAACTGATATTTTCCCAGTTGCTTAGATCTGACTTTATTTGTGTGAAAAGTGTTTTATAATTGTGTTCATTTAGTTCCAGGGTTTGTCTTGTCAGGTAGACTCCCAAATATTTTATATTGTCTACAGTTATTGTAAATGGAATTTCTCCTTCTATCTTTTGCTGCTGGACTTTGTTGATTACATAAAGAAAATGCTGATGATTTATGTGGATTTATCTTATATTCTGCAACTTTGCTAAACTATTTCAAGTAGTTTTTTCCTGATCTTATTGGGAAGGCTTATTCCCATTACAGATAGTGCCTGCTGATAGTTTTAGATAGATATTACTTATCCTTTTAAAGAAGGCTCCCTTTATTCCTATGCCCTTTAGTGTTTTCCATAGGAATGGCTGCTATGTTTTGTCAAAAGCTTTTTCAGTGTCTATTGAGATAAGCATGTGATTTCTGTTGGTTTTGTTATTGATATGGTCAATTATGTTGAGAGTTTTCCTGATACTGAACCAGCCCTGCATTCCTGGTGTAAATCCCACCTGATCGAATTGTATAATCCTTGTGATATATTGATGTCATCGCCTTGCTCATATCTTGTTCAAATTTTTGCATTGATATTCATTACCAAATTGGTCTATCCTTTTCTTTCTCTGTTTTAACTCTTCCTGTTTTAGGTATCAGTACCATATTTGTGTCATAAAAGGAGTTTTGTAGGACTCTTTCTTTACCTATTTTTCCAAATAGTTTATATGGTATTGAAATTAATTGTTCTTTAGATGTTTGGTAGAATTCATTTGAATCCATCTGGCCCTGGGGATTTTTCATAGGGAGTTGATTAATGCTTTGTTCAGTTTTTTTTTCTAAGATGAACTTATTTAGGCATTCTATTTCCTGATCTAAGTAATTTATATTTTCATAAATATTTATCAATTTTGTTCAGATTGTCAGGTTTATTGACATAATTGTGAAAAATACTTCCTAATGATTGCTGTAATTTCCTCTTCATTGGTGGTGTTTTCATCCTTTTCATTTTTGATACTGAATATTTGATTTTCTCAGAATGTTTTAAGTGTACAAACTAAAACACATAGGATTCCAAAGAAACAGTTATATTGAAATTATCAAAATATTTTTTAAAAAATCAATAGGTCAAGACCCTTGAAATAGATAATTTTTAAGGTCCTTTCCAATTCACATATTCTTTGAGTAGATTGAAATTTATTTCCAACTACTCTCCCTTTGAAATACTTCTATCCAAATATTGCTTTCCAAATAGACCATGCCCATTCCTGGCTCAGACCCTTTATTTTCTTTGATTTCTCTATCTGGAAGGCCTTTCTACATCTCTGATCATCTAAGCCCTACGCTGTCCTTCCAGATAATCTCAAATCTCACTTCTTCCAAAAAGCCATCCCTAACCAACTTAGCCTCCAGCACCCTCTCCTTCTCCCAGTAGAACTTAGTACAATAGTAGCTCACATTTGTATAGGACTATAACATTTTCAAAGTACTTTGTGTGCTTTTTCCCTGGAGCTTCACAACACTTCCATGAGATATTTATTATTTTTCCTCATTTTGCAGATGAGGAAACTGAGGCTTTGGGATGTTCAGTACCTTACCCATTGTTGTAGAGCTAGGAAGTATCTGAGGTGGCAGGCATATGAATCCAGGTCTCTCTTCATTCACCCCAAGCCTGACAAGCCATCCACTTCAACACAGTGTCATCAGCTACTTCTTTCCATGCCTCTGGCCTGACTCTTAGAGTAGGCTATCGTACTGTTGTCTATCTTTTTATGTATATGCCCAGGGTCTCCAGCTTGACTGGAAATGCCCTGCGGGCAGGAGCTTCTTGGCATCTCTAATCACTGGCACCAGACTGAATACACAATAGGCTCTTAGTTCAGATCACTTCTCGGTCTCGATAGCAACCTACCCCTGCTAGGTCCATTGCTGCCCCTGAAGGCCTCTGCGCCTCTGAAGACTATGTTCAGACAAAGCCTGAAGGAAATCTTACTGTGCACATTCCAGTTCTTTAACTGCATACTCAGCTCAGACTGAAGGGGACAGATCATAAAAGAGCCAATGCAGGCTTGCTCTCTGTCTCTCTCTCTCTCTCTGTCTCTCTCTCTCCCTTTCTCTCTTTCTCCCTCTCTTTCTTCCTCTCTTTCTCCCTATCTCCTCCTCACCCCTCTTTTCCCTTTTCTCTTCCCTCCCCTTCCTCCCTCCCTTGTTTCCTCTCTCCTTCTTCCTTCTCTCCTTAACATCTACAGCCATAAATGTCTTGTATTCTCTTATAGTAAAACTTTTTCTATATCATATCTGTAATTAAGGAAAGAATTCAGTGTTCATTCAAGTCACTTGTAATCCAATTGGGCTCTATATTAAACTCTCTCCTAGGTTTCCTATTGTCTCTTGTTTGGTACCTAGATAGCCAAATATGGTTATAATCTGATTTCTCAACTCTTTCTGGACATGAGGATGCCTTTTCAGCCCTGATTACTTTAACATTTTTACTATTATTTTTCCAACATAGAAATATTGCTAAATCCCTCAAATAATAATCCCATCTTGTTTCACATCTATATTTTTTCTTAAAATAATAATTTGATAAAGAGCCACTATGGACCTTAGTTTCCTTTTTTGTAAAACATTCTATGATTTTAATACAACTCACTAAAAATTAAATTCATCTGGATGCAGCAATTCAGATGAGTTTATCACCCTCTGGTGGTATTGTCTGGCATTTCTTTGAAATGCTATCAAGTCACCTTGACAAATTAGTTAAATTCCAAATACTAGTATTTTACAGATTTTTGGCCATCTCATCCAGCAAGGGTGAGAGAGATTGAAAAACCAAAAAATCTCTGGACTTGGAGTCAGAAGATCTGGGTGATAATCTCAGATCGCCACTTGTTATTTGTGTAATCCTGAGTCAACCTGGGCCTCAGTTTCCCTGTCTGTGAAGTGAGGTATTAGAGTAGGTGACCTTCCAACTCTAAATCTGTAGTCTTATGATCCTCTGAGTCAAGAGGTGAAAATTATTAGCCTAATGACATCTCTTAGGATTCAGAAATCTCTCCAAAATTTCCCCTAGTTGAAAACTTTCTATATTTAACCTCGGTTGAAAAGGGGATTTTTCTCTGTTTATAGTTTTATTTTTTTAAAGGCCATTTGAAGAAAGTCCCTATTGCCCTTTTTCTGGTTGGGTTTTATGTTGTTTGAGAGAAAGATCTATTCTTCTTCAAAGAAATATCACATCTAGGAAGTATCCCCTTTAATATATCTGTTGGATCTGTAGCTTCAAGAGCCCTTAGTGACCATCTAATCTAAACTCTTCCTTTTACAGATAAGGAGACTGAGACAGCTGTGAAGTGACTTACCCAGGGTCACACAGCTAATGAATATTAGATCTTGGACTTGAACCTAGGTCTCAACTTAATTCTACTAGTGTTCCTTCTAGGGAACATGCTCCCTACATGCTCAGAAACTTAATAACCCCATCCATCTTTGGATAGTCAGTCAACAAATACTGTTTGAGCACTGGCTGTGTGCTAAGTCAAGGAGGTTTAGGAGGGACTAAGTTTTGTATAGCCTTATCAAGTCCTTCTCTCTTGCACTTTATAGTCTAGCATCCCACAGATATCTCTAAGGCACCAAGGGGCAGGGATGGATAGGGGGAAGTGTGGAGGAGGCCTGCCTTTGAATCTCAGCTCCAGGGGTCTTCTGGAGCCAAGAGCTGATTGTTAAAATATCAACATGAGCATTTACACCTCCAAAATTGGCAAATGTTACAAACCAGGGCTAATTTATTGTTCTGTTGATTAGGAAAGTGATGATTAATGTTCATAATGAAGATTAAGTTTAAAAGTGTATCAAACTACAATTTTTCCAGAGAGTTGGTTATTAAATATTTACCTTGTGGCCAGACTTGGTCCTGTGAATTAACAGCACAGCCATGAACAAGATACTTAGCCATAGCAAGCCTTTGCTTTGTCATCTACATGGGAAGGATAATACTTTGCTTACCCAACGCACAGAGTTGTGAGAAAGACAGTCTAGTCTGTAAGCCAGGAAGCACTGTGAAACTGTGAGTTATTATCTCAACATGTGAAAGGAGAGCGAGAGGCACCTTTCTAAGTTGAGAAGACCAAAAGGGAAAAACACTTCCAGACTCTTCCAAACAAAGGCACCTTTTTGGAGAGACATCAGAAGATCATGAAAAGCTAATGCCTCTGCTCTGTCTGACATGATTGAGAGGGGAGGGCAGGCCCAGCTTCCACAGCAGCTGTGCGTTCACACCATGAGAGGGACCGTAAATCTTTCATTACCACACACACAGTAAAAGCCTTCTAAAAGGTGTTCTAATGCAATTCTCTTTACAGTAACAACTCAAGAAGGAATGGCCAAAAAAAGCCAAACACTTTTTCTTCTCCTGATTCCATCCCCCAGAAAACCCAGTCACTTCTGACAGAGTATTAACCCCACCCCCACCAGTCACTCCAACATTGCATTTCTGAGCAGGGTTAGACTCAAAGCCTCGACATAAACAAAGCTGACCTGGATTACTTCCTTGGTGCTCACAACCAGGAAGTGCCCCATGAATTGAACTTGAAATCTGAGGGTTAGCTGGGGAGGAATTCGAGTTTGCAGAAAAGTATTGATTAGAAGAGGCAGCTAGACAGAGATAGAGTCCTAAGTCTGGAGTCAGGAAAACCTGAGTTCAAATCCAGCTTCATCTAGACAGTAGCTTCATGACTCTGGCAAGTCACTTAACCTCTCTCTGCCTTCATCCACCGGAGAAGAAACTGGCAAACTATTCCAGTATCTTTGCCATGACCCATTCATGTCATGAAAAGTCAGATATGACTGAATGACAAAAACCCACTGGTGGGAAATAACCTCATAAAAACTCAACTTCTTTTCTGTTTCAAAACATTTGTGGGTGGGGCAGGTGGAGAAAGCTAATATTTCCTTTTCCTAATATCTCTGCCTGAGGCACATAGAAATTAAGTGACATTAGTAGGGTCACCAAGCTGGTAAGTGTCCTAGTTGGGACAGGAACCTAGACTATAAAATCCAGCACTCTCTCCATTAAGCCTGTCTTTCTTTCCATAACTTATAATTAACACCAGTGTTTCTGTCATGACCAAATGTAGTATCTTGGCAAGGTAAGCATCTAAGAAATTAAGGAGAGGAAAATACAAGATTTGCTTTTGAAAAAGGAAATGGGATCAGCTTGGACATTAGAAATAAGTTAACTTCAGGTACTCTGGAAGAGAGAGTGAGGCTGATGATTGCATCACCTAAATCAAATTCACTTGCAATTTAAGATATCACCCTTCTGATATCATTGGTTCTCACAACCATTCACACACAAGTCAAGACATCATCCTCATGGCATCGCTGATTTTCTTTGGAAACCAAAGACAAACAATAACAGCTTAATAACTTCAATACCAGAGAGCGGACTAGCATGAGCTCATTTTTTTTTTTAATAAAAAGTCTATTTGCAACCACCTTAGTAAAGCAAAGAACACTGAATAGTATCCACCATAGCTCTGAGAAGAGCAAACTGCAGCAGACCAATTTAAATTCCTTCTGTGATAGAGTGACAGGCCCTGGAGATAAAGGAGAAGCCATAGATGGGAGTGATCTGGCTTTCTTTTCAACGAACAAGGAAGATATGGTCCAGGCAGTGTTCCTGTTATGCACTTTGTTGGAACTTGTCAAGGATGGCGATACATGGCATGATGTCCTACAGGATTTAATATTTAATATCTTGCTTGGTGATTTGAAGTATGGAAGTGAGCGGATATTCATTAAGTTTTCAAATAAAACTAAGTTGGGTGGAATTGATAATACCCTTGAAAGCAGGGATAGAACTGAAAATGACCTTCACTCATGAGAATATAGTTCTACTGAAAACAGAGTAGGGGTGATACAATTCAGAAAAAAAAAAGCCCAGCGATCACAAAGATACAAAGTGGAGAAATAATGTCAGAGGTATAAACAAAGCAGAAAATAACAACAAAGTGAGGGTTTTGGTGGAGAACAACTTGAATTCTTGGGTCTTACAGTGTGGCTTTTAAAAAAGCAAATGGGGCCAAGGGATGAGACAGCCTTAGATTTGGAGTCAGAGAAACTTGCTTCAGATTCTGGCACTGACTTACTCCCTGTGTGATGGTGGGCAAATCACTGGGCCTTTCTGTGTATCAGTTTTCTCTTCCGTGAAATGAGGGAGTTAGAAGAGGAGAGAGAAAGAAATAAACATTTTTTAAGCACCTACTGTATGCCAAGCACCATGGTAAGCATCTTACAAATATGATTTCATTTGATATTTCTTCATGCTCTCCAAATTCCTTCCCAACTCTAAATTCTATGATTCTCTATAATCCTTACAACATATTTGTTGTCTCTGCAACAAGGATCAATGTACATGAATATTTAACTCTGTAGCAATCTCTTCTAATCCAACATGTGCTTGCAGACGACTAGCTTTATTTTTAAAAACGTATTTCATGTGCATTACCACATCATGCATTGTATACTATTGTCAGAGGCTATATAAGTGATTTTTTTTCTCCCCAAGCTTAGAGACTCATGAGCTCAAAATCCAAATGAGAATTTCTGACCCGGAGACCAAGCACTTCTATTTTTAAAATTCCACAATACTGATGCTAAAAAATACTACAATGACAATGTGTGTCTGTGAAGGTTTTGTAGCTGTAGCCTTTCAAATGTGATGGAGAAATGATGCTGAGTTTGCAAGGTTTCCCCATCCCTTGTAAATTTTGCTAAAGATTCCTAATAGGTAACCAGAAGAAACTGAGTGGCTCAATTCAGATGTGCCTTCTTTCTTTAAAGTGTGTGTGTATATATATATGTATGTGTATGTATACAGATATATACACATACGTGTACATATACATACATATGTATTTCTATGCATATATTTATTTATTACATATTTATTTTTAACATTCTTTTAAAAAAAATTTTTGAGTTCTGAATTCTCCCTCTTGCCCCTCCTCCAACCAATGGAAAAGTAAGTAATGTGGTATCAACTGAAATGTGAAATCATGCAAAACCTTTTTCTATTAGCTATCCTACATGCTTCCAGAGATACTCTGCATGCCATTTTTGGTTTTTCTCCCACAGGTGGATGAGGTCAAGAAATGACACAGGGTTGGGAAAGAAGGAAGATCCAGAATCCCTTTCAGCTCTCAATCTGTGCTCTTATAATCAAAAGCTTCTAGGTTCCGGGGTACAGAGATGAAGGAACCAGGGACTTAGAAAAAAAGTAAAGGATCATGGTGGAGGGAGACCACTGGCCCATCAAGAAGGATGCAGTGTGAGAAGGGGCACCTGTTGGTAGCAATACTGGTAGAGTGATGTAAGTTGGAAGGAGAGGGAAGGCAGAGTAAGAGAAGGAATAATAGAGGAAGGAAATCGCTGTGAAGAAGCAGAGGGCCAGGGATTCAGGGCTGATATATGTTAGGAGCCCACACATGTAGAGAGCAGTTGTTTGAAACAAGACCTGGGAAAAAACAGCAGCCAAGAAACGTAATAGGCTTTGGGTGTATTTTTTCCTTTGGCTTTCGTATGCCCAGGACACAGTCTGGAGGCACACAGCTTCTAGTAAATGCTTTTGATTGACTTTGAGAGGCATCCTCCATAGATAGTCTGCTTTCCTCTGCCCCATGCAGGCCTCATCTGGTGTATTGTATTCAGATCTAGGCACTACTGCTTAGTGGAGACATGGCCAATCCAAAAGAAAGCAGGAAGATCCTTAAGATCATGTTATATGAGGATCCATTGAAGAAACTGGAGACACTGAGAAGGGAGGACTGTGGGTAACATGAGATACCTTTCTTCAAGTACTTGAAAGGTTTTCATATGAAAGAGGGATTAGAAGGGTTTGGTTTGGCTACAGATGGCAAAATTAGAAGCAAGGAAATTGAAAAGAGGCCAATTGGGACTGAGTATAAGGGGAAAAAATGTCCTTAACCATTAGAATTCTACAAAAGTGAAATGGGTTGATCAGGAGGTAATTGATTCTCATTGGAGGTTTGCAGGCAAAGTTTGAATAGCCATTTATAGGGCATGTGGGAAAGGGTATTTTTTTCATGGTTATGAGTTAGCCGAGATGACCACCAGGCTTCTCCCAGCTCTGAGGTTCTATGAGTAAGAGATTCTATTGTGGAAACATCTTAGGCAACAAATCTCCATAGAGCTAGAGGGCAGGACCCTTGAGATCTTCAGATCTCAGTCGAGGCTGTGGCTATTCTGGTTGAACCTGTCCAAATTACATTTTGTCTGAGGTCTCATGTTTGCTACTTTTGAATCTATTGTCTTAATAACTCCAGGTTGGCATGTGCTACTCCATGGAGGTTATGCTTTTGGACCAAACACCCTAGTATTATAATAATAATAGTGGTAATTTGGGAAAGATAATAAAAATAACTAGAATTGATATAGAACTTTAAGACTTGCTAAGCACTTTATAAATATAATCTCATTTTATCCTCATAATGATTCTGGAAGGTAAGTAATGTTATTATCCCCATTTTACAGTTGAGAAAACTGAGGCAGAGAGTGACCAAGTGACTTGCCCAGCCACATTTGAACTTAGGTCTTCCTTACTCCAGGCTTAGCACTCTAACTGCTCCTAAAAGGAGACAACATGGAAAGATGGGAGATATGTAGAAATAATGACAAAAGAAAGAGAGCCCCTGATCAGAACAGCCCAACTATTCACTGGAGGCTTTTATTTGGAAATAATAGTTCCTGGCAAAGTTAATTTGCATGGACTGACATAATAAAGTCTTTCAGCCAACCATCCCCATTCCTTTCTTCCTTTCCTTCCTTATGCTCAGTTTTCTTTACCCTCTTAGGCACAAACTATGACCTACTGTTATCTCCTTTTTCTTGTCTAGCTTAGCTCCATCTATGCCCACTCCAAACTTAACTCCTTTGGTAGCTCTTTGTTTACAAGTTGATGACATTTAAAGGGAGAATGTGGAAATTGGAGTCAGAAGACTAGGGTTTGAATCCCAAGTTCTCCAAACTAAGGCAAGTTCTTTTTAATCTCTCTGGAGCTCAGCTGCTATATCTGTAAGATGAGAGGATTGGATGTCTCTGCTATCTCTAAACCCTATGGTCCAAAGCTTCTCAGATATGGAGATTACAGATGAGAGAATCAATGGATCATGGTTAAGGAAGACTGTGAGAAACTATCAGGTTAGGTGAGGTACAAGGAAGAAAAGAAATGGGCATCTGGTTCAAAGAAATTTCTGATGGTGGGAAAGGGAGGTAGAAGGGACAGATCAGATGTAGAGAGGATTTCCAGGAGCAAAGAGTGTAATAGAAAAGGAGAAAAGATGCAAAAGCCATGGTGCTCTGAGCTGCTAAATCCCAGAACACATCCATGAAGACAAGCAATAATTAGGTTGAAAACCATCAGATGGTTTTTACAAATCAAAGCAATGATAGTACAGTCAAGAAAGCTAATGCAATTAACTACATTAAGAGAAGGGTGGCTTCCAGAATGGAGGAGTTAATAGTAGCCATGTACACTGTCCTGTTCAGACCAATCTGGAGCATTTATTGTGTTTGACTGTAGATATCCTAGGAAGGATATCAAAAATGCATAGTGTACAGAGGAGAGTAACTAGGAGAGCAGAGGTCCTTGAGACTATGCCAGATGAGGATCAGTTGGAGAAATTAGGGATATTGAACCAGGAGGGTACAACAGGATGGAGAAGTATAGTGAAAGGAACAAATGTGAAGGTAGAAATGAGAAAACGTGACAAAAAATTAACTATGTGGGGTGAGTGAAAGTAAAGAGATGATAATGACACTAAGGTTTTGAGCCTAAGTAGCTCATATTGCCCTTGAGAGCAATAGGAAAGTTGGGTAGAATGGAAAAATCTGAGGGGAAAAATGTGATATAGTGTAAGCAGACTTCAGATATTTGAAAAGCTGCCATTTGGAATGAGAATTATGGCAGTTCTGACCCCAGCAAGAAGATCTAGGAAGAATGAGCAAAAGTTACAGATGGTCCAATTTTGGCTAGATATCAAGGAAATTTCTCTATATAAGACTGAATGAGGATACCTTCAGAAGGAAAAGATTTTCCCTCACCAGAGGTATTCAAATCAAAATCTGAATAATTCTCATTGGAGGTTTGCAGGCAAAGTTTGAATAGCCATTTATAGGGCATGTGGGAAAGGGTATTTTTTTCATGGTTATGAGTTAGCCGAGATGACCACCAAGGCTTCTCCCAGCTCTGAGGTTCTATGAGTAAGAGATTCTATTGTGGAAACATCCTAAGCAACAAATCTCCATAGAGCTAGAGGGCAGGACCCTTGAGATCTTCAGATCTCAGTTGAGGCTGTGGCTATTCTGGTTGAACCCCACCAAATGACATTTCGTCTGAGGTCTCATGTTTGCTACTTTTGAATCTATTGTCCTAATAACTCCAGGTTGGCATGTGCTACTCCATGGTATGTTGTAGGGCAGGGTTGGAGAACCTACCAATTAAACCTTTTATTAAGCAGATTCTAGTCAGTCTTTAAATCCTCCTGAGCATCTGGACTATGATGGATGCTTCCCTGAGGATCCTAGGTGAGAGTCAGGGAAAGACAGAAGACAGATCATTGTGCACTTCTGGAAATTCTAGGAGAATGACGATGGCAACATTAGAAGCCAGACATCTGGGGAAAAGTAGGAAGAGAGAGAGAATTGCACTGGTAAAGGGTGGGTAGGGGAGAAATTGGAAAGAAAGGTAAGTGTCAATTTAAAATGTGTGAAAGAGAGTAATGGGAGACAGGAATATGGAGAAATGCTGTCTCAGGAAAGGAAGAAGCCTCATTTACAGAAATAAATCTATTGTTTGGGGAAATCTTTTGCAAAGGTAAGCATTTGGGGTGATTTGTTTGCATAGGCTTGCAACATGAAGACTCTTCCATTTAACCTCCCTACCTCTTGCTTTCTTTAACCTCCTGCACACAAACCATTTGTTGTTGAGTTCTTTTGGTTATGAACTGATTTTCTTGGCAAAGATACTGGAGTGGTTTGCCATTTCCTTCTCCAGCACATTTTACCAATCAGGAAACTGAGGCAGAAAAGGTTAAATGACTTGCCCAAGGTCACACAGCTAGTAAGTGTCTGAGGCCAAATTTGAACTTAGAAATACAAGTCTTCCTGACTCCAGGTCTAGCACACTATCTACTGTGTCACCTAGCTGCCTTAGACACAGATCATTACCTGTTGTTATCTCTTCCCTTTTCTATCCAACATGGTTTCAAAACCCCTCAACCCAATTACTAACCCTTCAAACCCACTCAACCCAATTTCTAGCTCTTGGTAAAAAGGGAGGGGGTTGGGCAAGTTGCTTAACCCAGTTTACCTCAGTTTCCTCACCTATAAAGTGAGGTGGAGAAGGAAATGACAAACCATTCCAGTATCTTTGCCAAGGAAATCCCAAATAGAGCCATGAAGAGTTGGACATGACTGAAAAGATTGACCGACAAGAAGTATAAAGAGACAGTGGCATTTTGAGGGAGAATTGGGATAGCTCACTGACCTTTGGACTCCAATGGAGTGAGCCTCCCATCTCTGCTATTTATTATTTGTGTGATTTAAACCAAGTTACTCAGGGCCTCAGGAGGCAAGTATACACTGAGAGGGTTGGGTTATATGCCTCGATATTTTTTAGCTTGGCCCTGTGATCTAAAGCTTCCCAACCATGGAAAATAGAAATGAGGGAACTAGGGAAATTATAATAAAGAATCAAGGTCATTAGTGGCTAAAGCATGTGGTCACAGACTACTGGCCCATAATGAAGAGAAGGAAAAGACACTTTGTTGAAGGGTCACCTGATTCTTTGGTGATAATAGTAAGGGTCAAACCATATATATATATATATAGTTGACAACCAGAAAAGGTAATATAATCTTGGGCTTAATTAAGAGGAATATAGCTTCCAGCAAAGAGGAGCTGATGATCTTGTTCTCAGAGCATAGAGTACTATGTTGAGTTTTAGGTATCATAGTTTATTAAGAAGATTGACAAACTGCAAAATTTCTAGAAGAGGAAAACAAGATGCCTTAGGTTTCCTGCCTTAGAACCTTCAGAGTCATTTATCCCTAATCTCTCATGCTTGGCTTTTCGCTGTGTTTCAGGTATACACTGGAAGATGAATGCTGATTTTTGGCAGGCAACAACCTTGGTCAGCCTTCTTCACCGAGGCAAATTATTATGCCTTTTCCGAGATAGAAATTAGGACATAGGCGGTATTAGGAGGAGAGGAAATGAGAAAACTAAAAGAGCTAGAGCAGTGGTAAAGAAGGAATTTGAAAAACTGAGTGGCTTATTTGAGGTGGGGAGAAGGTAACAATGAGTAAGATACAGAAGCCATTGAGAAAAGATGACCGATGGAAAAGAAGGAGCTCCCAATGAGAAAGATGTCTATCTGTTGGGTGCTTTTATTTTCAAAAATTAGCACCCAGTAAGTTAGATTTGCATAGATTAGAATAGAAAGCCTTTTCTTCAGGTTATCTGCCCTACCTCTTCTTTCCTTCATATTAGTTATTCATATCCTTCCACTCACAAACTACAACCTGCCATTATAACCTCTCTTCTCCAGCTTGGTCCCCCCTCCAATAAATCCTAAAGTTTCTTTACTTGCCTCTTATCCAGAGGTTGGTCATATTTTTAAGAGAATATTGAAAGTGCTCTTGGCTTTGGAGTTGGAAGACTGGGCACTTGGAATCCCAGGTCTGACACTCATTCCTTGGGTAGCTTAAGGCAAGTTATTAGCTTGTCTGGGCCTCGCTTCCACATCCATACAATGAAAGGTTAAACCAAATCTAGCTTGTCTGGGCCTCGCTTCCACATCCATACAATGAAAGGTTAAACCAAATCTGTGATCTAAATCTTTTCAGACATGGACAACAAGGATGATGCCTTCTGATGCCATCAGAAGAAAGGGTTAAGGCAGATTAAGGAAGAACATTGGTCCAAAAAGTGAGGTCTAGGGGAGGAATGGGATGGGCCAATGGTTTGAAGGGTAGCTTAGTTCTGTGGAAATTGTGGTAGGGGAGAAGGATGGAAAAACAACATAGAGTGAAGGATGAAAAGGAAAGGGATTACCTGTGAAGAAGCAAAGGTTGAGATACATGGGAGAACTATCTCCACCTACATAGAAAGAGGTGTGATAAAGATCTGAGGATTGTAATAAAATGTAAGCTCAAGGGGAATCAGGAACTTAATGTGGTAGCCAAAAAAAAAAAATGAATGGGATTTTGTGCTGCAGTAAGAGAGGTATAACTTCCAGGAAAAAGGGATTCATATTTTCCTTAGACATTGCCCTGCCCAAAGCATGTCTTCATTACAATGTTCAATTCTAAACACCACCGTTTGGGAAGCTGGAGAGTGTCCAAAAGAGGGGGGGAGGTCCTTGAGCCTATGCCATTGGAGACTCAGTTGAAGGAGCCTGGAATATCGAATCTGGAGATGAGGACTCTGAAAAATATGGTAACCCTTTTCAAATACACGTATAAAAGACTCTGGCAGGAAAGAGAAATTCTAGATTCCCCAGCTGGTTTAACTAAGAGAAAGGAGAGGACATTTTAAAGTGGCCATTTGGGGCTGAATGACGAGACAAATCTAATAATTAGAAGTATCTGAAAGTGAAATAGACTGTCTTAGGTTGCCCCCTCCCAAAATAGATTTTCAAGTGAAGGCTAGATAAGCATTTGGTGGTTGTGTGTGATTCTTTTTCAGTTATGAATTACATTGAGGGCATTTGAGATCCCTTTGAATTCAGAATAATCTTCTATGATCTATGTGTCTCAATGTCCTCCGCTGTGAAAGAAGTGAGGACCCTGGAAACTTCCTGATCTCACTTGAACCTGAGAGTAACTCTGTTGAGCAGGGACCCTCATACCACATCTTGCCAGAGATCTCAGGTCTTCAGCTTGGAAACTTCTGAGCAGTTGTTAACTCAATCCTTCATACTTGGTCTCTGTCACTTTTCTTTTACACTGGAGTTCACTGAGAGATGAAAACTGTGCTTTTTCCCATTTGCCTGCCTAAGGAAACCCAACATTGAAAGCTGAGATGTCAACTGCTCGATGGATCCTAGGTGAGACTCATTCCACCTCTTCTGGGAGGAAAATCTCCATGGACCACATTGAAAGCAAGCCAGGTTGAAAGAAACAGAATTTGGAGAACTGGAGGACTTGAAGGCAGAAATGGAGCAGAAAGGTGACCGGTGATTTCAGAGGTGTGAAAGGGCTTAATGTGAAAGTCAGAAGACTTGGAGAAATAGGGATCAAGGGAAAAAGAAGGAACCCATGGTCAAATAGATCTGTTGTTTGGGGCTTTTATTTTCAAAGCTCAGCATTTACATAGGTTAAATTACATAGGCCGCCATGATAAGGCCTTTCTGTATAGCCACTTACTTTCTTCTTATCAGTTTTTCTCTCCCCATGCTTCCTCAAAGCACTGACCCCTCAACTTGGGGGCAAGGGAAGAAAGGTAAAGGTCCCTGATTTAAAATGGAACCTGGTTCTGGGGAAACAGCAGAGGAGGAGGTAGAAGAAGAGAAACCAGATGTGGGGAGGGAATCCCAGAGCAGGAGATAAATGAGAAAAATTTAGGATCCACAGTGAAGAAGGAACTGCCCTGGTTCCTCATGGCAAGCACATCCATGTAGATGGACTGCAGTTTGCCAGGAAGGTATATGAAAGTTTTAGTGGATGTAAACTCAACACAAGAGTCACCTAGGTGGCTCAGTGGATAGAGCACTGGGCCTGGAGTGAGGAATTCAAACTCTGAATTCAAATCTGGTCTCAAACACTGTGTGGACCCTGTGCAAGTCACTTACCCTCTGTTTGCCTTAATCCATTGGAGAAGGATATGGGAAACCACTCTAGTATCTTTGCCAAAAACTCCATGGATAGTATGGTTCACAGGGTCATGAAGAGGGAGACAGGACTGAATGACTGAACAGCAACAGACTCAATATATATCAAAAGCAGGGTATGACAATTCAAATAACTAATGTATGCTTGGCCTGTCTGAAGTAAGTAGGACATCACTTCCCTTCAAGAAAAGGTTGATAATTTCACTCTAGTCTTTGTCATTCAGACTATCTTATATTCCAGATGTTCCAGGCATCATAGTTTATAGTTTCGTGTTGAAAAGTTGGGAGATTTTTTTCAGAAAAATGAAATCGGGGTGAAGGTTCTTGATAACATGGCGCATGAGATCAGTTGAAGGAACTGGCAGCATTGGACCTGGAGAATAGGGGATGTGTGTGTATGTGTGTAGGGGAAATCATGATATAGTAGTCTCCAAGTATTTGAAATGCTAACTTGTGACCAGCTCTGTTTGGTCCCAGAGGACAAAACTAGAAGAGCCATGAGTGGAAATTGCAAATCTTTTCCAGTTATGGGTTGAAACAAGGCAGATGGAGAGAAATAGGAGATTCAGAAGCTTTGGCAGTGCTGAGGAAGCAAAGAATTGGAAATTAGAAAGGGGAAGTCAGTGTCGATATAAGAAGTATGAAAAGGAGCCATGGGAGTACAAGGGGGACACCGAGAGCTTTACTGGAAGCTGCTGCTCAAACAGAATGCTACCTGGTTGATGGAGGCTTTTGTTTTCAAAGATAAACATCTCGGGAGATTAATTTTCATTGGCCAGTGTCATGACTCATTTTTCTTTATGCAGTTTAACCCCAAATCCAGTAATTGATTTTATTTCCTTTACTGGCTCCCAGTCCAAGGGTTGGGAGGCAGCACTGAGTTTGGTGATAGAAGAGAAGGGAGGGGTTTGAATGAATCGACTTCTACTTTATAACTTGTCTAGCCTAAGGCAAGATACTCAGCCTCTCTGGACCTCAGCTCAGCATTGGTTTAAAAAAAAAAAAAGGAAGTTGCACTACAGGTTCTTAAAAATACTTTTCAGGTTGAAATTTTATGATCTCTAACTTCCCAGATACGAGAGAGGAAAGCAGTGAGCTATCGATGAAAGTGAAGGATCAGGGCTGAAGCAGGTCTAAGGAGAGGATAGCCCACCAGTAGCATCCAGGAGAGAGAAGAGGCCCCTGGTTGAGGGCATACTTGGTTCTATGGTAATTCTGGTGGAGGACTGATGAAAGGGAGTGTCAGGATGTGAAGAGGATAGTCCAGGGTGTGGGATGAAACTGAAGGAGGGGGAATTCAGTGCAGGGGGGCAGAAGGCCTGATTTTCAAGCCTGATACGTATGGAAGGAGCGTATCCATATAGAGAGCAGTTTGATAAGGATTAGCTGATTGATAGGGATTTCAGTGGATTGCAAATTAAGATGAATTAACAGACATGGTCTGGCAGACAAAGAAAAGGCAAGGCAGCCTTAGGAACTATCTTAGGAGAGCTAGCTTCCAGGCGTTGATGGTTCACCATTACTCTCCCCTATTCCAGTGCTGTCTAGAGTATTGTGGTCAGTTCTAGATACCACCCAGTAGGAGGAATACTGACAAGCTTATTATCTCCTTCCTCTTTTCACCATCCTTCCTGTCACTGTATGGTTACCACCCCATCAATCTCCAATCTCCTTTTCAAGTTCTAGAACCATAGTCAAATCAATACTTCCTGGATAAAGACCATTAAGACCAATTAAAATTCAGTTGGACCTGTGGACATTATGATCTTCCAACGCTCCATTCCTTGATTCATCATTCTCACTGGCTGCATTCCTGGAATCATCTTCTAGGAAGAGGATATCCAGATGAAAACATCTTTTTCGAACTTCCTTCAGGTCCTAGCTAAAATGTCACCTTCTACAAGAAGTCTTACCTGTTCCCCCTTAATGTTAACACTATCCCTCTTTTGATTATCTCAGAAGTATCCTGTATGTATCTTGTTTGTACGTAATTGTTTGCCTGTTATCCCCACCCCCCTTAAATTGCAAGCTCCTTCAAAGCAAGGACTATTTGTGCACAGTACAAAGTACAGTACACAGTACACTCTTGGCACAGTATCTGGGACTTAATAATAGCATTAATAAATGCTTATTAATTTGACTCAACCTGGTAAAGAGAAGTTGAGAGGAAAACTTGATAGCAGTCTTCAAGTACTTGAAAGGCTTGAAAGTCTTGTACTTGTCCTGTGCAAGAGGGATTCAAGTCACTTAGTGTTTACTTAGGATATTGCAAAGAGGAAATTTGAGGCTAAATGGGTGGGGTTTTTTCTTGGGGGGGGGGATTGTTTCAAACAACTTTTTACCCAATAGTGCTATCCAAAAGTTGGATGTCTGCCTCCAAAATAATGGACGGCCTCATAATGGAGATCTCTTTATCCCAAATGAAAAAGCACTTAATAAATACTTATTATATTAAAAGCATTGTGTTAAATGCTAAATCATTGGTCCTGTCCAAGAATGAAGGATGGCTAGATGAAGGATTCTGCACGTGGTCTGTACCCAGAGAGGAGAGCCTCCAGGGCAGGTGATGGCAGTTAAATCTTTGTCACATCTGTTTCTTATACATGTGCCTTACTACTATCAAGGTCTAAGTTTTTAATCTACTCCTCCCATGGATATTGTGTGTTTGTGGGAAGGAGGGAACCAGGTTTTTAGGAGAATGTTTTATAATAACAGTTTTTACCATGTTATTTTAGTTAATACATTTGGTAAGAATGAATTGAGATTTTTGGATGACCGTCAGAAGGAACTAACGACTGCATTTGGCACTCAGGATCTGTAGTAGAAGAAGCACAGTTTCTGAGAGTTATCTCTAGAGCCCTGAGAGTAGTGGTAACTGGCCTCTGGGGACCCAACACACCAATTCAAGCAGATTTCTTTTTTTTTTTTCCTCTTCCTCCTCCTCTTCTTCCTCCTCATTCCCTCATCCCATATAGCTCATCTTTCCACTTGGGGCATCATAAACTTACTTGTGAGTGCTCTGTCCATAGGAATATAATATCAGTAACACAAATTTTGTAAAATATTTTGTGGTTTGGGGACTAGATATTTTCTTTTTTTAAATTTTTAACTGATTTTTTTTTTCCCAAAAATACTGGGACAATTTACTTTTTGTCCGGTATAATTGATGATTTCTTGAAATATAGCTTTGAAAAAACAGGCTTTTAAAAAGCCCATTGTGTTTCAAATGGAGCTACTGAATTACTCTTTTACCCCCAAATCACTGTAGCTTTCATTGAATGGCCAATAATAATCCTCGACCCAAACCTCTGTGGCTCATTGTTTAGGTTTTGATGGCTTAGAATGAACGTAAATAGTAATTATTTTCTGTTCTCACCAAAAACTTCAAGGATCCCAGATTGATATTTTTTCTAGATTTATTAATTTGTTTTCAGTTTTCAATAATCACTTCCATAAGTTCCAGATTTTCTCTTCCTCCCTCCTGAAAATGACATGCAATCTTATATGGGTTCTATACATGCATTTCTATTAAACACATTTTCACATTAGTCATGTTGCACAGAAGAATTAATATGAATGGGAAAAACCATGAGAAAAACAAAACATAACAAAGAAGAAAATAGATTGCTATATTCTGCATTCTGACTCCATAATTCTTTCTCTGGATGTGGATGGCATTTTGTGTCATGAGTCCTAAAATGTTTTAGGTCCTTCCATTGCTGTGAAGGGTTAAGTCTCCAGATTGATATTTTTGTGGTGTTTTGTGGCCACCTTTTGTCCCAATTCTTACTTAGCCCTTAGTCGTTGAACTGAGTTACCTCGGGTAAAAACTGAGACCTGTGAAAGACCTTAATTTAGAAAGGCCATGGACACACACTGTATCCATGACCATCACCAGTCATCTTGACTTTTGTCTTGCCATTGTACTCCAGTGACTCTGGAGGACAGAGTGAGGCTGACAACTGGGTAGCTCTGCCTCACTTAAATTCAATTCATGAGTAAGTGAAGACATCACCCACCTGATGTCATTGCTATGATGAACAATAACAAGAACTAGAGGATGCCAATAACCAAAGTAAGATAAACCCTTGCCCCTCAATGATTCTATGACAAAATCACACAGGAGTGGTGTCAGAGAGGGGTGTTGTGGTTTGGAAAGGTGTAGGAATGACAATGGAGCTCAATAAAATTCCACAGCATAATATGGCAGTCAGAGGGGACTTGGATTCTTGGAATAAGGAGATGATAACAAGAGGATGCTTTCCTCTGCCTCTGGAATATCATTGGGTTTGGGCATGGTTTTAGAAAGAATAATGAAAAGCTGGGACTAAACTAAAAATAAATAAATAAACTTATTAAAAAAAGAATACTAAGGTAAAAGAAAAGAAGTACAACATTAATACAGTGGGGCTGGTAATTTTGAGTGAGGAGGTGTTACAGTTAAACACAATCTGTCCTGACACTCCTTGTGTCTAATTAACACAGACATCCTGGTTTGTAGAGTCCTAAAACTCTGGTTTTTTTAAACAATCAATGTACCCTTTTCTATGTCTTCCCCACCTTCAATAATTAAAAAAATACTAACTTATTATATATAAAAAAAGAAAAGTTGGGACTGTCTCAGGGAAGGAAAATCAGAAGGAGGGTTGAGACCATGCCTTGTGAGGATCAGCTGAAGAACTTTGGAGCACCAATCCTGGAGAAGAGAAAATAGGACAAACAGTCGCTGTCATGAGATACTTGAAAGGTTACTGGTGATAGATGGAGTGGTTCTGCTTGTCCTGAGAGGGCAGGAACAAATGAAAATTGCACAAAGGACAATGCAGGTTGGCTCTCAGGAAGATTCATTAAAGGTATGGACTGCCTTCTGCCATGGTACAGGAATTGTCTTCTTGGGAGGTCTTCAAGCAAAGGCTGAATATCTACTTGTAGGGCATATTGTAGAAGAAATCTCTTTAGATATGAATTAGGCAAGAAGGTCACTGAGATATTTTCTAAGTCTGAGAGTCTGTGATTCTGTTATTCTGTGATAATCTAAGTAGTCCTAGCCTCCTCTGGGGCAGAAGCTAGATTTCTGAAGCTGTTCAGTTCTCATTTTGAGCTAGAATTTAAAAGCAGATGTCCTGGTTGAACTCTCAATGGCATCTCATCAGAAGAATGAGATAACCCAGCATCAGAATTCTTTCCTCTCCATCCTTCATACTTAATATCTGTTATTCCTTTCAGCCTGGAGGATTCCCTGAGATGAAGAGTGAGCCTTCCCACCTGCCAGCCTGGGGTAGATGTCAGTCTCTGATTGGACACCCTTGGTCATCAGGAGTGAGATGAGAGCTGTCCTGAGGATGCCAAGTGAGAGGAAAAAACAAGGCAGGGCAGAATATTCTTATTTTTCTGAGATAAAAATGGAGATGAGTGAGTGCTTGAAGGAAGGATATTGGAAGAAATAAATCTTAAGAGAGCAGAAGGGCTGAAGAAGAAAGAATTAAAGAAGAAAGATGACCACCATTAGGTCTGTATGCCCAAGATATTTTTTTTTAAAAAGCTATTTGTCCAAAAATATTTATAGCAGTTACTTTTGTGGTGGCTAAGAATTGGAAATTGAGGAGATGCCCATCAATTGGGGAATGGCCAAACAAATTGTGGTATACGATTGCAATGGAATAATATTGTTCTACAAGAAGTGACATGCAGAAAAACCTGGAAAGACTTACATAACCCGATGCTAAGTGAAGTAAGAAGAACTAGAACATTGTATACAGTGACTGCAATATTGTACAATGATCAATTGTGAATGACTTATCCTCAGCAATACAATAATCCAAGACATTTCCAAAGGACTCATGTTAAAAAATGCTGTCCACTTTAGAGAAACGGTGCCATCTGAATACAGACTGAAGCATGCTATTTTCCTTCCTTCTTTCCTCCCTTCCTTCTTCCCCCTTTTCCTTCTCTTTCTCTTTTATCTCTTCTTTCCTTTCTTTTCTTTTTGTTTCCTCAAACACTAGTACGGAAAAGTTTTACATGATCACACATGAGTAATCTTTATCAGATTGCTTACTCTCCCAGGAAGGGGTAGAATTTTTAACTCAAGACTTAAAAATAAAACAAATATTAAAAATTGGTTTTACATCTAATTGGGGGAAAATATTATTATAAAAGGAAGAAAGGTGAGTATCAATTTGAGAGGAGTAAAATGGAACAATGGAAAAGAAAAAGGACATGGAGAAATTATGACCAAAGGAAATGGAAGGACCCCCTAATCAACAAAGTTGATCTACTGATTAGGGTTTCTTATTTTCAATCCTTGGAGAGGTTGAATTTACATAGGTTAGCTTAATAAGACTCTTCAGCCTCATCTTACCTCCTACTTCCTTTATAACAGTTATATTTGCCCCGAGACCTACTATTTTCTTATCTTTCCCATTCAGCTTTGTCTCAAACACACTCAATTCAAATTGCTGCTTTACTTTCCAGTAGTACATGGGTTGGTCATATTCTAAAGGAAAATCAGAAAAATCAGTAACTTTGGAATCAGAAGATTTTGGTATGAATCTTATGACTTACACTTTTTACTTGTGTGACATAAGGCAAATTACTTAACCTCTCTGAGTCCCAGTTTCTACATCCATCAAACAAAATAGTTGACCAGATGGCCTTGTAGTGTCCCTTCCTTCTCTATATTCCATGATCCAGTGATGTCCAGCTTCCCAATTATAGGAAAAGAGGTGAAGGAAGCAATGGGTTACAGGGCAGAGTCATGGCACTTGGAGCCAAGGCAGCCTGAGAGAGAGAGAGAGAGAGAGAGAGAGAGAGAGAGAGAGAGAGAGTGAGCACTGGCCCCATCAAGTGGTGGAGTTTAAGGGAGAGGAGGAACAGACTCCTAGTTTCTGGTAGAAAGAGACAGAAGGTGGAAAGAGAATACATTCTCTGAGTGGGAATGAAACCTAAGAAGTTCTAGTTTTCAGGGCTAGTCCAGGTAAGAAGCCCATCCATGACAGTCATCTTGACAAAGATGTACATGCTTTATGGGCCTACAAGCTTAGTATGAGTCAAGAAAATATGGCAGCTCCCAAAATTAATGGTATCCATTGACTACATTAAGAGCATAATTTCTAGAGTAAGCAGTTGTTGATCCTGAGGGGCACCAGGTAGAGTAGTAGATAGAGTGTTAGGTTTGGAGTTAGAACACCTGAGTTCAGATCCAGACACTGTGTGACCATAAGCAAGTCACTTACACTCTGTTTGCCTCAGTTTCCTCAATTGTAAAATGAGGATCGTAAAACCACCAATTTAATAGGATTTTTAGTAAGGATCCAATGAGATAAGATTTTTAAAACACAGTATCTGGCATGTAGTAGGAGCTATATATAAGAACTTATCCCCTTCCATCCTCCTTGGCTCCACTTCTATATTATTGAGTTTTTAGAATAACAGTTTACAAAGGATATTGAAAAGCTGAAGACTGTCTGGAAAAAGAAAACTGAAAGATTAAAAGATGTCCTCAAGGATATGCCATTTAAGGATCACTTGACAGAATCTGGGACATTGAGGCTAGAGTGGAGAAGCCAGGAGAAAATATGCTAGCTATTTTTATGTGGTTGAGAGGTTGGCATGTGGAAGAAGGTTAGACTGTGTTTGGTTCCAGTGGGCAAAACTAGGAACAATAAGAAGGTGGGGCTGCAAAGAGTCAAAGGTTTTAACATCAAGAAAAAACTCCTTGACAGTTATTTCTTTCCAATAGAGGTGGATGGACTGCTTCAGGATGTAGCTAATTCCTCCTCACCAGAGAACTATAAGCCAAGGTGAGATAACCACTTGTTGACTGTAGTGTAGGAGGATTGATTTTTCAGTTACTGGTTGGGCTAGAGGAGCACTGAGGTCTCTTTGAATTCTAACATTCTATGATTCTGTTATCTTGGTATCCTAGGTAACCAGCATTCTCAAACAACAGGATGGGGCTCTTGAGGTCCTTTGCTTTCATTTGAACCTTAGACTTGCTCTCCTGTTTGAACCCTAACATATCAGAGGCCTTGGAAACTTCTGAGTCTTTTTTTCTACCAAACCCTTAAACTTAGTCTCTGCTGCTTCTTTTGGTCTCAAAGGTACTTATGTTGAAAGATAGAGACTGCGCTTTTCCCCTTCCCTAGCCTGGGATGGTCATCAGTCCACTATTGCAATTCATTTATATTGAGATGGGAGCTATCCTGTGTCCTGAAGATGAGAGTTTTGGAGAAGCAGAACGAGGCATATTACTGTGCATTCTCTGGGAGAAAAAATGGAAATGGTCAGCATTAGAAGGAGAGAAATAAGGAATTCTGTAGAGCTGGAAAGAGCAGATGCAGCCAAGGTGGGTGATTTAGAGAAAAAAGGCAAATGTCATACGGAAAAGTGTGAAAGGGAATAATGGGAAAGAGAGTGGACTTGTGTACCTGATGATCCGGGAGCTGAAGGACCAGCTTATTCCATATGAAATGACTTGCTGGTCGGCAGCTTTTCTTTTCAAAGCTCAGTACTTGAGGTGGCTAATTTGTAGAGCCCAATAGTATGAGACTCCAGTGTGCCCTATTTCTTCCTATTATTATTACCACAATCCCTTCTTCAGAAACAAACTATTAGCTGCTGTTGCTGAATTTTTCCTACTCGACTTAAACCAAACCTAGTAAGCTGTAGCAGCTCCTTTGCTAGCCCCCTGTTTAGGGGTTGGCTACTTTTGAAGGGATAATATGACTATAATACTAAGAATGTAGTAAAAGGAAAAAATCAAATCCTGGTCCTACCACTTATGATTTGTATTACCAAAAGCATTATCCTTAATCCATCTGGCCCTCAGTTTTCATATCTATAGAATGAGGATCTTGGGCTAGATGGCCTCTTTTTTTAAAAAAAATTTTAAATTTAGTTTTAGTTTTCAACATTCACTTTTAGAAGACTTTCCACCTCCTTCCCTGCCCCTCTCTTCAAGACAGCATGCACATCTGATATAGGCTATACATGTACAGTCATATTAAACATATTTCCATATTAGTTATGTTGGAAAGAAGAATCAGAACCAAAGGGACAAACCATGAGAAAAAAAAAAGCAAGATGAGAGAGAAAATAGTATGCTTCAATCTGTATTCAGACTCCATAGTTCTTTCTTTGGATATGGAGAGCATTTTCCATCTTTAGTCTTTTGGAATTGTCTCAGATCATTGCATTACTGAGAAAAATTAAGTCTACCAAATTTAGTCATGGTACAATGTTGCCATTATGGTGTACAATGTTCTCCTGGATCTGCTCACTTCACTCAGCATCAGTTCATGTACATCTTTCCAGGTTTTTCTGACATCTGCCTGCTCATCAGTATAAGAAGAGCAAGAGTATTCCATTACATTCATATACCACAACTTGTTAAGCCACTCTCCAATTCATGGGCATCCTCTCAATTTCCAATTCTTTGCTACCACAAAAAGAGTTGCTATAAATATTTTTGTACATGCGAATCTATTTCCTGTTTTTATGATCTCTTTGGGATTTAGACTGAGAAATGGTATTACTGGATCAAAGGGTATGCATAGTTTTATGACCTTTTGGGCATAGTTCCAAACTGCTCTCCAGAATGGTTGGATCAGTTCATAACTCCACCAACAAGGCATCATTGTTTCAATTTTCCCACATCTTTAGCAACACTTATCCATATCTATAGAATGAGGATCTTGAGTTTGATGGCCTCATAAGGACTGTATTCTGTATGTGCTTTGAATATATCAAGATACTTAAAGCATATATTCCTTAAGGACAGAAATTTTTGTTGCTATTTTTGATTCTACTGTGCCTGGAAAGTGATATTTAGTAAATATTTGATTGATTATCTCTTTCTCCTTAATCCAACTGTTGTTTCCACCTTTTCTTTCCCATTATCTCTCTAAATTTCAACATTTTTCTTGAATACTCCTATTTAAAATACACATTCCTATCTCTGGGAAAATTTTAGCTCAAAGAAAAATGTACACTTTTTTTATTCATGTAAGACAGGAAAATTAGTTTAACTAAATACAAATTTGCATAATTTGGCTCCAATTTTCATGCTAACATAGCACATTCATGTAGAGAAGGTATAAATAGATAGAAGATGGACAGGGCTGACATCACTATTTGCAGTCATTTTCTGTTTTGATAACCTCTTTTTATGGGAATGCATGGTGAGTGTGGCCATTCACTGTCTATGTACTTTTGTTCATGTTTCCTCTGGCTTCTGAGTACCAAACTTAGAATTATTGTAATATTCTTCCCTAAGTTCTGGGAAAGATCGATGGCTTGTTTACATTGCTGGTTGTAATAGGTCAAAAGTCAAAGAACTCCTACAATCTTTAGTGATGTTCGGGAAGTAGTTAAAGGGATTACAAAAACCAAAATTATGTAGAAAGGACAGATGAGCACATGTAGCAAACCCATCTACTTCATTTTCTGCCTCAGGTGGGTATGATATATGTAGAGAGTCAGTGAAGAAAGTCATTGGGAGATTGATTGAAATTGATGACGACTGAAAAGTTGACTCTTTCCTTTTGACTATAATAGTGTATGACACACGACCACTTGGTTGTCTTGCAGAGCAATACATAAAATAATAGGTGTCCCATCATATTAGATTTTTATTTTTCAACATAAATATTTTATATGAATATATATTAGTAACGATTGTGTCAAGTTAGAAAATTGGAAGAGACAATAAATCAACAGTATTACTATCCAAGACTGATGAAGAAGCAAACTGAGTTCAGTCAAGTCCCATGCCAGTGGTTTTGTTTTTTTGATAATCTGAGAAGTCTTAAATTCCCCATACACCCTCCTTCTTTTTGAAAGTCTCTGGCTTACTGTCCCTGGGACTTGGGGGCACTGAGAACAGGGCAGTTCCCACGAGGCCCTCTTCATTTCATGTATTCATTTCCAAGACCTTGCTTATCAACTCTTCAGGGGATGTCATTGCTCAAGGTACGTTTGTGACTTTAATGATCCTGACTGATGCAAATCTAAGGCAGCTTTCAGGCTGTGTTATTTTCCTTTCTGTATTTTTGTTTTAGGGAAATCACAACCTAAATAACTTTCAGGGCTGTTGAGAGAATGAGGTGGTTAATGTTCTGAGAAACCCATTTTTATCTTCTCCTGAAAATAACAACAACCTTTATAAAAACATGCTCAAAGCCTCAAGTGATCAGTGTGTGCCTCATTAGGAGTTAATAAACATCTATCTATACCTATATACATACAGCATGTGCTTTCATGCACACATACACACACACCCTGAGTGGAACTGTCTCATAACTCCAATTGAACCTAGTCTTTTGCTTTCCCTCTGTAAAACCAGAGGCCAACTAAGATGGAGAGGACTTTTTTCTTTATACTTTAATCTTAGTCTAAGGATTTCACAGCTTTATGCAAATTTAGGTCTGAGAAAGAGCAATTCACCAGACAGGCGTTCTTAGGTATTAACTGGTCCTTATTCCATCCCACTTTATAGGATGATCTTTCTAAAAGTGAAAATTATTTTACTTTAAAAGTATTGGGCCGTACCTTTTGTTTTCACGTCAATTCAAAATACATCTTCCCCTCAGAGAACTATTCTTTAAAACAAAGAATAAAAACGAAGAAAACAGTTATTCACCAAAGTTAATCAACACATCAATCCATTTCTAAGCCTTGTACTATTATAAGTCTATTCGCCTCCCACATGGGTAGCTGGGTGGTGTAATGGATAGTGTACTGGGCTTGGAATCAGGAAGACTCATCTTTCTGAGTTCAAATCTGGCCTCACAAATTTAGTAGTCATGTCACCCTGGCTAAGTCACAATAACTGTTTGCCTCACCTATAAAAATGAGCTGGAGAAGAAAATGGCAAACCAGTCCAGTGTCTTTGACAAGAAAATCCTAAAATAGGGTCGCAAAGAGTCCAACATGACCGACAAACAGCATTCCCCTCCAACTCCCCACCCCAATCTGCAAAGAAAGGAGGTGTGTGGTCATATCTTAATCATGAAGCTTGGTTGTTGTAATTACGTAGTGTTCAGTTTTGATTTATTGCTGTTATTTTTGTTGTTCTGAAAGTGAAAATTTGGAAATAATGGAGCATGGTGCCAAATGACTTTCCCATTAAATCCAATAAATATTGTGACTCAGACGTTTCTGGAGATTGACAAATAAAACCACAATCCCTAACCTCAAGAAGTTTATGTTCTACAAGAGGAAGGAATATCTACCCATATAAATAAATACCAAATACTGAATATGTAGAGGGATTGATGAGGCAGAGAGAACTCTTAATGACTGACAGAGCAGGAACCTGTGCTGTGGTTAGAATCAGAAAAGGCCTTGTGTCAGAAGTGACAGCACCTTAACCCTCAAGGGAGCTAGAGAGTCTTAAGAACCAGCGGTGAGGAGGAAGAGCACTCTAGGCATGGGAGATAGCCTTTGCACAGTCATGGAGCCAGGAGAGAAAATGTCTTAAGAGGGAAACAGAAAGTCAGCCAGTTTGGGAGAAACATGCAGTAAAACAAAATGAAATTAGTAATATCAGTTGGAATTAGGTGTAAGAAAACTCACTGTAAGTATAAATCAGAATATGGGATCCTAAAGACCATAAGGAGTCATTGATGCTTTTTTAGCAGGACTGTGGCATCTTCTTTAGGAATATCAGCTTCACAATGAGAATACTGGCAAATGCTTTCAGTTATTTTTAAAAACCATATCACAGTATGGTGTAGCAAAATTATCACTGTCTTTGAGACTTGGCATCATGATACTTAGATATGCATCTCTGCTAGTTATTAGCTATGCAACCTTAGGCAAATCAATTTGCCCTTTCCTAATATACACACATAATAATGTTCATGTTGTGTGCTCTCCTCTTCTATTGAATATAAGCTCTTTAAAGGCAGGAATAGTTCTTTGTATCTCTAGTGTCTAACAGTGCCAGGCACATAGTTTGCACTTGACCAATACTTATTGATTGGTTGACTGGGGGTTTTAATTTCTGTATACAAAAAAATGGAGTTGGACTAGCTCTCTAAGGTCCCTTGAAAGTCTTAACATTCTGCAGTTTGTTTCTTCTGTGTCAATTTTTGCCGAGTAAATGATACTAAGTGCTTGTTTGAATAATTATTCTAGACCAGAATTCTTCAAACTGTGGCTCAGATGACAAATCCAGCCCACCATATATTTTTCTACAGCCTGTAAGCTTCTTCTTTCTTATCTCCTTTTTCCTTTCTTTTTTAAATTGGTTCTTGTATCTCTCCATCTCCTTTCTTTTTTGACTCTCTTTTCTTCCAGTGATCTGGCCTTCTTTGTTCTTCTTCCACATACAAAAAGGGACCATAAAAAAATCTTCATTTGAATAATAGATGAGTTGTCCCTTCAGGGTCATGGGTGATTGAGGCATTTTTTAAAAGAGTTAGACCTCTTGGCCTTCAGGAGAGCTGGCAATCAGGAGACTTGAGACTATAAACCAAAAACAAATCCTCTATTTTCTAAACTCAGCTCAGCTGTCTATGGAGGAAAGATGGTAATCCCCATAAAACTATTCCACAAGACATTTCAAATGGTCTATATGAAGCTTCATTAAAGAAGCATCATCATTATCTAGGTGATAGAATACTGGACTCAGAACCAGAAAGATCTGGGTTCCATACTCACCTCTAACATTTGCTTAGTCATGTGATCATAGACAAGTTTTTTAATATCTCTGGACCTCAGTTTCCTTATTTGTAAAATGGGAAAAAATAGTATTTCTAATCCCCAACTCATGTAGTTGTTATGAGGCTTACCCAGCATAATATAAAGCACTATTTAGATGTCAATTATTATTATTTTCATGAAATCCAGTCCTCTATATTCCTGGTCTTGTCCCATGGAAGAAAACAAGTTAAATTCCAGTTCAAATCAAGAGGTCTTCTCTTTCCTTAAGGGATATTCTTTTCACTTCTTCCATGACTCCCACTACACTTCGTTAAGCACTTACTGTGACATGCATTGTGCTAAGTCCTAGGAATACAAATATGAAATTGAGTCCATCCCTACACTCAAAGAACTGACATTCTAATAAAGAGATGATATACAGAGATGGCCAGTGAAGGGAATTTTGGTTTAGAGAGTCCCTAGATGGCGTGAGTTGATCTATAGGAGAATCAATTAATAGAAGCAATGGTCATATTCATTTGATGATTATTCCCAAAGCGAGAAGTAGATAGGAAGGGAAACATGCAATAAAGATGAGTGTGTGTGTGTGGGCGGGGGGCGGGGCTTCTTCAGGACATTTAAAATGGTTTCAAGAGAATTCACATGATGGGTCTAGCAAAAGGATCACTCTCTACCCCCTTCCTGTCCAAAAGGCCTACAACATTCATTGCCATTCTACACCTGGCTAGTAGCAAATGTGCGAAGGGCATTGGTTCTTCCACAGATTCTAGATAGCATAGGCTCACAGCATGTTAGAGGTAGAGGACCCTGGGGAATCATTCAGTCCAGTTTCCTTACTTTACAGAGGAGAAAACCAAGACCAAGAGAGATGAAGTGATTTAACCCAAATCTCATGGCTAGCTAATGGTAGGACAATTTTCTGACTCTTCATCTGGAGCTCTTATCATATGTACACATGTTAGGGCTGTAATCTCAGTAAATGACTGCTGAGCTCTGCTAGAGACAGCATCGTGCCAACAAGGTATTGGTTTGACACCTATGGGGCAGGTCCCCACTGCACTATTCTATGGTTGTATCCCTCCTACCAACCAGTTATCCTATAAATGTTTACCCACTGTTTGCCAAGAATGGTATCCATCAAGAAGGTAGATGCAAATCCATCATTAATAATGGAAAAATGACTTACAGAATGTAGCCAGCTGACAATGGATGATTGCTGGTATCACCTCCACATAGAAGACCACTGATAGTAATATCAATCATAATCATAGCTAGCAATTATAAAACACTCTAAAATTTGTAAAATGCTTCACCAAAATTTCTCATTTTATCTTCACAATAACCCTGGGAGCTAGATACTATTATTTTCTTCATTTTACAGATGAGGAAACTGCAACCAATAGAAGTTAAAGTGACCTAATTAGTGTCTAAGGTTGGATTTGAATTTAGGTTTTCAGGTAGACTACAGGTCTACTGCTACAAATCAAGAGGTCTTCTCTTTCCTTGAGGGATATTCTTTTCACTTGTGCCCCCTAGCTGCCTTAGCTAAATCATTACCCATGCCTCATTGGCACGGTGCTCATACCAACTGAGCTAACCAGTCAAACACTGTGGTTACATTTTTTTCACATGTTCACTGATGCACAGGTGGAAAAGACATTTAACAGGGAAGTCAGGAAGCCTGGGTTTTAGTTCTGAATCTACTATTAGCTAGCTGTGTGATTTGTGACAAGTCACTTCATTTTCTGGGTTTCTGTTTCCTCATCTGTAAAATGAAAAGATTGGAGTAGGTCTCTTCAGTCCCTTTTAGTTCTCAGACCTGTGATGCTATTAGTAATTTTTGTTGTTGAGTTATTTTTCAGTCATTTCTGACTCTTTGTGACCCCATTTGGGGTGTTCTTGGCAAAGATACTAGAGTGGTTTGTCATTTACTTTTTCATCTCTTTTTTTCTTTTTTAACAGATGAGAAATTGAGGCGAATAGGATTAAGTGACTTGCCCAGGGTCACACAGCTAGTAAGTGAATGAGGATGGATTTGAACTCATGAAAATGAGTTGTCTTGCCAGCACTCTATCCACTGAGCTACTTAGCTGCCCCCTATTATTAATAGCTGTAGTAAATTAATTAAATAAATAAATCCACAAGAACCTGTCCAGTTATGGTATATCAAGCTACTTGTCCTAATTATGGTCAGCTATATGCATAGGGCCAGCTTTGAATATGATATCAAGTGCTCCATCTCCCATTTATGTGGCTCTGCACTGCCTGACATGTACTCCCTCTTCCCTTCCACCCCTTTAAAATGCCTGGTTTTCTTCAAACTTTAGCTCCAGCATCTCTCTCTATGGGAACCCCTTCCTGATCCCTCCAGCTATAGAGCACACACAGTTATCTTGTATTAATCTTGTTTGTACTTACTTATGTTAAATGTTGGCAACTCTGTAAGCTTCTCAAGGGCAGGAATTATTTTGCTTTCACATTTGTGTCTCAAGAACCTGACATGGAACAAGCCCTTAATACATGTTTGCTGATTACTATCATGATAAATACTTGTTAAACTAGACCATCTGTCATCTAGACCAGGTGTGTCAAATTCAAATGGAAATAGAGGACATCAAATAATACAAAATGATCCTCAAAGGACATAAAGCCACATATAGATCTATGGTTGATTGTATTTTAATTTATTTTGTTAAATATTTCCCAATTAACTTTCAATCTGGTTCAGGAGTGCTGATTGATGCCTCTGACTTAGACTATTCCGGAAAGAGGACCACACCTGAACTGCACTGGGCAGCAATGACATTGCCCTTAATTTAAGAACATTGTCTGGTAGGAGATTCGAGCCCTTAAATTCTAACATTTTAAGTACATAGTCAGAAAGTTTTTCCTGATAATATCATCTTCTACTCCCTTGAAGTAGGTTAGAAATCGAAGAGTATAGACCCCAGCCTCTGAAACATAAAAAGATCAGAGCATCTTGGTTAAATGTCATGTGGGTAATTATACTTTGCCAACCTGTAACTGTCTCCTATAATTTGCTTTTTTCCCCCAATGGTCAGTGGTTGGGTAGGGCTGCCAAAATATACTCCCATGAAGCTTCTAAAGGATGAGTTGGAATGGACTGGATTTATAGAAGAAAAGTTCTCAGATCTTGGACCTAATAACAAAAGCTCTTGTAACTCCTGTAACTACAAAGGACACTGTCATCTGGAATAGCTCTGAGTATTTTATAAAGAAATGAAGTATTTGCTTGCAAGGTGCTGAGTGTTATATTATCCACACCTGGAGGTCATTGGGCTAACCAGTGGGTCAAGACCATAGCCATGCTAGTCTTTTTGCAAGTTAAGTTCTTGAAACTCACATTGGTATAGCATACCCCCTACTCTTTCCATGTTCTATGCTCTAACCAGACTAGACTACTTTCTATTCCTGAACCTGAACAGAATTTTCCTACCTTTATTCTTTTACATATTTTTTGCTTATTTCATTCCTTCTACCCTTCTCCCACATCTCTGAAATCTTAGTTGACAATCAAGGATGATTTTAAAAGCTATCTCTTCCAAATAACTTTCTTTTATCCTCTCAACCAAAAGTGGTCCCTCTTTCCCAAAACTCTCATAGCACCTTCACAGTCTACTTAATGTTATATAGAGTGTTCCAAAAGTCTTAGTGTAACTTTAAAACTGCTCTAGCAGAAGAGTGAACATGTCTGAAAGGGGAGGAGGGATTGTTTCAATGCAGGAGTTGGGGAGACTCCCTGGAGGCCTGCTGCCTCTTCCTGCCCAAATGTTACAGAAGCAGAGCCAAGATGGTAGAGAAAACGGAGGTCCTCTCCTGAACACTCCCAAATTCCCCTTTAAACAACTTAAAAATTACACCTCAAAATGAATTCTGGAACAGCAGAACCCACAAAACAATGGAATGAAACCATTTTCTAACACAAGGCAACTTATTAGGTCTTCATAAAATGTTTGTCTCACTGGGGTCAGTGTGGAGTTCAGTTCAGTGCAGGCAATGTCCCAATAAGATGGCAGCAGACCTTTGGGGGTGACTGAATTGACCACAGCTCCTGGAGTTCTCAGCCCATGAATAGTAAGAGAGTGAGATAACTGGTCAGAAGGAAATTGAAGACGTCCCTTTGCTGGCATTAGGTGCAGGACTCTGTTGCATTGGATCTAGGTCATAGTTCTGGGTCTCAGTTCCAGGATGAGAAGGAGCACTACCACACTACAGCTTGCAGTTGCAGGACAGCAAGAACCCCTATCACTGTTCCAGGCCAGAAAAAAGTGTTTGTGGTCACTCACACACCAGAGCACAGGCTAGGAGAGTAGTAAACATACCTCTCCTTAGATCACACCACCATGGAAGAACTGAAAACTTACAGACCCCAGAACTAGCTCTGAAGACAGCTGCAAAAAAACAACCTTGAAGCTTGAGATAATGCTCCTTTCATCCCAGGAACAGAGCCTAACTTTAACATAAAGTTAGACATCAAGAAATGGCATGGGAAAATGATCAAACAACAAAAAAGACTGACAAAAAAAGTTACTATGGTGACAGAGAAAATCAAAACACAAACTCAGAAGAAGATAACAAAGTCAAAACTGCTACATTCAAAACCTTAGTGAAAAATGTAAATTGGTCTTAGGCCCAAAAAGAATTCCTGGAAGAGTTCCAAAAGGATTTTAAAAATCAAATAAGAGAAGTAGAAGAAAAATTGGGAAAAGAAATGAGACTGATGCAAGAAAATCATGAAAAAAGAGTCAACAGTTTGGTAAAGGAAATACAAAAAAATACTGAAGAAAATGACACCTTAAAAAACAGAACAGGCCAAATGAAAAAGAGGCACAAGGAATCTACTGAAGAGAACTCCTTAAAAAGCAGAACTGGCTACATGGAAAAAAATTATACACAAATTCACTGAAGAAAATTCCTTTAAGATTAGAATTGGGCAAGGGGAAGCTAATAACTCCATGAGACATCAAGAAACAAAAAGATAAAATCAAAAGAATGAAAAAAAATAGAAATATCTCATTGGGAAGACATCTGATCTGGAAAATAGATTGAGGAGAGATCATTTAAGAATTATTGGACTATCTGAAAGCCATGATCAATAAAAGAGCCTAGACATCATCTTTCAAGAAATTTTCAAGGGAAACTACCCTGATGTCCTGGAACCAGAGGGTAAAATAGAAATTGAAAGAATGCCTTGATCACCTTCTGAGATCCCTAAATGAAAACTCTCAGGAACATTATAGCCAAATTCCAGAGCTCCCAGGTCAAGAAGAAAATATTGCAAGCCTTGGAAAGAAACAATTCAGATATCATGGAGCCACAGTCAGAATAACACAAGATTGAGCAGTTTCTACATTAAAGGATCAGAGAACTTGGGATATGATATTCTAGAAGGCAAAGGAGCTATGATTACAACTAAGAATCACCTACCTAATGAAATTGAGTATAATTCATTGGGAGGGGGGATATTCAATGAAATAGAGGATTTTCAAGCATTCCCGATGAAAAGACCAGAGCTGAATAGGAAATTTGAAGATGTGAAGTGAATTATGATAGGATGATATTTTTTCAAAAATAAGTGAGAAAGGAATTCACTGGGAGAAGGGACAGTTAGTTTGGAGTAAATTATCCTGCATAAAAGAGGTATAAAAGAACTTTTACAGTGGAGGAAATAATAGGAGAACTGAGAGGGAGCACCTGAACCTTAATCTCTTCAAAACTGGCTCAAAGGGGGAATAAAATACACACTCAGTTGAAAATAGAAATCTATCTTACCCTACAGGAAAGTAGGAAGAGAAAGGAATGAGAGAAGGAGAGGCTAATAGAAGGGAGGGTGGATTAGGGAAGGTGATAGAAGCAAAACACTTTTGAGAATGAACAGGTTGAAAGAAGAGAGAGTAGAAGATAAAGAAGTGAAATTAGGATGGAGGGAAATATACAGTAATCATAACTGTGAAAATTTTTTATAGCGTTTTTCTTATAAATACATAGAGAACTGAGTCAAATGATGTATAAGAATACAAATCATTCCTGACTGATAAATGTTCAAAGGATACGAAGAGGCAGTTTTCAGATGAAGCAATCAAAGCTATCTATAGTCATATAAAAATGCACTAAAACACTTTTGATTAGAGAAATGCAAATTAAAACAACTCTTAAATTGTTTTAACCTCCCACCTATCAGATTGGCTAATATAACAAAAAAAGAAAAATGGTAAATGTTGGAGAAGATGTGGGAAAAAATGGGACACTAATGCATTGTTGGTGGAGTTGTGAACTGACTCAACCATTCTGAAGAGTAATTTAGAACTATGCCCAAAGGGTTAGAAAGTCCTTTGACCCAGAAATACCCCTACTAGGTCTGTATCCCAAAGAGATAAAAAACAAAAAGGAAAATGACATATATGCACAAAAATACTTATAGCAACCCTTTTAATGGTGGCAAAGAATTGGACATTGAGGACAATGTATAATCAATTGGGAAATGGCTGAAGAAGTTGTGGCATATGGTTGTGAAGGAATACTATTGTACTATAAGAAATAATGAGCAGAATACTTCTAGAAAAACTGGGAAAGACTTAACTTGAACTGATGCAAAGTAAAATTAATAAAACCAGGAGAATGTTGTACATAGGAACAGCAATATTATATGAGATCAACTGTGAATGACATAACCACCCTCAGCAATACCACGATCCAAAACAATTCCAAAGGACTCACGATAAAGAATGTTATCCACCTTCAGGGAGAGAACTGATAGAGTCTGCATGCACATCAAAACATACTTTTTAAAACTTTATTTTTCTTGTTGAATATTTTTTGCGGGGATCATAGGATCCAGAGCTGAAAGGTACCTTAGATGTTATCTACTCCTGCCCCTTCATTTTATAAATGAATAAACTGAGTCCCAGAAAAGTTAAGTGACTTACCCTGGACCACAGGGCTAGCAAGAATCAGACTGCCTCCTGACTTGAGGTACTGGTTGGAAAGGAATGAGATAGTTCAACCCTGCTGCCTTCCAGCAGGACCACATTTTTGAGAGAGGCTGCCACAGTAAAACCTATTTTTGGTCCCAGATGATACAGGAATTTGTTTTGTTTGACTGTGTATATTTGTTACAAGTGCTTTGATTTTTCTTCTTCTGGTGGGTGTATGATGGATGTGAGGGCAATAGCAGAAAGCATGGAGGAGACAGGACAGAAGATAAAGGGAGGACAGAGAAAAGGAGAGGAGAGGAGAAGAGCAAAGGGGAGGGAAGGGGATAGGAAAGAGAAGAGGAGGGGCAATGGGAGAAAGAACAGGTGGGAGAACAGAGCTGAGGAGGAGGAGGAGAGGAAAGAGGAGGAAAGGAGAGGGGAAAGGGGATGAAGGGAGATGAGAGGACAAGCAAGGAGAGGAGAGGAGAAAAAAATGGTCATTGGATCATGATTTTTTTTTTTTAATGGAGCCAAAAGAACAGAAAGAAAGACAGTCAAGCAAAGCATCTTTGAAAATTATAGATTGATCTTAATTATATGCTTTAAAAGAAAAGCATACTCAAACATGCATTCTATTTGGTATTTGCTAAACACAAAATCAAAATCAAAATATATATGTTTATAAATAATGACTTAAGAAAGAAAGATGTATCAAAAGTATCTGCTGCAGTAACAATACAAGTTATTTATTTTGCATCTTCTTATATTCACATCTATAAAATGGAACTAAGGAAAAGAAAACAGGGCTAAGGAGGGCAACTAGAATTTGTTTCACTGGACTATTTGTTTCTTTGGACCTCTGTGAAATGAAAACAGTTTCAGAATTTTCGGTGGGAACCAATTAAGGAGTCATTGAGTGGTAAGACCTAACTAATTCAGTCATGCTAATAGCCATCCACTTGCCCTGGGCAACAGGTTATACTGTTGTAAAGAATATGGATTTCATTTATTTTACTGTGCCTGTGTCTCCCTGAGGAAGGAACTAGACTTGGGGAAGGGGAGATTTCCCCCCTTATTTGCAAAGCTATATATGGTAGAGACAGTGTGCTTACTCTGGTGTTTCCCCAGTAAGGGCTTACTTATTCTTTCCAGAAAAAATTTACTGGGAAAACATCTCTATTAATTTTGAAAATTGAAATGAAATACAAAGGAACCAATCTTATACTAATAATAGTGTTTATTTCCAACTCAGTTCATTGCAACAAATTCAGTTATCAAACATTTGCTGAATCCTTAACACAGGAAAGGAAGGCACTATACTGGGCCTAGAGACACAAATAAAGATACAACTCAGTCACTGCCTTTAAGGAACTTACAATCTAATAGGAAGGATGGAACTCATACAAATAACTGAGAAAAATTAGGAAAAAATATTTAGGAAAGGTTAAATCTTGTTGTTCAGTTGTGTCTAATTCTTTGTGACCACATCTGGGGTTTTTTTGGCAAAGATACTGGAGTGGTTTGCCATTTCCTTCTCCAGCTCATTTTACAGATGAGGAAGCTGAGGCAGATAGGGTTAAGTGACTTGCCCAATGTCAAACAGCTAATAAGTGTCAGAGGCTGGATTTCAACTCAGATCCTCCTGACTTCAGGATTGGCATTGTATCTACTGAGCCAAACAGGAATGATTTTAAGAGCATCCTCTTCTAGTTGGGGAGGTTAGGGAAAGATTAATACAATCCTGGAAAAGGTAGCAAGTGAACTAGTCCTTCAAGGAGGGAAAGTATGTCAATGAGTGATATACTGTATGTACATGCCGACCAAATTATTATCATTGAAGAAAGAAGAGAATGACTAAGGAAACTCAAACATGGTTACCAAACTGGTGCTCCCCAACCTGGTGGGGGAATGCAGAACTGGACAGTGTTTAGAACTCTTCTAGACCATTCTTGTTGAACCCAAATAGAAAAGGGGGCCATTAATCTGTACATAAGAATCCCGGCAGGCTGCATATTGACTTAGTTTTAAAATGTAATATTATCTCTATTGTATTTTTATTTATTTTGTTAAATATCTCCCAATTTCTTTTAATCTAGTTCAGATCCACTTGGGAATGGGCTTATTTAACACATCTTACATAGGAAAACAGTAAGGCCCCTCAAGAAGTAGTGTGACTTGCCCTAAATCACAGCTAGTTAGGGGCAGAGCTGGAACTAGTATTCAGATGTCTCCTAATCTGGTCCCTTTTCCTACATCATAATGCCTCTTAGAGACCCCCTGAAGGACATGTGCACCTACTCAGGTGCAGTGCCTCAGTCAGGGTAATCAGACCCCGTGAGGAGCAAGGCAGGCTCTCTAGCCCAGAGGAAAAGAACCTGCAACCTTATGACTGCATATGGATTTCTAGGTCCATGGGTGTGGCCTTTTGGCTGAGTCTGCAGACCAAATTCTTTAATTAAAGGAATTTGTTCTGTAAAGTTTGGATTCAGTCAAAGGGCTGCAGTTGAGGACCTAGAAGGTCACATGTGGCCTTGAAACTGCAGGTTCCCTACCCGTTCTCTAGTCCCTTGCTGAGAGGACAGAAAGAGCTCCTCTGATGGGGAGGATAGGATGATGAACTCTTTCAGGAAGAGCTGCCCTTCGCCACAGTTTTCCTTTTTAGTGCTTTCCCTTCCTTGGATTCTAAGACAGGTGTAGCAAGGGGAAGGAAGAGCTTTCTCCCTTTCCTTTTTGCTTCCCAAGGAGAAGAAAACAGTAACTTGCAGGAGAAACCCTTGTCCAGCAGCCTGTTTGCTCAGTTGAACCTCAGAGGGGGATTTCTAGTCCTCCCCTCTCATGAGTCACATATGGCTGCTCTACCCACCTGTGCCCTCAGTGACTCTGGGTATGATCCTGGGGCCTGATCTCAGAGTTATCACTCTCAGCTCATGCATCAATCTCTGCAACTCAGGTCTGCAAAGGTACTTAGTGTACAATATGGGCTTTGTGTATGAGATAATCTTTACCTACTACTGAAGGCACAAGTCATAGACACAATGACATTCAAATGTCCATTAAACTCCTTAGTTTTCCTCAGAAGGTAAAGATACTTCCTTTCATTAGACTATAAGCCGTTTAAGGGCAGGCACTGTCTTTATTTTTATAGATTTCCTCCCCACCACTTAGCACTGTGCCTGGCACTTAATGTTTACTGAGCTGCATTAGATTGGATACTTTATGGGACTGTCAATCCTTCTTCTTGAACTGTACAAGCCACTCCAAGCAATGTTATAGAGGGTTGGCAAGGTCCAAGTTTTCTAGTCCCTCATGGCATAGCTTTAGTGATTCAGCTGCAGGGAAATTCTCTCTGGAGGATCCTCTTCTCTGAGAAGCATGCTATTAAGGAAATCTCATTTTATGAGGGCATTGCCCAGCTCTTGAGAACTCAGATTTTGGGGAACTCTGGAACTCAGGATGACTCATGAAGCAACCTTCAAAACTTCCATTCCAAATGTTCATTCCATGAGTCACTATTCTCTGACTTGTGTTCAGAAAAGAAAACAGAAAGGCAAAGGAGACAGGAACAGGCAGATTGGGAACTCCACTCTCAGGTTCACTTGGACTGTTTGCCATGTGCTTCTCCTGTAAGTTATTCCTTTTGTGATGGATAGAGGAAAGGAAAAAGTTTCTCTTCCCCTCTTCAGTCCAGAGTATTTTGGTTCAGAAGTCCAAGAGACAAGGTATGTGAAGGACAAAGATCAGCTGTTTAATTGCTTGCTTTTACAGATCACAGAGGGGTCCACTCCACCAATCAGAGTCCAGTTCTCTTTAGTCACCAATTATCTTAGAGGTAGTCTAGTCCTAGCCAGTAGGGATCACAAGAGTTCCCTGTGTCCCCTCAAAAAAAGGTTAATTATTCCTGCCCATTTTGAGGGAAGGCGATCGTTTAGCGAAAGTCCATACCCTGTAATCTTATCAAGTTGCTTTGGGGGGGTACTCTCCCCATACATGGAAGTTCAAGAATTCCCAAGAAATTGAGCATTCCTGAATTTAACTGTTTGGCCACTAGCCTACTTGAGGGAGAAGATTTCCTTAACAACTGCTTTTTTGGAGAAGGAAGAAGAGACTCTCAACTAGGAGCCCCCAACTGGATGACTAAAGCCATAGCTAAACTGGGCCTTGCCAACCCTGCTACTATCATGAGCTGCTTCTATGATACAGATCTGAGGTTATTAAGGAGTGTTAGTTCAACAGTCCCGCAAAGCATTTTTACCTTCTGGGGAGGAATCTAGTGGGCTATATAAGTCCTTTATGGTTGTGTATTTGTTCAGGGCTCCCATGACTTCTTTGTATAGTGTGCATGTGCATGTATGTGTGTATGATATAAAATCTATTCCATATCTGGTACATGTTGCCTATTGTGTGTTTGTGCAGGATAGTTTTACACATTTTTGGGAAAATGAGTCACCTTCAAGCTTTCTTAGGGACATTTTTCCTGGAGCAAAACTCCAGAATAGGGGCCAAGAACCAAGTAGAAATAATGAATTCCTTGGTATTCAAACCCAAGGGTCAAACCCAGGAGGTGTGATTCCAGAGTCTTTGGAGTAGAGGGATAGTCACAGGTAAAAATTTTAAACAGCCCAGGGCCAAGAAAATATCCCTGGGACCCTCCACTAGAAACCTTCTGCCCAGCCTATATTCCACCATATTTTTTAATCTGACCATTCAGCCAGTTCCAAACCCACATCTATTATTGTGCATTATTGTCTATTCCATGTTACACCATCTTCTCAATAAGAATTGTTTGAGGTCCCTCCTCAAATGCTTTGCTGCAGGCCAGGTAAAGTATATCTACACTTTAGTAACTCTGTTGAAAAAGGAAGTGAACTTTGAGTCTGGCATGACTTGTTCACGATGAAGCCATGACTGAGATCCTTGGCTCTTTGTCATTACCACACCCTTTTCTAGATGGCCATTAACCACCTTTTTAATTATCTGAATTCAAGAACTTTTCCAGGAATCTAAATGAACTGTTAGCCATCACTAATGGTCACACGAGGTGAGCACTGACCACCTTTTTAATGGTCTGAATTTTAGAGTTTGCCCTCAAGCAATTTATATTCTGTGATACAGTCTTATGCTTTGAAAGGTATCAAGCAGTACTTGGGGTTTCTATCTGTTAGCCTCATTTTTGTTAACACTGGTCCCTTTCCTTTTCTGTTCATACCTCTCTTGGATTTTATCTTTTATTTTGTATTGTTGTCGCAGCCTGTTTACACCTACAAATCCATCGGCATCTGACTGGATGTCTTTCCATTGCACTTTGGATGACCCACAATTCTGAATCTTTAGAGACCATGGCACTTCCAGATTAGCCACCACATAGCATTGTCTCGAGGATATTAGTGATACTATGGAAAATTGTCTTAACAGAAAGAAGAATAAAACCAGCTTGTGACTGGTGTGGAAATAATTTTTGAATCAGTTATCTGTATAATTGGAATCCTGACTTGTTAGAGCAAAAATCAAAATCATATAAAAATGAGAAGAAATAATAAAATTAGGAAGACGTCACACACAATTAACATAACCCCAAACAACTCAAAGATCAAAGTTCAGCTCAAAAGCCAGCTTTTCTCTAAGGTCTTTCCTGATATCCCCAACTACTAATGCCTTCCATGCAAAGTGATCTTTGTTTACTTAGTATATTTTTATGCAGTGGGCATTGCTATCTCAAAGGTGGGAGGAACTGGAATCTTGACTCTGACTTACTATGTGACCCTCAAGCAACTCACTAAATCTCATAGCCCTCTTGGGAACCAAGATATAAATTGTAGAAAAGGTGTTGTTTACCTTAGAAACCTATATGTGTGCATATATAGCCTATGTATATATGCAAATGTATATGTAATACATGTATTACACTGAGGTATATGCATATCTATATACATATTAGCTCATGTGTTTGCATATATACACACACAAATTTTAAACTTCTGTGTGCATATTCATAAGCTTAAAACTACATGAAGATTTTTACACTAGATACATGTGTACATACACATGTATATGTACATATATACATGTGTTCATATGGATACACATACCTCACACAGTATTCCAAAAGTCTTAATGCAATTTCAGCTTACATAGTCATGTATGTACATACTCATAAGCTTAAAATGTATGTGTATATATATATACATATACACACATATACAAAAGAAGCTTATGCAAATAGACACATATATGCATAAGTATAATATAGGCATATACATATACATAAATACACAAACATATCTACGCATATACTTATGTGTCTATATCTATATGCACACGTACATATATATATATGTGTGTGTGTATACATGCTTAAAACTGCCCTTAGATAATGGGGACAGGTACATGTAGCAACATACATATATGCATAAATATGCATATATGCACACATGAATACATGCACATACTATACCTCTGATATAAAAAGAAGCTCCTTGAGGGCAGGTAATTTTTCATTTTTTGACCCTCTGTTTCTAGTGCACATTGCCTGTCACAAAATAAGTTCTAAATAAATGTTTTTTCTTTGGTTGGTCAATTTAAACAAGTTATTGAATCATAAAAATGGAAATGGTTAAGTGGAAAGACCTGGATACAGACTATCACTATTTTCTGCAAAAGTTTAACTGATGTAAAGCAATTACCACAATAAGGAGAACTAAAGAGACTGGCACACTCATCCCAGCCAGCAAACAAGCTTCCTACCAAAGGAAGAGTAATAACCGTTTGAAACATAAACTCATTTACAAAATCTTGTGGGGGAAGGATGGAGGAAGATTATAAGCTGGAACATCTCATAAAACAGAAAGCTATTAGTGTTTATGCCTCTTCCTGCTTTCCTTTTGAGAATGGAGTAGGTTCTTGAGAAAGGGAAGAAACCTTTATGCTCCCGACTAGAGCTGCACTTTGGGTCTATTAACATCCTCATGACAGAAAAGGGAAGCATCCTTCAAATCACCTTCTGATCTGTTGTTCCCTTCACATTCTGCCACATGTAATTTACATATCTGCCATACAATCCTTATTATACTATAGAGTATGCATAGTACCATGTTTTTATTTTTGTATCTCTAGTAGCTGGAGTCACATAAAATCTCAAGAATTCAAAGGCATCTGAAGCTGGGAGAGATCTTTGAGGTCATTTAGTCTAGTACCTTCATATAGCAAGTGCTTAATACATAGTTGTGTATTGAACTTAATAATTCAATAAGGGAAAGAATATAGTGGAGCTCTCTCAGTGCCTCAGTTTAGGGGAATTTTTTTAAAAATATATTTTGAGGCTTGCTGTCTTTTCAGTAAATATTCTCTTGTAACAGTTAATTGATTAAATATGTATGGCAATAATCACTGATTAGATGATATTGGGGAAATATTAGCTAGTGATCACTTCAGGGGAATGCTCCAGAAGAGAGTTTGTTTGTGAGTCTGAATACTAGAATAAGCATTCTCAAACTTTTGGCCTCAGGTCCCATTTATATTCTTAAAACTATTAGATCTCAATCTTTTGTTTGTGTGGGTTACATCTATCCATATTTACTATATTAGAAAGGAAAATATCTTAATATTATGAAGATATCTTGAGCTTGTAGATTCTTGAAAGGGTCTTGAGGACCCCAGACTACACTTTGTAGTGTATTTGTGTATTCGAAAAAGATGCCTCCTAACCCCCTTTAAATCAACTGGATCTTCAGGGTAGATACAGCTAGCTGTCATCTGGGGAACCAGCCTCCTGCAGGTAGAGGTGGAGGTGGAAGGAAGGGAATAAACATATAGCACCTACTATGTGCCAGGTACTGGGCTAAACACTTTACAGATGAGAATATGGGTTGGGGGAATGAGTCCAGAGCTTATTGGAATGAACTGATATTCATCTAATTGAATTATATAGGAATAAAGAGAAAAGAGGATGAACCTCACAAGGTTCAAACATTATAGAAAGTGTTACAAACACTTCTCTTAGTTTCTTTGTAAAAACAAAACAATTACTCTGTATTCTTGCCATATAAAGGAACTGAACCTGAGAAAGTAGGAAATTGCTCCACCCCCTCCAAGAAACTCTCTACAAAAGGACAAGCTTAAGCTGTGCACAATCTAAAGACCCTCTACTGTCCACTAATGGAAGAAGCTATATATCCTGGATTTTCAGACGTAGATCTCGTTTCTGATATTCTGGCCCATTCACAAATCTCCTCTCCCCCCCCAAAAAAATTCCTTTTTCAGATCATGTGAAGCCATTTTGAATTGGAAAAATATGGTCATTGATCGTGTGGAATGGGGATTGTGATAGAAAATGAATTAAAATATTTTTAGCTCTTTGTGATATCTTGGATGACAAATGAGGAAATGATCCTGTTTTCTTTCTTTTCTTTCTCTTTCTCCTTTTTTCCATCTTATTTTTTCTCTTTATTGTTTCTTTTCCACTGACTTTCTCCTTTGGACTAGCTAGCATTTATTGTGGAGTTCATGATGGAAAAGTACTTGACTTAAAAAAGGAAGCAAAAGAGGACAAGACTTTGTTTCATAAATAAGCAACCAGCCTCATTTCCAGGTTATTGTATCAGGATGAAGAGTGCTCTCTAGTGGTCAGAGCAGACCTTATCAGTTTCCATTTTCTGTCGTAACGGTGATGGCATTGTGAACGTCATTAACTCAGACCCTCTCTTTGTTACCTGCTCATGTTCCAGGGTAAGGATGTTTTGCTCTGCAAACATCTGTGAAATGCTCAAAGAGACATATATGATCTTGAGAAGTTGATATGTAAAGAAAGTCTTTTACAATAACATCTCATTTTATATAGATCACTTTCCAGGTTTAAGATTTCTATTTCTGTTCTCTTTACTCTGCCCAAATGTCTCTCCAAACAAACCATGAGATAGCAGAGGAAAGAAAAGTAATTTAGTTTGGCTCAGGATGAATACTTTTGGTTGGAGGAATCATGACAAACTTCATGAAGGAGAGGGTTCCTTAAAGAGTCAAGCTTTACGAAAGAGGTTTTCAATAGGTAGGGATGAAATTTGCCTTCAGTGCAGTGCAGCCCTGTATATTAAATCTTCAGGTCTATTTGGTATCCTAATAAACTATAAAGTAACCAGTTTACTAGTGTAATGTTACTCCAATGTAAATAGATAAGGGAAGTAGCACACCCCCTTTTTTAAAGTGGGAGACTGAAGATTGACAGAAAATGAGTAAATGGTAGCTTTTAAAGCAATAATATACACCCCCAAACCCCAATACACACTTTTGCCTAACATGAAAATAATATTGGGAGTTTATACTTAGTAACTCTTGGTTCAAAGGACCAGTTACATGGTACTCTCCTTATTGGTAGAGATTGATTATCTATGAACTCTCTTCCAGGCTTCTGGTTTCCAGCTTTGAGAGAGGAGATGTCATTCCAACTCCTCTTCAGGTCCCTGAAGGTAGAGAAAGACGGTGGGGAGGGGAAGAAGCTGAAAGTTAGAAGAGCTAGGATCTCCATCATCTTCCTATTCCTAGCTTGATATACTAGAGATTTGAGGAAATTTTCCTTCGACTGAGATCTGGGTGGAGAAACTGAGGTTCATGAAAGTCACATGATTTGCCTAACATCACACAAGTCAGTGATTGAACTGGGGCTTGAATTTGGGTCTCTTGACCTGAATTCCAGTGATTTTTCTAATATACCATGCTATTCAGTGACTGGGCTGGAGCAGTTAATCAAAACTGGAAACAGGTACAGTATCAGAAATTAAACACAAATCTGAAATTGTCTGACTCTAAATCCTAAACCTCTCTCCCCTTGATAACATTTTGATCTCTTGACCCTAACAACTTTCCCTTCCCCTGATTCAAAAAACCAGAAAAAAGTCCCAGGCAGTAGTAGTCTGAGCATGTAAAATATGTGAAGTTACACTAGAAAAGCCCAAGCAACAGCATATCCTCAGGTAATTCAAACAGTCATTTAGTCAGCCAAAAAACATTTGCAAAGTGCCAACCTTATGCCAGGCATCCTGTTAAGTGCCAGGGATACAAAACTTAATTCCTGCTCTTAATTGACCCACAGTTCATTTGGAAAGACAACATGTAAACAACTATATACAAACAAGCTATATACAGGATAAACTTAATCAAGGGATTCTTTCTAGCAGGCATTTTTTTAGTGTCTTCTTTACCATCCCCTAAATCACTGGATAGAGAACTTCCAGATAGAGAGAGGTTGCCTCCAAATACCCCAGGATGGTTAGAAATCTGAACTGTACTCAATACCTGTTAATGTCACAATGGTGGTAAAGTAGGGGAAAGCCAAACCTATTTATAACAAATTTATCGTTCAAGGGCCAGTTGAATTAGAGATAGTCAATAAAAAAAGATTTCCCATAGCTCTTTTTCTTGGGAGAATGAAAGAGAGGAGCAGACAGAAAACCACAGGAGAAGGGAGTTTGCAAGATTTTGAGCTGAAAGGGACCTTAGATACTCACTACTCCAACTCCCTCATTTGACAAAGGAAGAAATTGAGTCCCACAGAATTCTCTTCTTACTCACTAGGAAGTGATATGGGAGAGTTCAAGTCACCATTTCAAGTTACTCCAAGCCCCACATGTAATAGAGTTAAAATTAGAAACCGGCTCTCCTAATTCTAGAGTCAAGGCTTCTTCTATTGTACCTCAGTGACTCTCATGTAGGTTCACCTTAGGAAGAGTTAGCATCTACCCTGTTGAGCAACAGAATGGACCTGGAGCTTAAAAGACTCGGCTTCACATTTTGCCTTTGCCCTGAGAAAATCGCTTAACGTCTCCCAGGGAACTGTGGTTCCCTTATCTGTAAAATGAGGCTGTTTGCTTTGTAAGCCTTGTGACAGTGTTAAATTTTATGAAAGCTTAAATGGTATCTGTTACTGTAATTGTTAATTAAATGGCAATATTATTGTAATTGTTTGACTAGTCTGTTTTTCAACACACCTCTGAGATGGGGTCTGACAAGGAGCTACAAGACAATAGTCTTCAACTATTAGGGACTGGATCCCCCTAAGGAAGGGCAAATACTGGGGACCCAAGTGGGAACTGAGAAGCTGTCAGCATCTGTTCTCAGTATTTTCATACTGACCCATGCCTGGCCAAGGCAATGACTTTGATTCCAAAGAGCCAGCTTCCCTCTCTGCTCTGAGGAGGCGGAGACTGGGTAAGGTCTGTGTCAATGTCGCAGGTCACTCAACAGGGGAGACCAGCAGCTCTCTCCTTGTTGCCATGGAGATTGGGGGGTTTCGAAGGGGGAAAGGAAGTGCTCTTATACCTGGAAGCTGCTACCAATATCCATTTAGCCAACCTGCCCTTTACTCTTAGGTCCTCATTATGGTGACAACTTGGGTCAAGTCTTGCCCTTCCCCAGCTATAAACACTTTTTATACATATTTTCTTGGTGGGGAGAGAGACAGACAGAGACAGAGGGGAAAGAGACAGGGAAAGGAGAAAAAGAGAGGGAGATGAAGGAGAGAAAGGAAGAGAGAGAGCCACAGAGAAAGAAATCAGAGTGGGGAGGGGGTGGAGATGGAGAGAGGGACAGGGAGACAAAGACAGAGACGGAGAGAACATAGCCAGGCAGCAAGTTCTTGTGTGATGCATGTCATCAGCTGGAAAGATACTGGAGTTTGCCCAGAGGCACACAGTGCTGAGCTGCTATAAAGAAAATTATGAGGGGAATTAAACTTTAATTTGATTTTTATTTTGCTTCAGCAACCAATAAAGCAACAGCCATTTTCAAAGCGTTGGCCCTGGTTGGAGGACCACTTCAAAAACACCTGTTTTATTAAGAGCAGCGGCAGCAATAATGACTAACCTGGTATTTGCAGAGCCCTTTTTTCCCTTCCAAGTCGCTCCTAGCGTTCTGCTGATCTTATCTGTGGCTCAGCCTTCACAAGGAGCCCAGTGAAGTCTGGCTTACTTGTATTTAAACACAACCAATTATCCTTTCAGTGTCTTCTGATTCTCCTTCCCACAAGGCAACCACAAAAACCACAGCAAAGAAGAAACTGGTTTGGGGAAGCTCAAAGGAAGGGACCTGGAGTCCTTCACACACGTTGTGCCCAGCAATGGGTTTGGTTAACACTCAGTTCCTATGCTTAGTCGGGGACTGAAAATGTGTCCAGAGATAGAAAGGCTCCAGAGGAAACAATGGATTAATTCTCAAGAAACAAAACAAAACATAAACAACTCACTACTCTATTCGAGCAAATATGTTTTCAGATTTTCAAGGGATTCTTGGGTTTGTTTTCTCCCCATAATCTATTCTCTCCAGTAATTTCCAGTTTTTTCTCCCAAGTTTTCACACTTCTTAAGTATATACCCAAGTCAAAGAAAAGAACCCCCTGACAAAGCTGATTATTTACATGAATAAACAATATGTAGGTTTACACAAATCAATTTCGGTGTAATTCTGTGGTACAGACCTATCCAAACACACTGGGATGCCTCTCCCAAGTTTTATGTATCGAGGATGGCTCAGGGGAAAGATCATAGATTTGGAATGAAAGGATTCGGGATGAATTCTGGTTCTGCCACTTCATGCTTTTGTGACCTTGGGGAAGTCATTTGACTTTTCTGTCCTTCAGTTTGCTCTCCTCTAAATCTGAGGCGGGAAGGGAGCGGTAAGGTGCACACTAGAGGACCTCTGAGGTTCCTTCACACTCTAAATCAACATTCCTAAATCCTTTCATAGTTCTTGGTCTTGCAGAGGAAGACAAGCTTGTTAGGTGGAACTCTATATGTCCAACTTTGGGTAGAACATGGATAAAAGAGTCATGCAGAATGGTCAGATATAGATGGAATACTATCTTCACTGGAGGAACTCCTAAGCTGATGAAAAGACAGGTCCACTTGAGTATCAGTTCAATCCCAGTCTCTGGTCTACCTATCTGCTTTTACTTGTATAGTACTTTTTGTACTCTACTATACAACTAGACTGGCCTATTTGCAGGACACTTGATCTCCCAGCAATCCTTTATACCTGCAGTGCACTTTTGCCACTGAGTTTCTTTCGAGATATCCCAAATTCTACCTTCTGGAGAAGTCCTTTTCTACTCCTGTCCCCCTCCCCCCCAAGTGCTAGTGGTTTCTCTTCTCAGGCTGTTCTGTCCTCCCTCACTCAAAACAAAGTCAAGTGCAAGTCATGCCATTATTTCTCTGATGGCATGGTCTTCTTTGGCAACAAAGGATGAACACACATTCTGTCTATAACTTATATGTCATTTACATGTTGTCTTCCCCATTAGAATATTCTGTCTATATCTCATGGTTATCTACATATTATATTTGCTTTTAGGGTATGAGGTCCTCAGGGCAAAGAGTGTTTTTGCCTTTCTTTGTTTTCACAGGAATTATCACAGTACTTGACACATAGTAAGGGCTTGATAAATCCTTGTTGGCTAAATGACTGTCATAACTGAGGTATGTTGGAGTTAGGACTTGAACCCAGGTCTTTCCATCTCTAGGGCAGCCCTCTACTCTCTGTGCCATGCTGTGTCTCATATAATTAATTGTCTTAGACTTCTTCTGTCTTCCTGTTCAGATTACAAATGTCCTCCTTGGGTTCCAAGATAACAGGCTTTCTTTCATCTGTGTCTCCTAAAGAATGTCTCAAAATGATTGGTACTCAAAAAACTCTTATTAAATCCCAATTTATAACATCATTGTCCTTGGTAATCTTGCAGAGTTATACTTTTATTCTTTATATCCCCCAAAGTGTAAAAAGTTATGGTACTCAAATATCTGTCCTGGTTTTGAAGGGTGGTTTCCAATGGACTTTATCAAAGATGATTCTACTTAAGAAAAGTCAAAGAAGTTTTGGAATGAAGGTTGTCAAATGCCACCATGAGATTCCTTTCTGACATTCCGGGGAGGTAGGATAGAATAGCAGAAAAGTTCCTTGCTTTGGAGGAGGAGGTATATGAATGCAGTGAAGTACTATTGTACTTGATGAAATGATGGAAAAGATGGTTTCAGAGAATTCTGAGAAGACTTGTATGAACTGATGCCAAGTGAAGGGAGGAGAACAATCCATATAAGGGTAACAAAATTGTAAAGACAGACAACTTTGAAAGATTGAAGAGCTCGGTTCAATGCAACAACCAATCATGATTCCAGAGGACTCATGAAGAAACATGCTTATCTATTTCCTGATAGAGAACTAATGAAGTGAGGTAGAAATTGAGTTATCTTTTTTTAAAATTTTTTTAGAACATGATCAATGAGAGAATGCATTTTGTTTGACTATGCGTATCTATAACAGGGATTTTGTTTCTTTTTCTTTCTTGTTTAGGGGAGTTAAGGGTGAAATTAGGAAAAGACAGATTTCTGCTATTTGAAAACAATAAAAAAAGAGAGCCCATAAGTAGGAAATGAAATGCTTCCATTTGGACATGGAGCAACAAATAAATCACAGTTTAACTACAATTCAGACGGCAGGAGAGATAGTACTATTTAATGAATCTGGTAAGATAGTCTAGAACCATTCTGTTATGGGTGTTAAAATGCCATCAGGAGTTTTAAAATTTATGTTAGAAGCAATAGGGAGCCATTGAAGCTTCCTGTGTGGGTGACTGGCATGGTCAGACTTCAAAAATATTTGTTTGGTTATCTTGAGAAAGATGGAGAGAGACAGAAGATAGGGGGAACAATCAGAAAGTTATTGCAATAGTTCAGATTAAAGATGATGAGGATATGAACTAAAATGGTTGTGATGTGAATAAAAGGTAGGAACATGAAATTAGACCTGAAAGGGATATTAGAGGCCAATGAATCCAATCCCCTCATTTTACAGATGAGGAAGGCTCAGTGACTTGCCCAGGGTCACATAGCCAGAAAGTGGCTGTAGTAGAATTTGAACCAGGTCTTCCCCACTCTATGACCAGCACTCTCTTCATCACGCTATGCTTCCTGGAGCCAAAGGGGATGGCGGTCAGAGGTATGCTGCTTTTATCACTTCTGGGTGTTTCTGCCACTCCAGATCACAAATTCCATTTCCATAGGAAGAGATAAGGGAACAAAAAAAAATAGATTCTATACTCTGAACTGACAGAAGTGGAGGGAACAGGTAGACCACACCCTCCCTTTTTTTGTCCTTACCACTTCAAGAGGGGTACTATGAGGTTGACCACTACCCATAGTGTAAACCCCAAAAGGGTTTTGTGGAGGAAATACACTTTTAAAAAGTTTTATTGATTTGTTTTTACATCACAATTATTTCTGATATATCTAGCCCTAACCTCATTCCCCCACCTTGTGATAAACAATTCAGTGAAACCAACCTACACAGAAAAAAAATTTCTGAGTGAATAAGCAACATTGTACACTCAGAGCGTCAGTCCCAGGAAAGGAGAGAGTACATTCTCTCTTCTCCATAGAATTACATAGCATTTGGTTTCAATTTATTTATTTATTTTATTACATTCCTGTCGTCACCAAGTATATTGTTTTCCTGGCATTGTTTGCTTCATTCTGCTAAATTTCTTTGAATTCCTAGTATTTGCGGTTTCTCACACTTCAGTAATGGTCCATTACATTCAGGTACCCCAGTTTGTTCAGATATTCTCCAACTGATGAGCATTTTTTCCATTTTTCATAGTCTTAAATGGAACTTGCATGGGTGTGTGTGTGTGTGTGTGTGTGTGTGTGTGTGTGTGTGTAATATTTGTCTGAGGCTTGAGAACAAGCAGTAGAATTCTCATTAATCATTATAGACCTACGACCACAGTTGAGAGAAAGATGCTAGACCCTGCCTGAATGTGTCCGAACGTAACCAGCTGCAGAGGACAAGGCTGGCCTTAGGCAAAACTGCACTGAATCCAAGTAGTTTTTGATGTCTCTAGAGTTTCATTTTCAACCCTGATTCTGACTCCAGGTGGGCATTATGTGTATGGATTAGGGGCGAGGGTGCTTTTACCCTCTTTTTGTTGCCCCTTGGTTGTGATGCCCTTGTGTGGGAGGGGTTGGGGGTAGGTAGGGGCTCAGGCCTCTCGTTGCAGCCCTGGGGGGAAAGGAAAGTTAGTTCTGAAAGTGGGAAGCTCACTCTTTAGCTCTGTCCCCTGGGTACCATTGCCCCTACTTCTCACTATGCAGTTGTCCTTCAAAGAAAGACAGCCCAGGGGATATTGCATTCTCTGCTAAAAATGAATTTTGAAGGAGGAAAGTAGGTAGAGAGGTGGAAATCTGCTAAGGTAGTCATCTAAGGTCAACAAGCAAAGCCTCTCTGAGCCTTGCGCCTCTTCAAGATATGAAAGGGTAATTTATTAATAGATAAGATTTGTTGTTCCAAATAATGATAAGAATAATACTAATGATGCATTAATTATGTGAATTCTTTGTTTCTACCTTTGCATGAAGGAAAGGAGGAAGAGGAGAAGGAGAAAGATAACTGAAGGGGTAGAGGGAGGAGGAATTTAGAACTCAAAATCTTATAAAAGTGAATGTTTAAAATTAAAAATAGGTTAATTAAATTTTTTTTAAAGGGAAAGACAACTGAGGAGAAAGATTCCCTAAGGGAGGAAGGAGAAGTCTGGAAGGAAATCAGGGAAACTAGAACATTCAAACAACACCAAAGCACTTATGTGTCTCAGAATACACCTGGGCAATGACAGGGGAGAGGAAGAGACTTGAAACTGGTGTTAGACCTTTGCAGCAGAAAAAAATGTCATTGAAAACATCTAGCTTTTAAAGGAATCATGGAGCTGTAAAGCTAGGGTATGCACAGAATTAGGGTAAGATTCTGACACCACTAACCATTTGGATGTCAGCTATGGCGAAGGGGAGGTTTTTCAAGTAAGAACCTTGGAGATCATCACTTACAGTGCTGAATGTCTCGCAGAATAATCTCTGTAGGTCATAAAAATGAGGATATAGAAATGATCTCAAATTAATGAGAAGTTTCTTGATTGTCACATGCAGTAGCCAGAATGCATACGTGTATGCTGAGTATGTATATGTGTGTATGTGGGGGGTGGCTAGTGCATGATGTAGGTAGTCCAAGAGACAACAAAATTCTCTCAAATTGCTCTAATTTTTATACCCTTGGTCAAATTCTGGCTTTCTGTCTAAACCAATCATTGTCCTCCTGTTGACATATTATTGATCTAGTCTTTTTTGTTTTCAAAACTATCCAGAAGTCTCCTTATACAGTCAATTTCAGTTTATCAACAATCCTATTGCCTCTATTTTCTGTTTTGCAAACTTCTGGGTCAATGCAAATTACTTTCCTTTGTTACATCATTCTATTATAGATATAATTTTATTTTAACCCTTCATCTGTGATCTTTTACCACTCTTACCATTTGTGGAAGATGCAAAACAGTTGGGGGAGATCTAGACACTGAACAAGAGAGTCCTCACCCAAAAGGGATCTTGTCAGTCTTGAACACTGGATTGAATCTAATGAGCTAAATTTGAAGAGGAATAAAGTAAAGATTTGCACTTGGGTTCAAAAATTAATTACACAAGTCAAAATATGGAGGAAGATATGGCTAGAAATAGGTTTGATTGGGAGAAGAGGTCACAATTTGAGACAGCAGCCAGAAAAATTAATGTGATCTTTGGCTACACTAAGGGATGCCTAGTTTTTAGGATGAGGGAGGTGATGGGTCTGCTACCATGGCAACTCTGGGTCAGACTCTGGTCTGGCATACCAGATTCAGTTCTGGGTTTCGGAAGCATACCAATGATAAATTGTAGAGAATCCAGAGAAGGGTGAGAGGTATCATGATAGATCACAGAACCTGGGAATAAGGAACGCTTGATTTTAATTCCTGCCACAGACAATCTCTCCGTGTCAGTTTTATCATCCTCATTGGAATAATAAACTCATGGTGGTATTTATCTCACAAAATTGTGAAAATCACATGACATAAATGTACTTAAACAGATGTCAGTTATATTTGATGTGATAAGAATGGTCAAAGTCCTCAAAAATAATGATTAGTAGTTATATGGTGTTAAAGTTTACAAAGTACTTTACAAATACCTCATTTGAGATTCACAACAACCCTGGAAATAGGTACTATTTTTATCCTATCTTACAGATGAGGAAACAGAGGCAAATAGAGGTTAAGCCGCTTGCCCAAGGTCACAAAGATAGCAGGTGTTGGAGGAAGAAGATCACAAAGATAGCAGGTGTTGGAGGAAGAATTTGCGCTGGGAGTCAAGTCCAGTGCCCTCATCCACAGCACTATGAGGAGGATCAATCAATCAAGAAAGCGTTTATTAAGGACTTACTGAGTGTCAAGTACTGTGCTAAGCTGAGGATAGTAAATTAAAAAAAAAAAAAGAAACAGTCTGCATTCAGGCCTGAAGGATTTTACATACCAAGTAGGAAGACAGCATATACATATATAGGTATAGACAGCATAGAAACAAAACACACCTGAGAATCAGTGGAGGAAGCTACTAATATTAAACTTAGACAAAAGAAACCTGGGGAGAGGGTGGCTCATTGATACCTGTCTTCAAGTTTATTTAAAGGGCATTAATTAAAGGTGTTTTGCTTGGTTCTGAAAGGCAAACAAGGATTAATGGATGGAAGTTGCTTCTCTCTTAACCATTTGATTGAAACTGCTCTTGCAAGGTCACCAACGATCCCTCAACAGCTACCACTGATGGCCTTTTGTCCATCCTCATCTGTAATAACAATGTGATCTCCATAGTAGCTGCTATGAATATGCATACATATTCCCAGGGTTGGTTTGCAAAATATAATAAACTCTCCTCCAAGACAAAACCAAAATATTTATTTGGAACATTGTTATTAGGATACCAGAAAGAAAAATTTAATTACTCATCACCAGTCCAGGGAGGGCCTACACTGCAACAAGTTCCCCTTCGGCAAGTGCTTCCCTTCTCTGATTTCTCTCCACCAGCTTCTGTCTCCACCTACGCCTTTCCCTCCAAGCAATACAATATATACTGTTTCCAATCAAAGACTGTATTGACTTGATTGACTTAGAGAAGCTTGAAAATCAGCACTTAATTGGAAAGGGGTGGGAATTCTTGTGGCCCAAAGCCTAATTGGCTCTGTATCAGGGCTCCTGGTGAGGCCTGTTAATGGGTGGGGAGGATCTTATATCCCATCATCTTTCTTAACCTTCCTGAAATTTTTGATTCTATTGACCATCCTCCCTCCTCATTATGTCCCAAGGCAATCTCTCCACTTTTGGGTAGCTCTGATGGTTGAAATGTTTTTCCTTTATATCAAAGCTAAATTTGCCTCTTTTTAACTTCTTCCTATTAATCTGACTTCTTCCCTCTAGGGTCAATCACTCGTTCATTCCCTAATAAAGATTTAAGAGCCTATTCAGGCACTGTATTATGTGCTGAGGATACAAAGTCAAAAATAGAGAACTTGGCCCCCAAAGAGCTTGAATTCTACCAAGGGGACAACATGAATAACGCAAGTATAGACAAAATAATTACCAGGTGATTTTGGAAGGGAGACCCAAGCATTTAGGTGGGAGCAGGAAAGGCATCATGTAAGAGGTGACCTTTTGAGATAATCCCAGAAAAAAATGAAGGATCTTAAGAGGAAGAGATAAAAAGCGAGTATATTTCAGATAACTGGGCGAAGCGTAGAAAGGCAGATGCAGAACAGAGGATCAGCAGTAAGTCAATTTGGCCAGATCCAAACGAGGGTGAAGGGCCATAGAAATAGAGCTGGATAGACCTCAGAGGCCACCAAATCTGACCCTTTCATTTTACAGACTCAGAGAAATTATGTTCTTTGAGCTGTGGAATCAGAACGCAGAATGAAGCAGATTATTTTCTTTTACGTTATAGTTTGTTTTGTTTTTTTCTCATGGTTTCTCCCATTCATTTTAATTCTTCTATGCAACATGACTAATGTGAAACTGTGTTTAATAAGAATGTATGTGTAGAACCCATCTAAAATTGCATGCTGTCTTGGGGAGGGAGGGTAAACAAAGGGGGAGAATATTTAAGACTTAAGGAAATGATTGTTGAAAATTGAAAACAAATAAACTAATTAAATTTAAAAAAAAAAGAAATTACATTCTTTGCTCAGGGTCACACAGGTAGTATGTAGCCAAAGTAAGATTTGTACCCAAGTCCCCTGACTCCATCCAGATGGTTTTTTTGTTTTCATAAAAGCTCCATTACTGGATTTATTTGCATTGTAAGGAAGGGAACAGAAATGTCTTGCCTTTTGCCACAGGATTTCCTGACACAGCCAGCAGACAACAAACCTTATCACCTGGAGTAGGTTCAACACAGCAGTCTTCTGGCTTGTCGCATGGCCACACAGTAGGCAAGAATGATTAAAGGCTTTATTCCATGCATTGTCTGTCAGAGGCAAGGGCATGTACAAGTCAATACATGTTGCAAATAAGAGTACATCTGTTCAAACACAGCAGAGATTTCTTTTGTTCAGAAATTCCCCACATGGAGGAGCCATAAGAAAAAAACCAAGCAGGTCTTCAAATACAGAACATGGCCGGAAGATATGAAAACCTGAAACACAAACAAGTTCTGGTAAAAAGACATGACTTGGGAAGACAATTTGTGTTCAAATGTAGCTTAATATGCCAGGGTCCTCTAATCTAAGGACATTGGATCCAAAATACTGATGCTGAGTCAAGTCCAAAGTCCTGTAAGCTTCGGACTTGGGTTGTAGAAGTGGTAAAGGAGAGAGCTAGAGAAATGGGGCTAAGTAATCTGACCTTTGTTGCTGCTTCTGTGCCTCTAGCCTGTGCTAGGACATCTCAGGGGTGATTAAAGGCAAGAGACAATATATGTCAGAGACCTAGGGCCTCACCCCCTGGACCACTCCATAGGAGAAAAGCAAACAGTTGAGTGTTGCTTCTCAGCATTCTCCACTACGAACCCACAAGAAGCTAAGAATATGCACTGTTGGCAGAATTCTTGGGTTTGCAAGAGGTATTCTGGGAACAGAGGAGATGGAATAGTTTTGGTGCTAAAAAAGATAAGAAAGGGTTTGGACTTTTTTGTTCTGTTTTGAATATAAAATTTATTGTGTAGACAAGAGACAGACCCAAGACAACTAGCTGAACTTGCTACTGGCTTTTCTGATTCTAATATTTCAAATGCAAGAGCTACAGATCTCAAATTCAACTACAAAAAAAATAATAAAAATAAAACAGAACAGCACCTTCAACACAGTAGCACAAAATCTTACAATATAGCCTCATGGAACCAAAGGCCCAACAGTGCTACCTCCGAGAGAGATTCAAAAGATTTCAAGTCTTTTCTCTTCCCCAAAAGTAAACAAAAGCTAAACCTGACTGTTCTGTATTCTCTGAATATGTTAAACTTCAATTATTCTCCAAAGTGTTCATACAAAGAACAGGGTTCTCTGCCAGTAGAAGGGAAAGGTGAGAAGAAAATAGGGAAATAAATAAAGAAGGAAGCAAGGAAATAAAAGTAGAAGTAGGAAAAGAAAAAGGAAGAAAGAGAAGAAGTGTGCACAAGGTAAAAGGAAGAGGAAGAAAGGGGAGCGGAGGAAGGAAGGAGAGCAAGAGGGAGAGGAAAGTGAGAGAGGGAAAAAAGGAGGGATTGGAGGAGGGCAGAAGGGTAAAAGGAGCAAGCGTATAGGAAAGGGGAGGAGAGGAGAGAGGGGTAGAAGAGATAAAGAATAAGGGTGTACAGGTAAGAGCTGTTTATGGTCCCAGAACTAATCAAGTTCCTTAAAGGGGTTAAAATATGCAAATCTCTGCTTTGCAAATTCTCCCCTCTTCAGTGCCCCAGCCAAAGCAGGGGAAAAAGTGTCTTTTGGTCAAATCCAGAAGTGTTCCAGAGGGTCAGTCAGGGTGGGACGCTGGTCTGAAGGGCCCAAGGACTGCTAGTCGTCTATGAAGATGAACCCCTCATTCACTGGCAAGGGCTGCTGCCTGAGGCGAAGGGACTGGCTTGGTTGAAGGATGATGGACTTGTAAGGGCAATGGGAAGCAGCTTTCAGATTTTCCTGGTTTCCTCTGTGGTCAAGTAAAAAACATCATCTGGAGCACCCATCCAATTCATCTGTCTCTTTTTCTCCAGAGGCAGGAATCCATCATGAATTAATCTGATTTTTGTTGGATGGGCTTTCCCATTGAGTTGCAAGTTTCAGCTCGGTCCCATCCACACCATTGTGCTGTTCCTAATTCCTCTTGTCCAGGATGGTTGGGGACCCATTATTAATGACTGGAGTTGACTTGGCAGGAGTAAGATTATGGAAAGAACTAGACACACTTATGGGGTCTGGCATTGGAGGCTGGGAATGAGTCTCTAGATACTGGAGCACAGCTTCCAAAGGTTTTTGTACCACTTGTTTTACACATCATTGAATGGTACATTCTGCTTTGATAGCAGCACCGTTGATAGACATGTAAGGGTACCTAGCGGCATGCCAAGGATGCAATACCTTGACACAAGCACCTGACAATCCTTGTCAGTTTGGTTGTGTGTAGGCAGAAGTCTTATTCTCATAGCAAACTTTGGACTCCCTACTGTTCCACATAGGGATGCCACGAGGACTCAGGTTGTTGTGGTTTGGAACTGATCTCTCACCATCTAATCAGGTTGGCATTTCCAAGTCACCATATTCTTCCAGTATATCCAGGAAAATGAACAGAGACAATACTTCAAATTAGGGAGACACCAAAAATCCCACTGGTAAGATTGTGTGGTACGTATTCACAAGCCCGGCTGGCTCCTGGGCTCGACCCTGTCCTCTGGTGCCATTTACAGCACTATGCTGGGTGCTATTTACATTAATCTGATTTGGGTATGGCTTGTTATAGTTAGGTTTATACACCTGCTCTGCTTCAGCTACCTTTAACTGCTTCTGTTGAATATATCCATCTGTTGTTTTCCACATGTAATACTATTCAGTGATTCTGGTTAAGGACTTCTCTGAAAGAAAATCTTGCTGAATGTCAGCGAAAACTTTTCCTTATTTTTCTAGAACTTCCTCAGAGAGATTGGCCTCGGAAGCTGATCACTCTTCCATTTCATTTCGGCAGAGAACTGGACCGCCCTGAGGCACCAGAGCAGAAATGGCCTTGGAAATATTGTAGATGTTTTTGTGCAAACTATCCATTGCACGAAACAGTGTAATATTTCTGGAGGTTGCTGCAGTCCTCAAATGTAAGCTTGGCTGTTTGACTAATGCTGCAGCCTAGGACAGGGGCAAAAATACCAACAGATTGTGCCACCACCAGGAACTGATCCATCTGCTTACTGATCAGTGTATTGATTATATGCTTCCCAAACTTTTGTTTCAAGTTTTGACTGGAGTCTTCTGTCTTTCTTCCACCATCCAGAGGGTTTTAAATGTCAAATGGAGGAGTTTGTATTTTATCGTACAAATAGGAACCCAATGGAGTTTCGAATTATTGAGAAGGGGAGTCACATGGTCAGATCTGTGCTTTGGTAGTTGTGCTGAACATGGATTAAAGAGAGGAGAGACCTGGGGGAAGAAGACCTAGTAGTAGGGTATTATAATAGTCTTGGTGAAATGTAATAAGAAAGGATGGTGAGTGGAGATTAAGGGAGTGAGAAGAAATATAAACCCACCAAAATAAATCTCAGAATTTTGGAGTTAGAAGGGACCTCAGCAACTATCTAGTATAATCCACAACCAAAAAAAGATGTAGATGACAAATATCTTTTCGGATTCCCTGGATTTTTCTTAATGGAAACCAAGTCAACCACCTTTTCCCACCTTTTTGAACCTATCATGCCTCCAGTAAGATGAACTCGTTTTTTGTTTGTTTGTTTTTACACTGTTGGCACTGTCTATGGCGATTCCACTCTGGCCTCACTCCATTTGTACATGACATATTCAGATTTTCTAAAGTCATTTTCATGCTTTGAGTTTGGGATTTCTAAATTCCTCTGCTGTAACTTTAAGAATTTTGCAGGATATTAAATGTAAACATAAAATTGATGTAGTACAGTTCCTGCTACACAGTAGGCACTTGATGAATGATAATTTAGTGACTGATTATTGACTGTTGGTGTGAACGTTGCAAGAATCACATATGATCTTTAGCATCAAGAAATAACATTGCAATCAGCAAGGGCAGATAAAGAGACAAGCTGGAGAAAATAATGTTTTAAAGTGTCAACTAGTGCTTTATTTGGGACATTGGACACATCAGATAAAAGAAAATGTTTTCCCATTGAGCGCTTGGTTTAGACACCAACTCTGACTCTGAGCCAGTTCATAACCATACTTCACAATCAGTTGATTTTGAAAATCTCGAGAACAGTACCTTATATTGTGGGTCAGCTTCTCAAAAATCATACCACCTCTAAAGTCTGCACACAAGTGGCAAAGATAAATTACCAGCCCAGAGAAAGGGCTGGGAAACAATCAAAACATTACAGACTTGAGGAATTTTAGAGATGTTCTTGAGGGAACACACACTTTCATTTCATGGACAAATCAAAAACTCAACTCCAAGAAAATTGATGCTCTGTTAGAAAGTTTTCTATGACTTGAGAAACAAAATAAATGGAGGAAATGTTACCAACTATGACATAAAGTGGAAAATTCAAATAAATGTCCACAATGTTGGAATGGTGTTTGACACCTCCTAAGGCTGGTTTAAAATGCCTTCAAATTTCGCTGTGGATCTAGGGCCAAGAAAATGGTAACATAAATCCTGGGATGTCTGATTTAGCTGAGAGGGGGAAAATGGGTCTGGAGAGCAAGTGAACAAGATGCACAGAACTATGTGGAAATTCAAGATCATAAGTGTGTGAGCTTAGAGGCTTTAGAACTGGGGAAGGACCTAGTTTAGCCCTCTAATTTTATAGAAGAGTAAACTGAAGACAAAACTGTTATGTGACTTCCTCAAGATCACTCGGGGAGTGAGTGGCAGAGGAAGGATTTGCACCTCTGCCCTGTCATCCTAAAGGTATTGCTGCCTGCTTTAGGAATTGAGTGATTTGCCCTAGAATTTCAGGGAGTGGCTTCTAGTAGGAAGGATGAGTCCCCATCCAATCCATTACTTTGTCTACTCCGGCCTTACTTGCTTGTAGAATCTGTTAATTCTTGTACCTCAGAGGGATCAGATGATCGTATATTTAGAGAGGGACCTTGGAGACCATGAAATCTAACCACTTTATTTTATAGGTAAGGAAACAGGCACAGAGAGGTGAAGTGAATTGCCCAAGGTCATACAGTTAGTAAAAGTCTGAGACAGGATTTGAACCCTGGTTTCCCTGATGCTATATATATTACCCAATATATATAGTGCCACTTCTATCATAGTCCCTACTTGAGCAAATGAGGCCCAGAACTGGAGAGTGCCTCCCTTTTTAAGGTTGTCAGACACAGACTGAACTAGACCTGTCTGGGGCTACAGCCCAGATTTTCTGTTCTAGTCCAAAGTATTAGACACGAGGTGAACTTTCCATCTTCCATGGGTTAAAGAAGCCGGCTCCGCTTTCTTCTGACCGCCTTCTGCTATCATTTTCTTTTGCTTCCTTTGAAATAAATTTAAAGTCCCATAGTAAACTGCCACCTGCAGTTCAAAAAAGCAGAAATCCTTCTGAAAGAGATGCATGAATATTGTGACACCTTGAAATGAAAGCCACTGTCCCAGGAGTCTGGAAGAGAGATAGAGAAAATCTTGATGGCTTTGAAAATCTCCTTCAAGTAAAGCTCCTGTTTAAGAGGGGTCCCTAGGGTCTTCGTGCTTGTCATCTCTTGGGCAGTTAGTGGAACTACCAAGACAGTGGAAGGGGAAAGGCTGGGGAGCTGGGACAGGGCAGGGAGGGGGGGAAATAAATCTCTGCTCTGAGATTCCATTTATCCAGTGGCAGATAGTCTAAGGGAGTTTGGTTGATCCTGATTTCCCAATGTTAGTGCCCTCCCTCTCCTGACTCCCTTGTATTGAATGATTTTGAATATATTTGTATGTATTCTTTTTATATTTATATTTGTTATATCCACTTGTTATTTTCCCCATTAGAATAAAAACTCCCTGAGGGTAGGGACTATTTTATTTTTGCCTCTCTAATCTCACTACTAGCTTGGTGCTAGGATTAAGGAAGCATTTAATAAATGCTTGTATGACGAGCCCCACTGCCTCGGTCAGGTGTTTTGCATTTCACCCCTCCCCCAGGGTTCCCTGGTACCTTTAAGGAGGTTTGGGGGGTATCTGGGTTCTCTGTCTTTGACCACACTGATGGTTCCCTCAATTTTAGGGGGTCTCCACCTCAGCCACTCCAGGTCTATTTAGCCAAATAACAGATTTTTTTTTAACAAAGGAATATTTACTTCAAAGGTATGACCCCAACACCTGGGGTGGGGCATAATTCCCCCTTTTACCACCTCAGTCTCTGGGGAAGGAAAAGGGATTAGGTTTATAGTTTTGGTCAATTCCTATCTAGCACAATCTCACCAAACTACAAGTCCAAAGTTCCCCTCAGGGAATCCTCAGGGCTTCCTGGCTGCAACATCCAGCCTGAAGTCCTGTCTGTTAGGTCACCAAGACTTGATTCTGGGTCTGGGATTCCATTCAGAGTCTAGAACTGAAGTGGACAAATGATATGGACCAGGACAGAACCTTAAGCCCATTTCTTAGGGCTGTAGGGCTTAAAAGAGAGAAGGCTGTCAGTCAGTTCATGGTCCCCGTGCTGGGTGAACCTGATCTTCACCCTCTCTGGACACAGTAGAAAAAAGAGAGCAAGACTGATCCAGCATAGTAGTTTGAAAGATGCGACTTGCTACATGGTGGACAAATGCAGACTTTCTTCTCCCAGAAGTACAGTGCCTCCATGTGAGGTAATTCGAAGAGGATAAACCTTCCATTTCACACACTTGTATTTGTATATTGATAATGAGTGGAGGTGGGGGGAAATGGGCCTCAATGGCTGGATCCACCAGCCCATCAACCTTGGAAGAGTGGGCTCTCAGGTCTTTCCATTACTGTGCCTAGTACCTAGAGGTACTCAACAAACGTTTAGTCATTGCCTGTTCTCTGCAGTCCAGCAGGTGTGGGAGGGAGTTCAGTAACAATGTGATCCAACAAAGAACATGGCCTTTGGGCTAACTTTTCAAAACTGAACTGATTGTACCATTTTGGTTAGAAAGAGAAAAAGGATGAGAGGGTTCCGAGTCTGGGATGCTTAATAAGGCAGAAGTTCTTATGAGGAATGTAGCTGAAAGTCCTCCTGGACCTCAGAAGAAGAATCTTGCCTCTTCTCTGCATTTTACCCATTGTAACAAGCTGTCATTTGGGTGACTGAGTCATCCTGAATTCCCTGGAAGAATTCTGGATTCCTCTGGAACACTGCTTAGCAATTTGATCTAGATGAGATCCCAATAGGTAGGTGTTGGGTTGAGGAGAGCAGGGCAGGGTTGAAACTGTCCCCAGTTGTTAAGACCTCATGGTAATTTAAAGCAGCACTGTATAATTGAGGCTGCTACCATATTTAGGATGGCATTTTTCCATCCTATTCTTTCTCCTTTAACTCCATCCTCCTAGGTGGCTTGATATAGAGTATTGGACTTGGAGTCAGGAAGATCTGAGTTCAAATCTAGTGTCACACATTTACTGGCTTTTTGACCCTGGACAAGTCACTTGCCACTTTCTGACTCAGTTTCCTCAACTATTAAAGGGTGATAAGAATAGTGCCCATGTCATAGCATGGTTTAACACTAAAGCACTATATACACGTTAACTATTATTATTGATTTGCCTTGAAATATGTGGGCATTTTTGGTGGGAGTAACTACAAATTCTATTGGTGGTTGTAACAATTCCCTCCACTAACCAGGACCTTCTACATTCCTTCTTTCACTTTTCTCCTGCACAAGCAAAAGATTTCCTCGAGGCAGTTTTCAGAAGAAGAAATCAAAGTTATCTATAGTCATATTAAAAAAATGCTCTAAATCATTATTGATCAGAGAAATGCAAATTAAAATATCTCTGAGGTACCACTCCATACCTATCAGATTGGCTAATATGACAGAAAAGGAAAATGATAGACATGTACACAAGTATATGTGCCCACTGCTTCCTTTGATAGAATGTAAATTCTTTGAAATACAGGAATTATTTCATTTTTATCTTCATATGCCAATCATTGGTACAAGTTTCACATCTAGGAGATGTTTAATAAATGCTTGTTGATTTCCTGACTTGTATTGCCTTGTGTGTCTATGCATAGACACACAAATATATATCATGTATATATATATATATATATATGCACAAGATATCTATGTATGCTTGTGTATATACAGACAGACACACTCACACACATATACGTATGTATATATGAAACTTAGACACAAGTACGTATACATCTTGTGGCCTTTGATAGAATGTAATAAATTCTTTAAGATACAAGGATTATTTCATTTCCATCTTTCTATCTTCATTGCTAGCAAGTGGTTTTTGTTTACTTGTTGAACGGTACCCTACTCTGTGTGACCCCATGGACTTTGTCCGTAGAATTTTCTTGGCAAAGAGACTGGAGGGGTTTACCATTTCCTTCTCCAGTGTGTCCCTATTTTACAGATGAGGAACTGAGGCAAATAAGGGTGAAATGACTTGCCCAGGGTCACACAGCTAGTACCACTTAGCTGCTGGCATATAGTAGGTACTCTTAATAAATGCCTCTTAACTGATTTCTTGAATCCTTCCTTGGGCACCACTTAACAGATCACCTAACCTCCCTCAGCCACAGTTCCTTCATCTCCAAAATGGGGCATCTACCTCAGAGTTGTGAGGTTAAATGAGGTAATATGATATAAAGTGTTTTGCAAATGTTGCCAGGCTGTAGAAATGCCAATTATTGTGATTCTCTGATCATCACTTTGTCTTTAAATGGTGATACTGCCAATTCTTGTACTGCTAACCAGCACTTTTGCCTGGCACATAGTAGGTGCTTAAATTCTTTAGCTGAGTGACCACTTCACAGGACTGTGGTGCTGAAAGTATCTTGTAAATCATAGTGTTTCCCTGGTGAACCATTATTATTACTGTTACTGACCACAGCAACAGCATGTTCCTTTTGGTTCTGAGACCTGTAGGTCAGAGCCGGGCCTCAGGTATGCATGGCAGTCAATACTTGGTCTTAGCTCAGCTCTGGGCCCATGGGAATAGACGCAGCTGTGTTATTCTAACATGCAGAAGCTCTCCTGAAAGAAGTATTATTTCATGCCCTGCAGGATTTAAAGTCTTCAGTCTCAGACATTTTGTCTATAAGGGTTTTGAGTATCCTTTATAATCATAAGGACAAAATGTCCCATACCTTTTTCTGTCGATTTAAAAGCATTTTTCTTTGCTGATGTGCCCTAGATTAAAACTATTTTCCTTTTGAGAGCTAGAAGAGCTCAGAATTCTGAGTCCCATGTGGGTGCTTTTCTTCTGAATGCTAGGGTGTGTGGTAGACAAAGCACTGGACCTAGAGTAAATTCTACCTCAGACGCTTATTATCTGTGTAGACAAAGCACTGGACCTAGAGTAAATTCTACCTCAGACGCTTATTATCTAGGCAAGTCATTTAACCTCCACCTCCTGTTTTCATCATCTATAAAATGGGCAGAAAAGCAGCTAGGTGGCATGGTAGACAGAGTCCAGGCCTGAAGTCAGGAAGACCTGAATTTAAATCCTGTCTTAGAAACTTTCTAGCTGTGTGATCCTGGACAAGTCACTTGATTCTGTTTGCCTCGGTTTCTCCATCTCTAAAAATGAGATAGTAAAGGAAATGGTAAACCACTCTAGTACCTTTGCCAAGAAAATCCCAAATGAGGTCATGAAGGAATTGGATATGAATGAAATGACTAAACAACCAAAAATGGGAATAATAGAACTTATTTGCTATATGAATTAAATAAGATATTTGTAAAGCACTTTGCAAACCTCAAAGTGCTAAATAAATGCTACCATCCTCATCATGATCAATCTCTGTGGACTAGACCCCTTCATGTCTTTCCCTTAAGTTAAATAGCTCAGGTTATTCTGAAGATACATAATAGCCTCCTGAACATCTACTCTGTCTCCTTGCCAATACTTCATATTATTTCCTCTTTTTCTCTGTCTCTCTACAAAGGTCTTTATTTTATGGCACAATCTCAGTACTTAAAGGGTTCATTTTGATGGTGGTATTTGGGGCCACAGGTTGCAACAAGGTGAGATAATTGCAAAAGTCAATTTATATAATTTAAGAAGGTTTCCCCTAATATTCAACAAAGGGCTAAAAATAAATACAAGGTGATAGAAGGTTTTGGCAGAGGCCATGTTTAATGGAGATTCATTACATTAAATAAAATGTAACCAGGATTCACTGCTATCCTAAGTGGCCTGCCACAGAAGACTTAGCCCTCTCTCCAAAACTCTGTAGAGCTATATACCCTGGGTATATTCACAGACACACTGATAGTAAGCATAAGAGCAGCAGGAAGTTTAATACTCTGGCTTTCAGATGTTCATTCCCAAATACCTGAGCTCAGACTTAAAGGATTAGGCATCAGAAGCCTACTTCTGTACAACAGCCAGTTGAGTGCCCTGAGGATTTCCTAGAAGCCATCTATCTCCTTCCTGCCCACATAACATCAGTGGACGTTGTCCTGCCCTCCATACTCTTCTCGTCTTCTCTGTAGCTTGGTTTTGGTTTCTTCTTGCCGACGTCTCCAGGCAGCAATGATGGCTTCATCATCCATTTTTTCCTCATCCTCTTTGTCGGTGCTTCTCCGATATTGGAACCTTCGCCCTGACGCAAATTTTCCTTCTTCGGTGTTTTCTACTCTTTTCTTTTCCCCTTCCTCATCAGACCTCATGAAACTCTGAGTGAATTTTCTCTTGGCTCCAAATTCAGAAAAGTCTGATTTGGATGATTCTTCTACATCTTCCCAGTCGTGGGTTCTGGACCAGCTCCGTCGCAGTGGCTCAGGGGACTCCTCTCCCTGGGAAGGTTCAGGGCTCCTTTGAAAAAAGTATGGCTCGGGGCTTTCTTCTCGAGACCTTGAGGTCTCCATGAATTTTGACCGGGAGAACTTGTAAGACTCCTTGTCCTCTCTAGTGGAGGAAGAAGAGAATCGAGAGGTACTCCTCATAGAGCTGCCATCTGACTGATGGTGTGAGGAGCTATCCCGTTCCTCTGACCTGGACTTGGAAATCCTGTAACTGGATGCTTCTGACTGCACCTCCCGGAGAGTGCTTGACCTGCAGTACTTTTCTCCAGAGCTCCGAGACCAGTCCCGTTGTGGGGGAACCTCGTCTTCTGTCTTCAGGCCACTGAGCCACTTATTAATACTTCTGTCCACTTCTAAGTTGGCCACGTTGGCACTTCCACGACGATCAGACACAACCAAGGAGGAGGAAGAGGAGATGGTTGTCTCAGGCTTATGAGAATCACTCCGGGAAGAATATCTGAAACTTCCTATGGCACTGTCAGTGTCTTCTTCCCCAGCACCATCCTCCTCATCCTCTTCTTCCTTTGCCACCTTCTTCTTGAATAAGTGGCTGCGTTTGTGGTCTGAAGCAAGTTTCTCCATTTTGTACTCTGACATCTTCTCTCTCAAACCGCTTTGCATCTCCTTTTCCTTCTGTTTAAGCTCTTTCAGATTAACATCATCTGCAAAGAGACTGTAGAACGGCTTAATTGTTCCCGTTCCCTTTCCCTTTGCCCTAACTTCTTCAGTTCTTGAGCTCACAGTACTACAAGACAATACAGACTGAGTGTCAGCATTGGGCCGGGTCAGCAAGGAGGTACCTAAGGATTGGGCACTCTGCCCACTGAAGCAGGAAGTTTGATCATCTCCCAGGCCATTGCCTAAGGGAGTGGGTTTCATACTCACAGTAGAAGGAGGTCGAGACAACAACAGCATCTCATTTTGTTTTTGAGCAAGGGTCTCGGTAACTACATTGGCGATCCAGTTCTGAATGCTTGCTACAGAGATGGTGTCTCCAGGTCCCACTGGCAGGTTGGGCAAAGGTATAGTAGGCATGGAGCCTGAGATATTGCTTGGGACCTGAGACAGTTGGGACCTATTGTTTTGCATGCTCAGCACAGAGCCTGAGTCCCCATCAGTACTGGCTGAGGCAACAGAAGGCCAGAAAGCAGATAGGGGAATGCTTTTGTTGGTGGCTGAGCTCTCAGCATCCCAGTTATCCATGGACTGGCTTTCCTCCAGGGTCTGCCTGGTCCTTTCTAGCAGCTCCAACCTCCTTTGTTTCTTCTTGGCCAAAACCGAGTCTTCCCCTTTGCTGAGTTCTACCACCTCATCCTTATTTTCATTGCCTACCTTCTTCTGGTGTTTCAACTTCCAGGTCTGGTAGGCTGTCAGGTTGACATCTGAGAGGTTCTTCTTCTCCCCTTCTGTGGTCTCTTCCCCTTGTTCACCAGTGCCCTCTCCTACCTCTGAATCCCTCTTGTGAAATCCAAACTGGATTCTCTTGATCTTCCACCGTTCTAAGGCAGTCAGCTTGTCCTTGTTCTTTTTGCAGAAGTTATAGAAGGAACTGGCCTCCGAGGCTACACTTTCCTCATCATCCTCCCTCTCTCTCCTCCCCATCTCTGAATCTGACTCAGCTTCCTCCAGTCTGCTCCTAGAGTGATATCTTTGAGATGCTTCCTTCTCAATCTCCAGCAGCCTTTGGTTCCACGTGTCCCAGGTGCTCTCAGAGGACGCTGAGTCAGAATGCTTCCTTTGCATTTGCCTACGTCTGCTAAGCTCCAACTGCTGCTTCAGGACTTGGATGTCATGACTTAAGGTGCTCTCTGAGGTGCTACATTCACTGAATGTGCGCCTCCTGCTTCTCCCCAAGAGGGAGTCTCCATCCCCCTCCCCCTCTTCTTCTTCCTCCGTTTCCCTAGACCACCTACGGCACCTTTCTCTTTGATACTTTTCATTTCGGCTTTGCCATTCCTGAATTACCCTCTCCAGGTCCTCCTCAGACTCTTCCCCTCCTTCCTGATCCAAGGGTGTTGGTGGTGGTTGTCCATTCCCACCCTGAGGGAAGTCTTGCTTCTTCCTCCAGTCCTTATACAATGTCTCCTCCTCTTCATCATCAATGATGGTGACAGGCTTGGAGACCCTGCGAGTGCTTCTCACAGAAGAACCACTCAGGGTGCTGGTGGTATCCTCCTCCTCTACTGTGATTGAGTGAACTCTGGCCCCTAACACACTCCCTGTGTCTCCTTCACCCACCAGCACAGAGCCACTGCCTACTTCATCCTCGTAATCCCCTCCCTCCCTTCCATAGTCCTGGTCTCGTTCTTCCATCAACTTCTCATTCAGCTCCCTCAATTGCTTCAGGAAGCCATCATTGGGGTAGATGGCACGCTTCTTCCTTACGGTCATCAGGGCTTCCAGGATGGTCATATGATGGAAGATCATCAGATAAGCAACCACCAGCACAGCTGACCGACTGATTCCCATTTCACTACTGACCAGGATTTTCCCTGAAAATAAAACACACATATTTAGCCTGATTTTGCCAATGGGAAGAAGTGATTCCTCAGAGATAGATGTGACTTTTATCAGCCTTTCTCCTTTTTATAACTACTTTGTCTATAACACAAATGATTATATGAATAATGAAATAAAATTAATTACATAAGATTCCCCTTTTGATGCAAAAAAAAAATGATCAGTGGAAGATATTACTAGTTTATCATTTCTTGTTTTGGCTCATTATATTGACATTCTAGGTTCAACTAAGGTACCACCTCCTATGCTCAAGATTTCCTGGTAATCCTAATTGTTAATGCCTTCTCCCTCCTCAGAATATCTCATATTTATCTAAATAAATGCTATATTGTCCTCAGCAGGATGCATCCTTCTTGAGGCCACACACCATTTTTCATTTTGTCTTTTTCTTCCCCCAAACCAGTCTGTAACAGTTAATAAATGATTATTGAATGGAATTGGGTGGAAGGAAATAACATAAACATAAATACTCAAATGAATCTGCCATCTCTTCTATTTGAAAGAGAGGCAGATCAGCACTCATCCATGCTTGACCTTTCTTTTTGCTGTTCTTGCCTATATTTTCCCATGTATTTGCCACAGGAGGTATCAGAGTCCAGTGTAACACCTGGCATATTGTTGCTGTTCTTAAGTCATTTTCATTTGTGTCTGACTCGCTGTGACCCTATTTGGGGTTTTCTTGGCAAAGACACTGGAATGGTCTGCCATTTCTTTCTCCAGTTCATTTTACAGATGAGGAAACTGAGGTAAACTGGGTTAAGTGACTTGCACATAGCTAGTGTCTAAGGACTCCTGGCACATAAGAAGTTCCTAATAAATAAAAGTTCATGGAATTCAATGAATTAAATTGCGTCTGAATTGCCAAAGAGCCCTGACACCATCTTCTCTTTTCCTTGACATAGGCTGTACATGCCACAATATTCATGGCTCTCCATGGAGCCAAGGTGATCTCCCGATGCACCAGTAAAATCAGTCCTGTATGGGGATGGTTCAGATTTGTTCCCCCATGACTTTTAGGTTGAGACAAGTTCAAAAGCAGTGAAGTTTATTTATTTACAAAACTCAGATTCTGTCATAAGTCATTTCTAAGAGTTTCAGATTCTATTCAGTTTTCTTCTCCAATTCAGGCTAGAATTAGGGTGGTGGCCATAGGAGTGGAGAGAAGAGAACCTATGGGAAAAATATTGTACAGAGAGATTGATAACTGATTGGATGTGGGGGTGGGAGTGGGAGTGGGGGTGGCAGGATTGATAGTAAAGGAGAGGAAAGAGTCCAAGTTGATGCAGAGGTTACAAATCCAGATGACTTGAGAGGATGGATGACAAAGCACAAGTGGAGGGGGGTAGAAATCCAATTTGGGTTACGCTGAGTGAAGGAATAGGTCAAGTTACACAACAGGCAGTTGGCAATGGAAGACTGGAGTTCAGGGAAGAGAAAGGAGCTGAGTGGAGGGATTCAGAAGTCATTTTGGGAGAGGCGACCTGTTGTAATGTAACAACTGCAATAATAATGAGGACTATTTTTCTCTTTTAGACTGTGAGCTCATGAAAGCAGGGACTATCTTTTGCCCTTTCTTTCTATGCCCAGTGTTTAGCACAGCGCTTAATAAATGCGTGTTGACTGACTACTTCAAAGCTTCCAGGATCTGTGATTTTATCGCCGTAAACTCTCCCTGCATCCATGCAGGTCACAACCTCTCCATAATGGATGGTTTCTGGGAGTTGCTGTGGTAACAAACTCATCACTGCAGGCTGCCTAGTTATCACCCTCTCCAAACTTGGCTAAGACAATTCTTGGACAACACACATACAACTCACTGACAGATCCCTACTTGAAACCTCTCTGTTTCAGTCACACTTGTGAGAGTGGATGTGCCATTGGCACCATCTTTGAGAACGAAGGGTTACCTCTTTGCTACAATGAGATAGGAGCAGGACAATAGTAATTGTAACAGCGTAATAACAAAATGTCCCCCATGAGGCTGTGGTGAAGCAACTGGCGCAGAAGATAAAGCATTAGATATGGGATCGAGAAAGCGTGAGTTCAAACCCTGACTTAGATACTTACTTGTCATGTAACTTAACCTTTTCTAGCCTCCATTTCCTTATTTACAAAATTAAGATAGTAATAGCACCTGCCTCTCAGGGTTGTTGTGAGGATAAAAGGAGACAATATTTATAAAGTACTTTGCAAAAATTAAAGTGCTATATAGATGTTAGCTGTTATTTTTATCATAATGAAGAGAACTGGTAAGAAAGAAGTTGATTCTGTTAGTAAGAGTGCAGTGTGACTTTGGACAAATCTTTTCAGCTTTGGGTCACAGTATCTTAAGTGTAAATGAATGGGCTGAACTTAAGATATAGTCTAAGGTCCCTTGGGCAGCTAAGTGGTGCAGTGGATACAGCACTGAGTCAGGAATCAGGGAGACCTGAGTTCAAATCCAGCCTCAGACACATAGAAACTATATGACTCAAGGCAAGTCACTTAATCTTTATTTGTCTGTTTCTCCATCTGTAAAATGGAGATCATAATAGTACTTAACCCACAGGATTGCTGGGAGGATCAAATGTATTTAGCACAGTGCTGGGCACTCAGTAGGTGCTTACTAAGTGCCTATTTTTCCCCTTTTCCCTTCAAACTGGCATTCTAAGAATATGTGATCCTAAATTAGTCATGCTTGGGAGTCCCATAATGCCATGTGAACAAGATACCAGCTTTTGAATGAGAAGGGGGTAATTGACTGAATGAATCCTCTGACACCAAGTTATTGAACCTGGCAAAAAGTGACCAGTGTATTTCCTCCCAAGGGAAGTGTCAGGCATGATGTGTACATGCCTGATTCCTGCACAAGCAGAAATACTTGGCAATCTAAGTAACTTGAGTATTCACGGTACTATCCCCTAGGGGTTGGTTCAACCATCCTGGAAAGCAATGTAGAATTATGCTGAGATTACTGAAAATTCCATAACCTGTGACTCAGAGATCTCACTGCGAAGAAGATACCTCGAGATCAAAGATGGAAAAGGTTGCCTATAATTAAAATGTATTGTGTGGTGACCCTTTTTTTAATCAGCAAAGGAAATGGAAACAAAGCAGCTGCTCATTAAGTAGAGTTGGCTAAACCAATTGATGGTACTTAAAAGCCACATGTTACCATTGCACAGGAAATGGCAAATACAGAGAATTCTGAGAGTTGTGAGAAACTATAAGATCTGATGCAAAGTGAAGTAAGAACCAAGATACCAACAGACACAATGAAAACACCAATGTCAACAAAGAAAAAGATCAACTATGTAAATATCATAAACAAACTTTTCCCTGAAGAAGAGAGAAAAATGCATCTCCCTCCCTTCTTTACCAAAGATGGGAGACCAGGGATCTGGGAAACTGAGAAAGGAAAGAGGGAAGGAAGGAAGAAAGAAGGGAGGGTGGGAAGTAAGGAAGAAAGGAAGGAAAGAAAGAAGCACTTATTAAGTGTCTATTAAGTGCTATTATATTAAACACTTTACAAAATTCTGTTTTGATCTTCATAACAATCCTGGAAGGTAGGTGCTATAATTATGCCCATTTTACAGCTGAGGAAACTGAGGCAAATGACTTGTACAGGATCACACAGCTCGGAAAGTTGTTTGAATTCAGGTCTTCCTGACACTAGCCCCAAAACTTCTCTACATACAGTCAGAATTGGTTGATGTATTAAATAGTTTTGCTGAACTGCTTCTCTCTCTCTCTCTCTCTCTCTCTCTCTCTCTCTCTCTCTCTCTCTCTCTCTCTCTCTCTCTCTCTCTCTTTCTCTCCCTCTCTCCTTCTCTCCCCCCTCTCTGTTCCTCCTGTTTCTTGCTGTCTCTCTCTCCTTTTACCTTTCCCTTCTCTTTGCTTCCTTCCTTTCTTTTTATTCTTTGTTACAAACAATGGTTCTTCGAGGAAAGGGAAGGTAGAGGGACATATCTGGAAAGAAAGATGAGGTAACATCAAAATATATCAACACTTTTTTTAAAGGTCATCCAACTCCCAACTTGAATCTTCATGCGTTTTTAATACCTAGTTCATATAGGTTATAAACACCTTTCTCTCTTCATTTTCCTTCCTTTTCCCCTTATTCTTCCTATTTAATCCCTCACCTCTACTCATTGCAGCTATAATGTCCTCATGCAACCCACCCTTTGTCATGCATCTTGTCTTCCTACCAATACTGCCCAAGCACTCCTGGAGCTATGGAAGCATCTATTCCCATTATCTCCCACCACTCTACTGGAACTCTACTGTGGAGGGAAGCCGGTGCTCCCCTATAGGAATAAGGAATAAGCAGCCAGTGATGCACCAAAGAATAAGAAAAGAGTACATTCCTTCTACCTCAAAGTATCATTGACAGTCACATTCACTTCCACATTGGTCAAAGGAAATAAATAAAAGTTTTTGCTACTAAAAAAAGGGAAAAAGAAAAAGACCTAAAGAAAGTTATTTTTCTTCCCATTAGAGGGTCCTATACTCTGCTCATTGTCTGTGACAGGCAATGATTTTTTTTTAAGGGAATCATTGTCATTGACTGAAATCACTTGGCCTTTGACTTTTGCCTTATAAACAAGAACAAAGCATGTTGTAAAATGGTCCCCTCAAGTGCTCCTCTCTTTTCTCAGGGTTTAAATTCTTCCCAGTGGGTGGAAAAGTCAAAGCAAATGGTGAAGGAGGAGCTAGAGAGTGGTGTAAATGAGCAAGTAAGAGACAGACCGATAGACACTGTAAATCTTGAGTCCTTAGTCTAATGCAAAATATGGAGGCTATCCAAGGGGTTTAAAAGTTCTCCCTTGCTATTATATCTTCTCCTTATGAATTTCTGGATGCCCAGACCCACCTGAGCCCAACCCTGAGTCCATCTTACCTCTGTAGGTCAGCAGAGCTTCATCAAGGAACTCTGCAGCCTTCCGGAAATGCTGGGATATGTCTACCTCAGGGAAATCATCCACCTCTATACCCAGGTACTGAATCTCCAGGCCATTGTAGAATTCTGGTCCAGTGTAAACACCTGTGCCATGAGCTGCATTGAGGATGTGAGTGATCCCTAACCTCTTCAGTCTCCCCTTATTCACAGCCACACTCCTTAAGGAAAATAGGGAAAAGGCATTTTTAAACCAAGGCCAGAACTAGGGAAAAGTCTAGCCCCTTACCCAGAAGAAGCACTTGTCTTTGGGGGTCACTGATAGGGAGATATCTGTCATTCTTGACATGTGGAGATAAAAGGTATAGAACTTTCTAGTTTCATTAAAAGACTTGGAGACAATGTTAGAACTTAGCCATGTGAGGCCATTGAGAGAAGCTTGCAGAAAGTTGCTGACTGAAGGAGTGTGGAGAGAGGAGAGGAAAAGCAAAGCACCAATGGAAGGGAATCTTGGAAGTGGACAAGAAGAATGGGTTTTTGCCCTTGGCTTAAGAGGCAGATTTTGAGGACCGGAGCTTGTACAAACCCAAGAGCAGCTGTTGTGATCATTGCATGCTGTTTGCCTCACAGGCCAAACTTACTAAACGGGAAGGGTTTCAAGTAAGACTCTGCTAATGGGCTAGGTATATGTCTGTTGTCTAGAAGACCAGCCCATTGAAGTTCAGAGATCCTTACCACCAGGTTGGTTGAAGGGTGATGAATTTGTCATCTACAGAAACTCTCAAAGACCATCTAACATGTCTACTATGTCTACTACTAATTGAGAGGGATCAGTACCTCCCCAAGTGGAGGAGTACCTACAGCAGTTATGAAATTATGGATCTGTGAAGTATTATGTTATTAATCTTCCTAATAACAATTGGAAGACTAATGTTGATAGAAAGCTTTACATTTTATGAAGTACTTTTACATACATCAATGTATATACCAATTGGTTTCCTATCAATACTGCCCAAGCACTTCTGAGGCCAAGGAGACATCTATTCCCATTATGTCTCCCTCACACTACTGGAACTTATGAGGTAGGTGGCTAGGTCATCTCTAATTTCAAAGAAACACTAACATGAATTAATTGATCTGATTAAGCCCATAGTATCCTTTGTCAGTATAATAGAACTGTGGAGGAATGGGATATGGGTAATTTTTGATAGATGGTGGGAAAGAAGTTGGGGGAGGGACAGCATCAGGAAAAGTCTAGAACATCATGTATTACCTAGGGAGATTAGGACTTTTTGTTATTTTTTGTACAGTCTTCTCAGTCATAGCCAATTCTTCATGACTTATTTGGGGTTTTCTTAGAGAAAATACTGGAATGGTTTGCCTTTTCCTTCTCTAGTTTATTTTACAGATGAGGAAACTGAGGCAAACAGGGTTAAGTGACTTACCCAGAGTCACACAGCTAGTAAGTGTCTGAAGCCACATTTGAACTCAGAAAGATGAGTCTTTCTGACTTCAGGTCTGATACTTTTATTCACTGTGTCACCTAGTTGTCTGAGGATGGGATTAAATAAATGCTTTAGCAGGGGTCTCAGGGCAGGAGAGCACTAGGTACTTGAGAAAGAATGGAGAAAGACAAACTTGGGCACAGAATTTATGAGAGCCAAACTCTCAGACTGCAAGAATGTCCAGCCTTATTCAAGGCTACTTTGAGTAGCCCCATGGGAAGTGGTCACCATATCTCTTTAGCAAGAGCCCATGTCAATGACAAGGCTTACAGTGAAGATCCATTACTGAGCCAGACTTACTTCTCAGCGATGAAGACATTGGGCCAGACTTCATCTACCTCATTCCAGGGAGCCTCATGGCGGTCTTGAACCAAAGCCCGCTGAAGGTCCATGACACAGGGTGTGTTATACAGGCTGGTGTCATCAATCTTCTCTTTGACTCTGTTGTAGAGGTCCTCGACCAGCAGCTGCTCTGCAGACTCCAGCATCCCAGGGCACACAGTGTCTGTTTTGACTTCCCTCGTCTTGAGTTCTGCCATGGACAGACAGCATTACCCAAAGGCTAAATTTAAGTCAACATTTATTTCTCCACCTTTCCCCCAGCACCCTTCTCACTCTGACAATGCCTCTACCCCTAAGGCCTTTCCCTCTCAATGGGTCAATTCCTCCATGAACACCCATGACAGCCAGCCCTGCTCATTTCACTCATCTCAGCTCTATTTCTCTACCTCTCCCTAGTTCCTGCCCTATCCTAATTCCCTTACCAGCTTCTGAGGCCTAAAATTCTACTTCACAGTATTTTAATTTAATTTTAAAAATTGTAACAAGAATTTAATAAATGCTATACTATGCATTTCACAAATATTATCCCATTTTTATCCTCACAGCTCTGGAAGGTAGGGGTTATTATCAGCCACATTTTGTAGTTGAAGACACTGGGGTAATCAAGATGAAGTGACTTGTCCAGGGTCATGTAGTTAGTAAGTGTGTGAGGTCTCCCTCTGCCCACTGTCCCACCTAGCTGCCTAGTTTCCTTCCTTTTGTTCAAAACTTGGATTTTCCTTTAAAATTCAAATCACAGCAATAACAATTCAATTCAAGAAACATTGAATAAGTTTCTACTATTTTCCAGACCCGTTCTGGGTGTTGGACCTACTAAAATAAAAACAAAACAATCCCTGCTCTCACGGAGATTGTATTCTCCTGGGGTGAAAAAACATGTACCTGGCTGAGTATACCCAAAATAAAGTAAATTCAAAATTACTTGGGGGCAGAGAGGAGTGCTAATAAATGCAGGGATGAGGAAAGGCTTCCTATAGGAAATAACACCTGAGTAAGATGTCGAAAGCTAAGGATTTTACAAGCCAGAGGTGAGAGCGTTCCAGGTGCGACAGGCAACCTGTGTGTGAAGGCAGGAGATGCAGTGTTGTGTATGAGGGAAAAACAGGTCAGATCATTTGACTGGAAGATGGAGGGGAAATGATGGGCAATCAGACTGGATAGGATCATAGGATGAATCTATATCTAGCAATCACATTGATATCTAAGACACAGATTCAGAAGGGATCTCAGAGGCTACTGAATTCTATCACTTCATTTTATAGGTGGAGAAACACAGTTGGAATTTCAATGACTTCTCCAAGGTCATATTGCTATTAAGCATCAGAGACAAAATGGCAAACAAGGCCTTTTGACTCCAATGTACCATATTGCCTTCTGAGAATGGAAGAGGCTTAAATCCCAGGCAGTGTTTGTGTTTTATCCAAGATGCAATTGGATACCATTGAAGCATTTAAGCAGGGGAGTGATGTGATCACTTTAAGAAAATTGATTTAATGGTTATGTGGAAAATGTATCTGTGTGGGGGTAAGTTTGAAGCAAGGAGAGAAATGAAGAGGCTAGTATAATAATGCAGATGGAAGGTGATAAAGTCTTGAACCAGGGTGATGGAGAAGAATGGACAGAAGTGGGATAAGTATGTAAGATGTGGAGGTATAATAAACAAGATTTGACAACTGATGCCAAGGCAATTGATGGGGGGAAGGATGTCGGTGACCTCAATAGGAAGGAGGAAATTGTTGTCAATAGTCATTTATACCACAGTGTGAATTTTAAATATACAAAAAAAATTCAGGAAGCAGGGAGAGATAGGAGAGCATTGAGTCTGGGGTGTAGAGAAAGTCCAAAAAGGACTAAACAACTTTTGAATTTTGCTTAGGGCTGGTTCTGTCAATAGCAGCTATCCTTCTTAATAGAAGCAATGGATTCTAAGAGCTGAAGGTTGGGAAGCAAAGCACTCTGGGCATGGGGATCAGACAATGCAAGACAGCATACGACATGGAATTAGGGGTCGTAGTAACATAAGAAATAGCAAATAGGTCTGTGTGACAGAACTATAAAATGCGTGGATGGCAATAGAATGAAAGAAGATTGGGAGGTAAGGGATTTAAGATGCAGAATGAATATGCATTCCTAGGCATGGATAAACTGGGAATTTATTTTTTCTTGATTATGCATATTTATTACAGGAAATTTGTTTTTCTTTTTTTTTCAGAGGGGGAGCTAGGAATAGGTGGAAGGGAGATATAGTAAATGTTCATGACTAAAAAAATAATTTCAAGAGATTACGAAAGTAGAAAGGGGCCAGCTTGTGAAGAACATTAAATTCCAAACATAGAACTTTATATTTGATCAAGGAGAAATAAGAGTTATTGAAGTTAGAGTTTAGTGACTAAGGGATGGCATGTTCAGAACTACACTTTACAAGAATCACTTTGGTAGCTGAATGAAGGATAGACTGGAAGAGGAAGACTGTTTGAAGGCTATTGCAATAACCCAGGTGACAGGGCATGAGTGCCTTCATTAGGGTCGTTCCACTTTCCAGTGGAAAGAGAGAGAGAGAGAGAGAGAGAGAGAGAGAGAGAGAGAGAGAGAGAGAGAGAGAGAGAGAGAGAGAGAGAGAGTGTTGAACACATCAAGATTGTGAGCTGGGGTGATTGGGAAGATGGTGGTGCCTTCAACTGTAATAGGGGATATTTAGAAGATGGGACAATTTGTGGAGAGTGAGGGAAATGAATTCTGTTGTTGTTGGTTTTTTTTAAATGCCTATTGGACACCCAGTTTAAAATGTCCAAAAGCAATTGGTGATGTAGTATTGGAGCACAGGAGAGGGACCAGGGTTACATAAATAAATTTGGAAAATATCTGCAGAGAAAAGATAACTGAACTCATGGGAACTGATAAGAGCATCAAGTGAATATGTATACAAAGATCAGTTGAAGAAACTGGAGATATTCTTTAGAAAACAAAAGAAAACCCTTGGTCAATGAGCAGGGATCACAATAGCCATTTTAAATTATCTATAAGATTGGTAGGTGGAAGATGATTAATCCTTCTGGGGCTCAGAGGCCAGGTGTAAGACCAAGGAGTGCAAGTTACAGGACAGCATATTTCTAATCAACATGAGGAAAATGGTGATCACAATTAGAAGTAGAATGTGCTGTGATAAAGGCCTCATTTCTAAAATTTATAGAGAACTGAGTCAAATTTACAAGAATACAAGTCAATCCCCAATTGATAAATGATTAAAGGATATGAATGGGCAGTTTTCAAAGAAATTAAAGCTATCTATAGTCCAATAAAAAATGCTCTAAATCACATTGATCAGAGAGATGCAAATCAAAACAACTCTCAGGTACCACATCACACCTGTGAGATTGGCAAACATGACAAAACAGGAAGATGATAAATGTTGGAGAGGATGTGGGAGAGTTGGAACACTAATTCATTGTTGGTGGAGCTGTGAGCTGATCCAACCATTCTGGAGAGCAATTTGGAACTATGCCCAAAGGGTTACAAAAATGTACATTTCCTTTGACCCAGCAATAACACTTCTAGGGCTACATCCCAAAGAGATCATAAAAATGGGAAAAGGTCCCACATGTACCAAAATATTTATAGAAGCTCTTTTTGTGATGGCCAAGAACTGAAAGTTGAGGGAATGCCCATCAACTGGGGAATGGCAGAATAAATTGTGGTATATGAATGTAATGGAATACTATTGTGCTATAAGAAATGATGAACAGTCAGACTTCAGAAAGACTTATATGAACTGATGCTGAATGAAATAAGCAGAACCAAGGGAACATTATACACAGTAACAGCCACAGTGTGTGAGGACTCTTTCTGATAGACTAAGCCCTTCACAGCAATGCAACGACCTAAAACATACCCAAAGGACTCTTGATGCAAAATGTCATCCCCGTCCAGAGGAAGAACTATAGAATCAGAACACAGAATGAAGCAGACTGTTTTCTCTTGTGTTATGTTTTGTTTTGTTTTTTTTCATGGTTTCTCCCACTTGTTTTAATTCTTCTGTACAACATGACATGTGAAAATGTGTTTAATAAGAACTGGTGTGTAGAACTCATATAAGATTGCAAGCCATCTCGGGAAGGGAAGGAAGAGGGAGGGGGAGAAAATTTAAGACTTATGGAAGAAAACAAATTAAATTAAAAAAAAATAGCATGTTCTGCCTCAAGAGGTATTGAGCTAGAGGTTTTCAAGTAAAGGGTAGAGGAACATGGTGGTGGTGATTGGGGTGATGATACAGAGGAGAATTCATGCTTCAAATTCAGGCTTTGTTTGGACTAGATGACCTCACCTCTATAGCCCCTTCCAGCTCTAAAATTCTATGTGCTTAAAATGTGAGCCTTTCCAAGAACAAGGTAATAAACGTCTTTAGATGAAACCTCACCCCTATCCCCACTTCTTCACCTCCTACATAGGTTCTGATTTAATTACCTTCATTGATGATCTGCTTGGCAGCAACAGCTGATGACAAGTGAATGGGATCCATGAAAATACTCTCTGTTTCAGCATCTGAAACCATGGAGTACCTGGAAGTGGACAACATTGGTATTAATTATGGAGAATATGAGAATCTCAAGGATGGAAACTGTCATTTATTCATTTTTATATCCCTCCTCATAATAATTTGTACACACTGGGCCCTTAATAAAATGTTGGTTGAATTAAATTGATAAGAATCTTACCTAAAGGATATTAAAACTCAGTATTGTGTGGATCCTGTTATTGTAAAATTTATCTATCAATAGAGATCTTAGCAATTTCTTCATTTTTGCTAATAATCCTCTTACTTTACGCTTCATTGCTTTTTAAAAATTGTATATTACAAATATACGGGCATGAGTGTCTGCTCTAAGTTTGTCTAAAATATTGGGAGAATTTAAGTTAAAATTTAAAACTGAAAGATCTAAACACATAAGCTATATAAACTACAATCAAGGTGTAACTTGCAACCAGTTTTGCCATATAATTTCCAGCTGGAGAGGCAGTGTGTCCTAATGGATATAGAGATGATCTTAGAATCAGAAAACTGTCTGGGTCCAATGACTACCCCTGACACATATCAGCTGAGTAACCCTGAGTAGGTGACATAACTTCACGGTGGCCCTAGGCAATTCCCTATGCCTAGAACTTGCACAACAGCTGCCAATCTTCATTGGTAGAGGAAGTTGCTTCACTGGGAGTTCCCTACAGCAATAAAATCACAGGTCGGCAACAACTACAACAAAAAACAGATATGGCCGATATCAGACTTGTGTTGAGAAAGTCAGTATTTTGATGGATTAGCTTATGTTGAGAAGGAGGTACAGAACATTTTGCTCCTCACTTGTACATTCTGCTAAAATCTGAGATTAGCTTACTGACATTACTGAGTTCCAACTTTCAGTTATAAATTACAAATGTACCAGGAGTCATCTACCATTTGGAGGGAGACAAACCCAATAACAAAACAATTGTTCTACAGTAGGACAGGTTTATTAGATCTAGTAAAAAGGGTATTGGGGAAGGAAGAAAAGAGAGATACCTTAGGTAAAAAATAACATGTAGGAGGACAAAAAACCCTTCAACTTTCAAATAAAATAAGAGGTCATGATAAGACACCAGGAAAAGTGAGAAAGGAGAAAAAATGACAAATCCCACTCTACCCACATTGTTTATACAAAGCAAGGATGCTGGAAGGAGGCGCTCAAAATTCAATTGAGATGTGATAAGATAACAAAACCTGGAAGAAAGAAATGGAAGGACTTGACCTAATCAAGAAAGAGAGGCATGACAAAAGAGAATCAAGAAAGTATATACAGTAATTTTCAGAAGTCTTTACCAACTTTAGAAATTTTCAGAGAAAGAACCAGTGGATAGAAATGTCTGAATTTGAAATAAAAGGGCAAACAACAAGGAAGACTCAAGGAGACAAAGGCTGCTAATGCTAGAAGTTCTCATCAAGAGCAGAATCTTGGTAGGGATGACTTTCACTACATTGGCACCAACGGCGCCACGATAGGGGCTGCCCCTTTTGTCTGTGGACATCCTATTTGCAGGAAGGGACAGAAAGATATTTTTGTGAGAATCAAAGAAGGAAGGCAACTTAAAGGAGTCAGCCCCTCAGATATAAGTGCTTGAGGAGGACCTCAGATTGAGGGGAGATGAGTTAAAGCAAGGTCCACAAGTCCTGACTATAGGTGGGATGACTGCAATGTTTTATTCTGTATCGGCTTATTTACATACAACTGTTTTCAGTATTTGGAAGAATATAGCTGAGAAACTCTAAATCAAAGTAACTGCTTGGGGACAATAAGAAAATTGTATGTGTGAATCAGCCCAGGCAGGGAATTTCCCTACTCCTCTACCTTACTGCTAGGTTTTTCTAAGTATATACTCATTTTCCTTCCTTCCCCCTCAAATTTTTGGGAATTAGTGAGAGAGTGTGATTAGGTTTATGGGTGAGCTGTTATAATTTGATTATTCCTCCTTTTGCCTTCTTGGTTAATGTGTCATGTTCAAAAATTAATGGTGCCATTGTGACTCATTTGTATAAATAGGAAGTATGCCAAAGAGGGTTCTGGAGTTACAGTAATCAGCAGTAGGACTGTGTTTCCCACACCAGGGTTATCCCTAGGACCTTAAGAATGAGTGATAGATACATGTCTACCCTTTTGGTGAATCATTCCGATATCCTGCAGTGAGTACAGGTCAGGATAAGTAAGTCACCCCAAACCTAGGAAGAGAAAGAGACTGAAGAGAGTAGGGGTTGGTAGCCACACCTTTGCTACACTGGCAAATTATAGAACAGGGTAGCCACAGGGGGCTTAACCCAATCATCTCCTGGAATGCAAAACACATCAGCTGACACACTATCAACCAGTTTTCAAAGTGCCTGGAGCTTGGAGCGGTTTCTAGCACGGATTAGGTACTTAACAAAGTCTTGCTGACTTCACTTGACTTGGAGAACACCAGAGACAGCTTTCTGGTTGGGAAACAAGACAGTGCTTACCTTACAGGGTTCTTGTGAGGATCAAATGAGATAATGCATGGAAAACTCTTTGAAAACTTTGAAACACTCCCTAAATGTCACTTGTGTTATTATCATTACTAGTATTAATGATGATGATAATGATGGTGGCAGTGTCCTGCTTAGATTGTCACTTGCAAAAAAGGAACTGGATAAAACCTATGAAGATATGGAAGTCTGCTTTGAAGAAGGCAGCCCCAAAATGTTCAGTAGCAGACAAGTTCAATAGCAGACAAAAGTTAGTAAACTGAGAAAATGACATTTAAGCAAATAGATTTCAGTAGGCATAGGAAAATGTTTGAAAAGTCCCTATGAGAAAGAAAAAGAATCAAGAAAAGGCAAATACATCAATTAATTAGACAAATACATCAAATTAGGCAAATACATCAATTAATTCTACATGAAAAATATTTCCTTGTCAAGGTGCAATGTACTCAGCTAGGCTCTTGAGGGAGATTCAGATGTCAATAACCATACCTCCCATCTCTACAGCAATTACAGATTACAAAGTGCTTTCTTGGCAGCAACAAGGAAAGGGGAATGATAGAAGAATCATCACCTCCACTTTGTAGAAGAAGGAACTGAGGTTCACAAAGTTTAAATGACTTGTCCATCTACCTAGGACATGTGAGTTTCTCAAGTCACTTTCACAAAATGAGAACTCAAGACCCCTCACCATCCCAATCCCCTGTTTCACCGCATCCATCCCCTTGTTTCTTGCCTCATCCTTACATAACAGGAATTTAAGGTCTCTCACCATCACAATGACCATTCCGGATGGTTTCCAGTCCATGAGTGTCCTTCCAGAAATGTGGCAACCAGAACTGAATGCAAAATTACAGGTGTGTCCTGGCTTGGGCTTAATATAATGAAGCTAACTTTTCATTTCCTAGATACCCTGAACCTTTTCATGTAGCATATGTTTATGGTATTTTTACTTGCCTGTGATAATGATTGATATTTAGTTTATTATCTGCTAAAACTCCAGTTCTTTATCAGAGAAATACCAATGGGCTCCATTTTGTACGTATGAGGTTTAAATTTTTGAAGCAAGTAGATTTTATTTTTCAAAAACTAGATGAGTATTTGTCAAGTATGTGATAGAAAGGCTTCTCATTCAATTATTAATTGGATTAGATGGTTTCTGAGGACTCTTCCAAATTGAACATTCTGTAATTCTGTGATCCTTCATTCACTCAAATGACTCTATGATCTCATTGGTGTGACCATTCCCTCCACTGATACAGATCTCAACTCATCCATGGTCACCCATCCTCTATGACTCTTACTCATGCTCTCCCATTAATTCACTACAGAGGATCCATCCAATGTGCTGGAGATCTTCTTCACTTTCCTTTTATATCTTTAGGATAATGATGGAACACATAGTCCATCCGTTATCCATTGATCTTGCCACATAATGAGCTTTTTGCTCATGTATTTCTTTGATTATGTCCTTGAGTCTGCCTCTTCAGATCTCTTGTTTGTACCATATACTGTACATGAGCCTCTTGCTCAGGGTACCACATGCTTCTCCGTTGTTCTTTGGACAATCCCCAGTTTCATTTCTTCAGCTCTGTAATATTCTACAACCCAGAGAACATTGAAAGACTCTTGGTATGAAAAGATAGGCCTTTGTTTCAGGGACAAATGTTAGAGGTTATTCATTGAACTGCATATCACAGTTTAATCTGGACATTCTTAACCATTTTTTTGGTGCCATGAACACTTTTGGCAGTTGGGTTAAGCCTATGGATCCCTCCTCAAAATATTTTTATTTGCATAAAATAAAATAGTTAAAAAGAAAACCAGTTGTATTGAAATAATTATCAAAATATTTTTTATGAAAATTTCACAAACCCCAGGTTGAGATCCCAGGGTAAGCATTCTTTATCTAGTTTTTTTCCTGTTTATTTTTTCCTATGTAGGTGCTTTTAGCTGCTGTTCAGATACTGGAATGTTTGCCATTTGCTTCTCCAGCTCATTTTACAGATAAGGAAAGTGAGGGAAGGAAGGTTAAGTGACTTGCCCAGGGTCGCACAGCTAGTAAGTGCCCGAGGCCAGATTTGAACACTGATCTTCCTGAGTTGAGTGCCAGCACTCTATTCACTGAACTACCTAACTGCCCATGCAGTAGGTTAGGCCAAGGTTTGTTTTTTTGTTTTTTGAATGATTAGAAATCTTATTTAGAAGGAACTGATGTGACTGATTGATGTACTCAGCATAATGTCCCCTACAAACCAGAGCATCTGGAGGCTCTCATCTGGATCTTGAATTTATCCCTAAAGAATCCTTCCTGAACTTAGACTCTTCAAGGATTTCCCCCATGATAGTGGTGAATATCCTTGGCAAGCAATTGCCTACTTTTCTATGTCTTTCTTACAATCGATCTATTTTTTTTTTAAAGAGACCTTTCTTTGCCTCTTTTCTTACCTAGCCTTAATCACTGAATGGGTGTTGCCTAGGTCAAACTGAGACCCGGAAAAGACCTTAGCTTGAATGCATTTTCTATCAGAGTGGCTCAGTAAGGAATACTGATCTCTTTGGCCATCTTTTCTTGGTAAAAGTGAGATCCAGGATTTTTGACATGCTTTTGGTATCTTTTCTTCCTTTGAATACCATAAGAATAGATCCTGCAGGGACCTTAAAGTTAGGTTACCCCCTCTGTATACACTGAAGCTTCTGGGTAGTCTAAGTGGACAAAGCCTCTCTCATTTCTTGTTTCTGAACCCTGTTTTACAGCAGGTTTTTCACTGCCCTTGCCCATTTCTTTCTTTGCTTTGAAGTCACTGGGTATCAAAGTTTTAGGGGTGGGGAAGCAGGGGCAGCATCTCCTTTGTTTCTCTTCAGGTTTCAGCTCGAGCACCACCTTTTCCTTCATGACGCCCTTCTTGGTCCATCCCCTGTCCTGACTCTAGCTGCCCCCATAAAGATTACCTCCTATCTGTTGTGTACACATCTATACAGGTATATATAGTCCAGCTCCCCTCCTAGAAGGTGAGCTCCTTGAGGGCAGAGACTATTTGTATATGTCTATCCCACTGCCTGCTATGGAGTAAGCACTCAATAAATAGTTTTTGATTGATTGGTCCAAAGGAACTCCCTTGTGCGGAAACTCTCTCCTCACATTCAGATCAGCAACTCCTCTGCAACTCATAGTTTTAGAGAACTGCCTGAATGCACTGATAAATTAGTGCCTTGCCAATATGTGCCTAAGGCAGGCCTTGAGTCCAGTTGATCCTGACTACCAGGGCACTCATGCCTTTGAATTTATTCTGGGGTGTTTTATCAAGTTCTTCAGAGAATTCCTCTACTTCTTAATTCCCCTGTAACAACCGCCTGGACATAAGCTGCAGTTATTCTTGTGGGGGTGCTTTTTGCAAATACTTGTAATGAAAATGCAATAAAGAGATGACCAAATATCCCATGAAATAATATTTCTTGCTGCCTTTGAGCGCATGATAAAAAGCACCTCTACCAACTTCCTTATTTGGCTCTGCAAGGATAACCTGTGGCTCATCCTTGCTTTTATCTGCAATTTCCTCCTGTCTCCTGGTTTCTTTTATAGCAAGAACATCAAGATTGATGCAATTTAGCTGTTCTAGGAGCAGAAAAGCTCTTTGGTCCCTGGGAAAAGAGCTCATATTTAGAGTACCAATAGTTAAAGGTATACCTAATATATAGGTATAAATAAATAGTATAAAGTATATAGGCAGTCTAGAAATGGCATGATTCTTAGAAATCTCTGCCCATTTTTCTCTTTATCATCAACACTAGAGCCCCATACATGGGGTTTTTTTGTATTTTTCTTTACTTCATGGGTCTCCATGGCTGTTTTCCTGGTGATAAACCTCGGTAGTACTGAGTTAGATTGGACCCAAGAAAACAGACTCAATCTGTTGTCCCAACCATACTCAAAACCTTTGCAGTAGAGGTTATCAGAGCTAATGCTTAGTGAGCATGGCCCTCATTCCTCTCCATGCTATAATGAGACATATTTAATTCACATAAAGGTGTAAATGAATGATTGCAACTTTGAAGGTCGCTGACGTTTAGAGTTAGTTTCATTTGAACAAAATGAAAAATATTAAGTTAAAGAAATAAAGTTCTAAGGATAGAACTTCAAGTGAACCAGGGAAAGCATCAAGGGGAGGCTCGAGGAAATGGTCCAAAGGATGGAATGTGAAGTATTAACAACTGACTGTCTTACTTGAGGGATCAGAGCAGCCATAGACCCAGAAAATTGCTGGTGGAGTGATAGACTTGGAATAATGAAGACTTGGGCTCAACTTCTGACACTTACTAGTTGGGAGACCATGGGCAAGTCATTGAAAAAGGGATAAAAATATCTGAAGCACCTTCCTCAAGGTGTTGTTGTAAGGTCCAAGTGATATAACATAGGTAAGTTTCTTTGAAAAAATGTAAAACACTAAATAAATGTAAAATACTGGGCAAGTGACTTTTCTTCTCTACAAAGTTTCTTCATCTGTAAAATGAAAAAGTTAGACACGATGACTTCTAAGGTCTCTTCCAGCTCTTGTTCTATTGAACATTCTTGGGTTTTTTCCTCTAACTCAGTTTGCATTTACAGAGACCTACTATGTGTAGGACACCATAGTAAGTATTCTTGAGGAGAGAAGGGGTGTACAAGGCCCTATCTCTTCCTTCAAGGAAACTGTTAACTATCAGGCAAAGGCAATGGTCTAACATTAAATGCTCTTTACTTGGACAATGACTCCAGGGTGGAGTATACGAGAAGTGGGTTGTAGGCAGCACTTTAAAAGGTTGACCTGGAACTGGCCATTTCAAATTGAAGAAACTGTTAAGAACCGAGAGAATAAGATTGAGTGAGGATGTGCTGGTAGCAGCCTTGGGCAGGGTAGGGATAGGGGGAAAACTGTCCACACAGATGAGAGAGTGGAGGTCCATTAAATAAATCAATCAAATCACCAAACCTCATTTAAAGTAAGTGATAAGAGCTATAGCCCTGACACATTTGTTTGGTGAAAATATATCTCAATTATTCATCAGAGGCCAATCGACCTGGATGCCTCCCTATTTGTAATAGGAAGTCTGTTCACATTGGCTAAAGGACTTGGGCATGCCCTCTGCATCCTGTATAAACCACCAAACTGTTTGGAATCAGTGATTAGTGCCTGGAAGAGAATAGTTTCACTTAAACACCAGAGAAAAAATTGATTAGGAGAGTATGGGAAGGAGCACATCCTTGGCCTCAAATCTTATTCACTTTAGAGAAAGAACTGAAGAATTTTGGATCTCTTATCTTCAGATAAGCTTTCTAGTAGCTGAATGCAGTATGTGCATTGGGTGCCAAGGACAGACTGGACACAGATTCTAGATTCTAGGAAGAGCCCAGAAGGGGAGCAGAGGAAGCATTCCTATGGACAACATTGTGAGGATTCCAGCTAAAAGACCTCCTAGCACTTTCAGTTACTCCTTTGCCAGATGGGCTCTAAGATTAAGCCCTCTTTCCTCTAGATTTTATATGTCCTTCAGGGGTATTGTTTTTATTATACTACTTTACAAAATACCTTCTACTAAAAGCTGATTGTCTGACTCATTGATAATCATGGAGAGAAGCACACTGATGGGGGCTTATGAGCTCCAGCACAAAAAAACCACCTCAAAACCCTTAAAGTCAAGCCCTAGAACCCTGCAGGAATCTAGCAGACACATTCCAGAGATGCAGCTTGTCACTGGGAATGAGAGTGAGAGTTAGGATAATATATTTTTTTTTCGCTACACAGAAAAATAGCCAGGAGTTAAAGTCAAAAGGGTTTTGTAATTTTATATTTTAAAAGTACACACAATATTGGGGTGTATGAAAGAGAAGTGAGATAAACCTTCTATTATGCTTCAACTGTGGTCTGATGACCCTTTACTTGAATCCTTTCTAACTAAAGATAAATGTAGAGAAGTTGGAGATGGTTCAGAATTCTAAAAAGTATAAAGATGATTAAAGAGTTGAGAAATAAGATCTATGAAGCACAAGTAAAGGGAAAGGAATCATTCAGCCTGGACAAGAGAAGGCTAGAGGGAGATTTAATAAGTCTTCAAGTAGAGGAAAGGCTCTTAGACAGAGGGCAATGACCAGCTGGTTTTAATCTCCACTGAAGACAGAATAAGAGGAAATGGGTTTAAACTGCAGCTTGAAGGACTTATGTTACATAAAAAGAAGAATTTCTTAACATTGTAAGTCACTGAAAGATATTGGTTGTAGGATCTCTTTTTCTGAAGGTCTTTAAAACATATTATGGATTCTCAATTATCTGAGATAACTTAGATATCTCTACCTGAAGCGAAAAGAATGAGCTAAATGACCTCTCAAAGGACCATTTTAACCCCCTAAATTAACTACTTATAGTGCTTTATTAGGAACTTTAAAATACGTCAAGTAATTCATATATTATATATTATTTGAACTCACAATTACCTTGTAATTTCACATCTTGGAAAGTCTAGGAAGGTCATCATGAAAAGGGACATGGAAATAAGACTTCATTTTTTTGTTTTGTTTTGTTTTTATCCTTATCATGCAATTCCAAAATGGGTAAGCAGTAGAGGCAGTCACAGAAAATAAAATAATTTAAATTTCATGAAATTGAAAGATTTTTGCACGAATAAAATCTATGTAACTAGGATAAGAAGAGAATCTGTTGGTTAAGGAAAATCGTTTCATGAAATATCTTTAAGACTTTGATAATTATGATATATAGGTAAGAAACAGATATACTAGGCCAAGAACCATTTTCCAATGGATAAATCGTAAAAGGACGTGAACAAATTTCTCAAAAGAAGACTTGCAGACACTTGACAACCATATGAAAGACTGCTCCAAAACACTAATAATAAAAGAAATGCATATCAAGGCAACTCTGAAGTTTCATCTCACACTCAGCAAATTGGCGAAGTTGACCAAAGACATGAATAGTCAACTTTGGAGGAATTGTGGAGAGAGAGGCACACTAATGTACCGTTGGTAGAGTGTGAAATAATCCAACCATTATGGAAAGGAATTTTAAATCATGGTAGGAAAGTGACTAAAGCATCCACATCCTTTTACACAGAGCTTCTGCTGCTAAACATATACCCCAAAGATGCCAAAGAGAGAACAAAGTATTCCATGTGCCAGAATAGTCAAAGCAGCACTTTTGTTGTTGCAAAGAAGTGGGAACAGAGTAGTTGCTAATAAATCACTGAAATAACTAAATCATCTGTGGTATTACAAGGAGCTGAAATGTTACACTACAAGAAAACATAACGAAGAATTCAGAGTAGCATGGTAAGACTTATGTGAACTGATGCAAAATTAAGAAAGTAGGACCAGAAAACAACATAAACAATGACTACAACAATATAATTAGAAAGAATAAAAAGATCCAAAATTGAATGCTATATTAGTTTGCGTCCAGCAAAGAGATAACAAAATGCACCTCCTTCCCTTCTTGACTGAGATGGGGGTCTATGGATGCGGAATGGTGTTTATACTGTCATACTCAGTTAAAATGCTCATTAGTTTTGTGTTGAACTGCTTTTTTCCTTCTTTTTAAAGACTCTTTGTTATAAGGGATGGTTTTCTGGCTAAAAGAGGGATAGATCTTTAGATGTAAACCAAAAAATATTATTATAAGTTATTTTAAGATCAACATATTTAGTGTCAATATCATAAAAACAATTCCTGGAATTGAGAACCCAGTGTCTAAAACAATGGAAAACCTTAAAAGAAAGAAATAAACATTTATATGGTACCTACCATGCTCCAGGTACTGTGCTACGTGTTGTTACAAATATTAGCTCATTTGGTCCTTGCAGCTTCCCTTTGAGGTTATTATTTTATAATATTTATACATTATTTATTATTATATGTTATTAATTATATATTATATATGTCATATTATTATTGTCCCCATTTTACAGCTGAGGAAACTGAGGCAAACAGAGTTTAAGTGACTACTTGCTCAGGGTCACACAGCTTGTGTCTTGGGCCAGATTTAAACTCACATTCCTGATTCTAGGCGCAGGGCTCTATCCACTGTAGTGCCGGTTGTCTCTAGATGTTTCCAGGGAACCTCTAGAAAAGGCAACTTTTGAAAGGAGATCACATCTTTAGAAAACACTGAAGATTTTGGTAGCTAGATGGCACAATGAAAAGAACATAGTATTTGGAGTCAGGAAGGCCTGAATTCAAATCCTACCTCAGACCTACCTTAATAGCTTTGTGACCCTGAGCAAGTCACTTTGCCTGTGCTTTAATTTCCTTGTCTGTAAAATGGGAATAATAATGGTACCTGTTTCAGAGAGTTAGTAAATGAATGAATATACTTCTCCTTGCAAACCTCCTCCTCCTTCTCCTCCTCCTCCTCCTTCTTTTCTTTCTTCTCCTTTTCCTTCTTCTCCTCTCTTTCTCCTCCTCCTCCTCCTCTTCTTCTCCTTCCCCTCCTTCTTCCTCTCCCTTGTCAAACTAAGGTTTGTGCCTAACTCTGCCAAGGCAAGCTGGGAGAGTTAGGGTGGGGGTGTCTCATTGAATACCCTGAGGCTTGCTTAGGAAAATACTCTAGAAAAAGCGAACATTTTAGAACACTCCTGACAGAGGGATCTCTAGACAAAACTGTTAAATAAGCAGCGTTTGTCTTTGTTTTTCTTTCTGCAACCTGGCAGCCCTCTTTTTGCTTTCCCTGGTGTCCACACCCCCTCCCAGCCTGGCCTAGAGTTATCTGATTTCCCAACTGACCTGATGATTCAGGCTAATGGGTGCCCATCAGGAAGAAAGTGTTACGATATGGTGATTCACACGAAGAGGCTTGGGATTGAATGTGTTGGCCCCTTGGGAGTCTGTTTTTAAAGAAACCACTGGTCGAATAAAAGGGTTGACTTGCTAACTAGTAATATCATTTCCTGCACCAGCCAGAAGTGAGAGAGAAGAGAGATCTGGGGATTTGTAGCCAAGTAAATCCTGCATATTTTAAATAATGACTTCTTAATGGGTGTCTGTATGTGCTGTGTGTACATCTGTGTACTCATCAGAGTGAGCCTCAGAGGCAAGAGAGACTGAGTTCAAACATTGCTTCTGAGGCAGCAGATCACAGCCTCTCAGTGTCCCAGGAAACTCATGGCCCACACCCATGCTTTCTTTGGTAGAGGAAATTACCCCCCTCCAAAGCCAACCCTCCCTCGACCAACACAGACTGGCAGCAACATGGCAGATTATAGCCTTAAAGAGACGCCTGAAGCACCGGGAGGTGAAAGGACTTAACCTAGCTGTCATATAGCTGTCATGTATCAGAGGCAGAATTGGAACCTAGATCTTCCTGGCTCTGAAGCTTATTTTTTCATTACATAAAAGTATATATTACATGGGTGTTCAACAGATGTACACACTTAAAGAGTAGAGGGAGGAAATAAATATCCTCTTAAATCTGAAAGTTTTACCAACAGTAACAGGATAACTTGGTTTTAAAAGATGTTTCAATATCCATTTGTTCAAAAGGCTGTGATTGTACAAGTGACAGGAGCTTTCCCTCATCTTTCAGCATATACCCAGATAATTCTCCCAGTCTGTGTGGGATGGAGACATGCAAAGACAGAACTAGCAGGGAGCAACTAGGGCTGGGCCCAGATGCCAATGCACCAGGGAGCATGATTCCTCCCCTGACTCTGTGCCCTTTGGGATGCTCTAAGTGCACTGCTCCACTCCCTCAGTGCCCATGAGCTACCTTGCCCGGGTACTCTTAAGAGATTAGTACGGAATCAGCTTTGGTAGCTGGGGTTCAGAAGGGGGAGGAAATTGAGGCAAATTGGTGGTTTATTTTTGTCTGCACTGATTCCCAAAGCCCTGTCCACTACTGTAACCCCAAAGTAAACTCTGCCCTCCCTTTCCTCTGTACCCTCCAGAATCTTCCCCTGTTGTGGTTCAGGAGAAAGAAATGTGGCCCACAGGGATCATTATGTATAGTTTGGTGGCCTCTTTCTATATGAGCTTGACAGTACTACCAGATGATTTCCAAGGTCCCTTCCAGCCCTAAATCAATGATCCTACTATCCTAGATCCCTTTTTCTCATATGAGATCCACTTTCTAGTATTCTCTGATACTTAAGTTTCTCCATACCATTCCATATTTTTGAATAGTCTCTCCAAGGATGGTTACTCCTCATCTCCTGTGCCTTGATGTTGGGCATCAGGAGGAGGAGTAGACCTACTCCTTGCTCTCAATGGACACTCAAATTTTCCTTTGTCACCATCACTCAACAACAACCTCTCTTCTTTTAAAGTGCCCTCCATCCTAATTTCAGAAAAACCTGGACTTACATGAACTGATACAAAGTGAAGTGAGCAGAACCAGGAGAATATTGTACATGACAACAGAAATATTGTACAGTAAAGAACTATGAATGTCTTAGTTATTCTCAACAACACAATGATCCAAGACAATCCCAAAGACTAATGGTGAAGCATATCATCCACTTCCAGAGAAAGAACTGATATTGTCTTAATGTAGACTGAAGCATATTATTTTTACCTTCCTTCCTTCCTTCCTTCCTTCCTTCCTTCCTTCCTTCCTTCCTTCCTTCCTTCCTTCCTTCCTTCCTTCTTTCCTTCCTTCCTTCCTTCCATCTTATACAAAATTACTAATATGGAAATCATGTTTTACATGATTGTCCAGGTATAACCTATATCAGATTGCTTGTCATCTCAGGGAGGGAAGGAAGGAGGGAGGGAGGAAGGGATAGAATTTGAAACTCAAAACTTAAAAGAAAAACAAACATAAAAAATTTGTTTTAACATGTAATAGGGGAAAAATAAAATATTATTTTAAAAAGTTCCCTCCATCCTAACTCCTGGTCACCAGATCACTCTCCCAAAAACTCTTCTCCAACACCTTCCTCCTTCAAATCACCATGCCTCCAATTTTTTCAACCTTCTCAGTCTCCAGTCTACTTCAGCCATTCAAAAGAATGATCATGACTTAGACAACATCTGCCCTTCTTCTTTGCCCCTAATGAATTTTCCCCAGGCGCCAGATTTCTTAGTTACAGTTCTGGGAAAAGACACAGTAATGGAGAACTAAGTCACAAAGAGGACATAAAGCAAGTTTATATGAAACAGATCTGAAACTTTTAGTAAACTGCAAGCTCAAAGTGAATGAATGGTGTAACATGGCAGCCAAGAAAAGGAACACGATCTTAGGCTACATTAATAGTGTACAAAATGGTGCCCTGATTGTATTCTCTGTACTGGTCAGACAACATCTGGAATATTAGTTTTACCTGTCACATTTTAGGATGGGATAGATTAGCTAGAGGAAGGCAACCAGAATCATGAGAAAATAAAAGATCATGTCCTGTGAGGGTTAGCTGTAGGAACTGGGGGTGTTTAGCCCAGAGAACATAAGACTTAGAGGGACATGATTGCTGTCTTCAAGAATTTGAAAGAATGTCAAGTAGAAAAAGTAAATTAGAGTTGTCCTCCTTGGCACCACAGGGTTAGGTGTATTGGATAGAAATTTGCAGATTAATCTTTTAAAACTTTAGTTTCAACAGTAAGGCAGATTTAGATTTGATGGAAGGAAAATCTTTCAAACCATTCATTGGAACTGTCCAAAAAAATTAGTAAGTTGCTCCAGGATGTAGTGGATTCACCAATTCTGGAAGCCCTTGAGTAGAAGAAGCTGAATGACCACTGATGGAGGGAGTTCCTATAATGTGGGCTGGACCTCAGTGTTCCTTTCCAACTTAGAGTTTGCAGAGTCTTTGGATACCAGAAGTTCATAGCTAGATGGAACCTTAGAGATCATAGCCTCCAATATCCCTCATTTCCTCCTCCCCGTTATCATTTTATAGATGCAGTAACTAAGTTCATAGTGGTTAACCAATTGGCCAGAGATCTCACAGTTCTCATCAAAGCTTCTACTTGAAGGACTCAGGTGTCCTGGTTCCCTGGGTTCCACGCTCTTTCCTTAGCAGTAGGACTATCTGCTATTACAGAATTCCAGGAGGGGACTGCTAATGGAATCATATTCATTCTAGAGGTAACTTCTTCCAGTTCCCATGTGTTACAGTGTAGTCAGCTTGCTATCACCCCAATATCCCATCTTCATTCCTTCTTAGTGAGGATAGATAACTACGCTGTGGCCTTATTTTGAAATGGAGGCTGAAGGAGTACTTAGGACTCCCTAGGCAGCATTTCCCCCATCCCTGGTCCTCTCATGTAACCGAGCCTGTGGTGGGCTATGAGTCATGCTGGGTATACACTCACTGACTGGGAGAAGGGCTTCGGAGATATCGAGCCTGCACTGCCTTCACATCAGCTCCATCTTCCATATCCGGAACAACCTGCTCCTCCTCTGGATCATTGCTGGTCGCCATGACAACCTGTTAAATTCTAAGGAGTTGGGGAGGAAGGACCATTAGGGAGTTAGCAATAAGAACAAGGCAACCATAAGGGCATTAGAAAGTACAGTCAAGCTCTGTAAAGACTAAGGACAGAATGGTCACATAAGACAATGAAGAAAAAAAATTCTACATCCTGTTAGGGTTGGACCAGGCTCTCCTACTATCCCCATATTTATACAATACCCTTTTATTTTCAAATAATCACATATGAGCCCTACTTGAAAGATGAAGAAATTGAGGCACTGACTTTTCCAAGGTCAACGAATGATGGAGGACTCTTTTCTATAATACCACATTGCTCTAAGGGGAAGATGATAGTGTTAGAGCCATGTAGGCCTTTTAGGATGGAGATTCTGCCACCTCACCTAGGAATAACCCCATTTAAGAAAGAGCAACATGATTCCTCCTCACAAAGGAAGATAAATTTACTTTTCACAAAGCCGGAGAAGTTAGTGACCAAGAGACCAACCAACGAAAGGAGGCAGAACCTTTCTTGCCAGCCCTTTGTAAATTTTCAGAGTTGCTGGGTCCCTGCAGGGGCAGCCCCCTTTGAGTTAGACCAAAATCTTAGAGAGGACAGATTCCCCAGTGACTGATTTTCTTTTGCCTCAATCGGTCAGGCCCGTGGCAGACAACATCTATATTTTGCTGAGGGATTCTGGCCCTCCCCCACCTCCTATTAAAGGGATCTGAAATCCCTTACAGCTGGTCTCAGGCATCAGGAACGTACGACTAGGGCCTGACATGGCCTAAGCAGCCGCTGTCACTGCCACTCGAACTTGTGGGCCCTGGGACTGGCCCAGGACAAAGAAAGAAGGAGAAACTGACACTCACCCGAACTCTTGGTATTTCTGCTGTCTGTAAAGCATTCACTCAGGTTCTGGGGGACCCCAGGAAGGCTGGCAAAAGAACTAGGCAGGGGCAGGAGCGAGTGAGTGGATCCTCTCTCTTCAGAGTCCCTTCTTCAAGAGGCAGGGCAACTGTCAACAGGACACCCTTCACAATTCTCTAAATTTAGCAGGTGTCCTATGCTGGCTGGCAGTTCAGTTGGAGGCAGGAATTCAGAACCTCCCATGGAGCCGGGCAGATAAGTCCAGCCTTAACTCTTTCCCTGCCGGCTCAGCCTTTTGCCACTGACAATTGATTTCTTTGGCAGGAGAGCTGGGGAAGCCAAAAGGGAAGATCCATCCCTCCCTCCTTTGCCGTAAAAGTTTCAGGGCTATTTCAGCACTGCCTCCTCATCCATGCCACCCTACTCCCTTCTTCCTGGACATAAGTATTAGAAGTCCTTCCAGAATATCCTCCAGAAGATAACACAATCCTCAAAAGCCTTTGCTTCCAGGGACAAAAAGGTAAAAAGTGAGGACATCAAAAGACTATGGAAAACTGGGGACTCAGCCAATAAAGGCAGTTCCTGCCTATAGCCAGGGTTGCATCCTGTTACCAGGACAGTTCTTAGGATAGATAGGTGACTTCCTATCACCTTTACCCCAGGCTGGGACCTAGGGGGTAACTGAGCTGTAGGAGAGATGGTGAGGGGAGACTCAGATTTGCCAGCTGCTTCTGGAAGAAACTACAAAAAGCAAACAGTAGGATCATTACCTTTGGAGTCAGAGGATATGGCTTGTAAATAAATAAATATATTTATTTATTTACACATTATTTATTTTATTTATTTACACATGTAGGTATATACATGTAGGTATATATACACATGTATGTATATGTAATATCTATACATATATACACATACATATAAACATATATGTATGTGTGTATACACACACATATACAGGAGTGGGGAACCTGTGGCCTCAAGAGCACATGTAGCCCTCTAGGTCCTCAAGTATGGCCCTTTGACTGAATCCAAACTTCAAAGAAGGATTGTTCTATGAAGATTGTTTTCAGGTAAAGGGCTACACTTGAGGACCTAGAGGGCTACATGTGGCTTTGAGGCTGCAGATTCCCCACCCCTGATGATTATTTTTATCCCTTCTCTTCTAACAATCCTTTCTCTTGTCCTTGTTGACTACCTCCTCCTAATTTTTTTCTCCCCATGCTATTTCCTGCTTGAAATTCCTTTTTCAGTCCTTCTCTGTCTCAAACCTTGACTACTCTTCTAACCTTTATCCTGATTCGTTCCTCCCTCCCATCTCTTCTCTCTCAGTCAGAACAGTGAGTGGCCAAACCCTGCCTCAGACACTGAGCTAGGTGACTGGACAAGTCATGGAATTTCTGTCTGCTTCAGTTTCATTTGTGAAGTGGTGGATAATAATAGCACGGACCTACCAGGGCTGTTGTGAGAATCAGTGAGATAATCTACGTAAAGCATGCCACACAGTGCCTGGGACATGGCAAGCACTGTGGAAATATTAGCTATTATTGTGGTTATTATTTGTAAAATTGGGGTAATAATAGCATTGCACCAGGACATTGAAAGGATCAAATGAGATAATACGTGTAAAATACTTTGCAAATCTATATAGTTGCAAACTATATATAAAAACTATATAAATCATATAATTTTTTTAAACTGCATAAAACACCTTGAAAACCTATAAAGTACTGTATAAATGCCAGTTATTTTATCATTATTTTATGCCCCCTTTCAAGTTCACCTGGCTGTGAAATCCTAGATTTTAAAGCTTAGTGGTCCTTTGGATCCAACCCCCTCATGTTACAAATGAAGAAACTGAGGCCCAGAAGGGAATTTCATTTGCCTGTGAATGCACAAAGGCTTCAACAAGATTTAAAATATGTGCATTTGTAACTGTGGTCTTCGACAAAGACCCAACCACTGATGAGCATGAGACCGCACCTGGACCCACCGTCTCCCTCTTCTCTATCCCGTTTCCATCACACTTCTACTCAGCTGTGTCCTGGGGCAGCATTAGCTTCAATGTGAACTTCCAGCTGTTTTAATCCATGTTCAGTTTTTTTGTCTAATTGCCCCCAAAGCCTATGCTCATCATCTAACTGAAACAGCTGCAGCTTCAAGGTGATGAAGCCATGGAATGGAAGCTCCTTGAGGTTGAGTTACTTTTTGTTGTTTTTCTACCCCTGGCTCCTTACACATAAGTAAGTGCTTGATAAATGTTGAATTGAGGGCTAGCTGGGGGATCAATATCTTGAAAGAAAGAACAGTTGTAAACTGGAATATGAATTCCTAATCCATTGCTATGGATTGAAAGAAAATGAGAGGGTGTGGAAAACCGGTGGCATGGTCCTTGGCAAACAAAGCTTTGAACACACCAGGGCATCTGGGGTACTGCCCCATGTGGGCATACCCAGCCTTCAGCTGGAAGTGATAGAATGATGGCGACTCAGAGTCACAAAAGACTTCAAAATTTATATAAGCAGCTAGGTGAAACAGTGGAGAGAGCACCAGACTTTCAGTCAGGTAGACATGAGTTTGAATCTTGCCTTCAATACTTACAAGCTACTGTTGTATTCATCCTTCGTTGCCAAAGAAGACCATGCTACCAGAGAAATGATGACATGGCTTGCTCTTGACTTTGTTTTAAGTGAGGGAGGGCTATGCAGGTTACCAGCCTCACTTCTCCTCCAGAGCCATCTGAATCCAGTGACCAGAGATCCATCAGGATGACTGGTAATGACCCAGGATGCACTGGGAGACGTTGGGCTCTTTAGGCCAAGGTCTTTGCAGGTACTCACTTAGGGTAAGGCAGCACCCATTCATTGAATTGGTCAGTTAAGAAGTAGCCAGGGCATGTCCCCGTTAATGAGCTTAAGAAAAAGAAAGACAGGCTGGGAGGGAAACAGCAAAAGCTACTACTGATAATGACTGTAAAGCTAGGAGGGTCCAGAGGAGCCCTTGGGCAGGGGCCCATTGGCATTACAGCTTTGAAATGCAGAAGGGAATGGACAGGGACAGGACAGAACAGGAGAGAGGGAAGGAAATGGAAGGGAAAGGACACTTAAACTCTTTCTGCCTCAGTTCCCTTATCTGTAAAATGGAGATAATATCAGCACATACCTGACAGAGTTGGGATGATTAAATGAGAAAATATTTGTAAAGTACTTTTGCAAACCTAAAATTCGATGTAAATTCTAGTTATCTAGTTCAAATCACACCTGAAGAGATGTACCCCCTACAACATTCTCATGAAATGGTCATTCAGTATCCATTTGAAGACCCCATTCAATTGGTGGGTAGTTCCCAGAACCTCCAATTTAAGGAGGCTGCCTGGACCAGACATGTCTTCAGTCCTCTCCGAGCTACCCTTCTAGAACTACAAACTTTCTCTATACTCAATCCCAACTTCATACCTTCAACCACTCCCAGCCACCCTCTTCAACTTCCTTTTGACTTGTCTTCTTTCATTAGAATGTAAGTTCCTTGAGGACAGACACTGTCTTTCTGCAGGCATTTGTATTCTTAGCACTTAACACAGTGCTTGCATGCAGTGAGTGCTTAATAAATGCTTGTTCATACTTTTTACTCTCTTTGTTTTTCTTGGGTTTTTTGGTCTGTATCCTTTCACAACATGCCTAACATAGAAATATGTTTTGCATGACTGCAAATGTATAATTGCTTGCTTTCCCAGATGGGAAAGTGGGGAAGAGAGGGAGGATGGGAGAAAATTTGAAACTCAAAAAGTAAAAAAAAAAAAATGGGTGTTAAAATTATTTTTACAATTAATTGTGGGGAAAATAGGATATTAAAAAAATCAAACAAATATTTGTTGACTTGATCCAAATAGATATCCCTGGACAACATTGCCGACAAATGGTTATTCTCTCTCCATTTGAAGACTTCAGGTGATGGGAATCCTGTGCCATTCTGTTTTTACACAGTTCTCCTCCCCCGGTTATACTTGAAGCGCTGGAAGGTTCTTTGAGCTCTGCTCAGGTAAGCTGTGACCCTGGAATGACTGATTCCCCTGATTATTTATAAGGAGTGATGGGTGCACGAAATAGCAGTCCAGGGATTTGGTACTACCTGCTGCTCTTTTGGATATGCTGCACCAACAGCTGATAATATTGTGTATTCTCCAACAGTCACAACCATCACTATAATAACAGCAGATGCTTATTTACTTAAAAGTTTGCAAAATGATTTGCATGTCTTATCTCATTTGATTCTGCCAACAAGCCAGTGCGGTAGATATTATTATCTTCTTCTTTCATGCATTCATTCAAGTAATAATTATTAAAGACCTACTCTGGGCCAAGCACATTCTCATCATACACACGTGAGGTAGGTGTTACTATACTGATTTTGAGGGGATACCGATGGTTGGGGGAGGGGTGTTGCCTAATAAAAATGTTGTCAATAAACCACATGACCACAGTGAATTGAGTTTGTATTTAATAAACCACTAGGCCACAGTGAATTGAGTGACTGTATCCTATGAGTACATGGGGCTTGTTTACTAAGAAAGGAAATTCTAGATATGGATCTGGGTGAAACCATAGATTTTCCTATATTTTCCAAAAATTCAGAGCTATATTTCATCACCCCTTAGTCTAGATTCAGAATCAGGCCAGTGTGGATTTTTAACTCTTTCCTACTAATAACCTACCCCTTCTCCTCTCCCCTTCTCAAACCCACTCCAAGAATACCATTCGGACTCTGTTACAACCACTTGGCTAGTGGCTTGAATATAGTGCCACCTTGTGAACAAAGTAAATACTGCGTGCATTTATCGAGTAATAAAGCAGCAGCCCATGAGCCCATGAGTCTCTATTGTCCATGTGGGATAATGCGATATCCAAGTGCCTACATCTGTGTTATGTAAATGTGAATCATTATATTTTTATATGATGCATAACTATTTCTTTGGACCCATTAATGAAAAATTCCTACCTATAATCCTGTTGAATGGAGAAATAGCCCCTTTCATACCCAAAGGTAGAGGCAGAGAAAAAAATAACCCGAGAAATGGTCCTTTTCGTTTATTTTTGTCAGTGAAACAAGCGACTCTTCTTCCTCTTATCTTTAGCTCCTACTCATAAACTCAGAAGGTGCTTCATGGAAGAGATGAGCTGCAGAATGAGTGATATTGATCTCTTCCTTTACTTCTGTCATCTTCACTGTGCCACCCATACTCCATTCTCTCCAGGTAGGGATTTTAGTAAGAGAGGTGCATGGGAAAGAAGGGGAGTGATACCTGACACCATGCTCTGCAATTTTTCATTCCTAGAGGGAAACAGCCAACATCTTATTGTGGCCCGAGAAACCCTTCTGTGTGTGTAATTCTCTTTTCGAGAACCATTTCCTGCTAGCAATAAACAAATCCCAACCTTTGTGGATGAAGCATCCGTGACATTTGTATGCCTGTATATAGCTGAAACCAGATAGCAGGAAGGAGGAAGCCAAGATCTACCAGTCTAGGGAAGGTGGAGTGGGTGGGTAAAGTCCACAGGAGACAGGGGAGGACACAGTTAAAAGGTAAGTGAACAGAGGGAGAGTGGATCCATTTAGCTTGTCAGGGAGGTGGCTATTGTGGCCTCAATAGGCTAAAGGCTTCTTTGACTGACTGACTTCCTGCCCCAGGTTTGAGACGGATTTGTGATAAAGAGAGACCATGGTGGGGAAGATGAGACCTCTACTCTTCATTCTCTCCACTCGTGAGTAAATATCATGATCTTCTCATGTCTAGGAGCAACAGCAGGGGGAGAAGAGGTAGTTGGCATGTAGGGTGTAACCTGGGGGTCTTCTCTACCTTTCTCTCATTATAAAGGAAGAAGGATATTTTTGCTCTTTCTTGATAGACCAGGAATCTCCATGCAAGTCCATTAGTAGTAATGAAATGTTTCTTATATGCTTTCTAGTAAAAATCACTCTAAATCTTCATCTTGCATGGTAAACAGGCTGGCATTTCAGTACTGCTTTCAAAAGCCGGAGGAGAGTCAGAAAGAGATAGGTTTTTAAAATTATGCATAGAGTTGTTTATTCGTCTTTCTAAAATGGAATTGTGATTTCCTAGATACAGTAACTTCTACTGGTATAGACGGGCACTTTCCAGTCTTAGAAAGTTGTCTGGGACAACTTCCCCAGGGTCCCCTTGGACAGATATATCAGAAATAAGACAAATTTGGATCTTTCTGACTTGGAGTCCAATCTCTAGTCAGTACTTCACACAGGCCCTAAAGGGAGCCCAGCATCCTTGAGCAAGACTTTGGCAGAACAAGGAAGAGAGCCTTACCTGGGGAAGGATTTCCTTTTAAAATGAGAGGTTATGAGGGCCATTTTGTTTGAAGACATTGAAGTCATGGATGAGTTAGGGAAAAGACAGAAAGTCTCTGAACAGGGTCTTGGGACTTTGATATTGATTGTCCTGGAGAGATGTCCAATGGTGATCAAAGGAGGAAAGGCTCAGCACTGGATCTTGGGTTCTAGTTTTGAGTGCCCTTTACTATTTTTGTGACCTTGGGAAGTCCCTTAACCCCTATGGGCCTCAGTTTTCCGATTTGTAAAAATAAGGAAATTGAACTACAGGATGTTTACAGTCTTTTCCACCTCTAAATCAACAACAGTAGTAAAACCAGCTAGCATTTAAGTAGTACTTTATGAATTGGAAAGTGCCATATGAAAAGTACTCAGTATTTCCCCTCCTATCCAGAATTCGTCATTTTCCTTTTCAGTCATGTTAGCCAACCTGACAGGTGTGAGATGGTATCTCAGAGTTGTTTTAATTTTCATTTCTGTAATCACTAGTGATTTAGAGCATTTGAAAATGTGACTATTGATAGCTTTGATTTCTTCTTCTGAAAACTGCCCATTCATATCAAGAGAATCAAATGAAAAAAAATGTGCAGGAAGGTGACCTAGCAGTATTTGTTTCATCTGATCTTGCAACAATCATGTGAGGTACATGCTTTTATTATCTCCATTTTACAAATGAGGAACTGAGGCAAATAGGTGATATGACTTGTCCAGTTTCACACATCTAGTAAGTGTTTGAGGCAGGATTTAAATTGAGGTCTTCCTGACTCCCATTCTTACTGTGTCACCTGGCTGCCTACCTCTAGAGTTAATTTGTTACCATGAATAAACTAACCCTTGTGGAAAAACTGAAGGGTTTGTTTTAGAGACTTGTTCTGTGAATACATGCCGGATAACCCTAGACTCCTCAGATGACAATTTGAACAAGTCCTTCTAAGGAGCTGATAGAGTACTTTCACCTGCATCCTTAAGACACATACGCATAAACACACACACACACACACATACACAAACAATTTCATTAAATATCTCCCAATTAGATGTAAAAAAAATAACATTCTTTTTTTTTACATTTTGAGTTCCAAATTCTCTCCCTTCTTCCCCCAAATTTCCCCCATCTTGAGAAGAAAAGCAATCTAATATTGATTAAATATGTGAAATTATGCAAAACACATTTCCATGTTAGCCATGTTGTAAAAGAAAGCAAACTTCAACACCAACTACAAAGCAGAAAAATTTTGAAGTATGCTTTAATCTGCACTCAGAGTCCTTCAGTTCTCTCTCTGGAGGTGGATAGCATCTTACATCATGGATCCTTCAAGATTGTCTTGGATCATTGTATCCAAGATGGAGTAGCTAAGTCTTTTACAGTTGATCATTCTAACAATACTGCTGTTACTGTATGCAATTTTCTCCTGGTTCTGCTCACTTCACTTTGCATGAGTTCACATTTGGCTTCCCAGCTTTTTCTGAAACCATCCTGCTCATCATTTCTTACAGAAAAGTAGCATTCTACCACAATTATATACCATAATGTGGTTAATCATTCCCCAATTGACGAGCATTCCCTCAATTTCCCATTCTTTGCCACCACAAAAAGAGATGCTATAAATATTTTTGCACAGATTGTTTCTTTTCCCTCTTATATGATCTCTTTGAGATATACCCTAGTAATAGTGTTGTTGGGTCAAAAGGTTTGCGCCGGTCTTTAGTCATTTGGACATAGTTACAAATTGTTCTTAATCCACCCAATATTTCCCCATCCTATCCAGAATTTGTCATTTTCCTTTTCTGTCATGTTAGCCAACCTGACAGATATGAGATGGCACCATAGAGCTGTTTTAATTTGCATTTCTCTAATCACTACTGATTTAGAGCATTTTAAAATGTGACTATTGATAGATTTGATTTCTTCTTCTGAAAACTGCCCATTCACATCAAGAGAATCAAATGAAAAAAAAATGTGAAGGAAGGTAGCCTAGCAGTGCCAGACTTCAAACTATGTTACAAAGCAGTAATCATGAAATAATCTGGTAGATTATTAAATTAACTAAGTGATCTAGTGTTTTGATTTATTAAACCAAAAGATCCAAACTTTGGGGGTAAGAACTCAGCATTTGACAAAAATTGCTGGAAAAACTGGAAAGCAATTTGGCAGAAACTGGGCATAGATCAACATCTCACACCATATATCAAAATAAAATAAAGGATGATATCATAAGTACATTGGAGGAGCATGGAAAAACATGCCTATCAATTCTATGGCTAAGGGAAGAGTTTATGATCAAGTAAGAGATATGCAGGACAATGGGAAGTAAAGTGGATAATTTTGATGGCATGAAGTTAAAAAACTTTTGCACAAACAAAACTAAAGCAGTCAAAATTAGAAGAAAAACATGAAATTGAATGGGGGGAGACAAATTTCACAGCAAGTGTCTCTGATAAAAGGCTCCTTTTCAAATGCATAAAGAACTGAGCCAAATGTGTAAAAAAATAAGAGCCATTACCCAGCTGATAAATGGCCTGAGGATATTCAGAAAGCTTTTGTACATCTTTTTCCATTTGACTAATTCTGTTTTTTAAGGTATTGTTTTCTTCATTATTTTTGTGATCTTTTAACAAACTGTTAATTGTCTTTTCATATTTTAGTTCCTTTGCTCTCATTTCTTTATCTAATTTTTCCATTTTTATTTGATTTTGAAAACTATTTTTGCTGGGTTTGTGTCCAATTTGCATTTTTTCTTTGAGGCTTTTGCTTGTAACCGTTTTGACTTCATTCTCTTCTTCTCAGTCTGTGTCTTGACCTTCCCTGTCAGTAGCGAAGGGTCAGGTCAGGGTTTTGGTAGGGAGGAGTGTTGGTTGTTTTTTGCTCATTTTTCCACCCTTTTTCTTGATTTTGAACTTTATGTTAAAGTTGGGCTCTGTTCCTGGCATGGGGAGAGGAACTCTATTTCCTAAGGGTCAAAAGTAATACTATTCCTCAGGGTCCCTGAACCTTTGTGACAGAATGTGCCTCAGGGCTCCTTGACCAAAAAGCTCTCCTCTACACACTTGAACTATGACTTGGAAATGGGTATAGGCAATGGAGTTGGCAAATAGCACGTGATCCTTCAATCTGTGCTATTACAGGGGTCCTTTATAATTTCTTACTGAGCAGTTACCAGGTCCCCTCACCATCTCTGACTTGAGAACTCTCCAAGGTGTGACCAGACACCACGACCTAGTCCCACCACTGGTGTTTCATCCATGTGGGCTCTGGGTCAACCTCCTCTCCATGTCACAGACCTCTCTTTCTGACCTTTTAAGTTGTCATAGGCTGGAGGAATGTCTTTGACCTTTTATTAGCTATGCCACTCTAGAATTCAACTTGAGGCATTATTTTATGATCCTATGATTCACTCATTCATTCATTCATTCATTCTCTAAACCCAGTAACTCATTCATTTATTCAACAAATCCCTCCCTACACCTAGCATGGGGGTATAATATACCAGCTGGAAATCTGAGAGTAGCCAAGGAAAAAATGAAATAACTCAGGTTGAGTAAATACCCCACCCCTCCATAAATCTGGAAGAAGTGAAGCTCCAGAATGAGTCAGAATTGTGAGCAAATCCTGGAAAAGATTGGAAGGACTTTTAAAAGCCTGAGCCTCAAGGGCTGGAGACAGAAGGCAAACAACCATCCCTATTTTGTGAGCCTGTGATCCTCTCTTGTAACTAGCTTGGAATCCCCGCTTCATCCCACACTTCCCCCAAACCCTTCTCACCTACCTACAACTTCAGGCATGACTAAAAGGAATTGAAATGGCTTTGACTTTTTTTAAAACATTATTTACATGCAGCCAGAAGGCATGTGACCTGTGGGTGAACTCAGCCTGTAGAACCAGTTCTTGGGAGATTTTCTCTGCCTCCTAAGGGACAAAGTCTTTGCCAGGGAGACAAACCTTCTTAGCCAGGGCAGTCCAGCTTGGTCCCAGGCCAGAATATCCCCCACCCACTCACAACTCTTGTTTTCTCTCCTGAAGTCGAACATATAGACTATGGGGTTGGGTCTCTCTGGGCACATCATTCCTCTCCATCGTGGTAGAAAGGAGGGAGGGAGAAGGAAAATTGGGCTATGCATTTTTTTGAAAGTGACTATGTTAGATGTGATGTAGTCTTAGCTCAGTCCCAGGGGAAGCAATGAAGTCTTTTAACAGTTTTTTACAAATTATAAAAGATCTGAAGAGGCCGCCTGGAAAGAGAGGTGGATCTGGGACCAGAGAAACCAAGTTCAAATCTTGGCTTCCTCACCTAGTATTATGTCATCTTAACTAGTCACTTAACTATTCTGTGCCCCGCTATTGGACTAAATATATAGTATAGTAATTTTTAGTGAGCCCAATAAGTGCTATAGGAATTAAAATGTGGAAAGAGAGACTATGGCAGGAGTCACCGAGGCTAGCCTAATGGGGGAACTACAGCTAGAGTTGGGTCCTGAGACAAGGACTTCTTCTGTGTCTCATATCATGAAATCTTACCTGCGTGCACAAAGATCCTTAATCTTGCCCTGACTCGCTTCATCCTCTTCCTTCCAAATCTGAAGTCACCTTTCCCTAAGTGCCTCTAAATCCTACCCTCCTTTCTCTGAAATATAATTGATTCTACATGGCAGGGCTCTTGATAGTGTCTAAACCAAGATTTACATTTCCCTTTTTGTGGAATCTATGTATCTTATAGGATAGCAAGACAGGCCTAATGAAAAATTATGAGGGAAATGAAAGTCAATTTCACCTCTCTAGGACCTTTGGCTTTGTCCCCTCAGTCCCAACATCCCTGGTGCCCTGTGACTAATACCTCTGGGTTGTCCTGGGTGGGTAGAACTCTCAATGGTGGGAGCCCAGCTGGGCCTGCCTTTCTAGACAGTGACTCATGTTTCTTAATCAGTATCCATCTATCAGAACTCTGGGCATGAATCATCTTTCCTAATCTATCAGAACTCAATCTAGAATAATAATAGTTATTTAATAAATAGTTTTGACGACCCATTTCTAGGGCCTTGATGGGGAAAAGATAATAATTTGACAAAATCATTTGATCTAAAATACCAGTGGTCAGGAAAGCCTTACTATGTTTATTCTGCTAGATAACATTTGTACTTTTAAAGGAATCTTTTTGTTTTAGAATTTTTTTTTAATTTTAATTTTATTTATTTTCAGTGTTCCCCAATCACCACTACATAACTTAGATTTCTTTTTCTCCCTACCTCCCTCCTACCTCCCCCCTACCTCTCTGAGATGGCATACTGTTTTATATAGGTTCTACACATACATTACTGTCAAATTCATTTTCACTACAGTCATGATGTATAGAAGAATTATAATGAATGGGAGAAATCCTATAACAAAACCAAAACATAATACACACACACACACACACAAAATGATCTGCTGTATTCTGCAATTGAATTCCATAGTCCATTCTCTGGATGTTGACAGCATTCTGCCTTAAAAGACCATTGGGAATTTTTTTAAGAAAAGGACTCTTTCAATACTGATCCAGAGGAATATGGATCTAAGACTTGGAAATGTCCTAGTAGTTCTTTGGTCCAGTTCATATATTAAACATTAAATCATTCTACAACACACTCAACAAAGACTCTGCTTGAAGGTTTCAATGTCTGGGAAAAGGCTGTTTCCCAAAGCAGCCCATTCCAGTTTTAGGCAGATTTAGTTATTAAGAATTTTTAAACTTAAATTATTATTAAAACTTTTTTACATTGGTCTATAATCTGCTTTCCCATCACCTCCTTTCATTCATTAGTCCTCATTCTGGGGGTCAAGTAATGTAATTCCTTTTAAAAATTACCACCTTTCAAATAGTTAATCTTAGAGACCATATTTTCATGTTCTGTCCTCTCCTAGACTAAAAGTAAAGACAGAAAAAGTGAAGTGATTTGTCTGAAGTGAATTCACCCAAAAATGGTGAATGCCAGAGCTGGGATTCAAACAGTTTCTTTCTCTCCAAACCCACTATACTATCCCAGAGCTCATGTCTTCTCTTCTTCAAATTAAACACCTTCACCATAGCTTGGAGTCCGTTTACTAGCCTGATCACTTTCCTCTGCCCATGCTCCAGATTGCCAACATCTTTTCCAAAACATGATATCTGGAACTAAATACCTTGGATATGATCTGAGCACAATAGAAAGCATTTGGTCTATCATTTTTCTAATTCTGTGTCTATTAATGCAATCTGAAATCAAATGAGCTTTTTCAGTTGACAGAGAACCTAAGAGTTGGAAAGGCCCTTAGAAATCATGTCTAATACATACATGAACAACAAGTTCATCTGGCTTGGTTAGCTTTCATTTTTACGAAGCTCCTTCTGACTTCAGGACTTAATTTGTCTCTTCAAAGTTTCTAGCCATTCTATCCTAATTTTTTTCTCTCTCCACTGCTCAGCAAAACAACAAATCTAAGCCAACTAATTCCACCTGACAGCCCTTACAATACTTGAAGACTCATAAAGTCTCCTCTTCATCAGATTAAACATTGCTCCTTCATTCAACATTACACTGACAATTTGTTGTTTTCGTCTACAAAACCCTCCAAGCCACAAGGTTTTAAGATCTCTGAGTGGCAAAGGATTTTTGAAATTATATAATCCAATCCCTTCCCTTTAGAATTGAAGAAACTGGGACCCAGGAAAGATAAGTGATTTGCCCACTGTTAGGCACTCAGTCAACAAGCGTGTAGTAAGTACCTAGTATGTGCTAGGCACTGTGCCACTCACTGAAGATGGAATGAAGCAATCTCTACTCATAAGGAATTTATTTTCTAATAAGGGAAGTAATTTTTACATAAAATGATAGCTAGTTTCTATAGGACTTAATGTTTACAAAGTGTTTTACCAATAGGATCTCATTTTCTCCTCATAACAACCCTGGAAAAGTAGGTGCTATTATTATTTTCATTTTTTCAGATGAATAAACTGAGGTTGAGAGTGGTCAAATGACCTCCCCACAGTTACACAGCTAATAAGCATCTGAAGCCAGATTGAAATTTAGGCCTTCCTGATTCCACGTCCAATACTCTATCCACTGAGTCAATTAACTGCCTATTTGTGAGTATTTATGCATGTATTTTATATACATACAAATATATATAAATGTTTATATAATGTGTATATATGCATAGGTGTATTGTGTATATAGGTTCATATATGTATATTTATGAACTTACACGTATATAAGATAAGGATAGGGAACAGATCTATAATTTCATCAGTATAGGAACTCCCTAGGGAGGAACTTCTCTGCCAACATAGGTAGATACCTTCTCTGTCAGATAGTCTTAGAGAGGTAGAGACCTAAGAGGTTAAGCCACTTGCTTGGGGTCACACAGCCAGTATATGTCAGAGAGAGGATCTGAATCCAGTTCTTCATGGATCTAAAACCAACTCTCCACATGCTACTTTTCTATAAAAGCATGCACAGAATAAATATAAAGAAAATGAATACAAAGTAGTTAATTGCAGAATAATTTGAGAGGAAGAGCCTTAGCATTTTGGGGAAGCAGGGACAGCCTCATTATAGATGGTCATACATACTCCTATGAGGTGGGGATGAGGAAGAAGAACATTCCAGGCATGGGAAAAAGGTGTAGAGACAGGAGATCATAGGAGACAATGAATGGCACGTGTACAAAGAACACAGGCCAGTCTGGTTGGTCCCAGAGCATGGAAGTGAAGTAATATGCAATGAGGACAGAAAGATGGACTGGAGGAAGGTTGGGAAGGATTTTAAAAGCCAAATAGAGGTCTTCATATTCAATAGTAGAGGCATCCAGGAGTCACTGGCATTTAGTAAGTTGAGGAGTAACATGATCAGATATATAAGGAAGGAAAATCACTTTGGTAACTGTGTAGAGGATGGGTAGGAATGAGGAGACCATATCTGAAATAGGGAGACCAAGCAGGTGTTTGATGCAATCATCTAGGTGAGGTATGAAAAAGGCAGCTTCCTGAGGAGAGAGGAGATAATACTAAAAGTCAGCATTTTAGGTTTGTTCCTTATTTAATTTTCATATGCCCTCTATAAATTAATTCTTTTTTTATGGATGGGGAAACTGAGAATGAGAACACTTAAGTGACTTGCCCAGGATGACACAGCCAATCAGTGTCTGAGGAAGGATTTGAACTGAAGTTCAGCACTCTCTCCAACAAGTTGACTTCAGGGGTCTCTCCTTAGGACTTAAGATCATTTAATTATGAATTAAGCACCAGATCAAGGACATCTGTTTATTTGTCCAGGATATTATAGAGGCAGTTAGGTGTTGGAGCACTGGACTTGGAGTAAGGAAGATATGAGTTTAAATCTGGCACTTTCTTGGGCAAGTGTCTTGGCCAACCTCTGTCTGCCTCAGTTTCCTCATCTGTATAATAGTGTTGGATAATGATAGCACCTATCTCCTCCACTTGTTGTGAGGATAAAATGAGATAATATTTGTAAAGCATTTTGCAAACCTTAAAGCACTATAGAAATGCTAGCTATCATCATCATCATCATCAGCTTCATCATCATCATCATCATCATTTTAGCCTCTTCCTCCTAAAGTAGTGAGTTCTCACCACTGGAAGTTTTCAAACAGGTTATATAGTTGTGGGTCTAGCATTTTGCGGATTAGATCCCTGCACTGGGAGGGAGGTTGGATCTGGAGGTTGCCTTCCAACTCTATGGGTTCAATAATTCTCTGATTTATGGTAGGAATGTCAGGCTAGGTAGGGCTAAAAGGAGAGGGAAAAGAAACATTAAGGGAGATGCAAGGAGTATTTTGTTGCCCTTCAAATCATTCTATTTGGACAATTTCCTGTCCCCTACTGTTGTTTGTACTTCATTCTCAAAGAGGAGGACCATGACATCAGGAAGGTGATGTCCTGACTTGCAAGTGAATTGGATTTAAGTGAGGCAAGGCTGTGCAGTCACCAGCCTCACTTTCTCCTCCAGAGCCTTCTGGATCCAGTGGTCAGAACTAGACCAGGACGCCTGGAGATGGCCCAAGATTCAGCGGGAGACTTTGGCCTTTTTAAGCTAAGTTCTTTAACAGGTCTCTGTTTGATTGAGGCAACACCCATTCAGTGATAAAGGCTAGGCAGGGCCCCTACTATGGATAGGAGGAGGCGGCCAGCTTCATTCCCATGTTGTCTCCTGAAGTGAAACAATGGCTTCTCCTTGCTTGTGAAACTACTGTGTGGTCGCCTCCATTTCTGCTCCTATGAATTCTCCATTTTCTCTCTGCCTGCTAACCTGGACCTACAGCTGCCCTGGAGAGCGAGCTACCACCAATTTGCCCTTTCATTCTGCCCCTTTCCCTCCCCCTCTTTTCCTTTCTAAATGCACAGTGACCTTTGGTCCCCACACTGTAATGAGCCCCATGGCTCCAGTGATTCTTTGGTTTCCGGGTCCCGTAAATCATAACGATCCAGTATGGGTGTGACCCAGGGTGATATAATTTAAAGGTGAAACAGTTTAGAGACTATCCTTTCCAGTTTCTTTATTTTACAGAGGTGGAGGGAAACTGAAGCCCAAAGAAGTAAAGTCAGTCAATAAATATTTATTAAATACTTACTATGTGCCAGGTACTGTAATATAAGGAGCAAAGTAGGAATTGGAATCCAGACTCCAAAGCTATGGGCAGGTGTTCAAGGAAGTCAAGTTATCACAGAACTTGGAGCTCTCTGGGAAGTGTCTTCAGTTCAATTCAATTAATTTCATTTAATATCATTTCAACAAGCACCAGCTAAGCACCTACTGTATGCAGAGCACTGAGCTAGGTTGGGAGGAGACACAAAGTTTAGATAGACCCATCCTCACTCTCACATAGCAACATTAGATATAAACATAGAATTATAATATGTACTATTTCAGAAAGAAAAAATAGAGAAGTACATAAAAAAGTGTGTGGAAAGGTCATTACCAAGATGGAAGCAGATTAGAGAAGGCCTAGAAGCAGCTGGAGGCTCCGTGGATAGAGTGCTGCACCTGGAGGTATGAGGACTTGAGTTCAAATCTTGCTTCAGACACTTACTATGTGGCCCTGGGCAAATCATTTAACCTCTATTTGCCTCAGTTTCCTCATCTGTAAACTGAGGAAAAGAATAACATGTATCTCATAGGGTTGTTGTGAGGTTCAAGTGAGATAACAATTGTAAAGCTCTGAATGTAGTGCCTGGTACATAGTAGGTGTTTAATAAATGCTTGTTTCCTTTCTTCCTAAGGAGGAAATGCCATTTGAGTTAGACCTTAAAGGATGGGTAAGAATTCAACAAGTGAAGAGGGAAAGGGACAGTAGGTGCAGAGAACAGCTGGGAGCAAAGGTATGGAGACAGGGAAAACCCCAGGGATGTACAAGGACACACTTTTAATTTGAATCTGCATTATCAACATTTTCTTCATCACTCTCTTAAGTTTAGATGATCAATAAAACAATAATTTCAAGCTCTGATTTATGGTATCTGCATATTTCCAAGGTATAAACGCTCACACTAAAAATTTCACAATTGGTACTCAAGAGGTATTTAGAGCTAACTCCAACCCACCTTCTATTGTAGGCTACCCAGCTCATCTCCTTCATTTAACCAAATTTGACCTAGGAAACCATTTGACCTAGGAAACCAAGGCACCCACAAAGCTATTCTCCCAACCTCCCAGGAGTAGTAAGTAATGTAGGCAAGATTGGAAGCCAGGGTCTCCAACTCCAAATCCGGTGCTCTTTCCACAGAGCTTTGGCAATCACTTAATCCAAACCCTATTATCTTAACCTATTCCTCACCAACAAGAGAACAGCTCTACAATGTGGAATTGACTTTCACCTCGTGGCATAGCTAGTAAGTCACAAAGATGAGACTGCAATCAGTCTCCTAATCCCTATATCCTAATCCCTGGTCTACAGGTTTTTTGTTTGTTTTTATTTTTTGTTTCGTTTTTCTTTTTTCATGGAGTCATGCTGCTTGTCAGGCAGGAGTCACCAGCTGAAGATTTTGTAGTGGTATCATTTTAAAAACAACTTGATCTTTGCAAAGGGAAGATGAATCAGATAGCAAAGTGAAAGGAGAAGTAGAAATCTCCATGGATAGAGCTTTGAAGAGCCCCACCCCTCTTCATATCATCCAATATCATTATTGGTGCTTGTCCCCTGACAGGAGACTTGCACCACTAGATGATGGCTGTCCAAAGATAATTCAGTCTGGGAAAGGTGGCCTAGATCTTCTCTCCCACCTTCGCCCAAGTGCCTTCCATTCCTTCAGCTGGAGAATAGATTCTTCCGTTTCGTGATTAGAGATCTAACTCTTCGAAGAGACAAAGCATGACTCCAACTATGCGTTGAGGTATAGATGACTGATAACAGGTACTTTTCTGAGAGCAGGTTTTAAAGAGGACATTAAAAAAAAAGTTGAGATGGGGGAAAGGTTACTAGTTTTATGATTTCGCCTCTAGGTTCGTTCTGATTGCTGGGTGGGGTGGGAAAGCATTAAGCCCAATCTACCAAGCATTGCAATTCTCTCTGTCTCTCCCTTCACCTAAGGGAAGATCTCAAAGCTCCCTTTGTGGGGTCCATCCTGGGGTCATTCTTGGTTACCATGGGGCTGTGGCCTCTCTCCTCTTAGATCAATCCTGTCTGAGGTTGCAGGCTGGGTCAGTAGGCTAATCTATGGAAACAAAGACTCCTTTCTAGGCTATCTGTGTATTCTCCAAGGGAAGAGAGAGGGATCAAAACTAGGGAATTTGGCATTTCATGATTTTGGTCATAGAATATTAGCCTTTTTTTTTAAGTCAGTAAATAAGCATTTATTAAGTACTTAGTATGTGACAGGAGTTGTGCTAAGTGCTGGGGGGTGGGAAAGAAAGAAAAAAGAGGCCCTGACATCAAGGAACTCACATTCTAATGGGGCAATATGTAGATGACTGTATGCAAAATATGTACAATATAAATGAGAGGTAATTTCAGAGGAGAAACACTAGAATTAAAGGAGGTCAGGAAAAGCTTCCTGTAGAAGGTAGAATTTTAGTTGAGAACTGAAGGAAGCCAGGAGGCAGAAAGGAGAGAGAGCATTGCAGGCATGGCAGTCCAGAGATGAAGGGATACAAGGAATCCATTGCTATGGGATCAGAATATGTGGAGGGGCTGAAAATCTAAGAAGACTGGAAAGGTAGGAAGGGACTGGGCTGTGAAGTGTTTTCAAATCCAAACAGAATTTAATAAATATTCTATCCTGAACATAACAGGGAACCACTGGAGTTTATTTCTGTATTCATCTTCATTTCCCTGATCTTATTCCCATCTTTTGTACTTATGTAACAAATTTAGTTCATTGAGTTTATTATAGGAAGTGACATGGTCAGACCTGCACTTAAGAAAGATCAATATGGCAGTTGAATCAAAGAAGGACTGGAGAGGGAAAGGACTTTTGGTAGAGAGACCAATCAGCAGGCTATTACAATAACATCCCCTCCAGGAGTGAAAGGATGAGGGTCTGCACCAGAGGCAGAAGGGACCTTAATTACATTAAATCAACAAGCATTTCTTAAACCCCTACTACTTGCAACATGCTAAGAGCTGGGGATACAAAGAAAGGTAAAAACCAGTTTCTATTCTGAAGGATTTTACAGAAGTCATTTGTCTAACCCTTGAAATTTACAGTTAATGGCACTAACATATATAGAGGTTAAGTGATTTTCCCAAGCCACCCAACAAGTCCACCCAAGGTCCAAAAAGAATATTTGAACCCTAGCTTTTCTACTTACTGGCTGTGTGACACTGAACACTTAGCTTCCTTCAGATTTCTTCTCTGTAAATTAGAAGTGTTAGACTAGGTCAGGAGTTCTTTGTCTGGGGTTGAGGGATTTTAAATAAAATTTTTGATAACTATTTCAATATAATTTTTTTATCTGCAATTCTACATATTTTATTTTATGTAATCAAAAGCATCATTGTGAGAAATGGTCCTGAGGCTTCACCAGACTGCCTGCTGAAGAGATCCACTACAAAAATAGGTTCAAAATCTCTGGAGGAGGTGATCTCTAAAGTCTATTCCAAATTAGAATTCTGTGTTTTTATGGAAGTTATCCAGTTAGCAGCAGTGTCAGGAAAAGAACTCCCTTCTCCTCACTTCCTAGTTCAGGTCTCTTTCCACTGGAATAGAAATACAGAATGAGTAAATCTTACAAAAATGCATTCCCATTAAAAATAAAAACCAAACGAACAGTGGAGGGAGTCAAAATAAAGAGAAAGTGGGACCAAGGGGAGGGGAAGGTTTTGTCTAATTGATACTTTCCTGAAGGCAGCAAATAATGGTGGTGTTCAAGCTCATTAGGTCTTTGGGTTTGGGTGGGAATCTCTTATCTATGAAATGCTTTGAGTGCCCTGGAGAATAGATTGGAGGTATTTGGTATCTCCATCAGATTTTTGTCCCTCTATACAACCTCCTTATGAATGTGTTTTCTTTAAATACAAATGAATTTTCTTATGTGGAAGAATAGTGTTAGCTTCCCCAGGGTTTATACTAAGTGATGTGTGTGTATTTTGCATGGATCACTTCCATAAAACATTAAATTATCCCTCTCTAGTGCATTCCTTTCACTGTGCTATTTTAGTTTCTTGTCAAAAATGGAAATAAGACTAGTCTGCTATGACTTGTTCTTAATGAAGCCATGCTAGCTTTTGGTGACTACTAACTTTTTTTTAACATCCATTAACCATCTTTTTTTTTAATCCTTTCATTCTGGAATTTAGCCAGGAATCAAAGTCAAAGCTTGTTGGCCTAGTTTGCAGGCACTATTTTCTTCTCTTTTCAAAAAATCTGGACAACGTTTCCTCTTCTTCACTCCCGCAGTAACTCTCCTATTTTCCATAATCTTTTAAATATCACTGACAGTGGCTCTGCAATCACATCCACCAGTCCTTTCACACGCTGAGGATAAATATAGTTCATCTGAGCCAGGTGGCTTGAACTCATCAAAAGCATCTACTGGAGGTGATCTCTTACCAGCTCCCCACTTATCTTGGGAATCAACTCCCTATTAGCCATCCCTGTTCTGTCCTTTCTAGTCCAAAGGTTATTTTCCTTGGCAGAAAACAGTAGCAAAATAACAATGGAGCAGCTCAGCCTCCTCCTTTTGTCAGATCTCACTATCCTATTCACTCTGAGCAGTAGACCTAATCCTCCTTTGATCCCTCTCTTTTGCCCATTATAACTTAAAAAGCATCCTTTTCCATTGTCCTTACCTTCCTTGCCAGTCATTGGGTCACATTTCTGTATTCATCCTCAATTCCCTGCTCTTATTCCCTTCTTTTGTACTTCTATAAATATGATATATTTATATTTTTCCTTTTTAAATACATTTTGTTGATCTTTTGATATTCTATCGCCTATATTTTCCATCATATTCCTCCTGACCTCTCCTTCCAGAGAGCAATTTGTTTAAATAAAATATGAAAAAAGGAAAAGGAAAAAACCTCCACAAAATAATTTTTAAGATATCCAAAATGTATGATGTTAGTATCTAGCACAACCAATTGCCCCCTTTTTCAAAAGTCCAAGAGAAGGTATTTTCTCATACCTCTTCTTTAGGGTCAAGCTTTGTCATTATAATTTCAGGGCATCAAATATCAATTGTTTGTTGTCATTTTCATTTATATTGTTGTAGTCATTGTACATATTGTTTTCTTGGCTGTACTTACTTCACTTTGAAGCATTTCACATACGTCTTTCCATGTTCCTTGATATTCCTTATGTTCATAGCTATTTATAGCACATTAATCTCCAAATTAACATGTTGCAGTTTGTTGATCCTGTTCCCCAATCTGGGGGCATCTACTCTGTTTCTAGTTCTTTACTACTACAAAAAGTTGCTACTAGAAATGTTTTACTGTAATGGGGACCTTTTTGTTGTCATTGATCTCCTTGGGTATATGTTCAGCAGTGGACTCTCTGTATGGATCAATGAGAATAGCCAATTTTCTTGCATATTTCCAAATTGCTTTCCAGAATGGTTTAAATTATTTAAATAAAATTTATATTTTATATTTATATATAAAATTTATAATTATTTAAATTATATGTTTAAATTATTGATATCTTTTTTACATAATCTTAATTTCTATATAGATCTCTCTATATACATACATGTATATACACCCTCCTATATACATATATACATATGTCCTCCCCTCCCCCAGAAAGTCATTCTACTTAGCAAATAATAATAAAAAAGAAAAAATTAGTTCAGTCAACCCTACTACATCATTCCCATCTGACAGAAATCCGACATTTCAACTGTTGATCTCATACTAGGGGAGTTCAGCATACATCTCGATGCTCTCTCAAATACTCTGATTCCCTAGATTCTCAATCTACTCAGTTTCCATGACCTATGCACCCACTTCACCTTTGCTACACATGGAGATAGATCATCCAAGCCTTGATGCTGCATCACCCACAAGTGTTCTATGTTCATGAACTCAAAAATTTTGTCCATTCATATTTATCATCCATATTTTTCTATGCCTTACAAACTCAACCCTATTTTTTGTTCTTACCTTAACCTCCATGACCTTCATCCCTCAGTTCTTCACTCAGCACTGGATATTTTCTTTCTTTTTTAACTCCTTTTTAACTCCACAATATCCTCTACCTTCAAATCTCTTGCCTCTTTGTGCTATAGCCAATTATGCCTTGCCTCCAAATTTGGCTTACTTTGCCAAACCCCAAACCTCCATGACCCTCACCACCTAACTCCTTTATTACTAATCCATGTACTGTTGAATGGAGCTCAAGAATATCATGAAACCATGGGGTCCATACTATTGCACCGGCTGTCCCCATGCTTGGAAAGCTCTACGTCCTCATCTCCATCTCCTTTCTCTGTCTTCCTTCAAGTTTCAGCTCAAATTTTGCTTTCTATACAAAGCCTTTCCTGGTTTTCTCAGCTGCTACTGCTTTCTATTCTGAAATGACCTTCAATCAACTGCATTATTTTTCTCCTCCTTTAGAAGATAAGTTCTTTGTAGTCAAGGTCTGTTTTTACCTTTCATTGTATTTTCATTGCTTAGCACAATGCCTGATATATAGTAAGTATTTAATAAGAAGCCATATTCTTCTAGCTCTGAACAATAAGAAGGAGTTGCAAAGTCTTCTCTCTTCTTCAGGGTCAAGCTTTGCCATTATAACCTGTATAGATCTTTCAAAAATCTTAACATGTAGGTGAATTCCCTAGATACTCATACCTAATGTCTTCAGACAATTCTTTTTTTTTTCCAACTTGTCAGAATTGTTTCCTTTTGCATCTTCAGAATAGGACCTCCCATCCTTCCTATTCCCCTGTAGAATAATACTTATATTCCCTTTGAACCCTTTGAAATCTGCCCTCCCCAAACTTAAGGCCCACGTCAGACTACTCCTGGCTTTCCTCTATGACAAATAAGGAGGAAGTCATCATTTCTCCCCAAAGTTCCAAAGAAGGACTTCATCCTCCCTCCCCCATTTTTGGCATCCTGTGACAATACATTAATTTTCCCATGTTAGATACAGTTCTGACCATCTCCTTTACTCCTTATCTTTTCTGGCTCTCGTGTGGTGAGTCTGTAGGGGCTACTGGCCTGGAGTAACTCAGGGTGATTGACCCCATTCTCATAGAAACTCCTTTGAAAAGTGTTCTTGGAGAGAAAAGGGTATGTACCAGTTTTATGTATTTGTCTCATCTCACTTTCTATCTCCATTTCAGTGTGGGGAACAGCTTATACCATCACTGTGAAAACACCCACAAAAGTCCTAAGAGCTGCCCGTGGGCAGAGTGCCACACTTCCATGTTTGTATGAGACAACAGTTGCAACAAGAAGTGGATTCATCCAATGGGATAAACCTCTAATGGACCCTCCAGTAAGAAGCCATACATCCTTTTAGTGGAGGAGAAGACAAAGGTTGGGGAGAAGTAGAAGGTTTGGGCAAGGTCACTTTGGATACCAAGCTCGGTCCTGAGACAGCATTATACATAGGCAGAATACCTTGTTACCTGCGCGCTGATTTTAACATGACAAAGGAGGCCCGTATTCCCCCTTCTTTCCTGACAGGGACAGCATCCTGGGGCCTGTAGTCTAGGGAAGGGCACAGCTGGGCAGTAAAGTGAGAAAGGGGAATGACAAGAAGACCTTGCTTTACGATTTTACCTTAGGTAGTCCTGGCTGGGCCCTGGGGTGTCTGTTATCTCTTCTTCCCTCCCTCTCTCCCTCTTCCTGTCTGTCTCTTTCTGTCTTTCTTCCTTCCTCCCTCTCTCTCTGTCTCTATCTCTGTTTCTCTCATTGCCTCTGTCTCTTTCTCTATCTCTCTGTCTCTGTCTGTCTCTTTCTCATTATCTCTCTTTGTTTGCCTCTGTCTCTTTCTCTCTGTCTTTTTCTCTTCCTCCCTCCTTCTGTCTCTGTCTGTCTGTCTCTATCTCTGTCTCTCTTATTATTTCTGTCTCTATCTCTCCCTCTGTTTGTCTCTGTCTCTCTTACACATTGAAGATCTTCAATTAAAATGAGAATCGGCCCTTGATAGAGAAAGTGTAAAGTGGTAGCCAAAGAACAGAGAAAAACCTTTAGGAAAAGTGTCCTCTTTTGGTTCTGTAGGCACCTGGGGATGGTTCATTCAACAGCAGACACCTTCAACAAACCTTAGCTGAGCACTTTCATTCATTCATTCAGGTTACTTCTAGGCACCCGGATACTATGTCACCTGTACTTGGACTCATAACTATTATTATTTACAATTATATGAACATAATAATAATTACAAACTTTGAAAACCTTAAAGTGTCTCATAAATGTTCTCATTATTATCATCATCATCATGATTATACAAGGCACTATACTTGGTGTTATGAGGATAGAAAAAAGAATACGACAGGTTGGGTCCTGTCCCTGACCCGTTCAATTCTTCTCTCTTTAATGCCCAACCCAAATGCCAGTTTCTTCAGGAAGCCTCTCAGATTCTCTCTAAAAAATGACCATTTTCTACAGATCTCAGATAGAATTTTATTTTTTACAGTTCTCTAAAGAACTTACACGATATTGAGAATTAGCTATTTATGTCTGTACCTTAACCTTCTACCGGTTTGTAAGCTCTGTGAAGGATGGGACTGTTCTTTATCCAAACTTCACATTTCTCCAGCACCTGGCAAATAGAAGTGCTTAATAAATGTTTATTGAATGACTAAATCCCTAATTAAGAAAAAGAAGACTGGATTCATCACTTTAATTCAAGACTTGACGTGACTAGTATAAAAGGTACAAAGGACCCTAAGATAATGCCTTTTTCACTGTAATCCACTGATGTAGAGAAAAAAATATATTTTTGGAGAGGATTGGGTTCCCAGTTCCAGCCTGCTATCTATTAGCTGTGACTTTTGACAAATCACTTTCCCTTTCTTAAACTCAGTTTCCTTCTCTGTAAAAGATGGGGCTTGCTATCACTGAAGGTCTCCAGCTTCACGTCTTCTGGACCTTCACTTGCTTCCAAATTTCAAGGTTCTAGGACCTAGAATGGTTAAGAATCAAGGCTGGCAACTAGTAGGAGAGCTGACTATCCTAGCTTAGCACTGGGATATTCCTGGTGGGCAGGTGAGTGACATTTCTTGTTCTTTGCAGGATCAAGTAGTCTTATGGTCCTTCTCCTCAAACCAGTACACCTTTGGGAATCGGTACAAAGATCGAGTCAACCTGACCGGCAACTATATGAATGATGATGCCTCCATCACCATCGGGCAACTGACCATGGATGACAATGGGACCTATGAATGCTTACTGATGCTTGATGGAGATTTAACTCAGAACAGACAAGCAAGGATGGAGCTCTTGGTTCTGGGTGAGAGGCAGTGATTGCTCCCATAATCCTCCTGTTCCCTTTCACAGTTTTGGGTGAAGTAGTCCTCTACAAAGAGGAATCTAATTTTAAATAAAACTACACACATTAAACATGTACTATGTGCTTGGCTCTGTGCTGATATAAAATGAACCACTATGCTCTATGTAACTGGTATGGAGATACTTCTGATCCTTCTCATCACAGAAGAGTAGAAAGAGTGTTGTGTTTGGATTCAGTCAATGTGAGTTTGAATCTCAGTTTTAATACTTGTTTGACCTGAGCTACTTGAGACAACTGATAGGAGATCAGGAAGATCTGAGTTCAAGTCTAGCCTCAGACACTTACTAGCTATGTAACCCTGGGGTAAGTCACTTAACATCTTTTTATCTCAGTTTCTTCAACTGTAAAAATGAGGAAAATTATAGCACCTACCTCTCAGAGTTGTTGTGAGGACTAAATGAGATGACATTTATAAAGTTCTTAGCATAGTGCCTAACATAACAGGCTCTTAATAAATGCTTAATTCCTCTTTCCTCCTTTCTTCTCTTCTTCCTCCCCTCCTTCCCTTCCTACCTGCCTTTTTTCTTTCCTCTCTCTTTCCTTCCTTCCTTCCTTCCTTCCTTCCTTCCTTCCTTCCTTCCTTCCTTCCTTCCTTCCTTCCTTCCTTCCTTCCTTCCTTCCCTCCTTCCCTCTTTCCTTCCTTCCTTCCTTCCTTCCTTCCTTCCTTCCTTCCTTCCTTCCTTCCTTCCTTCCCTCCTTCCCTCTTTCCTTCCTTCCTTCCTTCCTTCCTTCCTTCCTTCCTTCCTTCCTTCCTTCCTTCCCTCTTTTCTTCCTTCCTTCCTTCCTTCCCTCCTTCCCTCTTTCCTTCCTTCCTTCCTTCCTTCCTTCCTTCCTTCCTTCCTTCCTTCCTTCCTTCCTTCCTTCCCTCCTTCCCTCTTTCCTTCCTTCCTTCCTTCCTTCCTTCCTTCCTTCCTTCCTTCCTTCCTTCCTTCCTTCCTTCCTTCCTTCCTTCCTCCCTCCCTCCCTCCCTTCCTTTATCTCAGTCTCTCTAGGCCTGTTTCTTCAACTAGAAAGTGAGAGGGTTGGACTAGATGATTTCTGAGGTCTCTTCCAGCTCTAGACCTAAGATCCTAGCTGATTCCATGACACTTTGCCTATCTAAGAAAGTGTGAGCATCAGTGGGGACTATGCAAGGCAGCAGAAAGTAAGTGAGGTAAATTGTTTGGGGGGAGGGCATGCTAGACCTGTGCTTCTAGAACAATGTTTAATGACAGATATTTAGCATTGGCAGTAGGGTCAAGGAGGGAGGGAGGCATGTGATTGGCCCAATCTTCTGGTCTTCTCCAAATCTTATCAATCAAAGTATCATCAAATCAGTTCTTTTATTTGCTGATATATAGTGTTCCAAGATCTGCAGTCTGGTAGTGTAGCATCTTCTAGGTCTTGTGTAATTCTAATTGTGGCCTAGAGAGCTTGAGATGGAAGGAAGAAAGGAAGGACAGAGGGAAGGAAGGAAGGAAGGAAGGAAGGAGGGAGGGAGGGGAGAAAAAAGAAAAGAAGGAAAGAAAGAAGTATTTGAATTGTTTTTTTCTTGTTGCTCATAATATTTTCTCCTTAACCTGGGGTTTTTAAAATTCGTCTATGGTATTTCTGTAGGTTTGCATCCTGGGATCTCTTTTACATGGGTGGTGGATTTTTTCTATTTTTACTTTCTCCTCTTATTCTAAAAATTCAGGGCAATTTTCTTTAATTATTTCTTGTAATATTTTATCAAGATTATTTTTTTAAGCATGGCTTTCAGGTAGTCTGACAATTCTTATGTTTGCTCTTCTTGATCTGTTCTCTAAATCAATTGTTTTTCTTATGAGATGTTTCACTTTCTCTTATATTTTTTCATTCTTTTTATTTATCTATTTATTTATTTTTATCATTTCTTGGTTTCTTATAATGTCATCTGCTTCCCCTTGCCCAATTCTAGTTTTCAAGGAGTTATTTTCTTCCTTAAGATTCTGGATCTCTTTTTCCAGTTTGTTGACTTTCTTTTCATAACTTTTTTGGATTTCTTGGATTGTCCTTATCTTTTTTCTAATTTTTCCTCAATCTCTCTCATTTGATTTTTAAAGTACTTTTTAAGTTCTTCCAAGACCTCTTTTTTGGGCACATGATCATTTGACCATACTCTTTGGGGTAGGAGAGACTTTTTTGCTTTAGTATCCTACTCTGAAAATGAACCCATGCCTTCTCTTTCCCTATAGTAGATGTATATGGTTGGGTTCTTTCTCCTTTGCTTACTCAATCTAATTTTTTTTAAATTTTTAGTAGCTTGTTATCATAATCCCCTCTAGTCCCTGGGTGTGGAGGATGGTGCCTCTGGTCTCAGGTTCTTCTTACTGTTATTTCCTGAGCTATATATGAGCCCAACCTCAGCACTCCTTTCCCCCTCTAAGCCACATTTGGGCTCCCAGACACTCTATGGTGAAAATGCTCTTGCTCCCTGAGGACCCTCCAATGGCTGTAACCTTCAGGTCTCCTCTCTGGCCTGGAACCAAAACGAGAAACTCAGCTCTCCTGAATCGCCACAACCAACAGCATCCCTGCTCCAATGCTTCTGCACTCAGCAGGCATTTGCTGGTTCTTTCTTGCCTTCAGGACTGTGTTGGGGCAATGCAGCTAGGTCTGCATTCCTCAGCAGCAGAGGGTCCTTCAGTCTTCCCCTGCTCAGATGTCTGCCTGCCCATACTTTCTGTGAAGTGAGCATTCCTATGGCTAAGGCTGAGGCCGAGGCCAGGACTACCTCCCAGCTACCCCCAGGGTTTGTTTCAGCAGAGGGGGATAGCCTGGAGGTGTTTGCCCTTCACTCAGGCCAAACTTCCTTTCTTGGAGTCATTCCTCGGGTCTCCTCCAGTGGTCCCAGGAGGACCCCTGCTCTGCCCCAACCCTTGTTTATTTGTGTGTGCTGCTCTGCATTCCCCTTGAGACTCTGTTTTGTCTTGTTTGTGGAGGAAGTCTGAAGAACTTGCAAGTTTCTGACCTACTCCTCCACCTTCCCAGAATCACCCCCCACATCTACACATGTTTACCCCTAACCTAGTTTTTCAGCCTCATTACATTTTACTCCCTCTCTCCTATTCTTTAATCCGGGCAAAGTGATCTCTCTGTTCCTCATACAAGAAACTCCATCTCCCTTTGTGTCAGTCATCCATCACTCCTCCTCGCCTTCCCCTCACAGGCTGTTTCATGAAGATGTAGTTCAATCATGGAGTCTGCTAGTGCCCTCCTAACTCCTTTCTCCTGAACTATTCATTTGCACATATTCTCGGTATACTTACGTATTTATTTGCTGCCTCTCCGTTAAGGATGAGAGAACTTTCAGAGCAGTGATAGTTTCTTTCACCCCCCAGAGGCTAGCATGGAGCTTGGTACATTGCCAGCTCTTTATAAATACTTGTTAGGTGATGACTCGGGGTTCCCCAGGCCGCTGTTGAAGAGCACACTGAGATGGAATAATTTCATCTGAGGTTTCTGAGCTCTACAATAACAAATGTGAGCCACTGAGTGAACATTACTGAGCGAACAGTGTCCCCTGGATGCCAAAGCAGATCCAGACAACAAACATGATGCAGAGAGAAGTTGAAACTGTGCCCTACAAGGATGCTTAGCTTGGAGGAAAGATTGAGGAGAAATCTTGTGGGAGGATTCAGGGGGTTGAGAGGGCTTAGCCTTTTGTTTTGCCTGGCCTCAGAGAACAGAATTAGGGATCCATGGGTAGAAGTCACAGAGATAAAGATTTAGGTTTGAAGAAAATAAATACATCCTTAAATGGGAACCAGAGCCAAAGACAACTATTTTAGCTCCCAGAGCAAGCACCAAAAGTGCAAGGAAAGTGGAGAGGGTATGAAACAGATATCAGGATAGCTACTGGGCTTGCGAGCAGCAGGGCATAGACTGGGGATGAGGGGATCCAATGTAGGAGTCTCATGCACTGTTCATAGACCTGCCACTTCATTGTGCCAAAGGGCAGTTTTTAAATGCCCAGCTTCCAGGGAATAGTTGATGGTCCTTTCTAGTTGAGTTTGGAGTTTTGGCTATGTGCCTCTGGTGTAACCAACACACCCAGCCAGACCAGGTCCCACCCCAAGCGCCAGGCAAAAATGGAAGAGTTAGAAGCAGCAGACAGAGGAACACAAAGATGGAGAGGTGTAGTATTGGGTACAAATGTGACTGGCCATCTTTCTCAATCCTGGAAGCCTTGGTGAGGTAGCAAAGGCAATCACACCTCTGAGAGCTTTGGGGTAAAACTGGCAAAAATCCAGAATGAGCAAGAGGACTACAGTGAGAAGAAGCTGGGAATTTATTCTATGGTTTTTATGGCCCATTTATGGGACGTTATCCAGGCTTATGGCCTTCCCTAAATTAAAGGAGGCAATGAGGTGTAATGGAAAGCACGCTTATTCCAGATTCAAATCCTGCCTCTGACACTGGTCTCAGGCAAGTCACTTAACCTTCCAGAGTCTCAGTTTCCTCATCTATAAAATGAAGAGATTATACTAGCTGGTCTTTGAGGTCCCTTCAACTTTATATCTATTATTTAAAAGTTGCGTCTAGACAGCCCCTGTTTTCTCTGGCGATGGTACTTTCTAAGAAAATATCAGTCTCTTTGTGAATAAATGGTAGTTATCATTCATTACCTAGTGGTTTGCATGTTGTTTCCCACATTAGACTATGAACTCCTTGAGGGCAGGCACTGTCTTTGACCTTTCTTTGAAGCACTTAGCACAGTACCTGGTACATAGTAGGCACTTAATATATGTTTGTTGACTCAATAAGTGTGTGATTGGTGGCAGTGATCATGTAGAGATTGGGTAGAGGGCATATTATACATAATGGTCTACCTGGTCCTTTCACCAACAATATGACATTCTCTCTTTTCCTTCTTTGCAGTGCCCCCCTCCAAACCAGACTGCAGCATTGAGGGGGAAACTATATATGGGAACAACATCCACCTAAAATGCGAATCCAAAGAGGGATCCCCAACTCCCCAGTACAGCTGGAAGAGCTTTGACATCCAAAACAAGGAACGGTCATTATCACCACCAGGTATCTATGAATTATCATGTCAAGAGGAACCATCTGCAGGTGGACACTGGAGGCCTCACTCCCTTGGTTCCCGATTGCTTGTATATTGTTACCATTAGATTGTGAGTTTTTGAGGGCCAGGATCGTTTTTGCTTTTCTTTGAATTTCCAGCATTTAGCACATTGCCTGGCACCTAGTAAGCGTTTAATAAATGCTTGTGGACTTGACTGGTAATCAACAAATGATTAGACTGGATCAGAGAAATGTCTTAGATGTGGCATTTAAAGTTTTCGGCAAGGTATTGGACAAAATCACTTATGTAATATTTGTACACAAGATGGAGAGATGCAAAGTCATTGAAAATAGGTATTACTTGATTTTTTTTTGTCTCTATCTCTTTAGTGTTTGTTATAGGACTTGGTATATAGTAAAAGGTTTAATTAATCTTTGTTGATTGGTTAAGAGGCATTGGCTGGGTACAGTTAATGGATTTAAAACCAAACTGAATGGGCAGAGAACATGAAGCCACTGAATGATGGAAGAAAAGGAGGGCAGAGGGATGCAAGGATAACTGGTCAGCTGGAGAGTTGTGCCTAGAACAGGTGAAGACTTAAGGCAGGCATTCACATGAGACCAGCATAGCTCTGAACAGTAGTGTCATTTGTCTTGTTGTCCACAAGGTGGCCATACCGTAACAGCAATGGCTTGTTTCTAATTCTTCCCAGAACCAGACTAAAGCTGGAAGGAACCTCAGAAGCCACTGAGTCTGATCCCCTCATTTTACAGCGTAGTTGCCGAGGTCCAAGGACCCTCAGTGACTTGTCCAAGGTCACACAGGCATGGGATTTAAACCCAGATCTAATTATTCCACAGCCAGCACCTGGTCAGTTGTTTCATAACATTATAGGCTCTCAGAGATGGAAGCAATCTCAGAGATCATCTGGTCCAATTGCTTTGTCCTTTTACAGAAGAGAAAACTGCTCTATGGCTGGGTCACCCATTGGAATCCAGATTTCTTGATTCTCAGCCTAGTATTTTTCCTTTTATGCCATCCTACCTCCTCTGTGCTTTTGGAAATTCTTCAGTGGGAATGGTGTGTGTTTGGCAAGATTCCTTCTTCCTCTCCTTTTCTTTAGTCTGATCTTGTGATTTCCACTGTTTAGGGAGCTCCCTCAATTAATGGCTATTCTCAAGCATTCTGTCCCTTTCAGTCACCCTAGGACACAGAGATTAAGTGACTTGCCCAGGGTCACAGAGCCAGTAAAAACAGAGGTAAAACTTGAAATCAAATCAACTGAATTCCAAAGTTGACTCTAACCAAGAGACCAAATGCCTCTCAACAAGTGTCCTTTTTTCATAGCACCACTACCATTCTGTCTCTGCATCCCTCCTTCATGGGTTGTGTCCATATTGTCTAAAGGGGCCAAGGTCTCCCACTGTATCCTGGGTCATCTGCAGTCATCCTGATGAATATCTGGTCACTGGATTCAGATAGCTCCAGTGGAAAAGTGAGGCTGGTGACCTTGCATAACCCTCCGTCACTGAAGACAAAGTCAAGTGCAAGTCATGTCGTCATTTCTCTGATGGCATGGTCTTCTTCAGCAACAAAGGATGAACACAACCACTACAGTAACAAAACCATATTGGCTAAATCCCACCCCTTCATGACTTGGGCTAGTGGTGGCTACATTCTATCTCTTTATTCCTTAGGCCCCTGACAACAGTAAAATCTAACAGTTTTGAAATTAAATTTTATATTTTTAATTAACAAGCATTTATTTGTTCTCCCTTCCATTCCATGCCTAGAAAAATTAGAAAGAAAACCCTTGTACCTAATATGCATAAAGCAATAAAAATTCCTAAATTAACCATAACAAATAACATGTATCTCTTTCGACATAGTCAGTCTATCATGTCTCTGTCAAGAAGCGGACAGCATTCTTTATCTTCCGGAATCATAGTTGATCATTACATTGATTAGATCCCAAGTCTTTCAAAGTTGTTTACATCTTTACAATATTGTTGTATGAATTGTTCTCCTAGTTCTCCTCATATCACTCTGCTGTCAGTTCATAAAAGTCTTTCCAGGTTTCTCTGAAACCTCCCTTTCATTGCTTCATTGTTTCTTATAGCATAGTAATATTCCATCACAGTCACATACCATCATTTGTCCAGCCATTCCCCATCCCAATCTAATTCCATCTTTTGGGAGCTATCACACGCCCTTCTCTAGAATGGGGCATCGGATCCAGCACATGGAGATATTTCTATCCTGGTGAAGTTGGATTATGATACCTATACTACCTGGTGGAAATTGGATTAAGCAGAGCCAGACTAGCCCACGAGACACTCAGCTATGATCCCTGGTGCCTGAGGGGAGGGTATACTGTAGGGTGTACTGGAGCTAGCTCTGCCCTACCTTTGTTTAATTTTCAATGTGGGCTTAAGGAAAGCAATCAACTACAGATCAGGGGTTCATGTGTTATTTTGCCAATTGTCTAGACTTTAAAAAGTGTTAATAATTCTGATTAAACCCACCTGTGTGCACGTACATTTTTTTCAGTCCTATTAAATGTTTACCAATATGCCCTGCGTGTTGTTCTCTAAACATTGCTTGAGCTCAGCAGGGTGCAATAAAAGACTTAGGAAATAAAGAGATAACCAGAATGGAGGGCTGCTGACTGAAGGCTAATAATAATTTGCATTTATATAGCACTTTAAGGTTTATGAAATGATTCACATCCATTATCTCATTCAAGTCTCATAACCCCCCTAAGAATATAGGGAAAAAGCAGCTGGTCTCCGAGCTCCACCTCCAGCTGCATCTCAAACTATTTTCTAATGAATTGTCCCGTAGAATACCTCTGGTCGAAGATATTCTGCCTTGGAGGTCTGCCGAATCCTGGTCCTAGAACACTGGCTCATTTCAGTTTCATTGGGTTGGGTAAAGAAGTTCATCTTTAGATTAGCGCCACTAGATGGCAGTAGAACCTCCAGCAAGGCATTCCCACCTGCTCAGAAACTGTCATGCAATTTTACTACAGGGGAATTTTACAATAGACTGACCCCCAACACAGAGTGAATAGATTAGATAGATAGATAGATAGATAGATAGATAGATAGATAGATAGATAGATAGATAGATAGATAGATAGATAGATAGATAGATAGATAGATAGATAGATAGATAGATAGACAGAAAGAGATAGGTAGATGATAGACACAAACAGATACATAGATACACAGATAGATACTAGATATTTAGATAGGTAGATAGACAAATAGATAAAGAGATAGAAGGAGAGATAGAGATATGTCAATAGATATAGAGATAGGTAGATAGGCAAATAGAGAGAGGAGAGAGAGATGGAAATATATCAATCTCTATCTAGATAGAGATATTATCTATAGATGTAAAGATAATATATAGATGTAGATGCAGATCTAGATATATCAGGCATCTAGGTGACACAGTAGATAGAAAACAGGGCTTGGAATCAGGAAGACCCGAGTTCAGATCTGACCTTAGGTAATTACTAGGTGTGTTACTCTAATCAAGTCACTTAACCCTACTTGCCTCTGTTTCCTCATCTTTAAAATGAGCCAGAGAAGGAAATGGCAAACCATTCCAGCATCCTTGCCAAGAAAATTCCAGTGGGGTCATGAAAAGTTTCATGACTGAAATGACCAAACAGCAACTAGATAGAGATAAATTTATAGAGATATATCTAGAAATACAACTATAGATCTAGATAAAGATATAGACAGAAATTAAACTTCCTATAACTAATTATAAATATATATATCTAGATAGAGATAGATGGAGACATATCTAGAGATAGAGAGATCTTTCTAGGAGTCAAATCTCTGGATTATAACTCTTTGCAACTCTGAATCAACCTGATTAGGAAGGTTTCCCAATCCCTCCCCTAGTCTTGTTATGAAAAAAAGAATTCAATAGATTTCAAAGCAAGAAATGACCTCAAATCATCTTCGGGCAGAGATACAGGGAAGAATATTGAGTAGAATCCTTCAAATCCAGGGAAGTGACACAGTGACATGGCATGACACTTATAGAGTTAGCCTTAGAGTCAGAAAGTACTAGATTCAAATTCCATCTCTGACACATTGTGACTGTGTGATTCTGGGCAAATAATAAATAATTCCCTCAATAACTTTTCAAGAATCAGAGTTACAGAATATCTGCATTGATAGAAAGGGTTTCCTTATCTCTAGTTCTCTACACCAATGAAATAACATACTTGAATCAGGAAAAAGAGAATAAAGGTATTACATCCCCATTGTACAAAGGAGGTAGCAAAGGCCCAGAGAATTTAACTGAATTATTTAAGGTCACATGGATAATAATCATAGTAACAACACATTTATATAGTGGTTTAACATTTATAAAACACTCTCTTCAAGGCCAGTGAACCTTTACCTACCAGTAAATGGAATTGTAGAATATGTACCAGCTCCAGACTCAGAAGATGTGGGTTCCAATTCTGCCTCTGGCACTTCCTAGCTACATGATATAGGACAAGTCAACTTCACCTCTTCAGGTCTTATTTTCCTCGTCTATGAAATAATGAGGTTGAATTAAATTATCTCCAAAGTCCCTTTCTGCTCTAAAAAACAAAAACAGCTGTAGGATCATAGGTAGGGAAAATATTATTAAACTTATTTTGTAGATTAATGTATTGAGGTACACAAAGTTTAATTAATTTTTACTCACAGGCACACAGAATTAGGAGGCAAATGCAGATTTGATGGGTCCACTTCTAGTTACCTTTCCTCTCTTGCACACTGTCTAGTGAATGGTAAAAGTCCAATGGAGAGATGTTTGATTTGTCAGCACCATGGCCAGAGGTAGTAGCAAAGGAAGGGACAGATTGTTCCTAGATTTGGGGAACAGATACTTTTAGTTGTGGATGGCCCCTTCAGAGGTAGTTTATCAGGACAATAGGACCTGTCACATCTTTGAGGCCACTCCCTCTAGGGTAATGGGGGCAACATTAAGTGCTAATCCATATTAGAGCTTTGGGAAATATGTATTTCCAAAGATAAGATCAGGAAATAGTTATCCCTTTCACATCATGACTTTCCCCAGTTTCAATATATCTCAAATTAGCATGAGAAATTAAATGGGACTAGTTTGGGAAGTTTTGCAGAACCCACAGGTGACACACAAAGGTCAGCAGACAACACAGAAAAAGTTTAGAAACTCAGAAATGCATATAGTATAGTGTAATATCAACCCAAATTTTAAAATAAGGTACTGTTAACACCCTATAAATAAAAAGAAAAAATTCAGACTTCTCTGATATGAAGAGAGGGCCAAAAACTTTTATGCTGATTTTACAGATCTAGAGGGTACCTTGCCCTTAACCCCCGCCATGTGGAAGGGATGACCGTAAATGCCTGTTCAGTGTTAGAAATATGGTTGCTGCATTGTTTGGGAGCCTGAGAAGACTTTCCCAATGTGGGCATGTTTCTGTCTATATATGATACACTGACCTGTGGAAATATAGTTAGGGAAGGTGTGTGTTTTGCTTGTATTTTTCCTTCCCTTGTATGACTGGATGCTGTAACTACTTAGTGCCTCTCTGGTGATCTCTAGGGGATCAGTCTTCCAGTTCCTTCTGAGTTCATTCTGACACAGTCTAGATGGCATCTCTGAGGCGGCAGCTAATATACTTCCCCATCAACATGGAACATTAAGTGCTTAAGTGCCCCAGATAGTCTACCTTTGAGTAGAATCTTATAGCTTTGAATGTTTGTCCAACCTAAACTATCCCCATTAGATTTATGTATGAGTTCAGCCAGGGGAGAGTGGACAAGTAATAATAAAAGCTTAAATGTATCATGTAGCACTTTCACATTCACAATAACCCCGTGAAACAGGGAATATACGCATTATTATTACCATTTTGTAGATGAAGAAATTGGCACTAAAAGGTTGGACTTATTCAAAGCTTCATAGCTAGCAAGTAGCGGACCCCAGACTAGAACCCAGGTTTGACTGCTAATCTAGGGATCTACTTTCATCACACTGCTCTGCTTCTTGGTATAAGTTGTATGTGTATGTTTATGACAAGGCTGGGGTGGGGGGAAGGTGTTGGATGGGCAAGGGAGGGAAACTGTCTACTGGTAATGGTCTTGGATGCATACATCTGTCCACTGATCTTCAAAACTTTTCCTTTATGCCACTCGGTAAGCATTAAGTGAAAAATCCATTAAGAAGGGGTGGGGACAGATAGAAGGGAGGGCAGGTTGGGGGAGGTGATGATCAGAAGCAAAGCACTTTTGAGGAGGAACAGGGTGAAAGGAGAGAGAGAAGGATAAATGGGGGAAATAAAATGGAGGGAAATATATAGTTGGTAGTCATAACTGTGAAACAAAATTTATAGTAAGTTTCTCTGATATATATATGTATGTAGGTATGTGTGTGTATATATATATATATATATATATATATATATATATATATATATATATAGAGAGAGAGAGAGAGAGAGAGAGAGAGGGAGAGAGAGGGAGAGAGAGAACTGATTTAAATTTATGAGAATACAAGTCATTCCCTAATTGATAAATGGTCAAGGTATATGAACAGGCAGTTTTCAGAAGAAGAAATAAAAGCTATTTACAGTGATATAAAAGTGCTCTAAATCACTATTGATTAGAAAAATGCAAATTAAAACAATTCTGAAGCACCACCTCATACCTATCAGATTGGCTACTATGGCAGAAAAGGACAAGGGCAAATATTGGAGTGGATGTGGGAAAATTGGGACACTAAAGCACTGTTCTGGACCTGTGAATGGATCCAACCATTCTGGAGGACAATTTATAATTATGTCCAAAGGGCTATAAAACTGTGTGTATCCTTTAATCCAAAATACCACTACTAGGTCTGTATCCCAAAGAGATTTTTTTAAAATTTTTTTCTTTTTTTTCTTTTTTCTTAAATTTATTTATTTAACTTTTTACATTCATTTTCACAAAATTTTGGGTTCCAAATTTTCTCTCCATTTATCCCCTCCCCCACCCCAATACACCGAGCATTCTAATTTTCCCTATCACCAATCTGCCCTCTCTTCTATCATCCCTCCCTTCTTTGTCCCCATCTTCTCTTTTGTCCTGTAGGGCCAGATGACATTCTATTCCCCATTAACTGTATTTCTTATTTCCTAGTAGCAAGAACAATACTAAACAGATGTTCCTAAAACTTTAGTTCCAAATTCTCCCCATCCCTCCCTCCCCACCCATTCCCTTTGGGAAGGCAGGCAATTCAATGTAGGCCCTATCTGTGTAGTTTTGCAAATGACTTCAATAATAGTCGTGTTGTGTAAGACTAACTGTATTTCCCTCCATCCTATCCTGCCCCACATTGTTTCTATTCTGTCTTTTGATCCTGTCCCTCCCCAAGTGTTGACTTCAAATTGCTCCCTCCTCCCATTGCCCTCCCTTCCATCATCCCCCGCACCTTGCTTATCTCCTTCTCCCCCACTTTCCTGTATTGTAAGATAGGTTTTCATACCAAAATGAGTGTGCATTTTATTCCTTCCCTTAGTCAAATGTGATGAGGGTAAACTTCATGTTTTTTTCTCAACTCTCCTCTTTTTCCCTCCACTAAAAAGTCTCCTGCTTGCCTCCTGAATGAGAGATAATTTACCCCATTCCGTTTCACCCTCTCTCCTCCCACTACATTTCTCTCTCATCATTTACCTCAATTTCTTTTTAGATATGGTCCCATCCTATTCAATTCACTCTGTGCTCTCTGTCTCTGTATGTGTGTGCACGCAAGCGTGTACGTGTGTGTGTGTGTGTGTATGTGTGTGTGTGTGTGGTCCCACCAACTATTCAGATACTGAAAAGTTTAAGAGTTACAAATATTGTCTTTCCATGTAGGAATGTAAACAGTTCACCTTTGGTAAGTCCGTTATGACTTCTCTTTGCTGTTTACTTTTTCATGCTTCTTCTCATTCTTGTGTTTGAAAGTCAAATTTTCTTTTCAGCTCTGCTCTTTTCATCAAGAATGATTGAAAGTCCTCTGTTTCATTGAAAGACCATATTTTCCCCTGAAGTATTATACGCAGTTTTGCTGGGTAGGTGATTCTTGGTTTTAGTCCTAGTTCCTTTGACTTCTGGAATATCCTATTCCACGCCCTTTGATCCCTTAATGTAGAAGCTGCTAGATCTTGTGTTATCCTGATTGTATTTCCACAATACTTGAATTATTTCTTTCTAGCTGCTTGCAATATTTTCTCCTTGACCTGGGAATTCTGGAATTTGGCCACAATATTCCTAGGAGTTTCTTTTTTTGGATCTCTTTCAGGCGGTGATCGATGGATTCCTTCAATATTTATTTTGCCCTCTGGTTCTAGACTATCAGGGCAGTTTTCCTTGATAATTTCATGAAAGGTGCTGTCTAGGCTCTTTTTTTGATCATGGCTTTCAGGTAGTCCCATAATTTTTAAGTTGTCTCTCCTGGATCTATTTTGCAGGTCAGTTGTTTTTCCAATGAGATATTTCACATTATCTTCTATTTTTTCATTCATTTGGTTTTGTTTTGTGATTTCTTGGTTTCTCATAAAGTCATTAGCCTCCATCTGTTCCATTCTAATTTTGAGAGAACTATTTACTTCAGTGAGCTTTTGAACCTCTTTTTCCATTTGGCTAATTCTGCTTTTGAAAGCATTCTTCTCCTCATTGGCTTTTTGAACCTCTTTTGCCAATTGAGTGAGCCTATTTTTCAAGGTGTTATTTTCTTCAGCATTTTTTTGGGTCTCCTTTAGCAAGGTGTTGACTTGCTTTTCATGCTTTTCTTGCATCTCTCTCATTTCTCTTCCCAGTTTTTCCCCCACCTGTCTAACTTGATTTTCAAAATCCTTTTTGAGCTCTTCCATGGCCTGAGCCCACCGGACATCCATCTTGGATGTCTGGGATACAGACGCGCTGACCTCCACATCTTTCCCTGATGGCAAGCATTGTACTTCCTCATCAGAAATGAAAGGAAGAAGAAACATCTGGTCCCTAAGAAAGTAGCTCTCTATGGTCTTTTTTTCTTCCCTTTTCTGGGCACTTGACTTCTGAGGTTCCTCTCCATCCCCGCCTAGATCCTCCCAGCTAGTGCTTGGGCTTTGAGATTCAAATGCTGCTCCCCAGCCTCAGGGCTTTCCGCAGCGGGGCAACTGCTATTCAATGTGAGTTTAAGTTCTGGTGCTCGGGTGGGGACAGGGCGGCCTCCCAGGCTCAGTTCCCTCAGGGGCTTTATGCAGAGACCTTTGGTAATGGCCCTGAGCTCCTGTCTGCTCTGGAAGTCCTGGGCTGCTGCCGCCTCTGCCACCGCCTCCACCACCGCCTTCCAAGGGGGGGCCCTAGTCATGGAGACACCCCGCTCCCCTCTCAGCCAGCCCAGAAGTCTCTCTCACTGACCTGGAGCGCCTGTGGGTGGAGGGACCTTCGTGGCTGCTGGAGATCTGTCCCTGAAGCCTGCTTGGATCTGCTCCTCTGGAGCCATGCAGCCAGGGCAGCTCAGGGGTGGACTCCGCTGTCCGGAGCATGACGGCTTTCCAGGGCTCTCTGGAACAGAAATCTCCTCCACTGTGTTGGTGCGTGGCTTGCTCTCTCCAGAAGTTGTGGGGAGTTTTTTTTACAGGAAATTTATGGGCTGTGGATTTGGAGCTAGCATACAGTGAGTCTTTCTACTCCACCATCTTGGCTCCTCCCAAAGAGATTTTTTAAAAAGGAAAAGGACTGTAAAATATTTGCAGCTCTTCTTTTTGTAGTGGCAAAGAATTAGAAGTCAAGGGGATGTCTACCAATTGGGGACAGTTGAACAGTTGTGGTATATGATTGTGATGAAATATTATTGTCCCATAAGAAATGATGAGCAGAATGCTTTCAGAAATACCGGGAAAGACTTGCATGAACTGATGCTGAGTGAAGTAAGCAGAACCAGGAGAACAGTGTACATAGTAACAGCAATATTGTACAATGATCAACTGTGAATAACAGATATTCTCAGCAATACAATGATTCAAGACAGTTCCAAAGGACTTATGATGAAAAATTCTATCAGCCTCTATATAAAGAACTGATGGAGTTTGAATACAGATTGAAGCATATTTTTTTTTTTTTACTTTATATTTCTTGGGGCTGGGTGTTGTTTTTTTTTGTCTATTTTCTCTCACAACATGACTAATATGGATATATATTTTGCATGCTTGAGCATGTATAACTTATATCAAAAAGCTTCCCTTCTCAATGAGGGGACAGGGGATCAAGGGAAAGAATTTGGAACTCAGAATTTTAAAAAAAAAAACAGATGTCAAAAATTGTTTTTACATATAATTGGAACAAAATTTTTTATAAAGAAAATATCCATTAAGTGTGACTCATTTTACTGAGTGAAATGTTCTCAATCCCAGGCTGATAACTGTGACCTTTTCCTCTTTCTCAGCCACAGAAAAGACCCTACTTCTGAAAAACATTTCCGATGATACTTCTGGCTATTACATCTGTACCTCCACCAACGAGATGGGGAGTGCATCTTGTAATATCACTGTTGCTGTCAGGCTAGGTAAGAGCCCATCCAGGAAGGGAGGAAGGGAATGAAGGATGGCAAGGGCCAGAAGAGAAAGGCACAGCATCAGTATGGGCAGGAGTTGTCACAAGAACTGATTGGAAAGGCTTGGGCATGCTTGTCCTCTGATATAATAATGTATTATATAACATTATATTATTATACATACTGTATTATAGAATTATATATAAAATACACAATATATTATTATTATCCCTTTTAAGCACTTTCAAAGTGCTTTACAGATATTGTTTCATTTTATTCTCACTACAACATTGGGAGGTAGGTACTATTGCTATCCCCATTTTACAGATGAAGAAATTGACATGCACAGAAATTAAGTATCTTGCCCAGTCTTGCTTTTGAGTTATTTTTCAGTCGTGTCTGACTTTTTGTGACTCTATTTGGGGTTTTTCTTTTTTTGGCAAAGATACTGTAGTGGTCTGCCATTTCCTTCTCCGGTTTATTTTATAGGTGAGGCAAACAGGGTTAAATGACTTGACCAGGGTCACACAGGTTGTTGGAGGCTGGATTTGATCAGATTTTCCTGATTTCTTGCACATCTTTCCCTCGTGTGTCCAGGGCAATTGTAGGAGTCATACCCAGTAGACTATACCAGACTGATTGCTAAGCTGTGGCAATGCTGTCAATGTTTAGTGCTTTCACAGGGATAAAAATTGTCAAGGTTGGGTGCTTCAAGGGGCATTCCAGATATTCAGATGAACCAGCTGCTTTGTCCCCTCACAGCCTCAATGAACATTGCCCTGTATGCTGGGATTGCGGGAGGCGTGGTTGCTGCCCTCATCATCATCGGCATCATTGCATACTGTTGTTGCTGTAAGAATGAGAAAGAAAAAGACAGTGAGAGGCCGTGAGTAATACCATTTCTTTATGGAACTTGGGGAAGGAAAGAGAATGGGTGAAGTTATAAGTTATTCTATTGCAGTATGGCGGAAAGAGCAGCCAATCTGGAGTCAGAAGACCTAGGTTCCTAGCCATTTTCAAGCCTGCTTTATACTCCACTCCTTTCTAGTTTCCCTTTATGTGCCCTCAAGGGCAGGAACTGTCCTGTTTGCTTCTCAAGTCAACAAACATGTATTAAGCACCTCCTAAAAAGGAATACTAAGAAAGGGGGAAAAAAGGAGCTTACAATCTAATGGGGGAAATACCATGCCAACAACTACGTACAAATAAGCTACATACAGGACATACTGGAAATATTCAACAAAGGGAAGGAACTAGATTTAAGCCAGAACAACAGAGGCCTCCTGTAGAAAGTGTGATGTTAACTGGGACTGAAAGAAGCCAAGGAAGGCAGGATGTAGGAGATGAGAGAGAGAAGATATTCTAGGTATATATTTGTGTCCATCCCCAGAGCTTAGCACAGTGCCTAGCCCACACTTTTTCATTCATTCTGTTTATACTCTGTGACCTCGAACAAGTCATGAATTCTCTCTGGGTTTTAGTTATTCCATGCTCTTCTGAGCATGTAAATAAGCAAAGCCCTCTAGGCCTGTCCATAGATCTGGCCCTGAAAATTCCTCCTAGAAAGTCTGGAATTCCAGTACCAAAGATGCTAAGGTAGGTCCTCACTGCTGCCCAACAATGTAAGTGTATGGGGCCCTAATGTTTACCACTGACTTCCAGTAGCGGAATCTCTGGGTCGAAGAACATGGTCCCAGCTCTTCATAAGACCTAGAGTCAGGTGTCTGACAGGCAATCTACTTTTCTGGAATGACAATAGTAGTGGGATTTGAAAACAATAATTTGAAATTTGAAACCAATAATAATTCCTTCTCCCCACTCCAACTTCCAGGGTTCGAGAGGACTATGAGGCACCTCCAGAGCAGATGAGAGAAATACAAAGAAAGGATGACTATGAGGAAGACAGGGCTCAGGACAGGAGGGATTCTGGGCAGGACTCACCTGTATCCACAGCCCGGTGATGGAAGCTGCTTAATGTCCTGTGTGGATGATGGAGGAAAAAGAGAAAAGAGTACAAAGAGCATCACCTTTTTTAAAAAATGATAATTTCCCCCAATTACATGTAAAAACAATTTTTAACATTTGTTTTTTTTTAAGTTTTCAGTTTGAAATTCTATCTCTTTCCCTTCCCTTCTCCCTGAGATGGTGAGCAATCAGATATAGATTATATATGTACCATCATGTGAAATATTTCTATATTAGTCATTTTGTGCAAGACTACTTGAACAAGAAAGAAAGGAAGAAAGAAGAAAGAAAATGAAAATAGTAAAAAGAGCATAACCTTTGAGTGCTCTCCTCCTACTTATCCCAGAGCAGATTTTCCCATCACTTGGTCAACTTCATGTATAGGGTGATTCCTCTCTCCTCCATTCACTGTCATTTCTTGATGAGAAAATGCTTAGCCTGAGCAATACAGATCTAATGGCCAACCTTATTTCTTGGCTGACTTCTTCAAAATGCCATTATGTTTACTTCACAGGAAGAGGCAGTGAGGGGAAGTGCTCAGGTAGGTCAGATTTTCTTCCACATTCAGGCTTTCTTGGGCTCACATACCTATGTGGGCTGATATATAGACATCTCCCTACAACTACAAATGCAGCCTTTCATGTTCCTTGAAGTTATTTTCATTTGAGTATATTAGAGATGATCTGATGAAAACAGACTTGGAGCTTGGGTACAGCCAGTCCTGGGTGTATCAGCCTCAGTACTGCCACCAAAGCCTTAGGAAACAGAATTGATAGCTAATTGGGCAAGTCAGCCAAACATTTCACTTATCATTTGCTGTTATCTGCATAAATAAATAGCTGCAGTAAGTGATTTCTAAGGTCCCTCCAGCTATGACATTCTATAATTCTGCTCTCCTCTGCCTGCCATCTTCTAATATGACTTTTGGGGGAGTTATTGAGCCCTAAGAGTAAATCTTATTTCACTCCATTCCTGCTTTTTTGTTGGCATTCCATTTCCCTCCCAAGCCATTTTCCTCTCCCTTCTTGCCATCTCTCCAGCATTTCTTAGGTTGGAAGCTCTTACAGAGCAGAGGTCCCATCTATACAGTACTCTTCACAGTGGCCGGGACAATTGTGATTTGGTGCTAAAAGACAGGCGTTCTGTTAATGATTACCAGTGACAGTGGGGCATTTCTGCATTTCTCCATATCCTAAGGAGCAATTTTGTGATTTACCAATTTGAAAAAAATAAACTTTGTCAAACCTCTTCTTTTTATAAAATTCTTCAAGAAACAATAAAGTTGATATTCTGTTTTAAGGAAATCCTTGTCTTTTTTTTTTTAATTTAACAGCATTCCCTGAATGTTAAATAGATCTTTTCAAAATAGTCATCTTGGGGTTTTGGATTACTCTCCATCTCCAAGTCCATCTTGTGACTTTTATTCTCTAAATAGCTTATTTGTACAATGCTGTGTGTGTGTTATCTTCTCCATTAGGCTATTAGTGGCTGGAGGACCAGAGACAGCATTTTTGTGTATCCTCAAGTGCTTAGCACAGAACCTCACACGTAGCAGAAGTCCATTCTTAGGTTCAGATCACACTGAACTTTGTAAAAAATGAATAAACACTTGGCTAATATTTCTCTATTATTAAACATCCAATTCAAAGGTTCCTTAATGTGAAGGAACAAGCATTTATTAAGTACCTACTGTGTGCCAAGCACCTACTATGTGCTGAGTACTTTATAAATATTCATTAGAAAGGACACACAGGTTGAAGATGTCATAAGTTGGTGTATTCTCATCAAATCATTCGAGTTTCAGCAGATTATCTTCTAAATATCAAAAATTAATGTGTTACATTAAAGATTACAAAACTACCCATGGAGACATACAACAAAAATTCTGAAATTCCTTATTACAATGAAGAAAGCATCCAAAGATATAGGATTCTGTTATAAGAAGCAGCACGGGAGAGTCAGAAGCTTGCTGATCTGGGAGTCAAAATGTTTGAGGTCATGCTTGGCCACTCCCTGGCTGGATGATGTTGGGTAAAAGATGCTATTACGCTCACCTTACTTTTCTAAGCACTCCTGCTCTGTTTCATATTCTCTTTTGGAATCCTTGCTCTGTCTGTTTCACTAGTATATTCCTTAGATCCTAGTAGATTCCTTCTTGTGTCACCCTAGATTCTCTCTCTCCCTTGGCAAAGATCACTCACCTCCAGAGTTTGAATAACTACCTCTTTGCAGATCTTTTCATCCAATCCTGACCTCTAGTCTAACCTCCAGAACCAGGTCTCCAGCTATCTACTGGGCATGTTCCCTTGGGTGCTTCCACTGGCATCTCAGATTTAAACATGTTCAAAATGGACTTGGTATTTTTTCATCTTAACCAAATTTATACTCTTTTTCTGACAGTTAAGGACCTCCTATTATGAAAAAATGAACAAAACATTAATGGATGGCCACCAGTGACTGAACTTTTCTTATAACGCTCCCCTTCATGCTCTGTGCTCCAGCTCAACTGGATGACCCTATGTTGCCTTAAACAGATGGTTGTGCCCTTACATACCTTTCCTTTTACTCATTCGGCTTCCTCTGACCAGAATGACCTCCTTCTTACCTCTGACTGTTGAACCCCTACCCATCCTTTAAAGACTAACTAAAATAATACTTTTTGGAAGCCTTCCCTGATGCCAACAACTTTCCCAATTGTAGAGTGCTTTGTTGTCCTGGTCTATGTCTCCACACTGAACCCAGACAACTGCGGAGGAGAGAGTGAGGCTGGTGGCTCTGCATAGCCCTCCCTCATTTAAATCCAATTCACTTACATGTCATGGCATCACCTCCCTGATACCATGGTCCTCTTTGAGAATGAAGGACAAAGCAACCACAATGCATTATGTAACATTGGGGATTATAGTGATCTATATAGGTGTAGAGACTCGACCTTATCTCAACTTTGTATCCCTCCTAGTGCCTAGTAGAGTGCTCTGGCCCCTATGGAGGAACTTAACAGCTTTCATTTGAAATAATTCCTATTTAATAGTGCCTTAAGTTTTCTAAGGCCTTTTTCTCCTGTCATTCCTGTGTGGTAGGTACAGAAGAAACATTATTACCCCCATTTTATAGATAAGGAAACTGAGTCAGAGAGGTTATGTCACTTGCTCATGGTGACAAAATTGTCCAAGGCAGGATTTGAATCCAGTTCTCCTGACTCAGGCTCAAGACTCTTTCTCCTATACCTCATTGCCTTTACATTGTTCCCCTTGTGTCTTTGAAAGTGGTTTTTTTTTAATAGCTGAGTATGTGACAGTCATGTCAGTGCTTCAATTAATAAGCATTTATTAAACACCTACTATTTGCCAGGCAGTGTGCTAAGACCTGGAGTCTCCAAATACATGCTCAGGCTGGAAGTATGTATTCTTCCATCTATTTTAGATCAGAATATAGATATAATATAGACTTGCAGGCTCTCCCACGGCCAAAGCAACCTAGCAATCCCATTCCCTTCAGCTAGCATGCAGGCAGACACTATTCAAGCAGTTATTTCCAGATGGTAGTTTTCAGCTTTTGGATTTGAAGTTTTAAGCACTTATCTTAAAAATGAGGCAAGGACGGAAATGTGGGGAAGGATTGCATGTGAAAATTGAAAAGATTTTTTTAAGTCAATTTTTCATGAAAGGTTTGCTTCTGGTAATTTACTATCATTTATTAATAATAAAACTTCTTTGATAGCCTCACTCAACACATCCCAGAATCTTCTGAATGGAACAGATGATGAGATGCTGCTTAGTCACCAGGAGATCCAGTGAGATACTTTACAACTGAGATGTGCATTGCCCACCAGATGCACTCATTGAATTGGACTCCACCATGATCATGCTCAGAGGAAACTCATCCTCAGCTTTGGTACTCATGCCTCTTCAGCACCCAGATATATTCCATGCCTCTGATTGGAAGGCTGTAGGGAGAAACAAAGAACTCCTTCCAAAGCCTCCACTTAAATAGGGCTCGCAGACGAGCCGACTCATCATTTCCCATCAACAGCATTTCTTAGATATCACCCCCAAGACACCAGCATGCCCTGCCCATATGTCCCCTAGGGTACCTTCTCCCTTCTTTTTTTCAGCTTTCAAGCGTGTTATTTTCCCCTAAGTTCCTTGAACACAATTCTAAAAACTGATTTCTTTTTCTTATTTCTATCCTCAGTCCTTAGCACAATGTACGAAGTAGGCATTGCCTGACTGCATGACAAAGCACTTTCCTTGAAACAAATCTCTGGGGTGGATAGCATGCGTGTGATTATCCCCATTCTATACATAAGAAACTGAGACTCAGGTAGATTAAACTATCAAGTTCCAGATCAGGATTTCCTGTCCCCACTCCCACCCCTACTGGTCTCGAAATATAGCATTTAGCATATAGCATTCAACACCATCTTTTACACCAGCGTGAGTTTTGTTTGCCAGCTTTTGAATAGGCTTGGTTAGAAAGACAGGGATTTTCCCAAGCTCCCTGGTGGATAGCATGCCCTTGCCCTTGCACTAACTATCCCTAGGATACCACTTTTGTTAGACAAAAATCTTCCACTAAAACCACCTTCCTTAGGGGCGGAGCCAAGATGGCGGAGTAGAAGGACGCACATTCACGAGCTCCGAACCCACAACCCATGGAATTGAGGTAAAAGGAGAGCCCCATAAATTCTGAATCTCTGCAGGGGGTGCACAAACATAGGGGAAGAGATTTCCGTTCCACTGAACCCTGGAGAGCCGTCCCCGGGGTCCATCGCACTCCAGAAAGCGGACCCCACCCCCACCCCTGGCCGCGACCCAGAGAAGCTGACCTGAGCAGACTTCTGAGAGGAAAGCTCCGGGAGAATCTCCGGCAGCCGGGAAAGTCCCTCTGTCCACAGAAGCTAAAGGTCAGTTAAAAAGAAGCCTGCGCTAGGGGAGGGGAGCGGGCCCCCTCGGGAGGAAGCGGCGGCGGCAGAGACGGGGTCAGGAAGCGGCGGAGGCAGAGACGGGGGCAAGAAGCGGCGGAGGCAGAGGCGTGGGCGGGCGGCTGAGGCGGCAGCGGCCCGGGACTCAGGAATCCCCCAGCAGCAGGTAGGATCTTCAATACTGAAGGTCTTTCCAACCTGAGGGAGCCGAGCAGGGGAGAGGGCCCTGCCCCCACCCCGCTCTACTGCTGAACGCCTCTGAATAAAACCCCCAAGGGAGCTGAGCACAGCAGGCGGGGCCCCCCACCCCACCCCCACCCGCTCTGTTCCTGAAAGTCGCTTCAGAAAGCCCCTGAGGGCCCAAGCTAGGAAGCGGCCCTGCCCCCACCCTGCGCCAGAACTAAAGCTTGCCGCGGGAAAGCGCATTTGAATCTCAGAGGCCAAGGACTAGCTGGGCGGATCCAGGCGGAGGTGGAAAGGAATCTCAGAAGTAAAGTAACTGGCTGGGAAAATGCCTAGAAAGGGAAAGAAAAATAAGACTTTAGAGAGTTTTTTCCAACAAATGCAAATGATCCCGACCTTCGGATCTGATGGGGAGGACGAGGACGTATTTTTCCCATCAGGGAAAGATGTGGAGGGCGGGGCCTCAGTACCCCAGACACCCCAGGGGGGTGTTGGGTGGGCTCAGGCCTTGGAAGAGCTTAAAAAGGATTTTGAAAAGCAAGTTAGACAGGTGGAGGAAAGACTGGGAAGAGAAATGACAAAGATGCAAGAAGAGTATGAAAAAAAGGTCAATATCTTGGTAAAGGAGTCCCAAAAAAATGCTGAGGAAATTAACACCTTGAAAAATAGGCTCACTCAATTGGCAAAAGAGGTTCAAAAAGCCAATGAGGAGAAGAATGCATTCAAAAGCAGAATGAGCCAAATGGAAAAAGAGACTCAAAAGCTCACTGAATTTAATAGTTCTCTCAAAATTAGAATGGAACAGATGGAGTCTAATGACTTTATGAGAAACCAAGAAATCACCAAACAAAACCAAAAGAACGATAAAATGGAAGAGAATGTGAAATATCTCATGGGAAAAACAACTGACCTGGAAAATAGATCAAGGAGAGACAACTTAAAAATTATGGGACTACCTGAAAGCCATGATCAAAAAAAGAGCCTAGACATCGTCTTGCATGAAATTATCAAGGAAAACTGCCCTGACATTCTAGGACCAGAGGGCAAAATAAGTATTGAAAGAATCCATCGATCACCACCTGAAAGAGATCCAAAAAGAGAAACTCCTAGGAACATTGTGGCCAAATTCCAGAACTCCCAGCTCAAGGAAAAAATCTTGCAAGCAGCCAGAAACAAACAATTCCAGTACTGTGGAAATATAATCAGGATAACCCAAGATCTAGCAGCTTCTACATTAAGGGATCGAAGGGCGTGGAATAGGATATTCCAGAAGGCAAAGGAACTAGGACTGAAACCAAGAATCACCTACCCAGCTAAACTGAGTATAATACTTCAAGGGAAAATATGGTCTTTCAATGAAATAGAGGACTTTCAATCATTCTTAATGAAAAGACCAGAGCTGAAAAGAAAATTTGACTTTCAAACACAAGAATGAGAGGAAGCATGCAAAAGTAAACAGCAAGGAGAAGTATTAAGGGACTTACCAGAAATGAACTGTTTGCATTCATACAGGGAAGGACAATATTTCTAACTCTTAAAACTTTTCAGTATCTGGGTGGTTGGTGGGATCACACATACACATGTACACGCATGCACACACATACACACATGCATTCACATGCAGAGACAGAGAGCACAGATTGAACTGAATAGGATGGGACCATACCTTAAAAGAAATTAAGGTAAATGGTGAGAGAGAAATGTAGTGAGAGGAAAGAGGGGGAAATGGAAGGGGGTAACTATATGTCATTTAAGAGGCAAGTAGGAGATGTTTTTAGTGGAGGGAAAAAGAGGAGAGCTGAGGGAAAAAAAAAAACAAACAAACAAACAAAAGTTTACCCTCATCACATTTGACTAAACGAAGGAGTGAAATGCACACTCATTTTGGTATGAAAACCTATCTTACAGTATAAGAAAGTGGGGGAGAAGGAGATATTGGGGGGGGGATGATGGAAGGGAGGGCAAAGGGGGGAGGGAGAAATTGAAAGTCAACACTTGGGGAGGGACAGGATCAAAGGACAGAAGAGAAACAATGAGGGGCAGGTTAAGAGGGATGGCAATTCAGTTAGTCTTACACAACACGACTATCAGGAAGGTCACTTGCAAAGCTACACAGATATGGCCTATAATAAATTGCCTGCCGTACCAAAGGGAATGGATGGGGAGGGAGGGATGGGGAGAATTTGGAACTCAAAGTTTCAGGAACAATTGTTTAGTATTGTTGTTGCAACTAGGAAAGAAGACATACAGTTAATGAGGAATAGAAAGTCATCTGGCCCTACAGGAGAAAAGAGAAGATAGAGACAAGGGAAGGGAGGGATGACAGAAGAGAGGACAGATTGAAGATAGGGAAAATTAGATTGCTTGGGGTATTGGGGTGGGGGGAGGGGAGAAAAGGGGAGAAAATTTTGAACCCAAAAATTTGTGAAAATGAATGTAAAAAGCTAAATAAATAAATAAATTAAAAAAAAAAAAAAAAAATAAAACCACCTTCCTTGCGGTGCTTCCTTGTGGTGTTACAAGGTGACCTTGGGTGCCTTGTTTTGGAGTGCTTGGCCAACAGACTCATTAAACTGGAAAGACTCCAGGACCTGGCTCAGTAACAAATTGTGCATCTGTCCTCTGAGGTAGCTAAGTGGATAAAGTGCTGGACTCAGAATCAAGAAGATCCTAGTTTGAATCCAGCCACACACACTAATTAGCTGCATAATCCTGGGCATGTCATCCCTCTCAGTTTCAATTAACTCACCTATAAAATGGGTTTAATAATACTACCTACCTCAAAGAGTTGTTGATCAAATGAGGTAGTAAAGTTTGCTCCGGAAACCTTGAAATGCTATATGAATGATGGCTGTTACACTGTCAGCTTTGCTAAGTATATTGAGGTGACTTCATCAGGAAGGCTGCAAGGACATGACATCCTTCTGGTAAGTCAGAAAGGAGCAGAAATTTGGCTCAGTGACTGATGCAGATGATTCCCCATTGATGAAATCACAAGAAGCACCCCCAAGAGTCCTTAGAAGATTGTACCCTAGAGATACAGGCAGCCTGGTGTAGCAGCATCAGCACTGGACCCAACTCGAGCAGGCCTGTGGTGGGTTCCTATGTCCTCCACTTATTAGAAATGGAATTGGAGGAATGCCAGTGAACTTGTATGTGCCTTACTTTCCCTATCTATAAAATGGAAATGACAGTGATTCTTGTTGTATCTCCTTCAGAGGGCTAGAACTCTTAGAGTACTATGTATAGGTGAGCTATTCAGGGGTGTGCTGGAGCCAACTCATGAAGGCTCAAGAGAGACAATTGTTAAATTTTTGGTGTCAGCCTTTATGCCTCAGAAATCAGCAAACACTACAAATCAGAACTTGACTTTTTTAAAAAATAATTGTTTAGACTTAAGAAAGCAATGGGAAAAATGTTAAGAATGCAGAATAAACAAAGTGTATTGTGTGCACATCCCCCACCCACCCCTGAGAGCTGATTGTTAAACATATATCAGCACTGTACACATATTTGATTTATTTTATTTTGAATTGGTCAAAGAGCAAATAAAATGAATATTTCCACATGTGGTGCAAAAGAAGAGAATTATTTATGAAATGGTGAATCTTTATAGGTAGCACATGCTTTTCTCCTAATGAATTTCGTGACTAATAAATAATTTTCAAAGCTGTCCTACTGATCTGTGATTCCTTCTGGACTTCCTTCTCTTCTCATTTTTATTTTTTTGATGAAGTAATTCTAATCCAATCCCTTTCCCCTTCCACTTCTTATTCTAATTGAAGAAAAAAATAAAAAGAAAAACAAAACCCTTGTAACAAATGAAGCAAAATTGGCCATCTCCAGAATGTGCATCTTATCCTGAAACTTGAATCTATCACCTCTATGTCAATAGGTGGGTAGCATGTTTCATCACTGGTCTACTGGAATTGAGGTTGGTAATTGAATTGATCAGAGTTCTTAAGTCTTTCAGAGTTGTTTGTCTTTTAACACTGTTATTGTATAAATGGTTCTTTTGGTTCTGGTCACTTCGCTCTACATCAGTTCATACAAGTCTTCCCAAGTTTTTCTGTAACTGCCTGTTTAGTAATTTCTAAGAGTACAACAGTATTCCATTACTTTCACATATCATGATTTGTTTAGTCATTTCCAACTAATAGGTACCTCCTAATTTCCAGTTCCTTACCACTATAAAAAGAACTTCTATTTGTATTTTTCTATTATAGGCCATTTCCCTCTTTCTTTGACCTCTTTAACAATATCACAAGGTCAAAGGGAATTCACAGTTAAATATCATTTTTGGTAGAGTTCCAAGTTGCTTTTCAGAATGGTGGAACCAATTCTCAGCTGTAATAGTGCATTAATATGTCTCTTTTCCCATAGCCCTTCCAATATTTATTTTCCCTTTTTGTCATTGCCAATCTGATGGATATGGAATATAAATGCAGAGCTACTTTAATGCACAACTCTCTATTATTAGTAATAGAGCCTTTTAAATATGATTTTTAGGAGTTTAGATTTTTTTTCTTTGAAAATGGTCTCTTCATATCTTTTGACCATTTATCAATTGGGGAATGACACATGTATTTATAAATCTAAACTTCTTCCTTATGTATTTTGCAAATGAAACTCTTACAGAAACTGGGGGCAAAATTTTTTTTCTCAGTTAACGATTTCCTTTATAATTTTAGCTGCATTGGTTTTGTTTGTGCAACGACTTTTAAAAATTTCATATAATCAAAATTGTCCATTTTACTTCCTATAATCCTCTCTATCTCTTGTTTGGTCACAGACTCCTTCACCATATACATAGTTCTGACAGTTTATTTCTTCCTTATTTCTTTCATTTTGTTTATGGTGTTACCTTTTATCTCTAAATCATGTATGTATTTGGAGCTTAACTTGGTATGTGACTTGAGATGTTGGCCAATATCCTAATTTCTGCCAGACTACTTTCATGTTTTCCCCGCTATTTTTGTTGCATAGTGAATTATCACCCTCAGTGGCTATGCTGCTATGTTTATGTGCTTCTGAATGCGGCATCCATTCTACTGATACTACTGCTTATTTTTTAAATTAGTAAATAATTTGGAACATTACTGTTCTGTAGTATAATTTGAGATCTAGCACTGAGAGGCCCTCTTCCTTCCCACTTTGTTCATTATTTCCTTTGAGATTCTTGACTGTTACTCAAGATAAATTTTACTGTTCATCTAATTCTAAAAAATAATTCTTTAGTAGTTTACTTGGCATGATACGGAATAAATTTAAGTAATACTGTCAATTTTATTATATTGCCTTGAGCAATGAACATTTCTTCAATTATTTAGGTCTAAAATATTTCACTGGTTACATGTTGTATTCTCCCATCCCGACCCATCCACCCAGCAGAGTACAAGCCTCTTGAGGGAAAGGACTTCATTTTGTCTTAGGGCTTCGCACATGATAAGATCATTTAAAATGCTCTTTGACTCTGAATAGAGATCCTTTGATGTATTGTCTTGTGGGTTGCAGGGCTCTCCCTCTCTCCCTCTCTCTCTCCCTTTCTCTCTCTCCCTTTCTCTTCCTCTCTCTCTCTATTTCCCTCTCTCTCCCTCCCTCTCATTTTCTTTCTTTCTCTGTCTCCCTCTCTCTCTATTTCTGTCTCTGTCTCTCTCTTTCTTCCTCAATGGATGATGCCATCATGTGGCCTCAATTCTTTTGGGAAAGGTTATACTCCCTTTGTTCCCAGGTAAGAACAGGGCATTGGAGAGAAAACCCCAGAGTTATTCCAATGGAAAATGTCCATCCTTCCCCTCTCTCTCATCGCCCTCCCGAACAAAGAAGACAATTCTGCTGAGAAAGTACTCCAGGCATCTCTTTTCTATCTGTTTCCTTAGGACCTACTCTTAACATCTCCCTGGTACGAAGAAATCATCTGGCTAAGGTAGCTAAGGCAACTTCCAAAGGGAAGCTAGAGCTACAAAGATAAGCTCAGGGAAAGTAGGAGGTGGGAGGAGGAGAAAAGGAGAGGTAGAAGAAGATAATATTGGGTTAGTCTAATTAGCATTCAAGGCAAATGCCACAGGCTTCAGTGCCAGCTTGGCACATCTAAATGTTGGTCCATGTGACAGGCAGGCTGGAACTATTCCTAATGCAAAGATCTTAGAGCACAGATATGGACTTTCCTGGTAAGGAGTCTAGGCAATGGTAGAAATATCAACTTCAGTTCTGATTCAGCTTGTCCACAGGAAGGTATATATGCAGAAGAGAGACGGAGTGTTCAGATTCTAATCATTTTTTTCTTACACATTTACAAACTGTGATAACTAAAGTCTTTGGCATGAATAAATCCTACAAAAATGCTACCAAAAAATACAAAGACTCAGCTAAAATCAACCAGTAAGACCATACAATTAATGGTAGCTGTATCTCAGCCTCCAAAGAGAGGGGGACAAGGGAAGAATGAAACCTGTGCTTCTATTAGCAAAAATAAGATAATATATGTAAACCACTCTGCAAACTTTAAAGCTCTCTATAAATGTCAGTAATTATAATAATTATTGATAGTTCTGAGAAACTTCAAATCACCTGCATGAGCCACATGCAACATTCCTTGATCTTGAATTTTTCCTCCCCTACCTTCTCATATCACAAGGTTGAAAGAAATGGGACAGATAGGGTGGGAGAGAGAGGGGAGTGGAAGGTGGAATATCCACTCAACAAAGAAAATCTAGCCTACAGAAGTCTTCTAACTTCCCCATCTCTAGACTATTACTCTTCTAATCCCAGTATAAAGCTGGACTCATCTACTTCAAATACCTTTCATCCTATTACTTCAATTTTTCAAAAGATCTGTGACTTCACTAGTGTGGGTATTCCTTCCATCTGCACATACCACATACTTCATCCTGGTTGTAGTCGACTGTCTTCCTAAGTCGCTATAGCCAGAAATATTCGCCATCTGATGGTCAGCTTTCCAGTGATGTACTTTTCCTCATTTTAGCTGAATGGGTTATTCAAGGCCTTTTTGGTTTGCACTCTTAAGTTGGCATAACCTTTAAGAACCTGCACTTACCTCTGGCCAAATGAGACTTTGGAATAACACTTTAATGGAGGTTTCCTTTGGTTGACTGTATCTCTTTATTTTTCCCAGTGCCTTGTACTCTGGGAGCACTCAGCTTGCTGAAATGGATAAATGCATGTGACTTACCTACTCAAAACCCTTCATCAGCTCCCCAGCACCAAGAGAAAAAAGTCCCAGATCTTTAGCCTGGCATTCAACAACTCCACAACCTAGTCCTTAACCCCTTCTCCAAACTCCCCACTACTCTGCTGTGCAGAAACAGGTCCTGACAGACTCTATTTTTTTAAATCATAAATCTAGAGCTGCAAGAGATCTTAGACATCATTTAATCCAATCTTGTCATTTTACAGATGAAGAAACTGAGGCCTGGTGACTTAGTGGTTTGGAGGTTTAGTGACTTGCCTTTAGTAGGAAAACCAGGCTTTGAACAGCTACCAACTCTAAAATCCAAGTTCATGAGTTGATGTTGCCTCCCTATTTGTTATCCCCTCCAAATTCATGGGAATTCTTTGCCCTGCCCATGGTTCTATGCCCACTTTGTTTACAGAAATTCTATACTTCCTTCAAGACCTGGTTCTCACATCTCCTTCATGAAAACTTTGTAGTCATTCCTGATCTCATTGACTGTACTTCCCTTCTGTACTCTCTTCTCTAAACTCTTGAGTTTATTAGCAGTGCCATTGATGTAGAAATTTACACATGCCATAAATGTATACACATAAATATGTGTAATATATTATATATACAAATATATAATATATCAATATGAATATATTACATAAATAAAAATATATTTCTATGTAAATATATTTACATAGAAATGTATAAATATATATGTACATACATACACATTTTAGGTAAATAAATGTACATATTTAAGCCCCTCAAGGAAAGGGACCATATAAGCAGGTGTGTTTATATTATGTGATACAATAGGAACAGAGTAGTGTCCTGTATTTGTTTACTGCTTTGTATGGGGGGGAAACCATTTCAAATGGAAGAAACAGCATTCATAATTCAGACTGCTACTATCCCTGTCCCTTAGTTTCCTTCAAGTTCCTCTGTAATGAGAGATTCCCCCTTTAATTAGACTTCCCCCTCCTCCAATTCACAGATTGTACTAGAGCCCATCTGGAGATGCCAGCCAGCAAGACCCAGTTGCCATTTTTCATCACCCAGAGCCCACCCAATCCTTCTACCATGCCCATTTCCCTTGAGAGGATACTGAGCCCCACTCCTCCACTCCTCCTGGAGGGAATCCAGCATCCCCTCTAACCTGTAGGCCACTCCAGCCCACTTTCCACAAGTCATGGGCTACTCCTGGATGGCCTACACCCCATGCATCCTCAGAAATCTGGAGTTTTCCATCTGTTCTATGACTGAACTCTCCTACATGTGTTGAGTTCCTGGTATGAGCTCCTTGAGAATAGGGACTGATTTCATTTTCTCTTTGTATCCCCAGAACTTTACCCTGTGATTGGCACATAGTAATAACCATTTAACAAATGCTTCCCATTCATTTCCTTTCATTCAAATATCAATCAATTAAGCCCTAGCCTGGTCATTTCAAAAATAAATTATCTTCTAAGTACCATATCTACTAAAATGCACAAAGTATGCCAATGCCCGAGAAACAGAACAATCTACTTCCGTCCCCCATTCCTGCCCCCACATTTTACCTCTGATCAAAAAACAAAGTCTAAGATGCCAGACAGCACTGGAGTCATGGCCCTGTAACTCTGGGTCTCCTTTCTGTGTCAAAGGAGGCTGAGCCTGAATGCTTGCCCCAGGAGGGATGGAACTGAGCAGGGTGGAGAAATGTTAGTGGCCATGGCAGGAATTCCGGCCCCAGGCACTCTAAACATAGTTATTCCGGGTCCTTTGACAGTCTGTCATTATTTGATTGTTCAAGGCATTTCCTTTTGCTTCTTGGAATAAAGCTGTCAAGATGAGAATTTGGGAAGGAAAAAAGACAGGCCCCCAGAACGTCCATGTTCCCAGAGTCTTCCCAGTTCTCCCTTCTCAGCCTCCAAATACTTTTCTCACCTCTTGTCCCAAATCTCAATCCTACTGGCTGCCTGCCATCTTTTCTACACTATGAAGAGTTCTCAAAACCTCTATAGAAAAATTCATGTTTTCCCTCAATCCCTTTAAATCTCCCTCCAGGCAGGGAGTTGTTTGTTGGGGTGAGAAAAGATGCAAAGTAAAATGAGAAACTATTAAAAAAAAAAGTAAAGTGCTCAGTCATGTCTGGCTCTTTATAACCTCATGGACCATACCACCCATGAGACTTTCTTGGCAAAGGTACTGGAGTGGTTTGCTGTTTCCTTCTCTAGCTCCACGGAAATTATGGCAATGAGGGTTAAGTGACTTGCCCAGGGTCACACAGTTAATATGTGTCTGAGGCTGGATTTAAACTGAGGTCTTCCTAACTCTAAACCCAGCACTCTATCCCCTGTACCACCTCGTTGCCTTATAGAGAGTGAGTTTAGATCAAAGGTACATGAAACTTTGAACCTTCACCTCCCCAGGACAACTTTCATCAGGGAGGAGAGCATCCTGTTTACAGAAGAATGAGAAAGAAGGGAACAGACATTGATTAAGCACCTGCTGTGTTCCAGGAAATGTGCTAAGTGCCTTGTAAGTGTTACCCCCTCAACAGCAATCATATTGGAAGGACAGCGCTCCTGGCAGTTATTCCTGCTCCCTCTTCTCCAGGGAAGTCTCTTCCCTTCAGAGACTTGACCATCAACCTCTCTGGCTTTAACCCTTTCTTCAGAGTGACTCTCAGTAGTCTGGGATGCTCCTAGATCTGCCTTCCCAAGCCTATAGTTAAACTCTCCTCATAGGGCTGGTAACCTACTCCGCACTAACCCAGACCCCTTCTAGGTCAAGTAGAAGCCCATGGGGAAGAAAGCCGAGCCTGATGCATTCCTGCTCATTTGATAGCAGCAGTTGCAAGAATCTGAGGCTTTTCAAAAATATCTTGAACATGCACTGAACTCCAAGATAGCCCAAGCCCAGCGTTCTGTAAGCATGCTCCACAGAGGTGATGTAAACATCCCTTGCTTCCAACCGCCTAGGGCTGGGCGGAAGCAGCTCCCCACACAGGGAGACACCTGGGCTGCATTATTTAGGCTACTTTCACTTCCTCTCGAATTTGGCAATCAAGACCGGAGAGGCTTTTTAGATTTCTTTTGTGTTCTCCAAAGAGGAGATCAGCACGCACTGTGCCAACGGGTGGTTATTTCATATTGCTTTAGAAATCCTGATGGCTGCAGCTGTTTGGGAGAGGGAGCTCTGTGAGGTAGACTCAGTTTGTCTCATCTCCCCCTGGCTTCAGGAAGTTAGCCCACAGCTGCTCATGCTTCTCTGGTTACAGTCTACAAACCACCCCCAACCCCCAAAACCATAGCTTTTGTGAGTCACAGCTACGGTCCTTTTTTGGCAGGTCTCTACAACACGCTCCGCTGGCTATGTATCTCTCCTGTACCTGCTGTTCACAGTGTGGAATCATTTCCCTTTAATATAGATCTTAAGCACATTTTCAGTATAGCATAATTTTAAAGGTGTCTCTATCTTTCCCCCCAACTTCCCATGTCCTCTGGTGTAGACTATTTACAGACAATCCCTCCAGTTTATCATTTGAACACAGGCCTTCCTTCTCCCTGGGCATGTTGCTCCTCTCTTCCCACCCCATTCTTCTCTTAGCTGGTCTTCATTGTGTCCCGGGCAAAAATTAGAAATACCACTCGGCTCTTAGCCAAACATCCTGCAATTTCTTTGAACTCTTTCCATGGCCCAGCAGGATTCTGCTGCTCAAGTACAAATGGTACCACCACCCATTTCCTTCACCGGCACTCCCAGGTCAAGGACACTCCTCCAAGCCCGTTATACCAAGTAAAGTTGTGTGCATGTGCGTGTGTGTGCGTGTGTGTGTGTGTGTGTGTGTGTGTGTGTTGAGGGGGAAGGAGAGAGATAAGGGGTGCATATCTGCATTAAGATTGATTCTTTGAGAAAGCCATCATTTAGAAACTGAGTCATTCCCAGCTGTGTGTCTGATTTTTATCTCTCTTGCCTAGTCATTACAGTTAAAACAATCTGATATTTTGATCATACACAAAATCTGTAAAACTTTCTACAAATTTCATTTGATCTTTGCCAAGACATGACATTCTTAAATTTCCATCTTAATGAATTCCAAAATTCCTCTCTCTAACCACAAATCTCTTATTATCCTACCTTACAACCCCAAACCCTGATTTTTGTCCTCACCATGAACTCTAAGCCATTGACCCCTCAGTTCTTTCCCAGGCCATTACCCTTACCACTGACTACATTCTCTTCCTTTCCTATCTTGACTCTTTAGTGAACCAGCTCAACTCTACACTGAACCAGCCTGTTGAATCCCCTGCCCCTCACCTTAGCCCCAATCTTATTCTGCCAAATCTCAGCCCTGATTAGCTCCCCCCATCAGCTCCCTTCTCTCCTTTTCACATGCTGGTCCTCAAAACCCCAAGGCAATTCTTTCCCTAACACATCTCTCGCCTCAGAGGCTTTTCCAAAATTTTTATTCTCAAACCTCCAACAGCTTCTACTCTACCCATCTTCTCAGCTGGGAACCTTCTCTCATATTTCACTGAAAAAAATTGAGGCCCTTCACAGAGAGCTCTCTTCTAGATACCTCTTGCCCCTATCTCCACTTTGATCCTGACCTCACATACTGAACTGGCCTTCCTCCTTGTGATCCTGTTCTATCCCATCCTCTTCAGCTCCCTCCATCATTCCTACACTTTCACTTTCAATCTCTCTACTGGCTGCTTCTCCACTGAGTACAAACACACCAACGTCTCCCCTTTCCTCAAAAAATCCTCACTTCATCCATCCATCCATTTCTGATAGCCACTGTCCTCTATCCTCCCTTTTGTTGCTAAACTCCCTGAGAAGACCATCCATAGGAGACATCCCTACTTGCTTTCCCTCCCTTCTTAACTTTCCATCATCAGGCTTCTGACTTTATCTTTCAACTCACTATTTTCCCCACAGTTACAAATGATCTCTTAATTGCCAAATCTAATAGTCTTTTCTCAATCCTTTCTTCTTTACCTCCCCCACAGGCTTTGACTTTGTGGATCAATGATCTTCTTTCAAGGTTTTCAGGAGACTCCTCTCCCCAGGTTTTCCCATTTATCTGATCACTCCTCAGTGTTCCTTTGCTGCATATTTATCCAGGACATTCTAGTTCATTGTGGATAAAACAGGTCTCTCCTGAGCCCTCTTTTTTCTCCCTCTACTTCACTTGATGATCTGATCAGCTCCCATGGATTTATTTACCATCTCTATGCTGATGATTCTCACCACCATCTTCCCAGATCACTAGACTTATAATCTAGATGCCATCCTTGACTCATCGTCTCTCAACCCTTTCCCTCCCTACATCCAATCTGATGCCAAATCCTGTTGATTTCACCTTTGCAACATCTCTCGAATACACTTCTTCCTCTCCTGTGGGACATGCCATCATCAACTCATTTCTGGACTACTTACTGTAGTCTTCTGGGTAGTTTCCCTGCCACGGGTCTCTCCTGTCTCCAGTCTACCTATCACCCAGATGCCAAGGGGACCTTTGTAAAAAGCAGATCTGACCATATCATTTCTCAACTCCACTTCCTCACCTCCCCAACAAACTCCAATGGCTCCCTATCACTGTCAAGATTAAATGCAAAATCACCTGGCATTCAAAGCCTCCATAACCTGGCTCTTAGCAGGTACTTTATCCATGTGTACTGACTGGCACTGAAGCAGGTGATAGATATATTATCCTAATTTTAGCAATGAGGAACCTGGGGAAGTTAAAGTGATTATCCATGGTCACATAGATGGTGACAGAGACCAGATTCAAACACAGGCCTGCCTGACTCCAAGTCTAGCATTATATTCTCTTATCAGCAAAATCAATTTGGTTGATGTCATGGCAAAATCCCATAAATAAGAAATGTTCTTCTAAGTTCTAAACAATTAGAGTTTAGATGGCGTCTACTCCTGCTTCTGGGGAAACCTGTATCCATTTATACAAATCTGAGAATGCTAACCAGTAGTAAGGTGAACACTTTTAAGTTAATTTTCTGGACATGTTGGCTTCATACTGACATACCTGCCCTACTCACTCATTCTGTGGCTAACAGGGAGCAGAAGCTAATCAAAGTCTGATTAAGTTCCCCTCTTGACCAGTTAGAAAGGTCACGTCTGATAGAGTGAGTTCAGTTCCGGGCTCTCCATCCTCTTTCTGAGACTACTCCCAATGTATCCTGTATATCTACACTGTGTAATCCATAACTGGGCTTCCATCCTGCCTCTCCCTTTAGACAGTGAATTCCATGAGAGCAGGGACTGTCTTTTGCCTTTATGTGAATTTCCAGTGCCTACCATAGTTCTTGGCAGAGAGAAAGTACCTAATTAATGCTAATAACCTGAATGACCAAAAGGTCAGGAGAAAGGAAACCAGGCCACATGAGGATCTTTTGAAGGAACCAAGGATATGTATTCTGGAAATGGCCAGGGAAAGAGGATAAAACCACCTTCGTATATCCAAAGATTTGGTTCAACAAGTTCCTAACAATTAGGAGTACCTCAAAATGAAGGGAACACAACTCCTCTGTCCTGAGAAGTATTCAGATATTGGATAACACCTATGGGGGAAGATTATAGAAGAAATTCACGTGTCAGGCAGGTGTTTATACTAGATGAATCCCCAGGTCCCTAACTTGTCACAAAATTTAGATTATGGAAGCTCAGAATCACAATAAGTTTGAAAAGCAAAGTTACTTTATGTCTGAAAATATCCGAATGACAATAAAAATATTTATTTTGGCCCATGTATTCATGGGCTAAATGTATTCATGTCTGCTAAAATAGGCCTTGCTCTATGGGTTGAAGGTCTTTCCCTTTTAATCTTCCAGTAATTTATTTGACTTTATCAATTCTTCCTAATCAGATCAATCAATATAAATGTATTAAGCACCTACTGGTGTCAAGGCATTGTGCTAAGTGCTAAGGATACAAAGAGGTGAAAGAGAGTATCTATCTAGCCAGAAGTTCCCAGTCTAATGGAGGAGACAACATGCACACAAAACAAAGCAAGCTATATACAGGATAAGTAGGAAATATTTAACAAAAGGAAAGAACTGTAATTAAGAAGGGTTGGAGAAGACTTCTTGTAAAAGGTGGGATTTTAGTTGGTACTTTAAGGAAGTTAGGGAAGTTAGTAGTCAGAGTAGAGTTCCAGGCATGAGGGACAGCCAGAGAGAATGCCCCAAACCAAAACATGGAATGTCTTGTTCACTGAACAGCCAGGAGGCCAGTGCCACTGGGTCAAAGTGTTGGGTAGTAGAGTATAAGAAGACTGGAAAGGAAGAGGAAGTTAAGGTATGAAAGGCTTTGAAGGCCAAATAGAGCATTCTGTATTTGCTCCTAGAGATGATAGGGAGTCATTGGAGTTTATTGATTAGGATAGTCACATGATCAGATTTATGTTTTGGAAAAATTACTTTAGTGACTAAATGGAGAATTCCAATGGATATGGATGTGGTGAGAGACTTGAGGCAGGCAGACCCACCAGAAGCTATTGTGGTGATCCAGGCATAAGATGAGCATTCTAGAATGGTAGCTGTGTCAGAGGAGAGAAGTGGGCATATAATAACTCTCCAATAAGAGTTATTATAAAGGTGAAATCAGGCTGGTGAAAGATAGAGAGGAATTCAGAATGACCCCTAGGTTTTGAATCTGAGGGCCTGAGAGGAAGGTAGAGAAATAAGGACATGACTTGCACTTGACTTTATTTTGAGTGAGGGAAGGCTATGCAGGTCACCAGCCTCACTTCTCCTCCTGAGCTATCTGAATCCAGTGACCAGATATTCATCAGGATCACTAAAGATGACCCGGGATGAGGCAGTTGGGATGAAGTAACTTGCCCAAGGTCACACAGCTAGTGAGTATCAAGTGTCTGAGGTGAGATTTGAACCCAGGTCCTCCTGACTCCTGCACTGGTACTCTATCCACTGCACCACCTAGCTGCCCCTATTACCCTTTAGAGAAATAGGGAAGGTACCAGAAAAGTTAAGAAAATAGTTTCAAGCCATAATGTCTGAGTTATAAGTGAATTCAGAGGACTTCTAATCCAGCCATTACGTAAACAAGAATGTCTTCTACAACATACTTGAGAAGCGACTCTTCATCCTTGGTTGGAAGACTGTTTTTGTTCTTGTCCAGTCCCATTTCGGGTTTTCTTGGCAAAGATACTGGTGTGGTTTGTCATTTCCTTTTCCAGCTTGTTTTACAGATGAGGAACTAAGGCAATCAGATTTAAATAACTTGCCCAAGGCCACACAACTAGTAAGTGTCTATGGCCAGATTTTAACTCAGCTCCTCCTCACTCCAGATATGGCACTCACCTGTGTCCCTAGTATCACTGCTAGTGAGAGTGAACTCACAGCCTTTTCTACTTGTGGACAGTTCTGCTAAGAATTTTTCCTCTTCACTTCAGGCCTAAGTTGAATTCTTTTTTCAATATTCATTCATTTCTCCTTGTACTGTCTTCTAAGACTAAGTTGAAGCTCTTTCCCAAATGACAGCTTTTCAAATACTTGAAGATAGCTTCCATGTGCCCTGTCTTCTCCTATCAGTCAACAAGCATTCGTTAAATGTCTACTACATGACAGGCACTACGATAAGGTTCTGGGGATCCAAAGGCTGAAACAAAACTGCCTCAGACTTACAGGAGCTTATATTCAAACAGGTCAGATGTACGTGTTTGCACACACAGACTATTAATTTTATACACATATTCACACACAATGTATTATAGATTTAGAGCTGAAAGGGAACTTGAGTCCAGAACATCCTCAGGCATAAATTAGATACTAGATAAACTTAGAGAAGAAAGCCCTAGTAGCTAGAAAAGATGTTCTTAACCTTTTTTATTTCATGGACCTTTCCTCAGAATAATGCTTTAAATGCCTCAAATACAATATATAAATACATAAAGGGAACCAATTATATTGAAGTTATAAAAATAGTTTAAAATAGTCCACAAGACCTGGGTTAAGAACCTCTGAGCTAGGTGAAGGAGTTAAAGAAGAAAGGCCTTCTACAGAAGATAGGGATTGATCTGAATCTTGAAGCCAGAGAATCCAGAAGGTGGAGGTGAGGAGGGAATAGAAAATTCCAGGCATGGGAGACATCTGGTACAAGGGAACGGAGAAGGAAGATGAACTATTGTGGTTGGACCTTAGAGTTTATGGAAGGGAATAATGTGCAAGAAGACTGGAAAGAGCTTAATTGCTCATGGTTGGGACATGCCAATAGCCATTATAATAAAAATGACAATACTTCCCTAAATTAATTTGCCTTTTCAGTGCCATGCCAAACTACTAAAAGGATCATTTTCAACAACTGGAAAAAAAAAGAATAACAAATTCATCTGGAAGGAAAAAGGGATAAGAGAAATTTCAAGAGAAATAGTGGGAAAAAAGTGAGAAGGAAGGGAGCCTAACAAAATTAGGAATCAAAGTATATCACAAAGCATCAACCATGAAAAGTATTTGGTACTGGCTAAAAAAAGAAAAGAAAAAAAGGCAGTCAGTGGACCAGATTAGATACGCAACACAAAGAAGCAAACATACTAACAGTGTTGAATAAACCCTAAGGCACCAACTAGTTCAGTAAGGAATCACTAGCAAGGAGCTAGTAAGCCTGGAAAGCAGTTAGGGTTATTAGATTTGACCAAGTCTCACACTGTAAACCACAATAAACTCTAAGATTCATGACCTACATTTAAACATATAATCAAATTAGAAGAACAAAGAAGAGAATGCCTTTTACAACTATAAATAGGGGAAAGCATTCATGATTCGATGAGGAATAAAGGGCATCATCCCAGAAACTTAAATGGGCAATTTTGATTACATTATAATTTAAAAGTTTTATGCAACAATAATAATAACTAGAATTTATGCAGCACTTTAAGGTTTGCAGAATGTTTTCTTTACATGTCTCACAAAATCAATGATGCAGTTATAATTAGAAGGAAAATAGTTAACTGGGGAGGAAAAGCTTTGCAGCAAGTTTCTCTTACAAAGGGCTACGAGCCAAGATACATAAGGAACTGATCCAAATAGATAAGAATGGCAGTCATGCCTTATTAGATAAATGATCAAAAAATATGAAAAGGTATTTCTCAAAGGAAGAAAGTCAAGCTATTTTCAACCATATGAAAAATGCTTCAAATCACTAATAACTAGAGAAATAAAAATTAGAACAATTCTGAGGTTTCACCTTATACC